>CM062818.1:2007230641-2007953236 GCA_031772625.1 Pinus tabuliformis | reverse complement strand
AGTATTTTGTAAGTAATTTGAAGAGCGGAGATGCTATCTTGGTGAAGTTTTCAATAAATCTTCTATAATATCCAGTAAACCCAAGAAAACTTCTAACATCCTTTTGACAATTTGGAATACGTAATTTGGAGATGACTTCAACTTTTGATCTATCAACTTTAATTCCATCTCCTGAAATATGATGTCCTAAAACAATCCCTTCAGTAAACATCATGAAACATTTTTCATGACTTAATGAAAGATTTGTTTATTTACATCTTATAAGGACTCTTTCCAAATTTTCTAATGCTTCTTCAAATGAGTTACCATAAACTGTAAAATCATCCATATAGACCTCTACACAATCATGAATTAGATCGTAAAAGATTCCTAATACTGCCCTTTGAAATGTTGCGGGTGCATTACATAATCCAAAAGGAAGTACTCGGTAAGAAAAAGTCCCCCATGGACAGGTAAATGTGGTCTTGTCCTGATCTTCAGGTGCTACCTGAATTTGATTGTAACCACTAAAACCATCCAGAAATGAGAAATACTTTTTACTTGATAAAGTATCTAATACTTGATCAATAAAGGGCAAAGGAAAGTGATCCTTCAAAGTTGCTTTGTTCAATTCCCTATAATCAATGCAAACCCTCCATTTACCATTCTTTTTAGGTACTATAACCAAAGGAGAAACCCACTGGATATCTGAAATGGGGTAAATGAAGTTTAAATTAAGTAACTTTTGGAGCTCTTCTTTCACTATTTCCCTAAGGTTTGGATTCATCCTTCTTTGAGGTTGTCTGATTGGTCTACTATTTTCATCAATATAGATGTGATGAATGCAAGTCTTCGGGTCAATACCTTTCATATCTGTATATTCCCATGTAAATGCAGTAGAATGCTTTTGCAAGACTTTGGTTAGCTCTTCCTGTTGTGATTTTTCCAAGTTTTTGTTGATATTCAGTGTTTTTCCTGGAAAAATCTCAATGGCAAAACTACCAAACTCTTCCATAGAGAAAAGAGACATTTGTCTAGATGATAGACACTCAATGTCAGAATCCAACTGAAATTGTGTGTGGTCATATTCTGAAGATGGTTCAAAATTTTCTAATGTGTTCAGAATTTGACTATCTTCACTAATCTCAGAAATGGTAAAGACAGGTTGTATAGTATCTTCATCATCAACCCACTCATTATCCCCTATTTCTGTAATTGCTTTTGCTGGAGGATACAGATTGAACTTCTTTTTCGAATTACCATCAGAAATATACATATCCCCAGACCTACAACTTATGAAAGCATCAGCTGTGGCTAGCCAAGGTCTTCCTAAAATAAGAGGATGCCCTCCTAGATTACTCTTGGGAGTTAAAATCATGAAATCCACTGGATATTCCCAAGAGTCTAGGGAGACCGGAATGTCTTCCAATACACCATCTGGTTTAATAATTGATCGATCTGCAAGTTGCAATAAAGTAGGTGTAAAAAGAAGATTAGAAAGTTTTAGCTGGTCCATAGTCTGTCTACTCATGATGTTCATAGCAGCCCCTAAATCAATCAAAGTATTTGGTATTTCTACCCCATTGATATGTGTTTTGACAATTGGACTACCGGGATCTACATATTTCCGCATAGTAATTTTTCCCATCATGATATCTGCAATTTTTCCTACCAGGTAGATCCTTCTGGTATCTCTTGGTTTCCTTCCTCGTCTTTTAAGACTCAACTCCTTTATTGTTTTTGCTAGAATAGGAATCTCTTTAATGGCTTGTAACAAGGTAATCTTGATACAAACATTTTTCAATTCATCTAGAAAATTATAGTCAGATAACCAAATTTGTTTTTCCACTCCTTTATCAATTTGTAATCTTTCAGGGAAAGGAGGTGTGGATAAGGATGCAGGTTGCTCAACTATGGGAGTTGTGGGGGTTAGTTCTTTTTCTTTTTCTTTTTGAGTGTTTGGGCTTTGAAGAGATGCTTCAGAACCCTTATTGACTTCAAGAGATTCTTCCTCAAAAATGCTTTGCTTTTGATCATTTATAGAAGGTTTATCTAAGACTCTACCTGATCTGAGTTGTACTTCATTGAGAGGAACAATCATATAAGTAGGAAATTGTTGACCTTCCATCATGTAGGCATTTTGAGGGTTTTTATTATTGGGGTTTGGCAATGGTTGAGAAGGAAGTTGATTTGACTTCTGTTGGAATGGAAGCAAGAGTTGAGAATTTGGATTCTATTGAGAAGGTTGTTGTTGTGGAAATGGCAATGACAGTTGCGGATTTTGATTTGGAAGTTGTGGATCTTGTTGGTTTTGAAAAGATGGAGGATATTGGTAAAATTGAGAAAATCTCCCATAAGGATTTTGCATACCTTGTACCCATGATTGAAAAGAATTTTGAGGTTGGGACCAAGGTTGTTGCCAAGGATTCCAATTTGGTTAGGGTTGAAAATTCATAGAGTTGTTAAACCCTTGATTTTGTTGCCCCTGCCAAGGTCTCCTTGCAACAAAACAGAGAGATTCAATTGTATTTGGATCTTCTTGAAAGACAGCTTTGAGCCAAGGAATTGAAGGACAATCCTTGGTCTCATGGTTCTCTGAACAGATTACACATGTTTCTACAACTTTTGCATCCAAGGGACATTCCCTTAGAGCATGTTTCTTTCTACACTTTGGGAAAAAGATGGCCAAAGCCTCAGCTTCTGCTTTCTGCTTATTGTGAATCTTAAGGGTGTCTAGTTGCTCACTAAGACTCCCTAAGATATCAGTTTTGAATTCATCAAGCATGTTGCCAATCTCAGCCCTACTTACCGATCCAGTTGCAGATTTATTTGCTCTGATGAGAGAAGGATCTCTAGGCCCTTTTTGAGTTTTGGATTTCCCCCTTGAGAGATGGACACATAATTCTGCTATATCAGAAAGTGGAAGTTGAGATGCATCTCCTTTTCCAATCATATTCAAAAGATCTATCCATTCATCTCTAATGGCTTTTAGTAAAAGGGCTTTCAAGGTATCCTCATCCAAGTTACTCATTTTTGCTATTTTCAGATTATATTGAAATCTTTCAATCAATTCCTCCAAGTTTTCATCTTCTTTTTGCATCATTTTGAATACCTCATCCTTATGATTGGTGGGCATACAATAGTCCAGGTACCTATCCAAAAATATCTGTTTCATATCATTCCAAGACCTAATGGATTGAGTGAGTAATCCCATGAACCATTTCAAAGCTGATCCTTTCAATGTTGAAGGAAACAGTTTGAGTTTTTGAGAGTCATCCAGATAATCATAAGTTCGACATACGACTTCAATCTCAAATAGAAATGATTCAGGTTCCTCATTCCTTAACCCATGGAAGTTCAGGAGGACAGATGGTGAGATGTTCTTCATGGTGGCTCGGGAGTCCTCATCGACTATAGGAAAACCAAATGAGTTATCTCCATCCCTATTTCCTCCAATGTTACCTCTACCTCCTCCATTGTTTCCTCCTCCTCCTCCTCTACCTCTACCTCTACCACCTCCTTCCTCTTTCATAGTAGTTTCCCTGAAGACTTCAGAGTCTTCTGGTTCTTCTACTAAGGGTGTATGAGAAGGAATTTCTCCCTCTTCTTCAGGTGATTCTACTTCTTCAATTACAATTTGTCTCTCTGGAGAAAGAAGGAAAGGATCTCTCTCTAATTCAGACTTGATGGAAGGTATGGGAGAGTCGACTTTTGCTTCTTGAATTCCGGGAATCCTAGGGCTAGGAGTGTCAGTTGGAGATGAGGGAGGTGTCTCTTGTCTATTCCTTGAAGTAGATGGACTTGTAAAAATCGAACTCTTGGCTCTAGCCAAAAACCTTCCCCTAGAATCTCTAGCTCTATGCATGTCATTTTTATTTTTCTTCAAGTCGGGCTAATAATTCTCTTTCTGATCTTCCAGGTCACTCTAGGTGCAAGAAGAGAGCATACTCAAGAAACTATTAAACCAATAACTCTCTCTTTTCTGATCCTCTAGATCACATTAAGTGCAAGAGGAGAGCATACTTTGAGATGTTATCAATTTCCTTCCTTGAAATTTCCTTATTGTGTTTTTTTTTTTTTTTTTTTCAGAATCTCGCTACCTAATTTCACTTCCCCGGCAACGGCGCCAAAATGTTTGGTCAATTTAGTGATATCTAAATTGCAACTTTTAAATGTCAACCCGGGGATCGTAAGCTGATGAAGTTAGGTGTACTATATGTACTTAGATAACCTTTTCTTAATCTTTTGTCGTTTTTATCTTTTTAGTTTGTTTTTTATTTATCCTTCCTAATGTGATGTGATGGAGATGTAATCAAGCGAGTGAATGTGTGTGTTTGTGGAGACTTCTAAATGATTTATTGAAACGTAAAGAGTATTCTAAAGAAAGCTTGAACAATAACTGAAATGGAATCAAAGCTTTAAAGGAAAGTAAAGGCATCAAATAAAAGACCAATGGCATTGGCCCAGTACCTATACTGCTGATGAAAATGAAAATGAAAATGACATCTACATTAACTCAGTTAAAAACAAGAACAACTACTTTAACTCTTCAATTAAATCTTAAGCAATGTAAAATCTAGGTGACAAATCACACCACTTAATTTTCCCTTAACCTTTTTGCCTTCAGCTGGATTGATCATGTAAGAAAGAGTTATGAGCAAGTTAGCAATGTGAGTCTTAAAACAAAATAAACCAAGCTGCACTAAGTGATATTTTGGCTCTACTGAAGTTAGTTGATTATGATAAAAAGAGCCATCAAAAGATGAACAACTTGATAAGCTATGAGCAGAAAGTAAAGTGCAAACTAAAGCAATGATACTAATGAAAATCAAAAATAAAGATCAGCAATCTAGATAAGATGATCACACATGCCACTAGTTGTAAAAAGAAAAGCAAGAAAACTATCCCGAGCTTGCCTAAGAAACCTGCATAACACACTGATCAGTCATGGACAAAAGTGCAGAAATGTAAATCAGTAGAATTCAAAGTTTATGTACAACTATTATACATGTTTGAAAAGAAATAACATTGCAGCAAATAAAAAGACATATATACAGCTATTATACATGAAAACAGAAAACGAAATGCAAGGAATTAAACTACTGTACAGTGGCTGTAGCAAACAGGGGCCCTCTGCCCACTTCAGCCAATCCAAAGAACAGTTACACTCTTAGAAAAAGAACAGTCTTCTCATGTATTGATTGCAAGTTTGAAAATACAGTGGGGAGCTCAAAAAGATTACAAAAACAACTAACTATCCAACGTTCAAAGACACTTTATTTATATAGAGGAAATCAAACTACTTTAACGAAACTTCAGATATTCAAGCAGCTGTGTCAAAACACGTAATCTGGTTGCGTCCTCGGATTTAGGCAACGGTCATTGTGGGCATTCAATCCGCTGTTGGATTCGTGTCTCCCACTGTCTTCGTGGCTGAGGAGGGTACCACGTGCTCCAAAACAGAACACGCAGAGCCGTGCCACTGCCAATGACCTCTGGTTGACCGAATTTGCCTCTGCGTTGACTATGGGTTTTTATGACCAGTTTGGGTGAGCTGGAGGGACACACACCATGTCCTTGGTTCCACAAACTTGCCCATGTGGCTCTTCTTCCTGGAGGACACCTGGAACATACCGTTTAAGAAAACAGCTGCGGAAGCCTTGTGTGAGCTGCGGAAACCCTGTGTGAGCTGCGGAAACGCAGAACTTTGAACCATAATTCTAAACCAACAACAAGTCATTAGCATAATTAGCAAACCATGTAAAAAGTCCTAAAATACAATGATTTAAGCAATTTGATGGAGGGAATGAGTGACAAAAGGAGGAAATGAAGAGGAAAAGGAGGCTGAGAGGATGTGTAAAGAAGTGCAGGTCTGAGGCTCAACAGATATTTCTGTCATGCCATATCTTTCTCTAAAGCTGAACTACCTCTCTATGGAGAAGGGCTTGCAATCTGTATTCATCTAATCCATTGAGTTGAAGTAATCTCTCCTTGCATGGCTGAGGTCTAGGTCTAATTGACCTGCCATCCTTAGGGTGTTGAATTCAAATTCTATTGACAGCAAAGCCTTCTCCCCATAGACCAGTTCATAGGGTGTGGACCCGGTGGTGGTCTTCCATGTTGTGTTGTAGGCCCAAGTGGCCTCAACTAATCTGTCTGCCCAATCTTTTCTACTGCCGCTCACTACCTTGGTTAGGATCCCTTCCAATGCTCTATTAGTGACCTCCACTTTCCCATTGGCTTGTGGATGGTAAGGGGTGGAAGTCCTGTGCTTGATCTTATGATGTGTGAGCAGGTCTTCAATCAAGTTGGAAGTGAACTGACTGCATTGGTCTGTGACCAACTCTCTCAGATACATGAACTTGTAGAATATGTTTTCCCTCAAAAACTCAACTACTTTTTCCTCTATCATTACTTTGATTGCTTTTGTCTCCACCCACTTTGTCAAGTAGTTGGTGCACACAATGATGTACTGATTTTACTTTTAAGGGGGGTTGATAGGCCCCACAAAGTCCATGCCCCACTTCTCAAATGGCTCAAAGGTCACTTGAGGTTGCATGGGCATTTCATCCTTTGGAGTGGGTTTCCCCATCCTCTCACACTGATCACACTGGCTCGTGTATCTCCTCACATCCTGATGAAGAGTGGGCCAGTAGTAGCCTGCTTGCAATATCTTGAAGGTAGTTTTTTTTGCTGCAAAATGACCTCCACAAGGCTCGTCATGGCAGGTGAGGAGGATGTCAAAGACTTCCTCCTCCCTAACACATCTTCTCAAGATCTGATCTGGGCCAAGTTTGAAGATATTTCCTCTAATCCAGGTGAAAGGGATGCTTTTCATTACTGTCTTGCTCTTCTCTTTTGAGGATACGTGTGGTTGGAACTGTGCTAAGACCAATTAGTTTGCTATATCAGCAAACCATGGAGAGAGTACTGATATAGCAAATAGGTCTTCATCTTGCATTTGGTCATCCACCATTCCTTCTTCACCTGCAGGAAAATTTACTCTAGAAAAAAAGTCAGCAACAACATTCTCTCTACCAGGCTTATCAATAATGGTCATAACAAACTGCTACATTAAAAGCGACCATCTAATAATGCGAGCATTTACATCTGGTTTGTTCATTAAATATCTAATTGCAGCATGATCATTGCGCACAAAGGTTTGATAGCCATGATATAATGTCTGAACGTGTTTAAGGAATGCACGAAAGACAGGAGTTCCTTCTCAGTCACTGTATAGTTAGCTTTGCTTTTGACAAGTTTTTGCTTATAAAGTATATGGCATAGGGTAACTTTTCATCAATTTGTCCTGAGGCTGCTCCTATTGATTTGTTTGAGGCATCTGTTTGAATGTGAAAGGGTAGGGCCCAGTTTGGGCCTCTGAGAATTGGGGTAGTCACGAGCTTGCTCTTCAAGGTATCTAGGGCTTCTTGATCATTTTCTGACCATATGAACTCAACATCTTCGTCTAGGAGGCCAAACAAAGAAGAGGCTATCTTGCTGAAGACTTTAATGAATCTCCTGTAATATCCAGCTAAACCTAGGAAGCTTCTAACATCTCTCACCTTTTGAGGAGGTGGGACCCTTTGGATTATGGCAATTTTTTTGGGGTCCACCTGTAGTCCTTGTTGATATATTGCATGACCTAGCATGGTCCCTTCAATCATCAAAATTTTACATTTTTCTAAACTAAGGGATAGGTTCATCTCAATACACTTATCTAGAACTTTTCCTAGGTTAGATAAAGCATCCTGAAAGTCAGAGCCATAAGGAGTAAAATCATCCATGTATATCTTTACTGCATCATGAACTAGTTCAGACAATATACTCAATACCGCTCTTTGGAAAGTGGCTAGAGCATTGCACAAACCAAAAGGAAGGACCTGGTATGCAAAGGTACCCCACGGACAAGTGAAAGTGGTCTATCCTAGTCTTCCAAGCTGATTTGAATCTAATTGTACTCGCCAAACCCATCTACGAAGGAGAAATTTTTTTCCCTGCTAGACTGTCTAACATTTGATCTATGAAAGGTAAAGGAAAATGGTCCTTTTTAGTGGCCTTGTTCAATTCCTGATAGTCGACACAGATTCTCCACTTACCATTTTCCTTTGGCACTCGCACCAAAGGAGAGACCCATTCACTGTCAGAGATGGGATAGATGAATCCCATATCAAGCAATTTTTGCAATTCTTCCTTTACAATATCTTTAAATGTTGGGTTCATCCTCCTTTGAGCTATGTGACTGGCTTGCAATCTTCCTTGATGTATATATGATGAGTACATACTAAAGGGTGCACTCCCTTCATCTCCTTATAACTCGAGGCGAAGGCATGTAGATGTTTTCTCAGTATGCTGCATAACTCCTTCTCTTGGGAAGTAGATAGGGATGGATTGATTTTCAATGTTCTATCTGGGCTGAACTCTATATTTTTAACACGGAGCGAAGTGGGGTCGGCGACACAGAGGTTAGTTGAGGGATGGTTTTGGGTTTCTCTTACTATGTCTTGTAGTGGTGATACACTGGGAGCTGGATTCTGAATCAAATTTTCAATCATATCATCCTCATCTTGCAGTTTCCCCCCCATGGTTATTTCTAATGCACAAAGCGGTGCAAAATAAACTTCATCCTCATCCTCCTCCTCCAACCAGAGAGGTAGATCATGTTCTAGTAAGGGTTGGAGAGGAGGATATAGGATTAACTGCTTGGACATGTGCCCGTTCTTTATGGTCATGTTCCGAGCTCGGCAGCTGATGTAGGCATCGAGTGTTGCTAACCAGGGTCTTCCTAGAATGAGAGGATACGCAGTGAGCTTTGCCTTTGGCTGGAGAACTAAGGAATCAATAGGGTACTCCCAACAATAAATGGAGACCATCACATCTTCCACAATTCCCTCAGGGGTCACTGTGGAGCAGTCTGCTAGCTGCAGCACTGTCGTGGTCTTTGTCAAGGAGCCTTGGAGGTTAAGTTTAAGCATTGCTTCCTTTGTCATAACATTAATGGCAGCTCCCAGATCAATCAAGGTATGTGGGATCATTGTGCCATTGATGTGGAAATCATCTACTGGGCTTCCAGGGTCCAGATATTTTAGATAGATTATCTGCCCTAACATCAGGTCAAATAGTTGTCCTATGACATTGATGGTTGGGGCATCTCTCTTGCACCTTCATGGATGCCTAAAGAACTTCTCTTTGATCAACCTGTTGTAGATAGGCACATCTTTTATGGCTTGGAGAAGTGGTATCTTCACACATAAATGTTTCAATTCTTCCAGGAGTTTTGTCCCTTCTGGTGCAGGCTGGATTTTCATGGATAGTCTCTCATGAAAGGGTGGATTTGCTTTAGGTTCGTTTTCCTCTTTATCTTCCTCAACCTCCCTAGGTGGAGGCTGGCTATCTGGGAGAACTTTCCCAAATTGCAAGCTAATTTCTTGAATCTCCATAGCATAAGTTGGGCATGATGGTTCCCCATTATACACTTGTTGAGCCTGTCTATTGCTTGGGTTCGAATTTGGCTGGGCAGGCATTTGAGGTTGCCTTGGTGGAGCAGAAGGTAATGGTTGTGGTTGGGTAGGTGGTGGAGGCAGAAGAGCAGGAAGAGAGTTGTATTGGGGCCTCCACCCCTGATGAGATGCATTCCATTGAGGTTGCAGCTGAGCATAGGATTGAAATGAATGGGTGGTTGGTTAGGCATGATATTGAGATGTGAAGGACCAAGGAGGAGGTGAGGACCAGGAACGATGAGTAGGGGGGACCCAAGAAGGTATGGAGGTGACTTGGTTGGTGTTGTAGTATGCCTAAGATGTCCCTTGCATCCCCTACTGGTATGGTCTAGGTGCATGCGACCTCTTTTGGTTTATGTAATAAATCTATTCAGTGACTCCTTCAGCCCCTTAGTATACAGCTTTAAGTCCGAGCAAGGAAGGGCACTTATATGTAGAATGATCTTCTTCACAGACTGAACAAACCTCTATAGAGTTCAACGGGAATTCAATCCTAGGATGCCTCCTGGTGCACTGCTTCCCCTTGTTTTCTTTTGATATGTAAGGTATCCATTTGCATGGCAAGAATCTGCAGCATCTCACTCTTGAAGTCTTCCAGCATGTTTCCAATTTCACCTTTAATGGATTAATTAGAAGAAGAGGTACTGGCTATGGGTTGACTTCCCCTACCTTTCTTTCTGGCTACTCTAGAATGGTTTCTAAAAATAGTCTTTATGTCCTCATAGGATAGTTGGTAGATGTATCCCCCAACTAGTAGATGAAGAGTGTCTAAAAGGTCTTCCTGAATTCCCCTAAGAAGGACCAACTTTAGAGATTTTGGGTCAAGTGTACACCTATCCCTTTTGTAACTGAGATGGAAACTCTCTTCATATTCTTCCAGAGACTCATTGCTTCCTATGGTCATTCAGAAGATTTCTTCCTTAGTATCTTTTGACCTATAATAGTCTTGATACTTGTTAATAAAGGCCTGCTGCATCCGAGCCCAAGTTGCGATGTTGTTGCTAGGTAATCCCATGAACCAGTGCAGTGCTACGTCCTTGAGAGTAGAAGGGAACAGTTTCAAGTTTTTCTCGTCTTCTGCATAGTCATAAGTTCGACATATGACAAAAAACTCAAATAAAAAGGTGTCAAGACCTTTTGTAGTCAGACCATGGAAGTGAGGTAGGGTTGAAGGACTTATATTCTTCATTTTGGTGTCCCCATTGGTCTCTTGAATGGCGAGGGTACCTTCTATTCTCTCTCCATGTCCCCTAGCATTTTTGTTTTCAGCCATTGGCTCCAGAGGAATGGTTTCTTCTTCTTCTTCCCCTATAGGTTCTTCAAATATGTCTGGCTGTTCGCCTAAGGGTTCTTCTTTATTGCAGTTGCCGAAGAAGAGAGAAGGTTGGTTATGTGAAGCAGTAGGGGTCTTGGAAAAAACATTTCTTGAGTTATCTTTGTTCCTACAATGCATGAAAGGAAATATTTTTGGTTGGTTTTTGTTTCTTTTTCCCCACACTGAAAGTACTTGCAGAAACTGAAATTGTGATTGAAAAAAACAAATTGAAACTAGTTGAAATGAACTCGCTGAATGGAAATTTGGAGAATTGAAAAGGAAAGCATGGAAATGTAGAACTGAAAGAAAAGGAATGACTAGTCTACATTTGTCGAAATAAACTATTAGCAGAATGTTGCAATAGGAAATAGAAGAAAGCAGTAATCGCAGAATAATCTAATGTGTCCCTACCAACGGCGCTAGAAAGAGGTGAGCGCTAGTATTGCAGCAAGAATGCTGCAACTCCTGGGTTGCAAACTTTACTTTTATCAACCCGGTAGTTTGTAACAAACTTGGGAGCGTCGGTGCTATATGCACAAGTACTAGTTCTCACTACAGGTTGTCACTTAGTCAGTCGGCGCAAGATCACTAGGAGTGCAAGCCAACTTCTATATATTTCAGAAGAAGCTCTATGTATGATGAAAGGAAAGAAATATTACTCTACAGATGCTATTCTAACTACAGAAAAGAGAAAGACTGGAATTTAAAGCAAAACCTAGTAGACCCTAATTAACAAGCTAATTCTACTTTTGCCAAAAACACTATGAAAACCATGAATGAAATTCCATTACCTACTCAAGGCAGTAAACAACATCGAACCATGCTATTTCTCGAAGTAAATAAGAAAAATGCATATTTTTGGATTTTTATGTGTTTTTATGTGAATTGATCATGCATCTAATTTATTGTGTGTAAGTGTGGCAGCGAACAGGTGGAGTTAGAGGGCGGTTTCAGAGCTTGGGAGGATGTAGGATGGTGTGGATGGGTCCTCGGAGGTCTTAGGTGGCCTTCTGGAGGCTTTTCCCACACTTTAACTTCAAAATAAAGCCTACAGGAAAAACTACAGGAGGACACAGGAAAACTACAAGAGGAAAACAGGGAAAATACAGGAGGACGCCAAGAGAAACTTTCATTGTTTTGAGGGTTGAGAGTGGGTGGAAAATGTGGATGAAGGTTGGAATGAGGTGTTAAGGTGCCTAAGGTCTGCCATGAATCACCAGGAGAGAGGAAGAAGTTCTATGAAAAGTGCAGGAAACTAGGGCAGAATTGAGGTGAGGTTTGAGAGACCTATAGGGCATGGATCAGATGAAGGGTGTGATTGCTAGTAAGTTGGGCTACTACTGGAAGAGATCTTCTACATAGAAACTGATAGTCAACCAAGAAAATCAAGCAACCAATTAAATAAGTGCATCCTAGGAAAAACAGAGTTTTGCATTAAAATGGCCTAAACTATGATGTATAGAAGGAAATGTTGTGAAATGTTGTAAGAAAGGAAAGCACACAAAAGGACTATTTGTAAATTAGGAAGTGAACATGATACAGAAAATGTAAAGCAAAGAAAAAATGGACTATCAACCTAGTAGAGAGCTGCAAACACTAGAAGTCCTAGGAATGAAGAAAATCTGTGTTTTTGGTGAAACAAGAGAGTCTTTGTCTCAAATCATGGTCTCAGAGGGAGGAATAGATGCCAAGGCACTCTTTTAGCCTTTTGAATCTTCTCTCATCACTTCTTCACCTACTACAGAGAGCATAAGTGGAAGCAAGCTACTAAATCATCAAAAGAAACCTATTCTTAACAATAAGAGAAATACATCTAACAGCAAACTAACCTACAAACTGAATTTAAGCATACAAATAAAAGTAAAGAGAAGCTTGGATACTTGTATTGGGCACTAACCCAAGAGCTTTATCCCTCTAAGGTAACTCAGTGCTAGCTCAAAAAGGATTCCATCTTCATTATCAAAAATAATAGCAAGATTACATAAAACTGTCAAAAAATAGTAAGGTCGAAATTTGAGCAGAGTTTACACAAGAAAAAAAAAAGTCAACCCCAGTGAGGCCCTAGGCCTCTCTACTTATACATCTGAAGCTTCCAACAGCTTCCTTAAAATCAAGGAGGCTTGGCTCCAAAAGCTCGAGATAACTCTCAATCATCTTCTACTTGCTCGGCTGCCTTCTAGTGCATGATTCAGTTGCTTGTACTCCGAGCTTAATGAAGGGGAATTCGAAGTGATGAGCAATAAATGAGGGGAATTCCCTCCTATAAGTCCTCTCCTCTATCTACTTCGAGTTATTGCTACAATTTAACTATTAAATCCTTTACTTTGACCTCGAAATCCATCAATAATCTGCATTAAATACATGTTAGACCACATGGCATAATAACTAACTCAACTCACCCTATAAGCATAAATATAATCATAAAATCGAGCAATAAGCTAAGAGAATGGTTGATTTGACTAGGTTAGGAGGTAAAATGAGCCCATATAATTACCCATTTATGAGGCTCATCACTACCCAGGATAGCCTACCAAAGCTGCAAGCAAAGAAAAACACCTCGAAGACGAAGAAGGACATGGGAAAATGGCATGAGTTCCATAAGAGATCCACTCACAATACAAGTGAGTGTCAGACCAAGTAATTATTGGTGGCTAAGTTGAAGGCTTCCGAATCAGATGCAGGTTCCGAATTTGAATAAGAACTTAATAAGCGAACTGACAACGGGAAGCAGATCATTGATGCAGAGCCCAGTGTCATCATTGTGACCACCACCAAGATCCAAAAGATTGAGCCTGAAAATCCAGATGAGGAGGAATGCCTCTTCCACTCACAGATGTGAGTGAAGGGTTCTTCGCTATTGTTCATTGTCGACAACGGGAGCCAAAAGAACGTCATTTCAATAGAGGTCATGATGTTGTTAGGCCTAAGGACTATTTCACATCCACATCTGTACACTATTGGGGGGCTTCACCAAGGACGGGATCTTCATGTCAGCCAACATTGCCACCTTCCCTACAACATCAAACCCTTCATAGATGAGGTACTATGTGAGGTTGCTCCTCTTTAATTTTGTGATTTATTATTAGGGCAATCATACCTGTGGAAGCGACATGTTTTATATGAGTCTAGACCTCGCTCTGTGATTATTACTTTGGCTAATAAGTTGTATAGGATATCAGAGGTAGCCCCACCTACTGCCATGTCTTTGATCAATGAAAAGGCAATAAGATCATTTCCCAGACCAGGAATTTTTTTCTTCATGATTCACACCCAAGGAAAGAAGAAGGTTGTGGGCACAACTTCCAGGTAGGGCTCCTCTTCACAACAACAAAAGATGGACAAGGTCGTGGAGGAGTACAGGGATATTTTAGTATCGCCTATAGGGGTACCTTTCCACTATCAGGTCAAGCAC
The DNA here is from genome assembly GCA_031772625.1 of Pinus tabuliformis. Taxonomy (NCBI): domain Eukaryota; kingdom Viridiplantae; phylum Streptophyta; class Pinopsida; order Pinales; family Pinaceae; genus Pinus; species Pinus tabuliformis. Next base: position 2,007,939,030 of record CM062818.1, on the reverse strand, counting down.
AACCTTGATCTGACCTTGGGTGTACCACTGCCCAATGGACCGATCTATCAGTGCTCTATTTTGGAGAATGATGAGATCAAGAGCCAGATTTAGGAACTATTGCAAAATGAGCACATCAGGCCAATCTCTTCACCTTGTGGGAGCCCGATTGTATTAGTACCGAAGAGGGATGGGACCTGGAGTATCGGTATTAACTATCAGAAACTAAACAATATCACTGTCCAGAATAGATACACAATCCTGCGGATTGATGACCTTCTTGACCAGCTCAAGGGGGCCAAATATTTCAGCAAGATTGACTTGAAGTCAGGTTATCACCAGGTTCCTATCGAACGCCCTTACAACCTTCATGATAGTAATGAATGAAATCTTGTGACCCTTCACAAAGGAATTCATGGTCGTGTATTTATGTGACATCTTGATCTTCAACCAGAGTTGGGAAGATCACCTCCACCACATTCGACAGGTCCTTCAAACCCTGTGCCAAAACAAGACGTGTGCTAACTTGGAGAAATGGGCCTCACCTAGGTTCAATTATTGGGGTACATCATTAATGAGTGGGGTGTACATATGGAACCATCCAAGATATAAGTCATTTGCGATTAGCCATCCCCAACCACTCTAACAGAGCTCCGCAACTTTTTGGGTCTTGCTAATTTCTATAGTAGGTTCGTATTGGGGTTCTCTCATATCACTTGACCATTAAGTCAAGTCACCAAGGGCAGAGTGAAAGAAAAGTTTTTTTGGTCGGAAAACCAACAACAAGAATTCTCCAAGTTGAATAATCGCCTCTATTCAGCACCAGTGCTCACACTACCAGAGTTGCAACAACCATTTTAGATTGAGACAGATGCCTCCAACTATGCTATTGATACGGTTCTTACTCAGGATGGGCATCCAGTGGCTTACCATAGTGAGACACTTTCAAACATTGTCTGAAAGTACCCCCATATGACAAAGAAATGTATTCCATTGTGTAGGCCTATGGTGATTGGAAGCATTACATTTTGGGGAAGGAAATGGTCGTCCACATAGATGACCAACCTTCACAGTTCATACAGACACAAGGGAAGTTGTAGAACAATCTCCATAAAAAATGCTCCACCTATTTGCAATAGTTCCATTTGAACATTAAGTATAAGAAGGGCAACACCAATAATGTTGTTGATTGCCTCAGCCGACCACCAGTAATGGTGATGATCACTGTGCTCGACTCTTATGGGCACGAGACATTGAGGCGGACACATCTTTACAAGAGCGATCCAGAATTCGGTAGCATATACTAGACACTTCTGGAAGGGAAGAAAGTTCCAAATTTTCACCTTTAGGATGCACTGTTACACCACCTCGGACACATCTGTGTTCTTTCAAGTGAGTGTGCCAAGATGATTTGGGAGGTGCACTACAGTTGGTTCGCTAGACATTTTGGAGTAGAGAAAACAATTAAGGTATTGCATAAGTAATTTTATTGGTCGAAACTTCGTCAAGATGTTGGGAAGTACATTAGATCCTGCACTGCATGTGCCATTTCCAAACCAACCATCATGAAGAAAGGTTTGTATACTCATCTACCTACTCCTACCTAGCCTTGGGAATCTCTTTCCATGGATTACATGGTAGGCCTTCCTTCTACTGAGAACTACAATGATTGCATTTTCATGGTCATCGAAAAGTTCTCTAAGATGGCCATCATGGTTGCCTGCAAGAAGAGTATCATAGAAGAGGCCACTACTAAGCTCTTCTCTGAGCAAGTATGGGTATACTTTTGGATCCCACAGTCCATTGTCTCAGATTGGGACAATAGATTCCTGAGTGCATTTTGGTCAAGCCTCTGGTCAATGCTGGATACAAAAATTAATAAGCCCATGACTTTCCATCCCCAAACTGATGGCCAAATAGAGATTGTCAACAAGATGATCATACAGATTATGCACAGTTACAACTAGAAGCATCCACACACGTGGGATGAAAGTCTCTCCTATGTCCAACTCAGCTACAATAGATCTCTCCACAACTCAACATGCCACAACCCCTTTCAGGTAGGGCTGGGATTTCAGCCATTATGCCCCACTGGTGTGGCCATGCCATTTGCAGCCACTCAGGTAGATTTGGATCATGTTTAGTCTGAAGCTAAAAGGGCTAACAACTTCATGGAGTGCATTCAACACATTCACTAGCAGGTCCATGATATATTGGATAGAGCCAATGCTAAGTACAAGCGGTTCCATGATCAGTATCGAGTGCTGCACAAGTTCGAGGTGGGCGACAATGTTTGGCTACATTTGTAAAAGGAGCACCTTGCTCGACCCCACCACAAGCTTCGCCCACTGCAATATGGGCCACACACCATCACCAAGGCCATCAATGATAATTCCTTCAAGCTTAGCATCCAACTGGTCCTTGGCCTACACCCAATGTTCAATGTATATCGCCTTCGACCATACTTTCCAGCATTGCTGGACACATATGACATTGCAGAACAACTCACACCCACAGAACTCAACCCAGATTGCATGGAAGAGGCTATAACTGATTAGATCATGGAAACATAGATGAAGAACACTCACCAATAGAGGATACAACTATATCAAGTTTTCAAATCAAGCCAACTCCATCACCAAGGCAAGTGGTTCATGAGGGACCAGGTTCAACAGAAATATCCTCACCTCATGGAGGCTCTACGCGTAATGGAGACCATTGCTTCCTAAGGGGGAGGAATGATCCAGGTGGATATTGGTGGCCACCTACCTATTCCACCTAGACCCCCCAGTCAGTTTCATTTGTTTCCTTGTTCATTTTAGCATTTACAATTTTTAACAGTTTTTCGGGTCCTGAACTTCCGAGCAGCTTTAAAACCCTAAACGACTTTTTTTGGGGTCTGTGATAGGCCCATGGTCGTAGGTAAGGATATGTGGTGAAACCTATAGTACTCAGAGATACCTTTGCAACAGTGTATCATACGCACCAAACATAGATAATATGACCAAGTTATGACCCGAGAAGTTGGCTTCCCAGTTGAACCCAATAGGGCCGACAAACTCTTGGTGTTACATCTCTTGTGTTAGGGTTTTTGTTGTTTAGGGTTTTCTCATGTTTTCCAATAATAATTAGGCCATTGAGCCTCATTGTAACACAATTCAGAGGCATGTAGCCACTACATCTCTTCTCAGAGATAAGCTACCATCGCTTGAGGTATATTATTTCCATTCTATCAGTAAGCACAGTTCAATATTTTTCTGTTAATGAAATGAAGTGTTTTTCGACTACATCTCTGCATTTATGATTATATCTGTAAGTTGTTGAATTCATTTTTAAGATTGGATCATCCTGAGTTATGGTTTGAATTTCTGATGATGTGTAAAGGTATTGTAGAGGATGGCATGATCCCTAGGTGTTAACGGGAAAAGTGTCTATTCAGAACAACCCTATCCCACTAAGGCGTGACAGTACCTTAGAAACAAATAGAGAAAACTACTTTTGTATTCTTCTTTATGAACTATAAACGAAGAGGAATAAGATGAACCAACCTGTGTCTTGCGCTAGTCCTTTGATCCAATCTCTCTTCTCTTTGACAGCTTCCAGCTACCTGCTCCCTTACTTGCCCAGCTTCACCAAGTTCCTGTAAGATCACAGAAGAAGAAGACTACACAAAGACATCGATATATATTCATAAATAGCTTAGGATCAGATTTAAGCTAAACATGCAAATATAAAAAACATCAATGATACACAAGCATGTAGGAGAAACTCAAATAGTTTTATTGATATAACAAGAAGGTCCAGGAGGAGTTACAACCGATGATTCCTGATCCATCATCAACCTCCCAGCAAAGGAATCCCCTCTTCACCTCCAACAAAGCATAAATCACCCAATACTCTGATATCTATCTCAAAACCAACAGCAATTCTCTGCAATGTACAAAATTCCAGCCTCTGGATCTCTGGGATGAGGGATCCATATATAGATGCATGCAAAGAGGATGAGTCAACCTATGATCTGACTAGTGGCTTCTCTCTGTCAGTTCTTGCTTCCACTTGGAGATTGAGAGCCTCTTACTCATCCTTGGTCGAACTCAGTGAGGCAAGTGTCATTGGGGAAGATTCTGGAAGCTTCCATTGTCTGTCCACCTCGCGGAATGACACTGCCATTTGTCATTTCCCGCTCAACGCACCCTGGTAATGCATTTAGGTGTGTTGCAACGCACCTAGCTAGTGTACTTGGGTGCTATGGAACACAGCTAGCTAGTGGAGCAGCTGAAATGATCCTGATTTGACTGATTCTGAGCAGTTTCTGGTGGAGAATTTCTGGGAGAAGCTGTAATTTGTTGACCTTGTTCCTTTAGGGGTCGGAACAACACTTTTAGGGACTTAGGATCCCTTGGTTTATGGACATTTCATGCTTAGAGCTGTAAGGCACAAAAATGTCTATAACAGTTTCCCCCTAAAGTATGAGGCCGTTTATCGGGTGAATTTCTTTATTAGGAGGATCCGAAGTTCTTTCAATGCTAGGAGGAGACTTGTAATAAGATACAATACAATACATTATCTTCATACTGTTTTCATGATCTAGCTGAGGCGGGCATTCCCATGCTCAGCTTTATAAATTCATTTTCATGTACATAATAGAGACAATCGTCTAATGGTAGACTGAAGATTCTGATAGAGCCATCATCCTTTTGGTAGGATGATTATCTGTGCTGCAATGCTGTACATTTCAATGTCTTTATTTTCCTGAATATATATCGCAGCCCGGATGGATGAAACTAGATCCGGGGTCTTCAATCTCATCCAATCTTCACTCGAAGTACAATTCAATCCATGTGAGAAATGTTTTGAAGTCGAACATGGAAAGACATCGCTTGATTACCAGTCAATGATGTAAACTGTTAACAAGCGCGAGAGGAATCACCGATAATGATGATGACCCTCAAGGTACTGCAATACAATTCACGTGGTGTGAATAAAGGACTTGGCATCGAACACCATGCAAAATCTTTCGGTCGAAGGTCATTGATGTATACCTGTCACCGGAAGTGAGAAACTTGCCATTGAGGCATGCAAGCTTCAAAGTACTGAAGGGGGTGTTCCTAGATCAACTTCTTGGATAATGATCTGATGTCGACAAGAAGCGATCCGTCAAAGGAGGGCCTTAATGAATCCCACATCAATGACACGGAACGGAGCAAATGATTTTGATGGAGGTGGAAATGATCTGATGATATATGGTTCAGGATGGCGGTCATGAAAGAATGAAGTATAATGTATGGTAGTGGATGGGACACGGGCGACTTCTCTGGATGACTTCTCTTGAACATGTCGGCGACACTTATGTGATGGATTGGTAGCATTTACCCCAAATGTGGATGGTATGGCGTGACCATGGTGATGTGACCGGTGAATGAAACAACCCAACCCGACTCAGCACAGAGTGGAAGTGTCATGTTCAAGAGCGACTTGCTACCAATAAAGATTCTTTGAGTTTCTTCCCAATTTTTCCCCAGTCATTGCTGACCAGTACCTCTTTATTCTTGTCAAGCTTGAGGAGGATAACATATGCTTGTTCTATAATTTTCCCTTCGGGCAAACCCATCACTATATTTTAACGAGCCTAGCGATAGTGAAACTCGTTCTCGTCTAAAGACAAGTTTATCGATATTAATCTTTTTAACGAGTTTAACGACAAAGATAACTCAGTCCTTTTCATTTTTAGAGAGTCTGAAAAGGTACGTAAAGGTAACTCCAAAATTCCTTTTTCGTCATCTAATCCCTTAAGTCCGAAAAAGTATAAAACAATACAGAAGGGATGAATTTTCAATAGTTTTAACGAGCCGAACAAAACAAGCGCTTGATCTTTTTGTGCAATAATCCCTCAGGTCCAAAAAGATTAAAATCTAGAGGAGGGATAGCACTTCCGGTCACTTTAACGAGTTGGAAGGCCAAAACTCAACAATCTTTTCATATTTTACAAGTCAGTTGAAAAGAGCTTAAAGAAGACTCGTCTTTTGGGGAACGAGTGATAAAATGGGTAGCAGCTGATTCCAGGTAAGAGTTGGAATTTTCCAATCACGGCAGTGTCACAAGGATGGCTAGTGAAATCACTCTTCACAGCTGTTCCTCAAAATGGGTAAACAATCAAATGGAGGTGAATGATCGGCCAATGGAAAAGTGGAGGTGACGGTGCAAACACGACCAAGGCTTTAATGGCTGAAATGCTTCATTCACGGTGGTTATTTACCGGGGAATAGTTCATTTTTTAACGAGCTTAAATGCGGGTGGAAACATTTGCTCATGTCTTATGTTTATTTTTTAACGAGCTTGAACTATGTGCTAAAACTACTCGATTAATCCAGTCATATGATAAGAATGGCTCATATAAAATGGCAACTTTTAGATTTTTGCCCCACATCCTTTCTTTATGCAAGTTAGGTGACGACTAATCCTACGAGTTTAAAGGGTTAGAGATCCTAAAAATTTAAAAAATAAATAGCCGCCCCTCGCTTGCACTCCAAAAGGTTTGCATGCCCCCAGGTATAAAATATGGTTTCAAGGTTACCCCTTCTTTAGTCCAATAAAACATTTGTTTTACCGGGAGAGGCCTACCTCTTACAGGTCACCCAAAGATTGTTCGATTCGCGGTGCGAACAAAACACTTCTTCGGCGGTGTCTACCGAGATAAACAAAGGCGAGTGACTCAGTTCTGCCAACTCACATAACTTTGACAAGAGAATCTTATTCTAGAATAACCCCTCTTCCACCGACGAACAGGGTAGAGACTAGTCATATTCTCCCGCGGAAACCTACCCTATACCCGAAGTTTTCCTGCCGAAACAGACCAGGACGCATGCCCCTGCGTTCTTTAAACCAAAGGGTAATTTTTGATATGCGAATGTGCCCCACGGAAAAATGAATGCAGTCTTTGACTGGTCCTATGGGCGGATATTTATTTGATTATACCCGTAGAATCCATCCATAAATGAAAAGATTTTGCATCCGGTGCATTCATCAATTATCTGGTCGATGAAGGGTGTCGGGTAGTTGTCTTTTGGACAAGCTTGATTTACATCTCTATAATCGACGCACACTCTAATTGTCCCCTGTTTCTTCATAACAGGGACAATATTCGATACCCAATCGGTTAGAGGAACCGGGTAGATGAAACTAGCATGGAGAAGTTTTTCAACTTCTGCCTTAATGGCAGCGGCTTTCTTGGGGTGCACCTGCCTTAGCCGTTGTCATACTGGTTTGACATCTGGATACATCTTAATTTCGTTTTTAACGATACTCGAGTCAATGCATGGCATTTCACTGTATGACCAAGCAAAGACATCTCTGAATTCACGAAAAAGAGCGTTATATATTTCCAGTTCTGAAGGTGAACAACATTTGCCAACATAAATATTCTCTACAACATCTGTTTTAGTCGAGATATTTATGGCTATAGTCTCTTCAATGTTGGATAAGTTTCACTCGGAATCCACCGTATTTACAGTATTTGAAAGAAAATGAAAGACTGATGGATGATAAAGGTCATTTTGAGTCTCTCCTTCACAATCCGGAAGAAGGGAACGATGGTGGGAATCATTCCATGGTGCTCCTTCAATTACCATAGCTTGGAGAATTCCCTCGTCGATGACATGCACTTGAGACCAAGGATCTGAACGAGTACCATATTCTCTAGACCTATCTATCCAAATGCTTGATGAGCGTTGATTTGGGTTTGTGTCCCATGCTAGAAACATTGATTGCTATAATATTTCTATTGGGCTTGGGGGCAAAACCATTGCATGATCCATGTTGATATCGTTTTCTGAGATCTTTGTGGAAGATATCATGTTGCAGGTTCCTATTGACGCTACTTCCGCCAGATTGATTGGAGGTGGAAGAGCGAAAGTTTCCATTAGTATAGGATCTTTTAGTAGGCCTACTCCAATATTCTGAAGTGAATGGGGGCTTCCATGGATCATGGGAATGCTTCCTGTAACTTGAGAACCATTGGGGAGTAAATTTTGTTGATCGACGATTGTAATTCCTCCTTGAAAGGGGAATGCAATCTTTCTAAAATAGGTCAACACAACAGCCGCCATGGCATATATCCATGGTCTTCCTAGTAGGATGTTGTAATCAAGATTCCGATCGATGACTTCAACATCTATTTCTACCGTTTTTCCCCTTAGTTCAACTTTCAAGTTATTTAGGATACCATATGGGGTATATGTCCTTCCGTTGAATGCTTTTAATGTCGTCGCTGACCGCGACAAGGTTGGAGATCCTAAAGTTTTCCAGCAACTCATTGACATAATACATGTAGATGCCCCCTCATCAATAATTATTTGATGAACAGTTTTGTTGAGGGCTTTCACTTGAACAAGAAAAGCTAGTTCAGCTGGTAACTGAGGATCGTATCCTTTGTGGTCGAAGGATACAAGATTGGAATCCTTTGGATCAATCCCACCAATGGCCGATAATAAAGCCTACCTTTGGGATGGGCAATTTTGTAGTACTTCAAGAGTCGACATAGTGGATGGCGATTGGGCCAAATCTTCCACTATGTTATAATGCTGCGCCGCTCTAGCGCGGGGATTAAATGTTGACTTGTGTACTACTCCCTTCGGCGTTTTTTTTGTCAATTCAGGAATGGTGGGTGGTACAACTTCTGTCGAAGTTGTTGTCGAACTACTTGGTTGATATTTATCCTTGTTGTTCGACAACTGTGGATTCCCTTAATCTTTGTTCCTTGTCGAAATCAAAGCATCATTCTATTGTTTTGAAACTGACAACATTAGCACTTGAGACGGGGAAGCATTTCTACTTTCAACCAGATTCGTTCCTGGGTTTGGAAACGGAGCAGTTAACACTGTCGAGGTTTTCGAACTTTTAAAGAATCTCTTAAGCTCAGCTTTGTATGGACATTATTTCGTCCAATGATCCTCATCAGATATGTGACACCCTGCAGGGGGTTTCCTATTTCCAAGAGGGTTTGAAGAAGATTTTTCAGGAGATGACTCATCCTGTTTCTTCTTCTTCCCCTTGCCTTTCTTCTTGCTTCCTGGTTGTTTGGTTTCTTTGCCTTTATTTGTCGATACGGCATTTACTTCCGAAGCAAGAAGTTCATCTTTCGCATTTTGATCTGAAATCTTACAGGCCTTCTTGGATGTAGCCTTTGTTGATTTCGTGTATGTTGTGCCAATTACGCCATCGCCGGCGTGAGAGTCAATGTTCGATTTAGGAGGAGGAGGAATTGAGAATTCCGGTCTAGGGGCGTCAGGTATTTTGTCGTAGAGCGTGCCGAACTGAGTATAGATCAAGTCCAGATATTGCACACGAGCGATAACTTGCTCTTCCGTTACGATTGCCCCCTTTTCCACATCTTCCGTGATGGAAGGTAGTAATGACTTGATAAACCATTCAGCTAATAGCTAATCGAGAACGTACATTTTTACCATCCTACGACGACGTCACCACTCATGTATATGATCAGATATGTGAGTGGTCGTTGTCTGTTTGAAGTTGGTAAGGAGTTCTGTTCCCATTTCATACCTTATTGGTAATTGAAAATGGGTTAAAAAGGTTGTGGCTAAGGTACTGAAGTTGTCGAACGAAGCTCTAGGCAATTCAATGTACCATTTTTCCGCTGGAACCGTTAACGTCCTCTGAAAGAGGCGAAGCCTTATCGAATCATCATTTAGGGTGTTTGATGAACACCATAGATGAAATGTCATCACGTGATTCGATGGATCTTCACCCGGATTTCCATTAACTTTAGGAATATCTGATGGAAGTTTATGTGGAATCGTTGGCCACCAAGGGGCGTACGCAATCAGATCGTTTGTTAACCGGTTTAAATCAAGTAACTCTAAAGTTGCCACGAATGGTAACTACTGATTCAGATTAGGTGAAGCATACCCAGGGTAAGATGGGATTTCCTGAGCAGTTGGTCTTTGCATGCCAGCATAATGCATTTGATGCTGGTATGACTGATAAGGTTGGTGGACATGACCATTGTAAAATGGTTGATTTTGACCGTTTTGAATGTACGGCTGTCCACTGTTCGTAAAGATTTGCTGCTCAAAACCTTGGTATACTTGTTGGAATTGTGGTTGTTGGTATTGCACCAGCCATGGTTGTGAATCCATATGTTGTTGCGCTATACTAACCGTTGGACCAAGGTGTGGGGTAATTGTACCCGTCTGAACCTGTGTCGCCCCACTAGTTGGTGATTGTGGTTGAGTCGCAGGGTCTAGGGACTGTTGCATTACAACCTGAGAAATCTGAGGTTGGCATACAACAGGAAGCGTTTGAACTTGTGACACCGTCACAATAGCTGGTGTAGTCAGGATATTTGACATAGGTACACATTGTTGCATCGAATACACAACCCTTGGTTGTTGCGGTAGTATAGGTACCCAACCACTTGAGGTAATTCCAGTATAACCTGAACATTGTTGTGAACTCCCATATGGATATCCTCCCGGAGGGGATAGTGAAAGGGCATACTGTACCCCATACGGTGGTAATCCAGAACTCAAGGGGATTGTTTGCCCTTGGGGACCAGACTGCCCAAGTTGACCTCCAAATGGATCAATTTGTTGAGACTCAACATAAGAGTTTCCGGATATTATTCCGGATGAACAAACAGGAACGGACCAGACTGTTGAAATAGCCCCTGAGTGGGCTCCTTCTAGCGGTTGCGAGCTAGTTGGGACTGATGGTATGCCGACAAACATTGTCGGAGTGACGGCAGGGAGTTCTGTTGTCGCTGTGTGAGACGACACAGTCCTAGATGTTGACGGTTGTTCAGACATTTGGAGTCTATCCAAAAGATTACCTAGCGATTCTACAGGATCTTCCGCTGGTGGTAGACTAACCTCTGATGAAGAAGGATATAGAGTGACCCCGAATCCAAAGTGCGTCGGAGTACTTCTTTGAGGATCTTCTACAATTTCTTCAATTGCAATCAGACTAGGTGGAAGGGGAAGACCATCAGGTCCGTAAAATATTTCTGGTGCCGAAGAAGGGGCGGAATCGACAGCGACAGATGTTTGAAGAGCAAGACTGTCCGAACCGGTTGTAGATGGAACTGGTTCGGTAACACAAGTGTTTACTCTCAGACTAGGATCAGTATCACTATCCCTCTGTGGCTGTTGAACTTCTTCTGTAGAGGCAGGGATTCCAGAAATGTTTGGAGTAACCGGATTCTCGGATGTCGTTGGAACATTTGTTCTAACTTTAATAGGAGATTTTGAACCGGTTAAACGAGTTCGCTTTGTCCATACTGGTTTCAATTCTGGAGACAAAGACGGTTGACTCATAAGCCTCCGCGAACGACGAGGTTTCAATTGACTTTCTTCCACGATTTCGGATTACTCGATCAACTAAAATAGAAAGGGGAAGTATGTTTCCGAATTAAATTAATTTTAGACGCTTTTGACACAACTTGCTTTTTCAGTTTTTAAGAGTCGAGAAAAAACAAAAGAGGACTCTAGTCTCCTTCGATTTTTAATGAGCCTGAAGTGACAAGTGCTCAGATGGACCTTTTCCGTTAAAGAGTCTGAAAAGAAACGAAAGGGACTACTCTGGAGATCTAGGTAGAGGGAGTACCAAACCAATCGTGAAACTGCAGAATACTTTTTACGGTACGGCAGTCAATCTTCCCGAATGCTATGTTCGGTGCATTGCGATCAGTAGGGCGGCCGACACGGCTTCCTATGGATAAAAGGTTTTAAGCCTATAGGGGTCTCCCAATATATACTCAACGGTACGTGGGAGCACAAGTCCGTACTGGCACTTATCGTCTCAAAGTGGAGGAATCACCCAACCATCAGTAAGGACAACAGTTACCAGGCTTTACGACGTCGGAATACGTCTCTAGCCTAAACCTCTAAATGTTGTGCGTTAAGTTCCAATGCATTGTTAGATTCATTCAATTTATTTTAAGTTGATCTTTCTTAGAAGTTTGCCTTTTGGGATCACCACGAGATGTAGATGTAATTCCTAAAATGCAATCTAAAGATGATAAGCAATCTTTTATGTCTTTTCAGCAATGAAAATCCTAGCTACAATGGGAAAATAAAGACACAATCTTTTCTCAAAGAGCAAAGAGCACACTGTAAATGCACTTTTCCTAAATCAAGCCAAGTAGACTATCAATATGCAAATGCACATATGCATGTATTTGTTTTCACTTTCTTAATATTGATGCCTAAAAAGAAAGTTGATGTACAAATTTGAATTTGTTTTCAAGTGACAAACACAAACAAGCTTCTTTTCGAAATCAAAAGGTAGAGATGATTACGACACTTTATGATTTTGAAATAAACACTCGTTTCGACACCAGAAAGTGACAAATTCAAACCAAAGGCAAAAGTAAAAGCATAATCGACTGTCAACAGCAAATAAACTTTTTCCTAAGATCAAAATCGACACTTACGAAAGATCTAAATCAAAGGACGACAGTATGACTATTCTACTTTTTCAATGGAAAACTGTAAATGATGTAACAAACACACAAAGAACATCTACAGCCTTTTGTACAAAGGAGGCGGAATTAAGGCAAAGAAAAGGGGTTTTCAAATAGACACACACTGATCACAAGCTGCAAAAATCAGAGACAAAACTGAAAAAATGAAGCAAAGAACCTCAGCTGCACAGGGATAGGCTGATCAGCGCACCTGTTACATAGAGAAACTAGATTGCAGTGCAGGTAGCCCTCTCGAGAACTGCGTTGAAATGCAGAATCTCTTCACAGAGCCTGCGCTGGGGCAGAAACAAGAATTCTATCCGGGTTCTGGGTCATGGTTTGCAGTTTAATCTATGGTTTTTGGCCGAGTAAAATCAATCAGTAATGCACAATCAGAGGGTGGATTTAAAGGAGGTCTAAGAGCTATCACAAAGGGAAATCAGATCATTTGTGAATCAGCTGTTCAAATCATAAACAAATTCAGTGAATGGATTGAAGTAGCAGATGTCTACTTTTCATTTGATAATGGCAAATGCAGTTCGATTGCTACTTCTATGTTTATGAAACTAACAACAAGAGAAACACAAACAAACTAACTAGACACGATCCCCAACGGAGTCACCATTTTGTTAACAACAAAAGTGTCTATTCAGAACAACCCTATCCCACTAAGGTGTGACAGTACCTTAGAAACAAACAGAGAAAACTACTTTTGTATTCTTATTTATGAACTATAAACGAAGAGGAATAAGATGAACCAACCTGTGTCTTGCGCTAGTCCTTTGATCCAATCTCTCTTCTCTTTGACAGCTTCCAGCTACCTGCTCCCTTACTTGCCTAGCTTCACCAAGTTCCTGTAAGATCACAGAAGAAGAAGACTACACAAAGACATGGATTTATATTCATAAATAGCTTAGGATCAGATTTAAGCTAAACATGCAAATATAACAAACATCAATGATACACAAGCATGTAGGAGAAACTCAAATAGTTTTATTGATATAACAACAAGGTCCAGGAGGAGTTACAACCGATGATTCCTGATCCAGCATCAACCTCCCAGCAAAAGGAATCCCCTCTTCACCTCCAAAAAATCATAAATCACCCAATACTCTGATATCTATCTCAAAACCAACAGCAATTCTCTGCAATGTACAAAATTCCATCCTCTGGATCTCTGGGATGAGGGATCCATATATAGATGTATGCAAAGAGGATGAGTTAGCTTATGATCTGACTAGTGGCTTCTCTCTGTCAGTTCTTTCTTCCACTTGGAGACTGAGAGCCTCTTACACATCCTTGGTCGAACTCAGTGAGGCAAGTGTCATTGGGGAAGATTCTGGAAGCTTCCATTGTTTGTCCACCTCGCGGAATGACACTGCCATTTGTCATTTCCCGCTCAACGCACCTTGGTAGTGCATTTAGGTGCATTGCAACGCACCTAGCTAGTATACTTGGGTGCTATGCAACGGAGCTAGCTAGTGGAGCAGCTGAAATGATCCTGATTTGACTGACTCTGAGCAGTTTCTGGTGGAGAACTTCTAGGAGAAGCTGTAATTTGTTGACCTTGTTCCTTTAGGGGTCGGAACAACACTTTTAGGGACTTAGGATCCCTTGGTTTATGGACATTTCATGCTTAGAGCTGTAAGGCACAAAAATGTCTATAACACTAGGGAAAATTTTAACGATGGAAATTTATTTTAAAGTTTAGAAACCATGGCGAATCTCACTAGTACATAATATGCAATTTATAAAAATTTTGGCAATTTTTTTGTAAAAGTATTCAAATTTATACTAATATTATATTGTCTCTATATAAAATTTTGGCGTTTTTAAGGTAAAAGAATTTCACACTATAAAATTTGGGAGAATAATTTTTAGAAAAAATGGAAATTAATGAATCTCTTTTTGGAAAAAGCATGGAAAATTATCCCACTTGCAAATATTAGCCCCTAAACTTTTCCCTGAGATCCCATGTAGAACTGAGCTTCATGTTTAATGCCACTTGTTATAGTTTTTTGTCTCATGAGTTGGTTATTTCCCTTATGATGACTACAAAATGTATGAACTCTTCATGATGTTGTAGAGATGATTTTTAGGTTTTTCATGGATTGGAAAATATTTACGGATGTCAGTGATGCTGAGAAACAAGTTGGATGTAGTTATGAGTTGATTTGAGTGGTTTTCTGTCATCACTCTTCCATATTCACATGGAGCCAATCGTTTGGGAGTGGGTTTAGGCTCCATTTGCTGGCTTGCAGGCTTGTGAGAGAGACTATGGATCACAGTCACATGGAGAGTGTGAAGTTTACTGACTATGCTTGTAGATGAAGTTTCTTTGGACTTCTTGTGCTCCTCGGATGATTTAATTGGTTTTATATCAATGTATCTTCTTTGAGAATTTTCATGGAAGATTCCAATTTACTAAATCAACATGTCTTAATGTGTTTTGAAGTGTGAATGCATTAATGAAGTGAGGAGTGGATTTAGTGGAAAAAATTATATAAAATAAGGAGTAGCCACCATTGTGAGCGAGGAAACAAAGAAGAGATTTATGTAGAGAGCAGAGGGTGACCTCCCATAATGATGCAGAGGTCAAATTTCTAGATAGGATCACACAAAGATATAATATTATGAGATCAGAGAGTGAGGAGATTGATGGAGAGGTCAACCATGATTTCAGAGAAGAAGGATTTGTTTTTCTGAATGTGATGGAGTTTGTAGAAGCTTACAACAGAGGATAGTCAGAGGGACATTCTATATTTGATTGTGTTAATGAAGAAACAATTTCAGGTTAGTTAGAAGTGATAGCCTCTTCTATGTTGTAGCTAACATGCTTATGATTGCAGGGATCAATGGTGTATTATTGAGATTTATATGTGTCTGATATGTGTGATTGTAGAGAAGGATTTGTATATGCTTCCAGTCACATTATGAACTGAGTTGCATGAGAGAGGACTTCTGTGTTGATATGATTGACAATTGTTGGTTATTGTTGGATCCATTTGAGCATGTTGTCATTGATATATATCCTTGTGTAGCTCAGTGAGAGAGACATAGTTGCGTATGTTATTAAGAGTGCATATGTTGATGTATTGGGTTTGTTTTATTGAGATGATGTATTGAGCTTATGAAAGAGATAAAGTTTTTGTTTTGTACAGGGGTCAAGTTTCAAACATTTTGAAATGTGGCCCTAGTGATCAGCAGATCAAGATAACTTGGTGAAGAATGGATGGGTGTTCCTTGCCTATGGGTGTAGGTAGATTTAGTAGAGGAAGTAGCATTATCATAGTCCAATGGTTGTTAGGTGAGGCTTTTAGGGGATATGAATCTCTAGTGGATGGGTGCTCACATAGTCCATTTCATATGAGAAACTTCCTTGCTGTACATAGCTAGCTATGATGATGTAAATTGATTTTCTTGACTAATAAAATTAGAATTAGAGAAACAACAACATCAAATGGTGTTCATTTCCTCGGAGGGGGGTTTTCCACCAGAGATCCTTGTGTCCTTTGTGAATGTGATTGTTTTGATTATGTTATGGATTTCATATGATGATCGTGGTATTTACTGGTTAATCTACTAATGGCATGTTATGAGAATGTGTTTTAGTAAATTGAAAAGAAATAAAAAATTTAAGAAACATGGTCACTACTGATTCACCCCCCTCTTAGTACTGAGCACATTTCCAACAAAGAGGATCTTGAGCTTGGTTGGCTTACATGGGATCTATCCTCATTCGAATTAAAAATCAATCATGGAACCAAATCCATAATTTTAGGGAATTGGAGGGAAACAAACCCCCTCATCAAGGAGGCTACCCTTCATCACTTTTTGTATAAATAAGAGGGGCTAGTAGCCCACAGTGTATTTGAATAAGAGATTATAGTTTTGGAGCTAGGAGCAAGTCCTTTGTATTGAGAATTTTGACTATTGATGTATGAACACTATTTCGAGTTAATGAAATCCAACTTATTTTCAGTTTGAGTTGTCTTTATAGGATCCTGAGCTCGCTAGGGTTAGGGCCCAACCCTCAGTACTCAAGCCCTTTATATTTTTTTCTTTTCTTTATACATTCAATTTAGGTTAGTTTGTTGGTTATTACTTTATTTAAAAGCATTCTGGATAACAGAATTTGTAGTAGATTTATAGTGTTAATATTCATGAGGTTTCTTTGTTTTAGGAATGGCTAAAAATATTTATAACTATCCATATGCTGTTTTAGTGATTAGTTTCCATTCGTTGCCCCTCTGCATTTCCATTTCTAAGTTCTATTTAATAACTAGTTTGCACTCAGTTAAAGGTTTTTGTTAGACCACATTAGCACATGCATGCATTTATGGTGTACAATATTGTCACTTTTTTTAGCAACAAGTTTAAATTATTCAGGTGCCCAGAAGTCCACCGTCACAACTCTGCTTCGATTTTCTACAATTTGTCCACAATTACAGCCTTGCTACAAGAAGAGGATATATTTTCTTTTTTTCTATAGGATAAACTATATGACCCATATAAGGATTGGATAAGGCTCTTCCATCTCTCCTTTATCCATCCCAACCACCATCATTCACCTTCCCACCTTCCCCTTCATTAAACTTGCTCTCGACATTTTCTTGTAACACTTACAAGGCAATCCTGTAACACTACAAAAAAACCTCCAAATGCATTTTAATTTGCCCCATAACAATATTGACCACTCCTATGCACTAAATAATGATCATAAGACCATAAATAAAATTAACTAGATTCAGATACTTGGTAGGAACCTTCCTTTGGTTAATAAAGTAGATAGATAGTCATTTCCATGAATCATGTAATAAACGAGTAGCAATTTTTTGTTTATTTTTAGAACATATTAACGAGACTCTTTTGAGTTGAATACATTTGGACTAAGTCCTAAAAACATTATTCTTAATAACAAAATACACCCCATAGAATTTTCATTTGATCAAGTTAGGCATTTGGTAGGTTAACTAGCTCACTGATTCTCGAATTTCTAGTTTCTAGAGTAGTAATTTTCTGCTAATTTTTAGCATACGTTAGAAAGGGTATTTTTTGGGTCCCTATAATACTAGTGATTACCCCATTAGTATTGTAGTTGCATCCCTTATTAATATTGTTGTGCCCCTATTATCCCCATATTGTTATTACTGTGCCCCATAGAATCCCTCTATTGTTATTTTTGTGGCTTTATATTATTATTGTTAGGTCGACTCGGTTATATTGTGACTCCTTCAACTCCTATATATAGAAAGGAGGTTTTGGCATTTGAATCATCCAAGAATTGTTCATTTATGTAATGTAAAGGAGGTTGCCCCCTCGAAGAGGCTGAATTATAAGGCGTTGATCTATCTTTTCTATCTTTTCTTGAGCTGGTTTCATAACATTTGGTATCACAGCTTTGGATTCTAGGGTTTCGCTGCTCCAAATAGGTCATTGTGACATTTTCGCTATAACTTTTTTTTCTGTGACATTTCAGAAGCTAAAAAAAAAACCCATTTGAGATGAAATCACGCTGAATCTCGGATCTCAATTTCAGAGCTTTTCATGCTACATTTGCATAGATATGATCTGAGGAAGTTGGTCTTCTTGCAGACTCCTGAATTTCATTCCAAACAGGTGACCTGGGGAAAATCGTCATAACTATATCTTTGAGCATTTGATTGAAATTTCTTAAGAAGGTATAGAAAGAGGATATAATTTGGCTTCTTGTATATATTTTTCATAGCCAAAGGTCGAAACAATGACCCGTGGCACGTCGTACAAGTTCGCTCTACTGAACTAGTCTATAATTAGGTCACTGTAGGAGATTTTGCATAACTCTTCCTTGGAGAATCCAATTTGGATCAGATTAGTGGCATTGGAAAGAGGGCATAGAGGGCTAGTGTAGGTCACAATTTCAGAACTGGATGATATGAAAGTACAGAGATACATCAGAGGCAATATCGAGCTCCTACAAAGTGAAAAAGGGTGTGTAGATTCTTTTAAATTTTTGCTTAAGATTGGTTTGAAAATTTATTTTGAAGGAATTCAAAGGGCATAGTAGAGCATTATTATCAGTAACAGATGCCCCGAGGAAAGAAAATGCAAACACCTAGTAAGCAACCTGAAAGCCCTAGCATGACTCATGAAGAAGAGGCAGAAATGCTACATGATATATCAAAATTACAAGAACATGTGCAACAAATGTCATGCTCACAAAAGCTAACATAAGCTAAGATAAATGGCGTGGAATCTACGATAAATGGAATGGAAGCTAAGATGGATGATTTGAAGATAGATTTGAAGACAGATTTGAAGAGAGACATGGCAGATTTGAAGACAGATTTGACAAATTTTCTACAAGAAATACTTACTAATGGTGAAAAGGTTGTAAAGGAAACTCATGATGCGAACAAAAAAAATGCTAATCATGATTTCATAGACTCCAATGTGGGATCAAAGACCCACCATATTCCAAAAATTGATATGAGGAAGTTTGATGGCAAGGATCCTGCAACATGGATATTACATATGGAGCAATTTTTCGATCTGAATAATGTGCAAAACACACAAAAGGTACAGATTGCAACTTTATATTTGGAACCAAATCAGTTTGTATGGTATCAATGGCTTTACTCTCGCAAACAAATTATCACTTGGGCAATTTTTACGGAAGAATTGATAGCACATTATGAGGATACAAAAAGCAACACTTTTTTTAGCCAATTGATAAGTCTCAAACAAAAGGGTTCAATAATGGAGCACATTGAGGAGTTCCAAAAATTGAACATAAGGGTAAAAAATATTCCAGAGGAGCATAGGATTGATGTGTTCATAGGGTCTTTAAAGGATAATATCCAACATGATGTTCGCCTTTGGGAACCTAATTCATTAGAGAAGACATTCAGGTTACCAAGAAAAATTGAAAGCAAAATTATGGCAACCAGGAAGCATACCACTCACAACTATAAAGATGGAAGTGTTGTTTCCCCTAGTCTTCCACAACCTATAAGTTTGACACCGCAACAGTTGGAAGAAAAAAGAGCAAAAGGGCTTTGTTACAGTTGTGATAGAAAATACACTAAAGGTCATAAGTGTGCTGAGAAGAAATTATTCTACATAGATTGTGAAGAGGAAGAAGAAAAGGAGAAAGAAAGGTCAAAAGAAGAGGATATACTCCAAGAACAAAGCCTAGATAAAGAAGAAATGAATCCAACCATATCTTGTAATGCATTGGCTGGAATTACCACTCCTCAAACCATCAAGATAGAATGAAAAATCAAGAAGAAAAAGGTAATAGTGTTAATTGATTCAGGAAGTACCCACAATTTTATTGATTGTAAGGTAGCAAAAGAATTGAATTGCTTCTTATATCCAGCACCAGAGTGTCAAGTGATGGTTGCAAATGGAGGAACAATAAGTTGCTGTGGAAAGTGCCATAATATCAAGCTATCGATGGGAGAATATGTATTGACTAGCCCAATGCTTTCCATTCCAATGGGAGGTGTTGATGTTGTACTAGTTGTCCAATGGCTACAATCCTTGGGTACAATAGCTTTTAATTTTCAAGAACTTTTCATGAAATTTTCTGTGGAAGGAAAGGAAGTTGAATTAAGGGTTATTGCAGGGAAACTAGGAAAGATAATCATCTCTAACGGTATGACAAAGCTTCTAAAAAGGGAACAAAGGGGTGTAATTGCACAATTATGTTCGCTAGATGTTTCCACATTGGAATCATCTATTTCTCCAGATCTCCAAAAAGTCTTGAATAATCATTCCAAGGTATTTGAGACACCCAAAGGTCTCCCACCTATTCATGATCATGATCATGCTATTCATCTGATTCCAGGAAGTGTTCCTCCAAACATGAGGCCGTACAGATATCCCTATGCCCAAAAGAGTGAAATTGAACGTATGGTTGCAGAAATGCTAGAGGCTGGTATAATTCAACCGAGTCAAAGTCCTTTCTCTGCTCTAGTAGTATTAGTGCACAAGAAGGATGGATCATGGTGCATGTGTTCGGATTATAGGGAGCTCAACAAGCTCACTACTAAAGATAAGTTTCCCATTCCTGTCATTGATGAATTACTGGATGAATTGCATGGATCAATTTACTTCACCAAGTTGGATCTTCATTCAGGATATCATCAAATCAGAATGAAGATTGAAGACATTCCAAAAACAGCATTTAGAACCCATGTGGGTCATTATGAATTTTTGGCCATGCCTTTTGGCCTTACCAATGCACCTTCAACATTTCAAGGTTTGATGAATTCCATTTTCAAACCATTCCTTAGAAAATTTGTGCTAGTATTTTTTGATGATATACTAATCTACAACAAGTCCTCGAAGGATCATGTTGAACATGTTGACAGGGTGCTACAACTATTGGAGGAGAAACAATTATATGCAAAAAGATCCAAATGTTTCTTTGGAGTACAAGAGGTGGAATATCTAGGTCATATTGTATCTCATGAAGGAGTTAAGGTAGACCATAGAAAAATTAAAGCCATTAAGGAATGGAAAATCGCCACATCCATTAAGCATCTACGAGGATTTCTCGGGTTGACAGGGTATTATCGCAAGTTTGTTAAGAATTATGGGAGAATAGCAGAACCTCTAACAACATTATTGAAGAAAGATGCATTTTCATGTACTCCATAAGCAACAAAGGCCTTCGAACATCTTAAAGAAGCAATGTGCCAAGCACCGGTCTTAGCTACACCAGACTTCACAAAAACCTTTATTGTGGAATGTGATGCTTCAGGAAATGGAATTGGTGTTGTTTTAATGCAAGATGAAAGACCCATTGCTTTTCAAAGCCATCCAATCAAGGGAAAGTTTTTACATAAAGCTATTTATGAGAAGGAAATGTTGGTACTCAGTTAGCTCATAGCTCATCTTATCATCCTTAATCTGATGGGAAAACTGAGATGGTAAACAAATGTTTGGATGGCTATCTTCGTTTCTTTGTATCTGATAAACAAACACAATGGGTCAAATGGTTGCCTCTGGCTGAATGGTGGTATAACACTTCCTTCCATACAGCAACAAAAATGACCCCATTTATGGCACTTTATGGATATCAGCCACCATCCATCACATCATATTTAAGAGAAAATTCTAAGGTTCAAGCAGTGGAACATCACATCGAACATCAACAACAAGTCCTCCAACTCTTAAAGGATAACCTCATGTTGGCACAGAATAGAATGAAACAACAAGCAGATCAACATCGCAGCGAAAGAATTTTTGATGTAGGTGATTGGGTATTCCTACAGCTACAACCATATAAGCAAATGTCCCTCAAGCAAGCTAAGAAGGATAATAAATTATCACCAAAGTATTATGGTCCATACAAGGTGTTGCAAAAGATTGGTACTATGGCATACAAATTAGAGCTTCCTGCAGCTTCTCGATTGCACCTAGTTTTCCATGTTTCATGTTTAAAGAAGGTTATAGGCGACAAGCTCCCAGTTCAAACAATACTGCCAGAACTTGACGAGGAAGGAAAAATTATATTGGAACCGGAAGCAGTCACAGAAACAAGAACTCGACAGCTACGAAATCGATCAATTTTGGAGTATCTTATCAAGTGGAAGAACTTATCCGCTGAAGATTCCACATGGGAGGATTGAGAATTTTATACAGAAGCATCCAGAACTACTCAAGCATTGAGGAAAACACTTTTTTGAAGGAGAGGGGCATGTTGGGTCCCTATAATACTAGTGATTACCCCATTAATATTGTAGTTGCATCCCTCATTAATATTGTTGTGCCCCTATTATCCCCATATTGTTATTACTGTGCCCCATAGAATCCCTCTATTGTTATTTTTGTGGCTTTTTATTATTATTGTTAAGTCGCCTCGGTTATATTGTGACTCCTTAGACTCCTATATATAGAAAGGAGGTTTTGTCATTTGAATCATACAAGAATTGTTCATTTATGTAATGTAAAGGAGGTTGCCCCCTCGAAGAGGCTGAATTCTAAGGCGTTGATTTATATTTTCTATCTTTTCTTGAGTTGGTTTCATAACAGTATTTTTGAGTGATTCCACTGGAATTGGAGTCATAGGACATCCTAATTAATAAAAAAAAGTTAACCCCATCTAATTTTCATTTGATTTTCTTGGGAATTTGGCAAGGTAACTCGAGAAACAACAATCTTGTAGCAATTGTGTAACAATCGTGCAACAATTTGTTTTCAAGATATTCCTTTCCCACATTCACTCAAAATTCATGGTAGAAGTAGATTTATATCCTTTGAATGCTCTAAGATCGCTTTGTTTGATTTAAGGCTTGGTTACGTTGCCATTTAGCTCTTATATTTCTTGCTTCTTTAATGTTGATTTCTACAATTAGTCTATATTTACTTTCTAGTAAAAGTAGAAATATTTTCTTATTGTTATTTACCTTTTGCGGATTAGGTAAATACAACTTACCTAGATCTTTTCTCATTTGAAGTGTTTTCATTGCTTTCTTTCACTTTCATCGAAGAGAGTCACATGAGGAAGAGGAAGGTGTTTGCTACACATACAGTGTTGGCCCTATTTAAGTTTGTACAAACCTCGGGTTGATAATTTATGTTGGTAGCCTTGGGAGTTACACCACTCTTCTTACAATACTGGGGTTCATCGAAGCATGGGTGATAATAATGAAGTGAGGTGATACTAGTCATGGTGAAGATTCAAGTTGATGAATACTCAATTCAATGAATTTTATGCATTTACCAAACCCTTGGGTGAAATGAAGCTTTCTTGATGTAGAGGCTAGTTGAACATTTAAACTAGCCAAGAATAATTATCAAGAGGTAGCTTCTAAGGGAGTGTCCTAACTAGAAAGAATAAAACAAGAATACTAAAATGGTAAGCTTATCAAATTTTATTATTGTTCATTCATAAGTTTAAATAAGAATTTTATTTAGCATTAAAATTTTCAACTCATAAATTTTATGACCTAGCTCTTATAATTGTTTTCTCTTTATAATTTGAGACTTCTAGAGAGAAGGATAAGGACACAAAAACAATTTTCTCTGAAAAACATTAGACTCACACATAAATACATTTTCTTGTTGCGAGCTTGTCTAATTTTGTGTTTTTTTCCTTACAATATAAGTCTTCTCTTAAGAGAGGAAAACTATACTTGAGTGGTTGGATAACAATCTCTTCTCTCATTCCTTTGACTTTAATTGGAAGAAAAACATATTTTGGCCTCTTGTGATAATGCTCAAAAACTAAAATAGTACCCTTTCCCATAACATGTTTCCCCTTTTACTAAATCATATCTATCTTAATTTTTTTACTAATAATATTAAATTTGGTACTCTAAACTATATGTAGATAATATCCTAAACATTAAGATATTTATCCTTATAATATCTTCTCATATGTGAAGTTTTTTAACTAGCTCTTCTTATCCTATATTATTGTTACTTTCTTGTATTATTACTCCACATTAATAAAATCTAACACTTTTTTTAAAACTTTATTTTAAACAACTTTGAAATCTCTAAATCAATATCTTCTCCAAAAGTATGAAAAATTAATAGGGAACCATGATGTATTCTCTTTTTCCTTTCTTATTGAACCAATCACAACTAAAAAAATATAAAGATAAGATTAAAAAAAATTACAAAATAAAATAAAATATTTAAATACTACTTAACATAAAGGTGAAAATGCTATCATTATAAATATTAAAGGTTTTTTGTTATTAAGTATTATAATTAAAGTATTTTTTAATTGAAATCTCAATTTTTTTTTTTTTAATTCCTCTTCAAATTAAAGTGAATCGAAACAAGTAAACAAGTTATATCCTTTTTTATATCATATATATTGATCTATGTTTGCAAATAATGTTAAATTTATATGTTTTTTTTTAATTCTTAACTTAAATTAATCTTATTTATCAATTTATTTAGCACATATTAAATATGTATTTTTTATATAGTGAAAAATTTATTATAGTTTAGATGTGAGTGATGACAACATCAGCTTTATGAGAAGGGAAGATTTTCATTCACTCATGTCTCTAGGTCTTGGATCGTTAACCAATTTCTTTATATGAATGGAAGACTAGCTCTTAGTCAAACAAATGTAGTTTTTGAACATACTCCATACCTTGACATCAAACATGTATTAAAAATATTTTTTCAACTTTTATTTAATTTTCAAGTTATAAATATTTAAAAAAATATTCAACATCCTATTTATTATTATTTGTTTATATATTTTTAAATAAATAAAACTAAATATTGATCTAAAATAATTAAAAACCACATGAATAATATATTTATATAAAATAGCTCATCATTGTGTTACAAAGTATTAGGTAAAATATAAAATCAGGAATTCAAATTCCTTATTAGTCAAACTATATATATATATATATATATACACACTTTGTTAGGATAATTTGTCTTTATTCTTAATTTAACACATGAATGTCTTGTTTTAATAGGATGTCTTGTCTTTTAATTTTTAATTTAATATATACCTTTAGAATGAGATTTTTTTCCATGGTGAATTGGTGTTTATTTTGTGATAGAGTTTTTAATATTTTATTTTAATTATCAATAATTATTTAGTGAATGGTAAAGGTTTGGTTTCTATTAAATATTTTAAAATATATTTTTAAGATTATTCAAAATTAATTATTGAAATTTATCTTACATATAGTTAAGTCTTTATTTTTTTTAAATTAAATTAATTAATTTTAAAAAATGTCATATTAACATGAATTAGGTTCTTCTTGACCATATGACATTAATAAAGTGTGATAATAGCTTATGATATTGGAGAAAAACCTATTTCAAATTTCAAATTTTCCATTATAACATAAAAATGAATATTTATAATTAATAATCTTGTTACATAATTTTTTAATATATATATATATATATATTATTTATTTTAAATAATAATAATAAGTTCATTTCTATGATCTTGGATAGATGGTGATAAGATGCTATGTTAAGGCATTCCTTGATGTGAAGTCAATGCTTCAATTTCTCACTCCACTAAATTTTAGGTTATGTATTAGACATGATGAAAACATAGTTCTACCAAGCTTACAAAAAAAAATTGATAAATTTATAACCCTAACAATATAAAATATATTATAATTGAAATGTTTTCATACGTTCACAGAGTCATCAAACTATTAATCTACTATCAGCCCTCAGATTTAAACAAGTCTGGCTGCTCTAGTAGCAATCATGAATAAAGTATTGGTATGCTGCCAAGCTATGTAAAAACAACCACTGATTTTAGCATCATCAAAACAAATTATATTCACGCTAAGCTTTATGATCTGACAGCGAGGAACCAAGCTCTATGATCCAACGGCTACCAAAATTATCACCCAGTAGATTTGACCAAAGACTCCCGTCGACACAACAGACCGGTACTCGTAGATTTAATTGAGCAAATCAAGCCATTCAGGTTTTGGAGGATGCATTCAGACTGACAGCTATGGCAAACCGTTGAAGGGTTCTGAAAGAGAAGTGTTCATTCCCACACTTCACCGCGATCATTGAACGTGGTCAACATAAAGCTAAATTCTTTAGCAACCTTTATAAACTGGTCTTTAGCAGACCACCCACCACCATTACCTCTTGCTTTCCATCAATTCTGTTTCCATACCATTTCATGGAAAACAACGTAGCCAATGCAGCCTGTACATCTCCACGCTTTCCAAATAATGAGGGTTTTCTGGCAAGGCATTCTCCTTTTAATTTCTCGACGACCAAAGCATCGGATGCTGCAGTTGCCATTAATGAAATGTTGTCAATGGCATGAAATGTTTCTACAATACTAAATCTGGGATATCATCTGTAACTATTTCAAAAGAAAAGCAAGAAAAATAAAGAAATGCAGAACAGCTGAGAGCAATCAGTGAAATGTAACAGGTAATAAAGCCTATAATCAAGGTAATCTCCTTCTAATTTCTCGACGACCAAAGCATCGGATGCTGCAGTTGCCATTAATGAAATGTTGTCAATGGCATGAAATGTGTCTAGAGTACTAAATCCGGAATATCATCTGTAACTATTTCAAAAGAAAAGCAAGAAAAATAAAGAAATGCAGAACAGCTGAGAGCAATCAGTGAAATGTAACAGGAAATAAAGTCTATAACTAATTGTTACAGATTATTATAATGGATGGTTTTTTTTTACAGATTATTATAATGGAATGGTTTTTATATGGTGGAAAAATTTATTATAATTCAGTTGTAAAACCACCAGTGAGGATAGTTATTACTGGTGGTCATCAGCAAAAATAGACCAACTCAACACTGTCATTCAAGTAAAACCAAGAGACCCAAGCGGCCCAGGAGGGCAGCAAGGGGTCAGATGTTCACTCCTGACAAATACCTCTGCATCTTAAACAGTTAACCTATTTCCTTAAATCAAAAGAGCTCTTAGCCCAACCTAAACAGTTTTAATGAATACTCCAGACACAATTATAATGAAAATATTAGAAAAACATCTGTTTATATGTATATATATATATATATTGCATAATGTTAATAAAACATAGGTTAATATATATTGCAGACGGAACGCTGAGTACCTTTTGTAACGTTCACGACTGAGTGTGCCCCTTGCAGCTTTTTACTCCATTCATCCGTTATGTCCCATTCTCCACCTGGGTTCGGATGCTCCTCCTTCATATCGATGTTGCCCGTTGCCTGCAATAAGTTGACCTCATTTCTTCTTTCTTGCCTTTGATCCAGAAACATCTTAACTGTCGACAAGAGTATTTGTATCTCCGGGATCTTCGCCACACCCCTGAGGACTAATTCCCCCATTTTCAAAATTTTGCCAAAGAATTCCAAATCCAACTCAAGTTTTGAGATATGATTAATCATTATACTTGAACATGGTCAGAGCATCTACACTGGATACGAAAAATCCTTCTTTGACCTTCACGTACAAGCAGTACTCACCATAGCTCAATTCTGCTGAGTGTATGATACCATTATTGATTTGAAATCCATATGATTCTATGCAAGGCTTTGCTCTCTGTACCACATCAACATATTTGCAATCATCCAAATTTTTGAATTTAACAAATGTAGTTACGGGGAAAACACTTCTTTCTTTTTCTTTTGTGGTGTAATAAGCATAGCCATACCTCCTATCACAAGCTGCCCATCTCTTGCTAAACCAACTGAAGAAAATATAAAGAAGCTTGCACTTTCTGAATATCCACAACTTCACTGCTTTGGTTAAATAAGACATGAAATGCTCGTACACTTTCAACAAAGGGGTCCTTACGAAATCTACAATAATCAGAATGAGCGTGCAGAGAGCTGATGGATTAGACAATCCCTTGGCATGTAATAGCAGGGGTATCGTCGCTAGGAAGGCAGAAAGCCACACATTCCATGAAATGTTATATTGCTTTCCGAATATGCAGGGTGCATACAACTCATTTATGTGGTACTCCTTGGAAAGCATAGTTTCAAACATTTCCTCTTTGCTGATGACTGTCCCCATAACCAATTCGTTGGCAACGAGCTCCACTTCCTTTAACAGAATCATACCATCATGAATATCATACATCGCCCACTCGAAAAGTATGTTTTGATGGCATAAGTAAAAACTTCCATTGAATTCAACGGTATACCAAGCATAGTTATAGTCAATCAACTTAATAGTGTGCCTTGAAGTCTTGACTTGATGGTATATATGATTTCCCAAGACTATATTTCTTAGATATGTGTATAACATCGGGTTTCTCGTTTCCATCTTCCAGTTTAGTGTAAGGAACACCATAGGCGTCTTCCTCAATGTGTGTGTTCCTTCTGAACAAAAACTTCAGCTGGCCCTTTATTGCCATTTGGCAGAGATAATAGACAGAATTTACAAAGGTGGTGTCCCTGACAATCTGCCAGATCGCATACAGCCATTGTATGAGGATGAAAAGTTGCCCCTTCAAGAAATCACTGAAGCTCATTTTCTTTCACCTGTCTCTAAATTCCCTTGATTAATTCCGGCTTTCCCCAGCCAAAATGTTATACAATATTACAGCTCAACTATCGAGAACTATACCCACATTCAATAAGATGCTCTGAGATACAAGGAAGAATTCCTCACCATATATTTTGGCTGGTTTGTCGCCTCTGTTTTCAACTTAAATAAACCCTTCTTTGGTATTATGTATCTGAGAATTGGGTTTTCCTAGCTCTTAACCTCCCCCCTGAAATTTAACTTGTAAAAGCGATGCAAAAATCAATTCCGTACAACGAACAAAATTATTACTTGCTACTAAATTATTGCCATGAAGTTAATAAAACTTATACCCATGAAACCTTTGCATGAAGAAAATCAAAAGCTATTCTGTGTGACGAACGGAATTCTTTCTTGCTACTGAATTATTGGCATAAACTTTAAAAGACTTATACCAGTGAATCCTTTGCATGGGCATAAATTTTGAATAACTTATACCAATGAATCTTTAACATGTAATAATTAAAAATTAAAGGTTAATAGTAATATAAATTTGAATTAAATGATAGGGAAATCTGATATATCAAAATTACAGCTACAGTAGATTTAATGGTTAAGAGTAGAATTAATGGTTAAAGATATGTTTTTTTTAAAGGTCACAGGTTTAAAAGTAAAAATAGATAAAGTAGGTATGTTTTTCTAGTCTTAAAAAAGTAAAGTATGTATGCTTTTCTAGATTTAACAGTTAAATCACTATAGATTAACTTCATTATTATCACTCCACTTAACATTTTTTTATAATTACATTAAAATTTTGGAAACAATCTTCCACATATTAGTAATATAAAATTTCTAATATTTTCCTTAAACAATTGCCTTGGAATAATAAATTTAAATATTAAAAATACATACTTTGAGTATTATTTAATTTTCATAAAATTAAATTTATTTATATATAAAAAACACGTTTTAAATTAAAAAAGAATTATAAACTTTGTAATCTCTTCAAATTAAAAAACATTATTCACTTCAAACCTTCCCGTGACCATCAAAAGTGAATGTTGAAGCAATGGATGCAAAGTGATAACATCAATTCTCTGTACGCCCCACGGACAAGGCTTCATTAGTACGGTTGTGTAGAGAAAGAAAAGGAAAACGTTGCGAGTGAGTGAGGACCTTTTTCTAATGGGGTGCTAGGCCACAAATTTCCCGGAAAAATAAAGTAGATATGAACATTGCCACTTATTGGGCCGACCTTTTTCTTTTTCTTGTCTTTTGTCCGGAATACCAAAACAGTATGGGCCGAGAGTTTTTATTTTGTTTTCGTTTATTTTTTTTTGTGTTTTGTTTGAGAATATAAAATTGACAATTGAAAAAAATATATTTTAATGGTTGATAAAAACAAATTTTAAATGATAATTGAAAAGGAAATAAATTTTAGAATGATAATTTAATAGGAAATACAAATCTTAACTACTAAGTAAATGGAAATTTGAGCTATTAATTAAATGGAAACCTGAGCATTGACCAAGCAAATGTAAAGCCCATCATGTCAACTACCAAACACTATCATGTAAACACTAGACAATCCAAGCTCAGCTAATGCCAACTAGGACTCTCAACCCAAAATAAAATCTCTATTCTAGTTCCTACACTAGGTTCAATCTTAAGTCCACTTTGTGTGCAACCTAAGGAATAAAATCATAGCGTGAATCAGATTCTAGTTCTTATCAACACACTCAAACGTGTTAACTTATGTGAGCATCATTTGTGTGCATAAAAAAAACAACAACCTCACTCTATCCTAAAGTTCTCTCAAAATTGTAATCACACTTCAACAAATGACTTATCTCAATCAAACATGAATACTTGAAACTATGTTACCAACACACATGCAAAGAAGAAACTAGAGGCACAGTGCTCTACAACCTTAGAAAATACAAACCAATATTCTGTATTAACTCAAACAACTAAAGTCTCATTTTCATTGAATCCAAATGATTAAAGGTATAATTTATGTGAATTAAATCAACAACAATGATGGGATGTGCGAACTTGGTAAATAAAACAACTACATAAATTAGATATGCAAACTCTGTTTTGAACCAATACAAAAGGGATCAAATAATGTCATAAAACTCAACTCAAATAGATCATGTTTTCAACTTATAGTAACTAGGGTTAATATTGTTGACAAGCTTTAGATCAAGCCATGTTTCTTTTCAACCCTTCACAAACTTATTAACTTGTTTAATGTGAAGATCTTAGTATATCATTTCCAACCCAACTCACTATATTGTAAGCAAAAGGTTTCATATACCCACATATTTGTTGCACCTATACTGTGAGAGAGGATTTTAGGGTTGGAGAGATCTTGTTTTACAGTACCTTTATATCACTACTTCATTAATTCATGACAAATCTGCAATGGGCTTAAAAACCCAAAACAAATCTTGCATTAAACTGTTGGTAAAACAATTCACCGTTGACTATAAGACAGTATTTTTATAGCTTTATCATTTTCATTCACATAATTGAATGCATATAATATTTTCAAAGAGATGTACTACACTTATACTACAAACTTCCATATCTGAATTCTAGATAATCATAAGTTTAAGAATTTAATGGATATCAAAGAGGTAGAGTATATGAAATTACCACACAACCCCTAATAAATTTGTAAGCAAACCACAATCAATTCTTCTGATCTATTAAAGAATGCACACTAGATTAGTAAACCACATAAGAAACAAATAATAAGAGAGGTGTCAAGCTGGTTGGTCGGCCCAACAACTCATGCCCTCTATATAAAATTAGATCACAGAGTCAAAATAACCATTAGGTAAACTAGAAATTGAGAAAGAAAACCTCACACTAGCGCTTGTATTAATAAACTTCAATCTCTTACATATGAGGCCTTATGCTCCAA
The DNA here is from genome assembly GCA_031772625.1 of Pinus tabuliformis. Classification (NCBI taxonomy): domain Eukaryota; kingdom Viridiplantae; phylum Streptophyta; class Pinopsida; order Pinales; family Pinaceae; genus Pinus; species Pinus tabuliformis. The sequence goes on along the minus strand of CM062818.1, from coordinate 2,007,907,702 downwards.
CCTCCCAAACCAGAAATATCAAACTAGAATAACAGCCTTCTTCCATAAGCCATGGCTGGGATTTTTATGAAGGTTAAAAGACAAATTTTGGCTCTAACAACCAGATTTTTCAATTCTCTAAAATTATTAATTTTTAACAAATTGGCCTCAAAGAACCTTGTGTAACTCTTAGCCCATCAAGGATTTTGGAAACCTATTTGAAGGGACCATAATTATCCATATTTTCAACAAAAATAGTTTCTTAGAATTCTAAGATTCTTCTTCATCTGTATGAAAATTGAGGAAAAAAGGGAAGTTTTGAAAATGTGCAAATGTTGGGGCTCATTTGTCAACATACTTCTAGAAAATCACATGTGTGACTTGGGTCCATTCTAACTCATTTGGAGGTGTTAAAACATTATTTTGGATAAAAAACATCTTTGACATTTCCCGAAAAGTTGCCAATGTATGAAAGCCCCAAATTGGTGCGCGAATGTTGATCTTTAGTGCAGGAACAAATCAATGAAAAATGTTGCTCTTTAGTGCAGGAACAAATCAATGAAAAATAAGTGCGCCTCTGTTGGGTCCCTATAATACTAGTGATTACCCCATTACTATTGTAGTTATACCCCTTATTTATATTGTTGTGCCCCTATTACCCCCATATTGTTATTTCTGTGCCCCATAGAATCCCTCTATTGTTATTTTTGTGGCTTTATATTATTATTGTTAGGTCGGCTGGATTATATTGTGACTCCTTAGACTCCTATATATAGAAAGGAGGTTTTGTCATTTGTATCATCCAAGAATTGTTCATTTATGTAATGTAAAGGAGGTTGCCCCCTCGAAGAGGCTGAATTCTAAGGCGTTGATCTTTTTTTCTATCTTTTCTTGAGCTGGTTTCATAACATTTGGTATCAGAGCTTTGGATTCTAGGGTTTCGCTGCTCCAAACAGGTCATCGTGGCATTTTCGCTATAACTTTTTTTTTGTGACGTTTCAGAAGTTGCAAAAAAAACCCATTTGAGAAGAAATCGCGCTGAACCTTGGGTCCAAATTTCAGAGTTTTCGCGTGATATTTTCGGAGATATGATCTGAGGAAGTTGGTCTTTTTGCAGACTCCTGAATTACATTCAAAACAGGTGACCTGGGGAAAATCGTCATAACTTTCTTTCTGAGCATCGGATTGAAATTTCGTAAGAAGGTACAGAAAGAGGACGGACTGTAGTTTCTTTTGTATATTTTTCAGAGTCAAAGGTTGAAACAGTGACACGTGGCACGTCGTACAAGTTCGCTCTACTGAACTAGTCTATAATCAAGTCACTGTGGGAGATTTCGCATAACTCTTCCTTGGAGAATCCAATTTGGGTCAGACTTGTGGCATTGGAAAGAGGACATAGAGGGCTACTACAGGTCACAAATTCAGAACTAGATAATCAGAAAGTACAGAGATACATCAGAGGCAATATCGAGCTCCTACAAAGTGAAAAAAGGTGTGTAGATTTTCTTTAATTTTTGCTTAAGCTTGGTTTGAAAATTTATTTTGAAGGAATTCAAAGGGCATAGTAGAGCATTATTATCGGTAACTGATGCCCCGAGGAAAGAAAATGCAAACACCTAGTAAGGAACCTGAAAGCTCTAGCATGACTCATGAAGAAGAGGAAGAAATGCTACATGATATATCAAAATTACAAGAACAAGTGCAACAAATGTCACTTGCACAAAAAGCAACAGAATCTAAGATGGATGGTTTAAGGAAAGATGTAGAAGCTAAGATGGACGGTTTAAAGAAAGGTGTAGAAGCTAAGATGGATGGCATGGAAGCTAAGGTGAATGGCATGGACGCTAAAATTGATGGCATGGATGATAAGATGGATAAGTTGCTACAAGAAATGGTCACTAAGGGTGAAAGAGTACTAAAGGAAACTCATGATGAGAACAAAAGAAATGTTAATCATGATTCCATAGACTCTAATGTTGGATCGAAGACTCACCATGTTCCAAAAATCGATATGAGGAAGTTTGATGGCAAGGATCCCGCCACATGGATATTACAGATGGAGCAATTCTTCGATCTCAATAATGTGCAAAACACACAAAAGGTACGTATGGCAACTTTATATTTGGAACCAAATCAGTTTGTATGGTATCAATGGCTTTGTTCTCGTAAACAATTTATCACTTGGGCAATTTTTACGGAAGAATTGATAGCACATTATGAGGATACAAAAAGCAACACTTTTTTTAGCCAATTGATAAGTCTCAAACAAAAGGGTTCAATAATGGAGCACATTGAGGAGTTCCAAAAATTGAACATAAGGGTAAAAGATATTCCAGAGGAGCATAGGATTGATGTGTTCATAGGGTCTTTAAAGGATAATATCCAACATGATGTGCGCCTTTGGGAACCTGATTCATTAGAGAAGGCATTCAGGTTAGCAAGAAAAATGGAAAGCAAAATTATGGCAACTAGGAAGCATACCATTCACAACTATAAAGACGGAAGTGTTGTTGCCCATAGTCTTCCACAACCTACAAGGTTGACACCACAACAATTGGAAGAAAAAAGAGCAAAAGGGCTTTGTTACAATTGTGATAGCAAATACACAAAAGGTCATAAGTGTGCTGAGAAGAAATTATTCTACATAGATTGTGAAGAGGAAGAAGAAAAGGAGCAAGAAAGGTCAAAAGAAGAGGATATATTCCAGGAACAAAGCCTAGATGAAGAACAAATAAATCCGACCATATCTTGTAATGCATTGGCGGGAATTACCACTCCTCAAACCATCAAGATAGAAGGACAAATCAAGAAGAAAAAGGTAATAGTGTTGATTGATTCAGGAAGCACCCACAATTTTATTCATTGTAGGGTAGCAAAAGAATTGAATTGCTTCCTATATCCAGCACCAGAGTGTCAAGTGATGATTGCAAATGGAGGAACAATAAATTGTTCTGGAAAGTGCCATAATATCAAGCTATCCATGGGAGAATATGTATTGACTAGCCCAATGCTTTCCATTCCAATGGGAGGTGCTGATGTTGTACTAGGAGTCCAATGGCTACAATCCTTGGGTACAATAGCTTTTAATTTTCAAGAACTTTTCATGAAATTTTCTGTGGAAGGAAAGGAAGTTGAATTAAGGGGTATTGCAGGGAAACCAGGAAAGATAATCAGCTCTAATGGCATGACAAAGCTTCTAAAAAAGGAGCAAAGAGGTGTAATTGCACAATTATGTTCGCTAGATGTTTCCACATTGGAATCATCTATTTCTCCAGATCTCCAAAAAGTCCTGGACAATCATTCCAAGGTATTTGAGACTCCCAAAGGTCTCCCACCTATGCGTGATCATGATCATGCTATTCATCTGATTCCAGGAAGTGTTCCTCCAAACATCAGGCCGTACAGATATCCATATGTCCAAAAAAGTGAAATTGAACGTATGGTTGCAGAAATGCTAGAGGCTGGTATAATTCAACCGAGTCAAAGTTCTTTCTCAGCTCCAGTAGTATTGGTGCACAAGAAGGATGGATCATGGCGCATGTGTCCAGATTATAGGGAGCTCAACAAGCTCACTATTAAAGATAAGTTCCCCATTCCTGTCATTGATGAATTACTGGATGAATTGCATGGATCAATTTACTTCACCAAGTTGGATCTTCGTTCAGGATATCATCAAATCAGAATGAAGATTGAAGACATTCCGAAAACGGCATTTAGAACTCATGAGGGTCATTATGAATTTTTGGTCATGCCTTTTGGCCTTACCAATGCACCTTCAACATTTCAAGGTTTGATGAATTCAATTTTCAAACCATTCCTTAGAAAATTTGTGTTAGTATTTTTTGATGATATACTAATCTACAGCAAGTCTTGGAAGGATCATGTTGAACATGTTGACAAGGTGCTACAACTATTGGAGGAGAAACAATTATATGCAAAAAGATCCAAATGTTTCTTTGGAGTCCAGGAGGTGGAATATTTGGGTCATATTGTATCTCATGAAGGAGTTAAGGTAGACCCTAGCAAAATTAAAGCCATTAAGGAATGGAAAATCCCCACATCCATAAAGCATCTGCGAGGATTTCTTGGGTTGACAGGGTATTATCGCAAGTTTGTTAAGAATTATGGGAGAATAGCAGCACCTCTAACAACATTATTGAAGAAAGATTCATTTTCATGGACTCCGGAAGCAACAAAGGCCTTTGAACATCTTAAAGAGGCAATGTGCCAAGCACCGGTCTTAGCTACACCGGACTTCACAAAAACCTTTATTGTGGAATGTGATGCTTCAGGAAATGGAATTGGTGCTGTTCTAATGCAAGATGAAAGACCCATTGCTTTTGAAAGTCGTCCAATCAAGGGAAAGTTTTTAAGCAAAGCTATTTATGAGAAGGAAATGTTGGCAATACTCCATGCACTTAAGAAATGGCGACCCTACCTAATGGGAAGACACTTCAAGGTAAAAACGGATCATGATAGCCTTAAATACTTTTTAGAACAAAGATTATCCTCTGAAGAGCAACAAAAGTGGGTCACAAAGATGTTGGGTTATGACTTTGAAATCATCTACAAAAAAGGGAAGCAAAATGTGGTGGCAGATGCACTCTCAAGAAAGGATGAGGATGTGGAAGCATTGTTGTGTGCCATTTCTATTATCCAACCAGATTGGATAAACGAAGCAAGGGAGGAATGGAAGAATGACGAAGAAGTGTGGGCACTTATTCGAAAGCTACAACAAGATTCCAGTACTTCTGATACATTTAGCTGGAAAAATGATTCGTTATGGTACAAAGATCGCTTATACCTCTGTAAGAATTCCCAGCTAAAACAAAAGATTCTTATGGAATTGCACACTTCTCCCTTAGGAGGGCACTCAGGATTTTTAAAAACTTACCACAGGGTTAAGAAGGAATTTTTTTTGGATGGCCTTAAATCAGATATTCAAAAGTTTGTGGCGGAATGTTTGGTTTGCCAACAAAATAAAGTTGAAACAATTAAGACACCGGGTCTATTACAACCTTTATCCATTCCAAGCCAACGTTGGGAGGAGGTTTCAATGGATTTTATCACAGGTTTACCCAAGTCTGAGGGAAAGAGTGTCATCATGGTGGTAGTTGACAGACTTACCAAGTATGCACACTTTTGTGCATTATCACATCCATTTAAAGCCAGTACAGTTTCTACTGCATTTATGGAAACAGTTCAAAAGCTACATGGAAACCCAAAGATTATTGTAAGTGACAGAGATCCCATTTTCACTGGAAATTTTTGGACAGAATTATTTTCTTGTCTTGGTACTCAGTTAGCTCATAGCTCATCTTATCATCCTCAATCTGATGGGCAAACTGAGATAGTAAACAAATGTTTGGAAGGATATCTTCGTTGCTTTGTATCTGATAAACAGACACAATGGGTCAAATGGTTGCCTCTGGCTGAATGGTGGTATAACACTTCCTTCCATACAGCAACAAAAATGACCCCATTTATGGCACTTTATGGGTATCAACCACCATCCATCACATCATATTTAAGAGAAAATTCTAAGGTTCAGGCAGTGGAACATCACATCGAACATCAACAACAAGTCCTCCAACTCTTAAAGGATAACCTCGTGTTGGCACAAAATAGAATGAAACAACAGGCAGATCAACATCGCAGTGAAAGAAGTTTTGATGTAGGTGATTGGGTATTCCTACGGCTACAACCATATAAGCAAATGTCCCTAAAGCAAGCTAAGAAGGATAATAAATTATCACCAAAGTATTATGGTCCGTACAAGGTGTTGCAAAAGATTGGTACTATGGCATACAAATTGGAGCTTCCTGCAGCTTCTCGATTGCACCCAGTTTTCCATGTTTCATGTTTAAAGAAGGTTATAGGTGACAAGCTCCCAGTTCAAACAATATTGCCAGAACTTGACGAGGAAGGAAAAATTATATTGGAACCCGAAGCAGTCACAGAAACAAGAACTCGACAGCTACGAAATCGATCAATTTCAGAGTATCTTATCAAGTGGAAGAACTTATCCGCTGAAGATTCCACATGGGAGGATGAGAATTTTATGCAGAAGTATCCAGAACTACTCAAGCGTTGAGGACAACACTTTTTTGAAGGAGAGGGGCATGTTGGGTCCCTATAATACTAGTGATTACCCCATTACTATTGTAGTTATACCCCTTATTTATATTGTTGTGCCCCTATTACCCCCATATTGTTATTTCTGTGCCCCATAGAATCCCTCTATTGTTATTTTTGTGGCTTTATATTATTATTGTTAGGTCGGCTAGATTATATTGTGACTCCTTAGACTCCTATATATAGAAAGGAGGTTTTGTCATTTGTATCATCCAAGAATTGTTCATTTATGTAATGTAAAGGAGGTTGCCCCCTCGAAGAGGCTGAATTCTAAGGCGTTGATCTTTTTTTTCTATCTTTTCTTGAGCTGGTTTCATAAGAGCCTCTCACTGTGAAATAGGCTCCAAAATAGTTCCAAACAAATTTTTTAACTACTAGCTAGCATTTTCCTTTGTGGAAAGCTTCAATGATGAAGTTGTCCACATATACTTGGTGCAGGATCCCTATGCAATGCATATAAGGAAGGTGTTATTAGATAAAATAAAAACGAAGCACAAATCTTCGCTATTGCATCAAAAGAATGCAGGAGTGCAAGGTAGAAGTTCATAAGCGAGTAAAATAAGGGAATAAGCACAACATCATATAGGAAAAGGATGCATTAAGTACAACAATTCCAAGGTGTGACATTTGCCTGTGCCGATCATCTTGCATGTCCTCATGCAAGCGAATCAACTTTTGTATTAATGCTCCCTTGTAAAAAACTAAAATTGAAACATTTATGGGTGAACTTACACTTGCAATAATGTTCCTGCAACTTTCTATAGACAAAAAAATCCTCTGCTTAGGAATTGTTGTTCTGAGAAGGTAAATACACGTTGGTTTTTCTTGTACTTTTCATTCATTAAGACTGATTTTCAAGAGAATAAATAATGCGAGGGATACCTTAGGAATACTAATAATGTTGTTACTGCCAAGATATTGTTATCATGAAATAACCAACCATCAAAATTTGCACGAAGCATCTCAAGAGAAACCCTAATCAACAATTCTTCATCTCAATATCCTCATTACAAATAAAAGTGACATAATTTCAAAGAAATGGTGTTAAAAAATGGATGTAAATACGAACAAGGAAATATGAAAAAACAAAACCTTCCCAAGATGACCATCTTACCATTATCCAAGCATATAGCTGAAGCTCCTCTTGCTCATGCAAAGTGAATCACCTGCAATGAGGGTCCCACATCCATGAAAACCTTCATATTTCAAAAAGATAGAACTCCAAAGAGAATTATTGAAAGGATCTTAAATCCATTCTTAGAGAGATATGATAATGGGTTCAAGGAAAGACAAAAACGACCAAGTAAATCAAAGTGTAAAATTAACTTTAATACCATATGCATGGCCCTACTGCTAACAAGCGTCTATAGCCTCGACAGGGCTGCCTTTTAACCTCGTGAAATCCTTGTGTCCCATATATTAGATATAGATTCAGAGTGATTTAAAAGAATCTACTTTGGTTTAGGAATTAATTAAAGGTTGTTGTCCTCGCTTGGTAACCTACTAACGAGAATGTCAGTCACAAGAACTAACAAGAATAAACAAACCAAGTCATGATGAGACCTCTTCTCTTCCACATTTTCAACTCCAAGCTATTTCCTTGGCTTAGTGATCAATAGTGGTAATGTAATTCTCATTAGGACCTATGATCATGGTAGGCTGGCTGGTAATGAGTGTTACACTAAAAAATGTCACCATGGCTATTTACAGTCGGTATGGCTCAATCAACAGTCATACTACCCTTTTGAGCAAGTCTTATGCCTCTACTATTCATATCAAACTCCAAGAAAGAGAGAAAGTCTTTATAAACATGTTTATCTCTGGGTACGCACGTTCTCTCAAGCCTTGCCTGCGGGTATGCACCTTTTGTTCATAAGGTCTGCGTCCAAGGACGCTCTGTATCTAAAGGGGCAGGTGCGTCCCTCTGAAAAGGTTAAAATGCGCAAGTTTTATCTTCAAAAACTTACTTGTGGTCATTCCTAGAGCATTCTAGAAGGTTGTTTGATGTGTATTGAGCGCCTCCAGATGGTTCATGCACTCCTATCAAAGAGGAACTTATCCCATCAATAAGGGAGTGATCCCATCCAAAGAGGGGGACTATCCCATTGATGGTGGACCTGATTAACCTCCTCTTGAGCACTATAAAAAGAGGCATTGAGCCAGAAGGAAGAAGGTTGAAAGCTATAGATTTCTAAGGGTAAATGCTGCAGGAATTAGGACTCCCATTTAGAAGCTTGTGAGGAGAGATTGTCATCTTTACTTGTTCTATTTGGAAGTGGGTGAGCTTTGTCAAAGTAGAGGAAGACTCTTGTGGACCCTGGAAGGAGCTTGCACAACACCAAGGCTCAGGTTGTAACGGTTCCTTTTGATTACCTTTAATGCAAATTGGTCCATTCTTCTCAATAGCTTGTTGTTAATGGGTTATTTCATGTACTCCTTGGTCTATATTTTGAATATGCTTTGTTTTATGTTATAATCAGGTGCTATTTAATTGTTTGACTGTTGGTGATTGCAGGTTTTGGAGAACGGGAGGAGCTCATCCGGATCAACAAAGCTTGGACTTCTACAACAGCGTTTGGACAGAGGTAAGAACGAAACACTTGATTTCTCATATCATAATGTATGTTTAGAGAAGGATAGCTCCAGTTTGTTTTGTTTGTCATTAGAATGTCTTAGACTTCTAGGAAGGTCAGCTGTGTCCGCACCCTTGACTGATTCCGTGTGGCAAATTGGCGACTCCGCTGGGGATAGATTCCATTGATAAGAAAAGTCTTTTCCTTTGTGTGAACTTTGCTTTGAGAAAATTGGTTTATTTTTCTGGTTTTGGCTCTGTGATTCTGTCTCTGGGTGGGTTAGCTTAGGATTAGTTTTATTTTGGTTTTTCTTGAGTTTTTCAGAAGGATGCACCCTCTGAGTGCTACACAGTGCGTCCCTGGATGCACTTTTGCTGTGTGCACAGAGCGGGCCCGCACCTGTGCTAACGGGTTGCCTGCGTCCCCTGCCAAAATTTGAGAAAATTCCATTTTTTGCATTTTTTGCTCTTAGATTTTGTTTTCTCTTAGTTTTTTCTGCCCAGATTCATTAGTCCCTTGCCAAGATCTTCACCTAAGCTTGTTTCATTAGCATTCCTACTCTAAGCTTTCATCAATTGGGTGTTTTGAGTCTCTTTTTTGAGAAATTCTTGATTTGATTTCCTTTGGTCATTACTTGGAGGTTTGTCTCAGTCTATTCACAATTTTGCATCTTTTTGCTTTCGTTTTTGCCTTTGAGTGTTTTTATTTTTGATCTTTTGAACTCTCACCCAATTTTCTCGACTGGCACTTGATTGGTTCTTAGATCACATTAGAATCGTCTTGTGTTTGAGAATTCTCTTGCATAGATCACATTTGCATAATTAGAGTTCTCATTTTCAGAATATGAATGAAAAATGTGCATAGATTACATTTGCATACTTTTCAAGTGAATTGTGCTCAGATTACCATTGCATAGTTTACATTCTGAAAAATCAATTGTAGATTTAGATCAGCTTTGTTTGATTTGAATTTACACAAAAATAAAATAAAAAAAAGGTTTGGAATTGATTTGCATTAGTTTTTCTTGATGAAATTAGTGCATTAGAGAATTTGTTATATTTTCTCTTAGTGATCAATTTTTGCATTGTTGGAAGTGAATGGAAACTCTCTCCTTACTTTAGTTAGGATTCATCGAATTGAAAAGATTACATTATCATATTCGATTGCATTCAGTTGAGTCGGGTCATAACACCATTGGTTTCATCTCCATTTACCCATTTCAGTAATAACAACCTTAATAACACAGCGCTTAATTAAAATTCATCAAGTAATTTTTACATTTCTAGGGCTCTGAAACACCAACATAGCTTAGGCTAGTGTCTTGGAGTAGGTGAGTACTTAACTCTCCAAGACAGTAAAACCAAACAAGTAGCTGATCTTGTGATAGAATCAAATCCACTTGTTACATTTACACTCTGGGAAAGCTCCTCTTAAAGGAGAAGCACGAGCTCGTGTCCGAACCAGTGAGGGGATCCATCCTCCCTCGTTGGGGACGATGCCAGACAGTACGTATTACAAACGGTAAACCTCAGATTAACCATTGTCGAGGAGCCAGGGGTCACTTATCGGTAAACCTTGGATTACTGTCAAGGAGTCGGTAAGGGGATTGAGCTTGCTACTCTGCCCTTGCGTGCTGTCGGAGTTTAGACTGTTCCCCCAGGTGTACTTGTGGCTGTTGGTAACCTTAGTGACCATAATCTTTAGGATTCTACCCAAGGTGACGGTGGAGGGAAGGTCCCACTGTACCTGGAGCAGACGTCGGCTATACTCACTTGGATTTTCTGGGGGGTTCACTTCACTCGAGACAGTTAAAGTGGAAGAACTTGGTCCAATCTATTCATTAAGCAGGTTGTTGGGGTAACTGTTCCACCCACTATTTCTGTACTGGATTCTGCGAGGTTGGGCTTAATCACCAACTAGTGTTTTCGGTCCAGAGAGCTTACTGTTTGTGTGTGGTTTGACTCCTAGATTTGATAGCGCGTGTTAATTTGTTTGTTTTTACTTTTAGAGACCATAGGTGTGAATTGTGAATTTTAATTGTTAGGTGTGAATTGTGAATTGTTAATTTTAGTTTTAAATTGTTAATAAAATTCACTGAAGTTGAATATAATGGCAAATGTTCCGGAATTTATCAACCTAGGAACCCCTCCTAACGAGAATCCTAGTACTTTTCCTTACCTTGGAAATGTTGGTCCTCCTTACATGGCTACTTTGTCATTACCTGGATTTACAATAGGATTACCGATATGGTTATTTTCAACTTCGTTGGCCCAAAATACTCCAATTGTTCCATCTCAACCGGATGCTTCGCCTCAACAGAGTTCACCATCTCAACATCACCAACCCTTTGTTGACCCTTTACCTTCTTCGCCTAATTTTTCTTCCTCCATTTCTTCCTCTTCGCCTCGTAAAAGCCTTGAGGCTAATAACTAGGAGGCTAAGAAGAAGAAGAAAGGGAAGAAGAAGAAGAAGAAGAAGCAAGATAAGAAAGAAGTCAACCAACCAACCATGGTTGTAAGTGTTAGTTGTGTTGAGGAAAACTCCAACATGCAACGTAAACCAAAATACCCTTGCAGGCTTTGTAAGGGTGACCACTTCCTTGTTAATTGTCCTGGTATTCCAAAGGTCTTGGAAGTATGGTCGGAAAAATCTCATCAACTTTCTGTTGATCCATCAACCAGTGATAGTCAGGTTCCTGGGAAAAAGGGTAAAGTTAGGTTTCCTTGTAAGTTATGCAAAGGGAGTCATCAAACTCACATTTGCCCTCACATGGATGAAGCCTCAAAATTGTTGGAAAACCTTACTGTTCCACAGCAAGAATTTCCAACTGGTTACCGTAAAATTTCTCCCAACCTACCGTCAACTGACGGAGTGATTGATCAAATTTCAAGTACAATCGATCACACTCTTCCATTGGAGAGTGAAACTCATGTCACCCAGGTTGATGATCAATTAGTTGATCAAGTGGTCGATTCAATTTCACATTCGATCGATCCCACTTTCCCTTTAGAGAGTGAACTTCATACCGCTCAGGTTCTTCTTGTTACATCAGATTCTTCTATACCGGGGGGCATTTCACCTGTTTCTATAGAACCCCCTCCAAGCACTGAGGTCTTTTCCTTTGATTGGACTAGATTGACAGAACCTCGTCCTCTTTCCTCCATCCCTTTCCAAATCATTGTCAAGGCTGGTGGTAGGGACATACATCGTACTCAGGTAGATGAAGGTGCTTCTGTTAGTATTTTATCCTCAACTGTTTGGAAAGCTTTGGGTTCCCCTCAGCTTGTGCCTATTACGCAGAATCTGAAAGCTTTTAACCGAACCATTAGTGAACCTTTAGGGATCCTTCCTAAGTTTCCTATTACCTTGGAAGGTAAAACTGTTTGTATTGATCTTATGGTAGTTCGAGGTCCCTTGGATTTCAATTTACTCCTTGGGCGAGACTATGTTTATGCAATGAAAGTTGTCGTATCGACACTCTTTCGCGTGATGTCTTTCCCTCACAATGGCAGTATTGTGACTATAGACCAGCTTTCGTTCCCTAGTCTTGTTTCAACTACCAATAATATTACACCCCTAAATGTTCCTGATTCTAAAGTGGTATCTACCCTGCCACGGGTTAATTATGTGGCAACTGGTCCCATGTTTTCAGTTACCAATGTAAGTGAGCCTCTCATTGATTGCTCATCTTCCTTTGATTTAGATCCGGTAATTGACATGGAAAACTCTATGGGATTACTTGAACATGATGTTCTTATCCCTTTTGAGTCCCTTGACATGTGTTCCTTCCAGAGAGCTATTCTTCCTTCTGATGAAGATCTCTTGGAAGCCATGATCAAGGTGTGTCCATTGACATGTCTTTCTTCCAGTTGGAAGCCATGATCGGTGAATGCGAGGATAGTTTTGTTCCTGTGTCAACCTCGTTAAAAAATGAAACAGGGTGTAGTGAGGATAGTTCTTTTCCTGTGCCAACCTCGTTAAAAAATGAAACAGGTGTCCGCGAGGATAGTTTTTTCCTGTATCGACCTCGTTAAAAAATGAAACAGGCTAGCATGAAGACAGTTCTTTTCCTGTGTCAACCTCATTAAAAAATGAATCAGGTATGAGGACAGTTCTTTTCCTGTGTCAACCTCGTTAAAAAATGAATTAGGTATGAGGATAGTTCTTTTACTGAGTCAACCTCATTAAAAAATGAATCGGGTAGATTTTAGGATATGTAGGTAGATTGTCACAAGTCAGGTATGAGGATAGTTCCTGTTACTGAGTCAACCTCGTTAAAAAATGAATCAGGTATGAGGATAGTTCCTGTTACTGCGTCAACCTCGTTAAAAAATGAATCAGGTACGAGGATAGTTTGTTCCTCTCTCAACCTTGTTAAAAAATGAAATTGGACGTTACGAGGAAAGTTCCCTTTACTGTGTCGACCTTGTTAAAAAATGAATCAGTGTGCACAAGGATAGTTTTTTCCTGTATCAACCTTGTTAAAAAATGAAACAGGTTAGTATGAGGATAGTTCCTATTACTGAGTCAACCTCGTTAAACAATGAATCAGGTGCGAGGATAGTTTTTTCTTGTATCAACCTCGTTAAAAAATGAAATAAGGAGTATCGAGGAAAGTTCCTTTTACTGTGTCAACCTCGTCAAAAAATGAATCAGTCAGTGTGAGGATAGTTCCTGTTACTGAGTCAACCTCGTTAAACAATGAATCAGGTGCGAGGATAGTTTTTTCTTGTATCAACCTCGTTAAAAAATGAAACAAGGAGTATCGAGGAAAGTCCCTTTTACTGTGTCAACCTCGTCAAAAAATGAATCAGTGAGTGTGAGGATAGTTCCTGTTACTGAGTCAACCTCGTTAAACAATGAATCAGGTATGAGGATAGTTCCTGTTAATGAGTCAACCTCCTTAAAAATGAAACAACTCCCTTTTCAAGTTAAATATTGAAAGTAAACCTTCATTTCATCCGGCCGGTTGAATGCAATGAAGCCTGGGGGGAATGTACCTCGTTTTGCGTCATTAAACTGGGGGCATGCGAACTTTTTGAGCATAGTTCCTTGTCTTGTGTCAAGCTTGTTTAAAAATGAAACAAGGGTAGGTTAAATAGGTAGAGTGTAGAGTGTAGTCATGAGCATAGTTCCTTGTCTTGTGTCAAGCTCATTAAAAAATGAATCAAGGATTTTAGAGCATAGTTCCCTGTCTTGTGTCAAGCTCGTTAAACAATGAATCAAGGTTTTTAGAGTAGAGTTTATTGTTAGGTAGATCTTAGAGAGTAGTTATGAGCATGGTTCTTTGTCTTGTGTCAAGCTCGTTAAAAAATGAAACAACTCCCTTTTCAAGTCATATCTTTACAAGATCTTGAAAGTAAAGCTTCATTCCATCCAACTGGTTGAATGCAATGAAGCTTGGGGGGCATGTACCTTGATTTGCGTCATTATGCTGGGGGCATGTGAACTTATAACAAGCATAGTTTTTCGTTTCAAGCTTGCGTAAACATGAAACCGAATCCGAGCATAGTTCTTTTCCTGTGTCAAGCTCGTTAAAAAATGAAACAAATCCTCCTCTACTTGAGTCGAGAGATTGACTAGATCTCGTAAATGTTAAGTTGTATATTTAGGTTAGTTCTTTCAGTGTTTTGCATGATTTTCTTATAGTTTTAGGTCGAGTCTTTCAAATGATCTCGTAACATGAACCTTCATTCCATCCAGCTTGTACTTAGTTGAATGAAATGAAGATGGGGGGCATGCGCTCTAGCAGTTACGCTTAGGGGGCATCAAGCACAGTTTTATCTCTATTTCAAGCTTGTGTAAAAATGAAACTACTTTGAAGCATAGTTTTTCTCTGTTTCAAGCTTTTGTAAAAATGAAACCTATCTCGAGTCAATTTCAGTTATTTTCAAGACTCGTTAAACTCATGAAAATACCGAGATTATTTTTCTATTTTTCATTCTCGTTAAACAAATGAAAATGCCGAGTTCTTTCCGTCTTTTCCTGCTCGTAAATTAAATCGAAAGTCGGCCATATGAGTACATTTTTATCATTTTTTCGAACTCGTTAAAACTTACGAAAAAGTGAAAACCATGAGTACATTTTTATCCCTTTTTCGAACTCGTCAAATTTACGAAAAAGTGAAACCTTGGAGTTCTCTTTTAAGCCCTTTTCAGACTCTTAAAACATGAAAAGATTGCCGAGCGTTTCTTTTACAATCGTTAAAACGGAATTAAAAGACGGTCCCCTTATAGCTCTTTTCTGACCGTAAAATCAGGAAAAGATTGTCGGGTTTTTGTCGTTTCAAACTCGATACGGAAATAAAACGACGTGTCCTTGATCGCTTTTTACTTTTCAGGTCAGTGACACTAATTATGAAAGTACTCCTTGGTCGCAAGATCAAGCAGTTCCCCCAGGTATTATTTTATACTTTTTTCGGGCTTGAGGGACACAAATTTACGAAAAAGTTCAACTTGGAGTCTCCTTAAGTTTTTCAGACTCTCTAAAATTGAAAAACGCCGAGTTTCTCCTATACTGGGCTCGTTAAACATTTCACAGTAAAGGACCTGTTCAATTACAAACAGGAACGAACCACTCCTTCCTAGGGTTCGAATCAAAACTAGGTTGGACTCATCCGAAGGATGAGCTTATAATCAAGCATATGTTATCCTCCTCAAGCTTGTTAAAAATAAAGAGGTACTTGCCAGAAATGGTGGGGGAAAAGAGAGAAGAATGAGCCTATTTGTTACCTTTTGTCTCAGAAGAAACTTTATTACCACTCTTGAACACGACACTTTTTATTCACCTGGGTTGGGAAATCCTTTACCTCACAGTTGATCAAACCACTTTGAAAGTCTTCAGCCGGGTTCCGGGGATTAACTTTGAGTTATTCAGCACCAAGCCATCTGTCGTGTTGTTATGTGTTCAAGAGGTCTGCAAACAAAACTTTCATCTGCAAAATACTTGTCATCCATTTGACCATCTCTGAGTCAGTCCTTACAGCAACATTTCTTCAACTTGAACAATGATTTCGTGTTGTGGGCTTCCCTGCAACGGGTCACTTTCTATCGACATCAGCACATTATCTAGAGAGATGACTTAGAAATCGTCAGTGCCTTGAAGTCTGCATGCATCAATGGCAGGTTTCTCGCCTTTGACATCAGTTTACATCATTGACTTTCGATCAAAGGATTCCATGAAATGTTCGACATCAACTCATTCATTCACATCTCATGGATTGTACTAGGTACTTTGAGAACCATTAACATTACTGGTGGTCTCTCTCACGCTTGTTAACAGTTTACATCATCGACTGGTAATCAAGTGGTTTCTACCATGTTCGACTTCGACTCATCTATTCGCATGGTTAGAATCGTACCAATTCGAGAAGTAGGAATGAAGACCCTCGATCGAATCTTTACCATCCAGGCTGCGAGGAGTTTTGTATTCATTATCTAAGTAGACTAACCATAAACAGATGGCTGCGCCCATACTGTGTCTACAAAAGTCTATGATTATGATGTACTGCAAAATCATTTCTGTATCAGAGTAGTTAGTCAGTTAGTTAAAGTTTTAATCTGAGTATGGGAATGCCTACCTCAGTGATGATATAATCTTATCCATGTATTTTGTGTTGAAAATTGCAGGTTCCAACCAGGTTCTCCACGAGATAATCCTCGAAATGATAAAGCGCTTCACCCTTCCTAGATAATACAAAACCATAATCTATTCCAGGCTTCGCACTTTAGGGGGCAATCTGTTACACTAAAAAATGTCACCATGGCTATTTACAGTCGGTATGGCTCAATCAACAGTCATACTACCCTTTTGAGCAAGTCTTATGCCTCTACTATTCATATCAAACTCCAAGAAAGAGAGAAAGTCTTTATAAACATGTTTATCTCTGGGTACGCAGGTTCTCTCAAGCCTTGCCTGCGGGTACGCACCTTTTGTTCATAAGGTCTGCGTCCAAGGACGCTCTGTATCTAAAGGGGCAGGTGCGTCCCTCTGAAAAGGTTAAAATGCGCAAGTTTTATCTTCAAAAACTTACTTGTGGTCATTTCTAGAGCATTCTAGAAGGTTGTTTGATGTGTATTGAGCGCCTCCAGATGGTTCATGCACTCCTATCAAAGAGGAACTTACCCCATCAATAAGGGAGTGATCCCATCCAAAGAGGGGGACTATCCCATTGATGGTGGACCTGATTAACCTCCTCTTGAGCACTATAAAAAGAGGCATTGAGCCAGAAGGAAGAAGGTTGAAAGCTATAGATTTCTAAGGGTAAATGCTGCAGGAATTAGGACTCCCATTTAGAAGCTTGTGAGGAGAGATTGTCATCTTTACTTGTTCTATTTGGAAGTGGGTGAGCTTTGTCAAAGTAGAGGAAGACTCTTGTGGACCCTGGAAGGAGCTTGCACAACACCAAGGCTCAGGTTGTAATGGTTCCTTTTGATTACCTTTAATGCAAATTGGTCCATTCTTCTCAATAGCTTGTTGTTAATGGGTTATTTCATGTACTCCTTGGTCTATATGTTGAATATGCTTTGTTTTATGTTATAATCAGGTGCTATTTAATTGTTTGACTGTTGGTGATTGCAGGTTTTGGAGAACGGGAGGAGCTCATCCGGATCAACAAAGCTTGGACTTCTACAATAGCGTTTGGACAGAGGTAAGAACGAAACACTTGATTTCTCATATCATAATGTATGTTTAGAGAAGGATAGCTCCAGTTTGTTTTGTTTGTCATTAGAATGTCTTAGACTTCTAGGAAGGTCAGCTGTGTCCGC
Organism: Pinus tabuliformis; assembly: GCA_031772625.1. Classification (NCBI taxonomy): domain Eukaryota; kingdom Viridiplantae; phylum Streptophyta; class Pinopsida; order Pinales; family Pinaceae; genus Pinus; species Pinus tabuliformis. The sequence continues at coordinate 2,007,890,247 of CM062818.1, read as the reverse complement.
ACCCTTGACTGATTCCATGTGACAATGAGATCTCCTATCACTCAACTGATTATTTTATGTTAAAATAAACTCTGATTATAATTAACCTTAAATAGGTTATGTAATGGGGGGGAGGAAAATATGCTCCTTAAGAGCACAAGATGATGTGAAAATATTTTAATGACTAATATTTACAAATAGTCTTTCTACCATAAAGACTTATTTTAAAGAAAGCATCTCAGATAATGATTTAAAGGCTCCTCGAGTTAATCATGATAGGGTTCTCATGAGAGCTCATTAGGGTTTTATAGGAATGGTCCACCATAAGAGGATTTTCATCAATACCTTCAAAGAGAAACTTGAAAGTATTTCTTCGATGACAATTTTTTTAAATAACGAGGGGAGGGTTAGGGTTTTGGCTTGTGAATGGAAAGTATTAAGCATAACAATGACAAGTCCCCCTCACTGACTCAATGAATAACCAAACAATTGTGAAGAAGAACCACACAATCAATTATCAATGCCACTTTACAAGATATGAGGTATTAAGAGTGATTAATTATAACAAGACTTACCACAAGAGTCCCATCAATATGTTCCATCAATGGGTCCCTTCAATAGGTATATTTTTAGGTTCATTATGTTATCCTCCAACCTTTAAAACTCTTATTTTATCACATTAATTCACATTTTTATCCATAATATGCTTAGTAAGAAGACTAAAGGGTGGTTTTCATATTGCATGGCCTAATGTGATTAATATGCAGGAAAAAGAAGCATTCTTGGATATATTTACTTTACAGGGGATTGATGGGGACAACAAGTGAGAATATAGAATGCTTGCCCACCTCATTAAATCTCCAACTCGGCTTGAGATAAAAAATGCTTACCAACAACTTGAACTCACTAGAAGCCAAGCAAATCCGAGTACATATGAATATCAAAGGGAACCGGATCCACAAATCTCGAGATTTTGGAAGGAATCACTGCTCTTTTCAAGAGAGATTCCCTCAACTACATTTTGTGCAAATAAACTAGCCAAAAGGCTCATTACAATTCAAATTTTTGTTGCAGCTAGGATTAGCTACTGAGAGCCCAGTGATTGAAATTGTTATTCTTATCTTTGATATGTTGTATGTGACTCTTATTTTCTCTTAATAGGAAGTTCATTGTTGGTGTGCATTTGAGTTAGTTGTGAAGGGTCAAAATGCTTAGGTTTGGGCCCAACCGAGAGGCTTTAGTCCCTCTTTTGTATTTATTCCTTATTCCTGCTTAAGTTATTGCAATTCTTTTCTTCTTTTAGTAAGTGTTATATTACAAAATTTGTAGTTGTAGGTTTTCATATAGCCTCTCTTGGGGGAAGATTGATTAGAAGATCTACAATAACAACCCAAAAATACTTGTTTATGACTTCTTGGAAATCATTAAGTATGGGATTGTAATCCTTATGCATGTTTAGTTTCTGCACATTAGGAGTTAGTAGCATTGGTTTGGAAATTATATGTTGTGTTGTAGGTTGGAGTGGATTATAATAAAATTCAACACATCTTTCCATGTTAATTTACTTTGTTGTAAAAGTGATCATTTAATGAATGTGTTTGACTATTTTGTAGGGATTGAGTTGACGTGTAGGGGTGTGAATAACTTTCTACATCCACTTAGGGAACTCCATATCCCTCCTAGAAACCTCACATTGCTTCCAAAATCTGTCATTGAGATCATTGTACTAAGGTAAATGGAGGACACTATGGGCACAAATGTTGGTGCAAGATAGACCTCCCAGGGGTACTAGGCTTGACCAAAAGACTCCCACATCCTCACACACCTTATTATACTGATTCGGATTTAAACGAGAAGGCAACAAAATACAAATATAACCATACATATAGAGATGCATCATAAATAATACTTCATTTCATTATAGTAAAATAGTGAAATATGCTTACAAACATAAACGGAAATAAACTAGCTAATGCGATGGTAACTTATCTCTTAGAAGAGATGTGGTGGCTACATGCCTCTGAACTGCCTTACAATGAGGCTCAAGGGCCCTTTTGTTATTGAACAATAAGAGAATACTCTAAACAACCAAAACCTTAACCTGAGGAGATGTAACACCAAGAGTTTATGGGACCCATTGGGGTGAGTTGGACAATCAACTTCCCGGGGTCTCGACTTGGTCATATTATCTCCGTTTGATGTGCATGATAACCCGTTGGAAAGATATCTCCGAGGAATATGCTGGAAAAGGCAATTTTAGGTAAAAAACCAATGTTGGTAGATTTCCAAAAGAACGTCGTTTAGGGCCTCAAAACCGCTCCAGAAGTTTAGGACCTGGAAAATTTCTAAAAATACTAAACTGTGCTACAATTAAGGAAACTAAAAAACTAAAAGACGTAATGGTGGGGGTCAAAGTGGAATTGGCAGGCGGCCACCAATATCCACCCAGATTATTCCTCCCCCCTTAGGAAGCAACAGTCCCCATTGCATTGAGTTCCTCGATGAGATGAGGAAACTTCTGTTGAACTTGGTCCGTGGTGAAGGAGTTGGCCTACTTTGACAACTCGATACAGTTGGATCTTCTGCTGGCGAGTGTGCTTGACTTGTGTGTCCATGATCCGATTAGTTGCAGCTTGTTCCATGCAATATGGATTTAACTCTGTTGGTGTGAGTTGTTCTGCAATGTTGGATGTGTCTAGTAATGGTGGAAAGTATGGCCAAAAGCGGTCCACATTGAACACTTGGTGCAAGCCAAGGAATTGGAGAATGATGAGCTCAAATTCATTGTCACCCACAACCTTGGTAATGGTGTAAGGACCATATCCGAGCGGTCTGAGTTTCTGATAGGCTTCAGTAAGGCATTCCTTTTGCAAATGCAACCAGACTTTGTCACCAACTTGAAACTTGTGTGGCACCCAATGTTGATTGTGTCGCTACTTTTACTTGGCATTTGATTTCTCCAGAATGCTGTGGAATTGCTAGTGGATATGTTTGATGTTCTTAATAAATTCGTTTGCCTTATCTTTTTCCGATTGGACATGAGACGAATGTTCCTGAGTAGCTGCAAATGGCATGGCCACATCAATGGGACATAGTGGCTGGAATCCCAAGCCCACCTAAAAAGGGTTGTGGCCAGTCGAGCTATGGAGAGCTCGGTTACAACTGCGTTTAACATAGGGGAGGCTCTCATCCCATATGCATGGATTCTTTGAGTTGTAGATGCACAGAATATGTATGATCATCCTGTTGACAACCTCTATTTGGCCATCAGTTTGGGGATGGAAGGTTGTGGACTTAGTGAGTTCGGTGTCCAAAATCAACCAAAGACTGGACCAAAATGTACTAAGGAACCTACCATCCTGATCTGAGATGATATACTATGGGATCCAAAAGTGTACCCACACTCATTCAAAGAAGAGTTTGGCAGTGGCTTCTGTTGTGATATTCTTCTTGCATGCTGCCATAATGGCCATCTTCGAGAACTTGTCGACGACCACAAAAACATAGTCGTTTCCATGCTTAGTAGAAGGAAGGCTCGACATGTAATCCATGGAGATGGATTCCCAAGGTCGACTAGGGGTAGGCAACAAGGTGTAGAGGCCTTGCTTCTTGATGGTTAGTTTGGAAATGGCGCAGGCAGTGCATGATCTGATGTACTTCCTGACATCCTGTCGAAGATTCGGCCAATAGAAATACTTTTGTTGTACTGCCACTATTTTCTCGACCCGAAAATGACCAACAACCCGATTGTAGTGTGCTTCCTAAATCATCTTAGCACGCTCGCTTGAAGGAACACAAAGGTGACCTAGGTGGCATAAGAGGGCATCCTAGAGGTGAAAATTTCGAACATGCTGACCCTACAAGAGTGTCTAGTATGTGTGGCCGAATTCTGGGTCACTTTTGTAGAGAAGTGGTCAATGAGAAGTCTCGTGCCCACAAGAGTTGAGCACGGTGGTTAACGACATGATCGGTGGTCAACTGGGGCAATATGCAACATTATTGGTGCTACCCTTGTTATACTTGATATTCAATTGGAACTATTGCAGGTATGTGGACCACTTTTGATGGTGATCATTATGCAATTTTCCTTGTTTTTGTGTGAACTGTAGTGGTCGATGGTTTATGTGGATGACCGTTTCCTTCCCCAAAATGTAATGCTTCCATTGTTGGCATGCATGTACAATGGAATACATCTCTTTGTCATAAGTGGAATACTTCTGGAATGTGTCTGAAAGTGTCTCACTATGATATGCCACTCAATGCCCGTGTTGCGTAAGGACTGCCATAATAGCATAGTTAGAGGCATCTCTCTCAACCTCAAATGATTGTTGCAAGTCTGGTAATGCAAGCACTGGTGCCGAGCAGAGACGATATTTCAACTATGTGAATGCCTTCTGTTGAGATTCAGACCAAAAGAATTTTTCTTTTTCTCCCCCCTTGGTGACTTGACTCAAGGGCCAAGTGATATGATAAAATCCCAACATGAACCTGTGGTAGAAGTTGGCAAGACCTAGAAATCTGCAGAGCTCTATCAGAGTGATTGGAGATGGCCAATCCCGAATGACTTGGATCTTGGCTAGATAGACATGCACCCCCCATTCATCAATAATGTATCCTAGATACTGAACCTAGGTCATGAAAAAAGTGCATTTCTCCAAATTGGCACATAACTTGTGTTGTCGCAGTGTTTGGAGAACCTGTCAAATATGGTGGAGGTGCTCTTCCCAATTCTAGCTGAAGATCAGGATGTCATCCAAGTATACCACTACAAATGAGTTGGTGAATGGTTGCAAGATGTCATCCATTAGCCCCATGAAGGTTAAATAATTATCAGTTGCAACCAAATGTGTCTCTCGGGTTGGAAACAGATCTGTCAACCCTGTTGAGGTATTCGAAGTCTTAAGAAGCTTAGAGACCTTAGAGCGGTGTGGACAGTCTCATGTATAATGCTCATAATTACATATCAGACATGGATAATGAGGTTTCGTAGCCGCAGTAGGGGATTCAGATTTTTTCTCAAGAGTGGAATTTTCCTATTTCTTTTTATTATTCTTCCCCTTTTTCTTACCTCCTGGTTGCTTTGGATTTTTTCCTTTCTCAGATGACACTGCATTAATCTCCGAGGCAAGAGCATTTTCTGATGGATTTTCATTTTGATTGGAAATAGCAAGAGTTTGACCAGATGGTCCTGTTTCCATCTGTGTGCTTGAAGAACCGATCACACCGTCACCGGCTTGAGAGTCCCTACTTGATTTTGGAGGAGGTGGAACAGTGAAGGCTAGTCTAGGTGCATCAGGAATTTTGGCATAGATCATGTCGGATTGTGTGTAAATAAAATCCAAATATTGGGCACGAGTGATAACTTTCTCTTTTGTGACAACTCCTCCTTTGCCACATCCTCGGTGATTGATGGCAATAAGGATTTTATGAACCACTCAGCTAAAAGCTGATCGGGAACATACATCTTAACCATTCGACGATGATGCCACCACTCATGAATATGATCTGATATATGGGTGGAGGTAGTCTATTTAAAGTTGGTCAAGAGTTATGTTCCAGTCTCGTACCTGATAGGTAACTGGAAGTGGGTCAAAATGGTAGTGGCTAAAATGGTGAAGTTATCGAAAGAAGCTCTTGGTATTTTAATATACCAATTAGCAGCTGGACCAGTAAGCGTTCTTTGGAAAAGACAAAGTTTGATCGAATCATCATTCAAAGTATTGGATGAACACCATAGATGAAAGGTCATAACATGATTCAATGGGTCTTCTCTAGGATTTCCATTAAACTTCAGAATATTAGAGAGTAACTTATGGGGAATCACTGGCCACCAGGGCGCATATGCAATTGGATCATTGGTGATCTGGTTTAAATCTGGTAATTCTAAAGTTGCTACGAATGGCAATTTTCGATTCAAGTCGGGTTGAGCATACCCAGGATAAGATAGAATTGATTGTGCCATAGGTCTTTGCATACTAGCATAGGTCATCTGCATTTGGTAACCTTGGTACGGTTGTTGAAAAAAACTAGTATAAGGTGGTTGTTGATAAAAAAATTGGAATTGTGGTTGTCCATAACCTGCAAAGCCTTGTTGCCCAGGTCCTTGGTAAGCTTGATATTGACCAAAACCAATTTGAGCTTGTGAACTGAATCCAAACTAGGGTTGGGACTGTTGGAATTGGGGTTGTTGGAATTTTGGCAGCCATGGTTATTGAACCAGCTGTTGCTACCCAGTAATGAAAGAATGACCAATCTGTGGATCAACTATACTAGTGTAAGCGTGGGTCATTCCAGACAAAGGAATACTAACCTGAGGTTGCTGCTGGGTTCCAGAAACAAGTTGTTGTTGTATAACAACTTGAGAGACTTGAACCTCTTGACTTGAAACTTGTTGTTGTAAGGAAGAAGGATCAGTTTGTACTGGTTGAGATACAATAGTTTGAGCTTCTAACTATGGCACAGTAGTGACAATAGGTGTAGTAGGGATATTTGACATGGTTTGCATTGGTTGTGTTGGATACACAAGTCTTGGTTGGTCTGGCATTACTGGTTGCCATTGACAAACTCTAACTCCAGTTTGACTTGAATATTGTGGGAAATTACCATATGGTTGTCCTCCAGAATAAGGAGGAAGGGATGAATAATCATATTGCTCTCCATATGGTGGCAATTCAGTATTTAATAGATATACTAGTCTTTGATGACTAGATTTCCAAAATTGATACTGATGTGCAGGATCAAATTGTTGAGTTCCCATTTGAGAAAAACCAGGTAGAATTCCAGACGAGTTTATGGGTGTTTACCATGTGCAGAAGCAACCCCTGAGTGGGTTCCACACAATGATTGTTAACCAACTAGGACAGACGATTCACTGTATAGGTGTGACTCAGGTGTGGTAGAAAACATCGAGGGAGTTTCAACAGAAGATTCTGCTGCAACTGCATCAAATGATACAGTCTTGGATGTTGACGGTTGTTCAACCATAGTTAACTAGCCCAAAATTTGTCCTAAAGATTCGACAGGAACTTTTTAGGAAGTAGGATCAGATGAAGCAAAGTAATCAGGAGTAGTAGGATAAAGATTAATCCCAGTTCCAAAGAGAAATGGAGTTCTAGGTGTGGAATCCTCTACTATCTCTTCTATTGCAATCAAATTTGGCAGAAGAGGTTGACCGTGAGGTCCGTAAAAGATTTTTGGTGTTGTTGAAAGTGTAGTTTCAACAGTGACTGATGTCGGAGGAGTAATAACTTCTGAATGTTGAAGTTCGAAGTCCAGATGTTCAGGTAAATGAACAACAGTTTCAAAGGGAGGTTCCTGAACAACTTCTAGTTTAGATGTAATTCCTATTGGAACTGGAATATATTCTAGACCAACTCTTGATGGAGTTGTTTCAAATTCAGAAGTACTTTCTGGTTGAACAATTTCAAATTTAGTATCAACTTGTTGTTGGACAACCTCAGTTGCTGCTACACTAGGATCAGTGCTAATGTCCTCAGGTAACTATGAAATTTCCTCTTTAAGAATAGATGTACCAAAAATAATTGGAGTAACTGGAGTCTTTGTAGCTACTAAAACAAATGTTTCATACAACCCAGATGAAGAACTAGGAGTTCTTGATGTACTAGACTCATTTAAATGAGACCGCTTTGTCCGAATTAGTGTCTCTTCAGGAGGCAGAGGCAGTTGACTCGCTGTTCTCCACGAACAATGGGGTTTGGGTTGACTTTCTTCCATGAGTGTGGATTACTTTATCAACTTAAACTCAACTAAGGAATAAGGATGTTATTGGTGGTCAATTAATTTTAACGACACTGGGACACAACTTCGATTTTTCAGTTTTAAAGAGTCGAGAAAAAGCAAAAGATGACTCTAGTCGCCTTCGATTTTTAATGAGCCTGAAAGGACAAGTGCTCAGATGATCCTTTTACTTTTAAAGAGTCGAAAAGGAATGAAAGTGACTACTCTGGAGACTCTATACAAAATTTTTTAAGTGACAAATCGCAAAACTGCAATATACACCTTGGTGATAAATGAAAGAGAAATTACCAAGGACTTTACGTATGGCAGTCAATCTTCCCGAATGTTGTATTCAGTGCATTGCGATTGGTAAGGCAGTAGACTCAACTTCCTAGGGATAAAGGATTTCAACCTATTGTGGTCTCCCAATATATATGCTACGGTACAGGGAGCACAAGTCTGTACTAGCACTTATCAGATCAAAGAGGAGGAATCACCCAACCTTCAATGAAAACAACAGCCACTAGGTTTAAAGACTCTAGAACACGTCTCTAGCCTAGACCTTTAGATGTTTTTCATTAAGTTCCAAATTGTTGTTAAATTAATTGATGTTTATTTTAAGTTTATCTTGCTTAGAAATTTTCCTTTTAAGGTTCACCATGAAAATGTGTTCTGAAATTCCTAAGAATGCAACTAGAATGATAAGCACTCTTTTCATTTAATTTCAACAATGAAAATCCTAAACTATGAGGGATAGAGCATAGAAGTATTTTTTTAACAAACAACGAAGAGCACAAACTAATTCAATTCCATAAATCATTCCTTTTACCACACAAACTGAAACTCTAAAATGCAAATGCATGTTTTTCTTTTCAGTTTCTCTTAATGTGAATGATGCAATAAGAAAAACTAGTGCACAAACGATTCAGAATTCTTTTCATACAAAAAAAGATGATTGTGACAATTTCTTTCAAAGAGAAAGGAAGACTTGTACGACACTTTCTATTTTGAAGAAATGAAGCTTTTCAACACTTTGAATGAAAATCAAATCAAATGCACAAAATAGATCAATTGATTAGCTATGAAGGAGGACTTTACAACACTTCTCTTTTCGAAGAAAATGAGGACTTTACGACACTTTTCTATCGAAACGACAATCGATCAAAACTACTTTTCAACAATGGATTGAAAATGACAAAACAAGTACATGAAACACATTCACCAATCCTAGTCTAAACAGGGCTAAATTAAAGAGATGAAGGTTGGTTTCAGAGATGAAGCATCACTGATATTCAACAAGAAATTCAATCAAAGATGAAAATTGAAAAAAACTTCAGCTCTTAGATGGGAAAATTGATCTTCAAGAGATCAACGCAGGCTGTGGTGATAGATAGTGCACTGAATCACTCTGTTCCAATGTGGGAAATGCAATGCATCACAGGTCTCAGTTAAGGACAGTGCAATGATTACCGTGAGCAATTTTGAAGGTGTTTCTAGCTCAAATTTGATTCAACTTTCAGTGGATTAGAATTGAATTCAATGAACGACAGTAAGTACAGTATATTGGAATGTTCTGAGAGTCTACTTAGCTACTAAAAAGGGAAAATGGTGATTCCCCAGTGGAGTCACCAATTTGTTTCGGGAATATTTAGTGTTTCTGCAAACGCCTAACCCTCTAGATCTAGTAGCTGATCTAGAAACAAAAGTCACAGTAATACTAATTTTTCCTATGAACAACAGATAAAATAAGGGATAAAGAACCTACTTGTAACATCTGCTTGTTCCTTATCTCCCTTGACCGATTTTGCTGCTCCTTCCCCTACTTAAATCACTTGAGAAGTACCAACACAACTTACAGAAACACAAACTCGTCAAATCATAATGATCTATTGTTCATAAATAGCACAGAATCGAAAGTATGATATACACATGAATGCATTTAACATAAACACAAACATAAGGGAAAAATCTTGAAAAATTTATTGATAAGAGGAAAGATTACAACCAATGCGAGTTCGATCCAGCATCATCCTTCCAATTCAATCCTTCTTCACCTCATGAAAAGCAACACATTCCAACAATATCACAATACTTCCACTCAATTCTAATCTCATATCACCAGCATCTCCTTGCAAATCAATATTTTTCCCACCTAGATCTCTTAGATGAGTGATCTATTTATAGATGAGTGAAGGAGGTTGTGTCATCAATGATGATGATGAATGCCTTTCTATTTTTAGAAATTAGTTCCATGAAAGAGGGGATAGGAGGTTGATGTTTTCTAATTCCCTTTGTCATCCAAGGTCGAACTCAGAGGGGCAGGTGGCACTTGAGAAACTTCTATAGGCTTCCAATGGATAAGGAATCTTTAAACTCTCATGTAAATTTTCCCAAGTTCGCTCATCGCAGGCTAAAGAGGGACTAAGTGCGATGCATAGCACTCAGTTAGTGTAGCTCCTACAATGCATTGCAGCCTGATAGAAGAATTCTTGCACTGATCTCTTTAGGGGTACTTCTTGGATGTTTTCTATCATGGAACTTCTTTGGGAGTGAGGCATTCTGATGATTAACTTCTTTAGGGCATGTAACAACTATATTAGGGTTTGATGAACTCTAATAACATCGACCTGTAAGTTGGGGTTAATATTCCCAAATGGATCTGTAACAACATATTAAAGGGAAGGATCATCAATCTAACTTCTTTCACCATGGCTTGGTCAATTTCATTTTCCTCCATCAAATTTTAGAGATCAACGTACCTTGGGAGGCATTCATCCAATTAGCTTAACTTTTTCCTGCTACTAGTCAACCTAGCAGCCAAGGAACACCATCACCAAAGCCATAAGAGGTGGTCCCTTCAAGTAAACCAGTTGCACAGTCACCTAGGGAACTAGTGGAAAATATACCTAGGGTAGAGGTGACCAAAACCTATAGTAGAGGGAAAAGGCTTCTTCTTGCTACTTCAAAACACCAACACGTTACACCCTTTCACGATGATGAGCAAGCACACTTTGAGGATGACATCGCAGAGCATGAGGAGCACAACTCACTTGAGGAGATTATAAAGGAAAAGGAAGAATAAATTATAGAGCTAAAGGATAGACTTTCAAAGGCTAACTTCATGATAACATTTCTTCAGTACGAGAATGAGCAGCTTGAAGTAAATCAACTTTTTCTCACTAAATCTAAGGCATATTTGGAGGTGGAGGATGGAAAGGGTAAGGTTGGAATTGATGTTGAGAATATTGAGGATAGACAGGTGCTAATTAAATCAAGGAGGCCAAGAACAAGAAGCCTCAAGAGGCAAATGGTGAGCACCAGTATTGCAGTAATAATATTGCAACTCCTGGGCTACCTACTTTACTCTTATCAACCCGATAGTTCGTAACAAACTTGGAAGCGACGGTGTTGTATGCACAAGTACTAGTTCTTACTGCAGGTTGTCACTTGGTCAGTCGGCGCAAGATCACTAGGAGCTCAAGCCAAATTCTATGGATTCCAGAAGAAGCTCTATATGTGATGAAAGAAAAGAAAGACTACTCTACAAATATTATTCTAACTATAGAAAGGAGAAAGACTGAAATGTAAAGCAAACCAAGTAAATCCTAAGTAACCAATTAATCCTACTTTTGCAAAAAGCACTATGAAAACCATGAAAAGAATGCCATTACCTACTGAAGGAAGTAAACAACAACTAACTAAGATATTTCTGGAAGTAAACAAGCAAAACACATCTTTTTGGATTTTTATGTATTTTTATGTGAATTTGACATGCATGTAATTTATTGTTTGTGAATGTGGCAGCGAATAGGTGGCATTGGAGTGTGGTTTTGGGACTTGAGAGGATGTATGATGGTGTGGATGGGTACTAGGAGGTGTCAGGTGGCCTTCTGGAGGCTTTTCCCACACTCAAACTTCAAAAGAAAGCCTACAGGAAATATACAGGAGGAAGAACAACATTCTATAAGAGGTCCACAGGAAGAGGCCAAGAGCAGTTTTCACTATTTTGAGGGTGTGAGAGTGGGTGGAAGAGGTTGATGAAGGCTGGAATGAGGTGTTAGGGTGCCTAGGGTCTACCAAGAATCATTAGGAGAGAGAAAGATGATTTTATTTTCTCAAGGAGAGAGGAAGAAATTTTATGGAAAATGTAGGAAACTAAGGTAGAATTAAGGGGAGACTTGGGCAACATGTAGGGAATGGATCAGATGGAAGATGGGATGGCTGATAGGCTATCCTAGTGCTATAAGAGATCTGCTGCAAAGGAATTGATAGTCAACCAATAATATCAAATAAGCAATGAAATGGGTCAGTGCATTTAGAAAAACAGAGTTTGGCATCAAACTAGTCTAAACTATGATCTATGAAAGGAAATGCTGAGAAATGTTGCAAGAAAGGAAAGCATGAAAGAAGAATATTCTAAATAAATAATTGCGCATGATGAAGAAGGCTGAAGCAAAGCAAAACTAGACTATAAACCAATTGAAAAGCTGCAAACACTAGAAGTCCTATGAATGAGGAAAATCTGTGTTTTTGAGGCAGCAAGAGAGTCTTTGTCTCAAATCATGGTCCCAAAGGGAGGAAGAGAGGCCAAGGCACTATTTATAGCCTTTTGAATCTCCTTTTTATCATTGCTTAACCTGCTATAGAAAGCACAAATGGAAGCAAAGTACGGAATCATCAGAAGCAACATATTCTTAACCATAAAAGAAATACATCTAATAGCAACCTAAGCTACAAACTAAAATAAAACATAAATATACAAGTAAAAAGGAGCTTGGCTGCTTGGATTGGGCCCTAACCCAAAGCTTCATCCCTCTGAGGTAACTTAGTGCTAGCTCAAAAAGGATTCCATCTTTAGTATCGAAACAATAACAAGATTACATGAAACTGTCACAAAATAATAAGCTCGAAGTTGAGCAGAGTTTACATAAGAAAATATAAACTAAAAAATCCAACCCTAGTGAGTCCCTAGGCCTCTCTACTTATACAAATGAAGCTACCAACAACTTCCTTAAAATTAGGAAGGCTTGGCTCCCAAAACTCGAGATAATCATCAGTCATCCTCCACTTGCTTGGCTGCCTTCTAGTGCATGACTTAGCTGCTTGTACTCTGAGCTGAATGAAGGGGAATTCAAAGTGGGGAGTAATAAATGAGGGGGATTCCATCCTATAAGTCCTCTCCTTTGTCCACTTCAAGTTATTGCTGCCATTTGTCCACTGGATCCTTGACTTTGACCTCAACATTCATCAATAATCTACATTAAACACTTGTTAGACCAAATGGCATCATAACTAACTCAACTCACTCCATAAGCATAAATATAATCAAAAAATCATGCAATAAGCTAAGAGAATGGTTGATTTGACTAGGTTAGGAGGTAAAATGAGCCCATATAACTACCCATTTATGAGACTCATCATCACCCCATACTGAAAGTGTTGCTCATCCTCTGAGCAACTTAGTCCATCTCCTCATATTTTATGGCCCTGGTGGCCTCCCTACCATCCTAAGCCTCTGATGCAGTCTCCTCTTCCTTGTCATAGGATCCTACCTTCCTTTCTATCTCTTCCCACTGCTCCTGCTCTTCTTCTTTACTTCTACCTTCCAGCATGCCTAACAGCAATTGGGGCTCAGTTTGAGGCCAATCTAGTTGACCTCCAGCCTCCACATGGAGCACTTATACATTGGCACTCTCCTTAATGCCTCCTTCATCATCATAGGGGAATGATATTCCCTAATCTGCAGACTGTGTGGTAAGGTGTTCCATCTCCTCATACATGCATGCACACAGTCATCCCCAAGTAGCCTTTTCATATCCTGAAAGTGTGGAATGGCTTGTGCCTAATCACTTATATATCTAGGGGCAATCTGAGGATTATTGGATAGCAAGTTATGGGTGCTGATGAATGCCATCAGAACTGATGGCTCAGCTCTGATCATTAATGGCTCATTCTGCTCTTTTGTCATCATCCTTGTTATTTCTATTGCCCTTAACTCTTCGTGGTTCATCCATGAGGCCATGGCCATTAGTTGCAGGTCCCCTAGCCTGGCATTGGGGTCCCACACATTAATGTCTATGAGGGCCATGTTATGTAGGTAGAATTCTGCCATTTTTGTCGTATCCTCGGATGTGCTTTGGTCACATGTCCATAAACTGCCTGTAATCTTGGAAAGGCATTTTGCCTCTTTGTGCCAAAGTCTTTTTATGAAATTACAACCATTGGTCCATGGGACCATAGGATTTTTTTGGTGTTCTACATTGTAATGTCTCCATAGATAAGCTTGCCATGCATGCCAGCTAGGTCTCTTTCTCTTGTAGTTGCCTCCTTAGAAATTCATTTTTAGTTTCAAGGTGGCTTCTTGTAATTGCTTCCCTGTGTCTGATAGCACTCAACTCTCTGCCCATTTCTTTGAGTTTGTTCTCAATATGGCCAATATCCTCAACTCCTTTGGATTTGGCTATTTTCATCCACCTATGTGTTCTTATTCTTTATTTCTCTAATTCAAAGAATAGTGGAATTGCAAATTTTTGTGGAATTATCCTTCCTCCCACAAGAAGATTGTAGTAGGAGGCAAGACTAGGCTGGGGATTAGGTTCTTGTAGCTCTATCTCTTCCTCCTTTACTTGTGCCTGACCTTCCATTTCTTTCTCAAGATTTTGGGTCTCCTATAGTTTTGACAGTGTTTGCTATAGAACTGTCTGAGCCTCTTGTAGGACTATTTTTAGGTCCTGTAGTTCTACCTTTACTTTCCATGTGGGGGATCTAGGAGTCCCTCTTTCATATGTGATAGGTGCCTTGGAAGGTGATTCTTTTCCTTGGGCAGAGGGTGAATCTTCTATCGTAATTGGCTCTTTTGAAGAGGGCTAAGGTTTCCCTGTTTTGATTCTTGTGCTCTTCCTAGCCCTGAAATACATGGATGCTTGCCTTTTCCTCTTTTGTTTTGGCTTGATTGGTGTACTGAGGGTAGTGAGAGTAGCTGTTGCCTCTCTTTCTAGAGTCTCAGGGGACACTTCTCCTTGTTCTATCTTTTCTGCCTCTTTTTCTCCTCCTTCTGTCTCTTTTTCTGTCTCTGTTTGCTCTGTTTCTTCAGCTTTCTCCTCCTCTATCTTAGTTTCTTCCTCCTTCCCTTCTTGTTCTGCTAAGTCACCAGTTGCTTCACCTTCTCCCCCTTGCTATTCTTCCTCCTCACTGCCAGTAGGACTGATATCATAGGTTAGGGTCTTTATGTCATCCTCAGCTGTCATGTTTCGGAAGATTTCCCATGCTATAGGGAGTGTAAATGTATGGAGGGCTTCTTCCACTAGAATTTTGATTAACCCATGGTGAGCTAGCTACTCTGGATTTCCTACTTTTACTTTAGTTTTGGAGTCAATTAGGGACTGTAGGAGGAAGTAGGGGATGCTGAGCTTCTGAGGTCCTGGAGTGTCCATCCCATACCTTAATTCATGGAGGATTCTAAAGTGATAACCATAGACAATGTTGTACCTCTCCTCACAGGAAATATACTTGATTATTTGATAGCTAACCTCATCCCAAGGATATCATATTCTAGCCCTTCTAATGCCATGTTTATCTTCTACAGGGGTTTCAATGTTTTCGAAGAGGTTTTTCTTGGCAGTCTGGCCAATTGGTTTCTCATCCTTACTCCAAGGCAGCCCAAGAGGAAGGGTAGTGACCCTACTGATAAATTCAGGGGTTATCTCCATGGAAAGACCTCTAAAGGTGACAGTGGCATGTGTTCTGGTGTGAGGGACCAAAGAGTGGGCAAATTCTTGGGCAATTTCCTCATCAAACCCTCGAAATTTCTCAAAAAAGTTCATCCAATTCACTCTTGTGAATATGTCCACTACTTGGGGATGTGCATGGAGCCTAGAGGATTTGGTGGGCTCCTTCCTCATAAATCCTCCTGTCATTTTGTTTATACTTCTTTTTGAACCAAATGTGGAGATGGAGACAACAATTTTTGGAGAAAAACAAAGAAACAGAGGAGACTGTGTTTTTTCTTTGAAAAAAAACAGAATTATTTTATGTATTTCCTCCTTCTAAAGCCTTTATTTTCTCCTTAAATCTAAACCACTGCTTGCATATATTGATATTAAATGGGGGCATGCATGGAACCTACCTCCTCAGACCAAAAATCGTGCTAAAACCCGTGTTTTCTCCTTCCAAAACAACTCACTGCCCCTCATGTAGAAGCCTGCTATCCCTCCTATAGAATTCTTGTAGATGCTCCTGTAGAACCTGTAAGTGCTCCTGTAGAAAATGCCAAGAGCAGGAATATGGGTGAGATCAATGGAGAGCGATGGTTACGAGGATATGGGCGCATAAGGAGACTGCTGTAGCTGAGTTTTGAGGAGAGAATGAAGGAAAAGGTGGTGAGAGTGCTTGGGGATGAGTACTTATTGCCTTTTATGGATATTTCTGGTGATGGAGGGTGAATTGGAAAAGTATACATTGGCCATATTTGAACCATTGGTCCCCACCTACCTTGCCATCATGGCCCCTCCTCATAATCATCTCTCATGATTGCATCGGAGTTCACACTTCCTCCACTACCTGTCCTTGACATCTTTCCTGAGTTGACTATGCGCACATGTGGGTGACATCCCCGGATGAGAGGAGCCAACTAGATGAAGGTAGCCAAGTTAATTGGCCACCTTTCCCTCATTCAACCTCAACCATCTCGTTTCTTTTTCATGCCTTCTAATTACACAAATGCAAAAAGAGGAGCGGGTTAGTTACTTACCTGAGATCCGAATGTATTTGTTGTGGCTCTCTTTCTTTGCTGCATGCCTTTGTTTCTTTTGATGGATGTTGTCTGCTTGATGATGTGTGGTTGTACCTTGTGCAGGTTCTTCTCTGGCTGGATCTGAGCTTCAAGTGTCTTCTTCAACCTTCATGCTTGCACTCTCTTGTTGCTGAGGCTGAATTTTAATGGGGTCAGCTGCTACAGGAATTCCTACAGGAGCTCTTGTAGTTGATTCTCCCCTTGAAACTTTAGCTTCTTTTTATGCTTGGAGCTATGAAGATGATGCCAGGGATGTAGATAGAGATGGAGAGGTAATAGGTAGGCTTCAGGTGAGGTGGATGGTGTTGTTTCCTTTCTTATTTTTTGTTTTTTTTCTTTTCTTTTCCTGAAAATTTATTTTTTTTTGTATTTTGTTTTTTTTGTTTTTTGTTTTGTTTTTTTTTTTATGTTTTTCAGGGACAAGAAGAAGAATGATGCTTGGGGTGTGATGCAGGCTTGGAAATGATGGCAAGGAGGTTTGAATACTGTAGGAGGATTTATAGATTTTTTATGAAGCTTCCCTATCCCTCAAACTAACTTTTATACCCATTTCTGGCTCTCTGTATTTCCTATAGGAGCCTCCTATAGAAAACACAGAGCCTCCTGTAGAAAACACAATTTTTGAAAAAGAAGCACAGTGGGGTGAAAGAAATGCCAAAAATGATGGAGAAAGGTGTGGGAAGGTAGGATAGGTGCTGGTGTTGTTTTCAGGGCTCCCTTGGCACCTTCTACTACTTCCTGTAGTCCTCCTGCAAACCTGCAATGCAACTGAAAAATCATTTTTCTTTTTCTCTAATTTTTTTTTTTTTTGTTTTTTTTTTTAAACAACTAGGGCACCTCAGGGAGGTTTTCACCCTAATTTCCTACCCTGGGTGCCTCCAAGGGAGGTTTTCACCCAGGGATCTTATTTTTCTCTCTTTTTCTTTTTTTATGACATCATTGGGCCGCCTCAAAAGAGGTTTTCAACCCAATGATGGGACTGGAGCACCTCATGGAGGTTTTCACTCGAGTCCTTATTTTTTTTCTCTTTTTCTTCAATGAGTGGGTGAAGTGGAGGCTAAGACATGCTCCACTACCATCACTATCTTATTCAAATCTTCAACGAACTCTCACTTGGAGACGGGTTTCTTGTAGACTTTCAACCAGTGTCCATTTACAAGCATGGGTATGGCTTCATCATCAATGGTTCTGATCAGAACTGAACCATTGTCATTGCATTTCTCCATAGTGTAGGGTCCCAACCATCTTGTCCTGAGCTTGCCCTTGAAATCTTTGTATCTTGAATCATAAAGCAGTGCCCAATCTCCCTCTTGGAATTGCTTATCCTTGATGTTTTTGTCATGCCATATCTTTCTCTAAAGCTAAACTACCTTTGTATGGAGAAGGGCTTGCATTCTGTGTTCATCCAATGCATTGAGCTGAAGTAATATTTCTTTCTGTGCATGGCTGAGGTCTAGGTCTAGCTGAGGTGCCATCCTAAGGGTATTGAATTCAAATTCTATTGACAGCAAAGGATTCTCCCCATAGACCAGCTCATAAGGTGTGAACCCTATGGTGGTCTTCCATGTTGTGTTGTAGGCCCAAGTGGCCTCAACTAATATGTTCGCCTAGTATTTTCTACTGCTCCTCACTACCTTTGTCAGGATCCCTTCAAGTGTTCTGTTAGTGACCTCCACCTGCCCATTGGCTTGTGGATGGTAGGGGGTTGAAGCCTTGTGCTTGATTCTATTATGTGTGAGTAGGTCTTCAATCAAATTGGAAGTAAACTGACTACCTTGATCTATGACCAATTCTCTTGGATACCCGCACTTGTAGAATATTTTCTCTCTAAAAAATTCAACTACTTTTTCCTCTGTCGCTGCCTTGATTGCTTTTTTCTCTAACCACTTTGTCAAGTAACTGGTGCACATAATGATGTATTGTTTCTGCTTTGAAGGAGGGCTGATAGGACCGATAAAGTCCATGCCCCACTTCTTGAATGGCTCAAAGGTCACTTGAGGTTGCATGGGCATCTCATACTTTGGAGTAGGTTTCCCTATCCTCTGACACCGATCACACTGGCTGGTATATCTCCTCACATCCTGATGAAGAGTGGGCCAGTAGTAGCTTGCTCACAGTATCTTGAAGGAAGTTCTTTTTGCTGCAAAATGACCTCCACAAGGCCTGTCATGATAGGTTAGGAGGATGTCAAAGACTTCCTCCTCCCTAACACATCTTCTCAAGATCTGATCTAGGCCAAGTTTGAAGAGATTTCTCCCAATCTAGGTGAAAGTTCCTTACTATCTTGCTCTTCTCTTTTGAGGATAGGTGTGGTGGGAACTGTCCTGAAACCAAGTAGTTTTCTATATCAACAAACCATGGAGAGAGTACTAAGATAGCAAACAAATTTTCATCTGGAATTTGGTCATCCACCATTCCTTCTTCACCTACAGGCAAATTTACTCTGGACAAAAAGTCAGCAACAACATTTTCTTTACCAGGCTTATTAATAATGGTCAAATCAAAGTATTGCAGTAAAATCAACCATCTAATAATGCAAGCATTTACATCTGGTTTGTTCATTAAATATCTAATTTCAACATGATCAATGTGCACAAATTTTTGATAGCCTGTGATATAATGTCTAAATTTGTTTAAGGAATGGACGACAGCTAGGAGTTCCTTCTCGGTCACTGTATAGTTTAACTCTACCTTTGACAAGTTTTTGCTTATAAAGTATATGGCATAAGGAAAATTTTCATCAATTTGTCCCAAGGCTACTCCTATTGCTTTGTTCGAGGCATCTGTGTGAATGTGGAAAGGTAGGCCCCAGTTTGGGCCTCTCAGAATTGGGGCAGTCACAAGCTTGCTCTTCAAGGTATCTAGGGCTTCTTGATGGTTTTCTAAACATATGAACTCAACATCTTTGCCTAAGAGGCCAAACAAAGGAGAGGCTAGCTTGCTGGATTCTTTAATGAATCTTTGGTAATACCTAGCTAAGCCTAGGAAACTTCTGGCATATCTCACATTTCGAGGAGGTGAGACCCTTTGGAAGATGCCAATTTTGTTGGGGTCCACCTAAAGTCCTTGCTGAGATATTGCATGACCTAGCACGGTCCCTTCAGTCATAAAAAATTCACTTTTTTCCAGACTGAGGGACAGGTTCATCTCAATATACTTGTCTAGAACTTTTCTTAGGTTAGATAAAGCTTCTTGAAAGTCAGAGCCATAAGGAGTAAAGTCATCCATGTATATCTCTACTGCATCATGAACTAATTCAAAAAATATACTCAGTACTAGTCTTTGGAAAGTGGATGGTGCGTTACACAAACCAAAAGGAAGGAATCGGTATGAAAAGGTACCCCAAGGACAAGTGAAAGTGGTCTTATCTTGGTCTTTCAAGCTGATTTGAATCTGATTGTACCCGCTAAACCCATCTAGGAAAGAGAAAAAAAAAAATTCCTGCCAGACCGTCTAACACTTCATCTATGAAAGGTAAAGGAAAATGGTCCTTTTTAGTGGCTTTGTTCAATCCCCGATAGTCAACACAGATTCTCCACTTACCATTTTTCTTTGGAACTAGCACCAAAGGAGAGACCCATTCACTGTTGGAGATGAGATAGATGAATCCTGCATCAAGCAATTTCTGCAGTTCTTCCTTAACAATGTCTTTAAGTGGTGGATTCATCCTCCTTTGAGGCTACCTAATTGGCTTGCAACCCTCCTTGATGTATATGTGATGAGTACATACTGAAGGGTGCACCCCCTTCATCTCCTTATAACTCCCAGTGAAGGCATCTAGGTGTTTTCTCAGCATGCTACATAGTTCCTTCTCCTTAGAAGTGGATAGGGATGGATTGACTTTCAAGGTTCTTTCTGTGCTGAACTCTATATTTTTAACATGGAGAGAAGTGGAGTCAGCCACACAGAGATCAGTTGAGGGGTTTTTTTTGGTTTCTCTTACTATGTCCTCTAAGGGTGACACATTGGAAGGTGGATTCTGATTCAAATTTTCAATCATATCATCCTCATCTTGCGGTTTCCCCCCCATGGCCATTTCTAATGCACAAAGTGGTACAAAATAGACTTCATCCTCATCTTCCTCCTCCAACCAGAGAGGTAGATCATGTTCTAACAAGGGTTGGGCAGGAGGATATAGGATTAACTGCTTGGACATATGCCTATTCTTTATGGTCATGTTCCCAGCTCGACAGCTGATGTAGGTATCGGCAGTAGCCAACTACGGCCTTCCTAAAATGAGAGGATACCCAGTGAGATTTTCCTTTGGATGGAAAACTAAGAAATCGGTAGGGTACTCCCAAGAATCAATGGAGACCATTTCATCTTCTACAATCCCCTCAGTGGTCACGGTGGAGCAGTCTGCTAGCTGCAACACGATTGTGGTCTTCCTCAAGGAGCCTTGGAGGCTGATTTTGATCATTGTGTCCTTTGACATCACATTAATGGAAGCTCGTAGATCAATAAAGGTGTACGAGATCATGGTGCCATTGATGTGGACGTCAACTATTGGGCTTCTAGGGTCTAGATATTTTGGACATATTACCTACCCCAACATCAGGTCGAACAGTTGCCCTATGACATTGATGGTCAAGGCATCCCTCTTGCGCCTTCCTGGATGCCTAAAGCACTTCCCTTTTATCAACCTATTATACATAGGCACATGTTTTATGGCTTGGAGAAGTGGTATCTTCACACATAAATTTTTCAATTCTCCCAGGAGTTCGGTTTCTTCTGGGGTAGGTTGGACTATCACAGATAGTCTATCAAGAAAGGGTGGAATCTCTTTAGGTTCACTTTCCTCTTTATCTTCCTCAACCTCCCTAGGTGGAGGTTGGCTATCTGGGAGAACTTTCCCAGATCACAAGTTAATTTCCTAAATCTCCACAGCATAAGTTGGGCATGATGGTTCCCCACTATACACTGCCTGAGCTTGTCTGTTGTTCGGGTTCAGATTTGGTTGGGTAGGAATTTGGGGTTGCTTTGGTGGAGCAAGAGGTAACAGTTGTGGTTGGGCAAGTGGTGGAGGCAAAGAGCAGGAAGAGAGTTATATTAGGGCCTCCAGCCCTGATGAGGTGCATTCCACTGAGGTTGTGGCTGAGCATAGTATTGAAATGAACGGGTGGCTAGTTGGGCATGATATTGAGATGTGAAGGACCAAGGAGGAGGCGTGGACTAGGAAGGATGAGCAGGAGGGCCCCAAGAAGGTATGGGAGTGACTTTGTTGGGGTTGTAGTATTCCTGAGACGTTCCTTGCATCCCCTGCTAGTATGGTCTAGGTCCATGTGGCCTTCTTTGGTTTATGTAATAGAGTTGTTCAGTGACTCCCTCAGCCCCTTGATATACAGGTTTAAGTCTGGGTAAGGAAGGGCAGTTATCTGTAGAATGATTTTCTTCACAGACTGAACAAATCTCTATAGATTTCAATTGGCATTCGTTCCTAGAATGCCTCCTTGTGCACCTAGGGCAAAAAATGGCCAATTCCCTCTCTTCTTCCTCTTGTTTCCTTTTGATATGTAAGGTATCCATTTGCATGGAAAGAGTCTGCAGCATCTCACTTTTGAAGTCTTCCAGCATGTTTCCAATTTCTCCTTTAATGTTAGAGGAAGAGGTACTGGATATGGGTTGACTCCCCCTACCTTTCTTTTTGGCTTCTCTAGAATGGTTTCTAAAAACAAACTTTATGTCCTCATAGTAAAGTTGGTAGATGTCTCCCCCGACTAGTAGATGGAGGGTGTCTAAAATATCTTCCCGAACTACCCTGAGCAGAACCAACTTCAGAGGCTTAGGGTCAAATGTACACCCGACCCTTTTGTAACTGAGTTGGAACCTCTCGTCATAGTCTTTCAGGGACTCATCACTTCCTATAGTCATTCGGAAAATTTATTCTTTAGTATCTTTTGACCTACAATAGTCTCAACCCTTTTTGTTGAAGGCTTACTGCATATGAGCACAAGTTGTGATGCTATTGCCAGGTAATCCCATGAACCAGTGCAATGCTACATCCTTGAGAGTAAAAGGGAACCATTTCAACTTTTTCTCATCTTATGCATAGTCATAGGTTCAACAGGTAACAACAAACTCAAACAAAAATGTGTCAGGATCTTCTGTAGGCAGACCATGGAAATGAGGTAGGGCAGAAGGGCTTATATTCTTCATTTTGGTGTCGCCATTGGTCTCCCAAATGGGAAAGGTACCCTCTATTCTTTCTCCATTCCCCCTAGCATTTATGTTTTCAGCCATTGGCTCCAAAGGAATGTTTTCTTCTTCTTCTTCCCCTATAGGTTCTTCAAATATGTTTGGTTGTTCACCTGAGAGTTCTTCTTGATCGCAGCCATCGAAGAAGAGAGAAGGTTGGTTGTGTGAAGCAGTGGAGGTGTTGGGAAAATTTTTTCCTGAGTTATCTCTATTCCTACGAGGTATGAAAGGAAATATTTTTGGTTGGTTTTTGCTTCTTTTTCCCCACAGTGATAGTACCTACAAAACTGAAATTGATTGAACAAAACAAATTGCAACTAGTTGAAATGAACTTGCTGAAATGAAATTTGCAGAATTGAAGAGGAAAGCAAGTAAATGCAGAAGTTGAAATAAGAGAAATGACTAGTCTACTTTTGCTGAAATGGAATTTGCAGAATTGAAGAGGAAAGCAAGGAAATGCAAAACTAAAGGAAAAGAAAGGACTAGTCTATTTTTGTTGAAATAAACTATTAGCAGAATGTTGCAATAGAAAATAGAAGAAAGCAGTAATCACAGAATACTCGGACACATCCCCTGCAATGACGCCAAAAAGTGGTGAGCACCAGTATTGCAACAATAATGCTGCAACTCTTGGGCTGCCTACTTTACTCTTATCAACCCCGTAGTTTGTAACAAACTTGGAAGCGACGGTGTTGTATGCACAAGTACTAGTTCTTACTGCAGGTTGTCACTTGGTCAGTCGACGCAAGATCTCTAGGAGCTCAAGACAACTTCTATGGATTCCAAAAGAAGCTCTATATGTGATGAAAGAAAAGAAATACTACTATATAGATACTATTCTAACTGAAGAAGGGAGAAAGACTGAAATGTAAAACAAACCAAGTAAATCCTAATTAACCAACTAATCCTACTTTTGTAGAAAGCACTATGAAAACCATGAAAAGAATGCCATTACCTACTCAAGGAAGTAAACAACATCTAACTAAGATATTTCTAGAAGTAAATAAGCAAAACACATCCTTTTGGATTTTTATGTAATTTTATGTGAATTTGACATGCATGTAATTTATTGTTTGTGAATGTGGTAGTGAATAGGTGGTGTTGGAGTGTGGTTTTGGGACTTGAGAGGATGTAGGATGTTGTGGATGGGTCCTAGGAGGTCTCAGGTGACCTTCTGGAGGCTTTTCCCACACTCGGCCTTCAAAAGAAAGGTAACAAGAAAATCTACAAGAGGACAAGGAAATCTACAGGAGTAAAAACAACGTTCTACAAGAGGGCTATAGGAGGAGGCTGAGAGAAATTTTCAGTATTTTGAGAGTGTGAGAGTGGGTGGAAGAGGTGGATGAAGGTTGGAATGAGGTGCTAGGGCACCTAGGGTCTGCCAAGAATCATTAGGAGAGAGAAATATGATTGGATTTGCTCAAGGAGAGAGGAAGAAATTCTATGGAAAATGCAAGAAGCTAAGGTAGAATTGAGGGGAGACTTTGGTGACCTGTAGGGCATGGATCAGATGGAGGATGGGATGGCTGATAGGTTGCCTTGCTGCAAAGGAATTGACAGTCAACCAATAATATCAAATAAGCAATGAAATAGGTGCTTTTAGAAAAACATATTTTTGCATCAAACTAGTCTAAACTATGATCTATGAAAGGAAATGATGCAAGAAAGGAAAGCATGAAAGAAGACTATTGTAAATAAAGAAGTTATCATGATGAAGAAGGTCTGAAGAAAATCAAAACTAGACTATAAACCAACTGAAAAGCTGCAAACACTAGAAGTCCTGTGAATGAGGAAAATCTGTGTTTTTGGGGCAGCAAAAGGGTCTTTGCCTCAAATCGTGGTCCCAGAGGGAGGAAGAGAGGCCAAGGCACTGTTGCTAGCCTTTTGAATCTTCTTTTTATCACTGCTTAACCTGCTATAGAAAGCACAAATGGAAGCAAACTACTGAATCATCAAAAGCAACCTATTCTTAACCATAAAAGAAATACATATGACAACAAACTAAGCTACAAACTAAAATAAAACATACAAATACAAGTAAAGAGGAGATTGGCTACTTGGATTGGGCCCTAACCCAAGAGATTTAGCCCTCTAAGGTAACTTAGTTCTAGCTCAAAAAGGATTCCATCTTTATTATCAAAACAATAACAAGATTAGATGAAACTGTTACAAAATAATAAGCTCGAAGTTGAACAGAGTTTAAATAAGCAAAAATCCAATGAAAAATCCAACCCTAGTGAGGCCATAGGCTTCTCTAATTACACAAATGAAGCTACCAAAAACTTCCTTAAAACCTAGGAGGCTTGGCTCCCAAAACTCGAGATAATCGTCAGTCATCCTCCACTTGCTCGACTGCCTTCTAGTGCATGACTTGGTTGCTTGTACTCCAAGCTGAATGAAGGGAAATTCGAAGTGGGGAGTAATAAACGAGGGGGATTCCCTCCTATAAGTCCTTTCCTTTTTCCACTTCGAGTTATTGTTTCCATTTGTCCATTGGATCCTTGACTTTGACCTCAACATTCATCAATAATCTGCGTTAAACAGATGTTAGACCACATGGCATCATAACTAACTCAACTCACTCCATAAGCATAAATATAATCAAAAAATCATGCAATAAGCTAAGAGAATGGTTGATTTGACTAGATTAGAAGGTAAAATGAGCCCATATATTACTCATTTATGAGGCTCATCAGTAGAAAGAGCAAGAAAGTGAACCATTTCCATCACTAGGTCAACAGGACTTTGATGAGCTAATTACAACTGAGATTGAGCAAGACAAGGAATTTTTGCTTGGCAAGGTGAATGATCACTTGGAAAATATTCTCAATAGGGCAAAAAAAAAAAACAAACTACAAAGGCACATGGCAAAGTGCTACTCTACAAGAAACAAGCTTTCTCTGATTAGGGTAAAAAATATGAAAAAGAGGCCAAATCAAACCCTAATTAAGCTAAGGAAGAGAGACAACTTCGATCTACTTGCTAACGCATCCTTGATTGTCTAACCCATCACCCAAGAATTAAAAGAAACAAATTTCAAGCAATTTTGAGTAATTTTTGTCAAATTGGGAAATTTTGGGAATTTTGGCAATTTTGTGATGTAAAGAAGCATAGCGAGTTCACGCTGTGCTTCTTCCTAGAACCTCAAAATGGTCAATTTCTTGCATGTTTGGATAAATTGTGGTGAGTAAAAGTCATATATGTACCTATTTTTCCATGTCAATGCATAGGTTGGAAGGAAAAATCAAAAAACCTGCTCAAAAACAGGTTTTTGCCACTATTTCAAACCCCACACTGTGCTTCTAGAGCTGACTTGAGAAAAGTCATTTTTAGGGGCCTAGAAAAGGGATTTTTGTAGGTTTAGCACTTTGGGAGGAAAGTAGACACACTAAGCTACCATTGCCAGTTTCCATATTAGAAAATGGACAAAGAAAACCTCCTCAAATTTTCTTACAAATTCCACATTGTGCTTCTGTCAGACATGTTGCGCTTATGAGGATATTCATTGTGCTTCTGTCAGCGTTGTAATTTTTTTGTTTTTATCAGTCAAAATTGACTTTCCATGATGTAATCAGTCAGTTTGGGTTTATAAATGATGTAAATAAGTGTAATAGGTCTTGTAAATATAAATTTGATGTAATTGTGATGGTCATTAATGCTAGTAAAGTCAGTGAATGCTAAATTGAGAGTTTGTTTCTTAACCTCCCTAGTTTTGGGTTTGGTTAGAGAAAATTATGTAAATTTTTCCTATATCGATGGATTTGACCCCTGAGACAGGGGAAATGGTTTTTCATCTATATGCATCCTGATATAAGTCATAGAGAGGCTTGGATGTTTCATAGTCATTGCTTGGAGCTAGTGTACATTTTCTTGGAGTAATACAATAGACAATTGCAGGTATTATCTTCGGATTCTTGTGGTATTCTTCTTTGACAGTGTTTTTTCACTGTTTATCACTAAATTGAACATATATTTATCTTTCCTACCATATCTATGCTTTCTTGTGATCATCTCATAGGTTTTTAAATATAATTCAAAGGTTATATGCTCTGTTTTGATGAGATTTTCATGCTATTGTTCTTTCTTCTGATGAGTGAATTCATGGTTACATGCTTATTTTGATCCTATACCTTTTCGTATTTGCACCACCACGAAAACATACTTCTATTATTGAGCATACCTACCTTGCCCCATGTTGGCTTGTTGGGGCCTGACCCAGGTACGGAAGTGATTTAGCCAAACAAATCCCGGTACTATTGGCCCTTTCAACAACAGTCCATGGAGCGCAGACTGAGGTCTCACCTGAAGTAGTACGGGAGGGTGCTAGAACCAAGTTTCTGCGCCCTAGAGATATCTGATGAGTTCAAGGGTTCTGTGGTTCATCCCTACGCTCACGTCGCTACACGCACTTTTCCATACCTCGCAGCCTGAGATGTTGCCTTTTCGTAGCCCTACTTGGGGGCCGAACACTATTATTACCGAAGTCCTTACTGATATTCCAATGTTAGTTGCTTACCTTAGTCTACTTGCATGCTTTAAGTTACACTTAACAATATACACCATTCATACAGTCGCATGCAGTAAATAAAAAGTATTTTACAATTTATATCAAACATGTAATAACCCAAAAATAAATACACATAATTTAGATAAAACTTCTCTTTATTATTCTCTTCCTTGGTTACAGACTCGACTCCTCCCTACGCACTCAGTTGCGGACTATAGGTTTTAAACCCATACAAAAATTACTTGCATACGAATTCTAAAACATAGAAAATAAACAATGTGAGAGCATAACAAATAAAACACATATACACAGAGATTTTCCCCTGGATCCCAAAATCGAGACTACGAGTTTGATTTTTTATTATGTTCCTTTCAATGCTATAATACATATTTATACATGCCGAAGCATCTAATACCATGGACCGAAAACCATTGCGTCCAAAAACATGTGTGAAAATCATGCACAAAACCATAGGTGGGTCTGCCCAACCTAACATAGGGTCCAAAACCAAAATTTTCTAGGGTCTGCCCCAAACTCCATAAAGTGGGGTTACGGGTATGCCTCAAACCCCCTGTGACACCCCCCATTACATAATCAGTGCAACGAAGGTGGGCTCCGCCCCCCCTCTAATCCCCTAAATAACTATGTGGGCTAGTTGTGGAAAGAATATAACACAACCCAACATTCTCCCACTTGTTGTTTTATTTCCACAGGTGGGCCACAAGAGAGCTTAGTCATTTTTCTAGCCCTAAAATGCCCATTGTCTCTCTACACCAAGAGAACTTCTCAGAGCTCATAGATTTTTTCAATGCATCTGCAGTATTCTTCGAAGTGCCCACCTTTACCAGCAACACCTTTTTGTCTTCTATCATATCCCTCAAAAAGTGATACTGAACATCAATATGCTTTGTCTTTGAATGATATGCGGGGTTATTTGCCAATAAAATTGCACTTCGGCTGTCACAGTGTATCCTTATAGCTCCCTATACTAACCCCATACTTGAACACCATCTCTGCAACCAAACTACTTCCTTTCTTGCATGAGTGGCTACCATGTATTCTGCCTCTGTAGTTGATAGTGCCACTACAGATTGTTTCTTACTCATCCAACTGAATGTGCCTCCAAATAGGTTAAACACATACCGACTTGTAGATATTCTCTGATCCAGATCTCCATCCCAGTTTGCATCAACAAAGCCATGAATATCCAACATTATGTCCAATCCTGATCTTCCTTGGTAGCATAAACCATAATCAGTAGTGCCACACAAATACCTGAAAACCCATTTCACTGCTATCCAATGCTCCTTCCCTGGTTTTCACATAAATCCGCTCAATACTCCCACTGCATGTGCAATGTCTGGTCTAGTACAGACCATTGCATACATCAGGCTACTAATTGTACTTGCATATGGAACATGGGACATGTCCTCTTCCTCTTCTTGTGTCTTGCCACACTGTTCAACAGACAACCTCACACCTACAGGAATAGGAACCTTCACTAGTTTACTACCTTGCATATTAAACCTTTACAGTATTGTCCTGACATACTTCCTCTGGTTTAACCAGAGCTTCCTCTTTGTCTGATCTCTTTTAATTTCCATGCCCAAAATATAGTTTGCAGCACCAAGATCTTTCATGTCGAATTTGGAGGACAATTGGGTCTTGAAATCATGGATAATTTCTTTGTCCTTTCCAACCAGCAACATATCATCCACATACAAGACTAGATAAATAATACTATCACCAATTAATTTAAAATACACAAAGTGATCTGCTTTGCTTCTGGTGAAGCCAAGTCCCCGTATAAATGTATCAAATTTCTAATACCACATCCTTGGTGACTATTTTAACCCATAGAGAGACTTTTTAACTTGCATACCAATTATTTCTTACCCTTCACCGCAAAGCCTTTAGGTTGCTTCATGTATATTTCCTCTTCCAGATCCCCATGAAGAAATGTTTTCTTCACATCCATCTGTTCTACCTCAAAATCAAAAGCAGCAACAATAGATAAAATTAATCTAATAGAAGTTACCTTGGCAACAGAAGAAAAAATATCACCAAAAACAATTCCCGGCACCTGGGAATAACCTTTTGCTACCAACTGAGCTTTGTATTTCTCCACCTTTCCTTCTGCATTTGTCTTCTTCTTGAACACCTATTTGCTGCCAATAGGTTTCCTTCCATCCGTCAACTCCACCAGATCCCAAGCCTCATTTTTGTGCAAATATGCCATTTCATCCACCATGGTCTCTTTCCAGAGTTCGCCTCCTTTGAATCTATTTCTTCCTTCATAATTTTGGGATCATCATCAATAATAGATAAAGAAAAATTTAAATAGAAAGCAGATGGACTATACCTTTCTGGCTTTCTTCTTTCTGAAACTGATCTTCTCACACCCAGAGTTTGTGGTTCTTCATCTTCTGATTCCTCCTCTGCTGTAGAGTTTGATTCTTCCTCCTTATGCTCAAACTCTATCTTCTCAGGTTCCTTTGTTAGAATTCATGTTTAATAACATCTTTTACCTCTCTAAACACCATATCTCGGCTATACACAACCTTCTGTGTGACTGGGTTCCAAAGCTTATAACCCTTTAAAACATCCTTATACCCAATAAAGATGCACTTTTCAAATTTACTATCCAACTTGGTTCATTTCTCCATTGGAACATGTACATATGCATCACATCCAAATACCCTCAGATGTGAAAGAGAGGGTTTCTTACTAGTCCATACCTCTTATGGAGTCTTATCCTCCAATGCTAATAAAGGTGACCTGTTGACCAGGTAACTTGCAGTATCCACTGCCTTTGCCCAGGATTCCTGTCCTAACCTGGCACCACTGAGCATGCTTTTTGCCCTTTCCATCAATGTCTTATTCATTGTTTCACCAACTCCATTTTGTTTAGGTGTATATGGAGTAGTCTTTTGTCGTGCTATACCACACTTCTTACAGAATTATTCAAATTCCTTGTTGCAAAACTCTCAACCATGATCTGCCTTCAACACCTTTATCTTCCTCTCTATCTGATTTTCCACGAGAGCCTTAAATTCTTTAAACTTGTCAAAGGCTTCATATTTCTTCTTAAGGAAATATATCCATGTATTCCTTGAGAAGTCATATATAAATGATACATAGTACATATACTTACCTAGTGATGGAACCTTCACATGTCCAAACACATCACTGTGCACAAGTTCTAATATCTGTTTCGCCCTCTTACTACTAGAGGGGAAACTCACCCGATTATGCTTCCCATATACACAATTTTCACAGAAATAAAAATCTAGAGAGCTATTACTCATACCTTCTACAATACCTTTACTATGAAGTATTCGAAGGCGCTTCTCTCCAATATGTCCAAGCCTTTGATGCCACAACATGGTCTTCTCTCCAGAGACCACTAGATTTTCTGCTCCACTTTCAGGAACCACAGAACTGTTGCACCCATCAATAATAGTGCTACCTTGAAGCTTGTACAGGGTTCCAATTCGAACTCCCTGCATCAATACCAGTGCTCCATGAACCATTTTTCCGGTATCCTTCTCGAACACTATTTTTACACCTTCATCATCTAGCTTTCTTACAGAAATCATATTTCTAGCCAATGCAGAAATATTCAGAACACCCGGAAGTGTTCTAACCCTTCCACCTTGCAACTTCAACTTTACTTTTCCACAACCAATGATTCTAGCCTTCCTATCATCCCCTAAGAAGACATCACCACCATCATATTTCTCATACTCGCAGAACCACTCTCTATGGGGAGTGAAGTGAAAGGATGCACCTGAGTCAATCAACCATGCGTCATGATCTACATGTGTACTTGAAGAAGCCAAGTACACATCCCCACCTTCATCTGAGGCAGTTTTTGCCTCTGGAGAAGGAGCATCATCAGATCCCTTTCCTTTATCAAGAGCTTTAGATTTACAGTCCCTTTTGTAGTGCCCTTCCTTTCCGCATTTCCAGCACACCACCTTTACAGGTTTTCCTGGAGATTTAGATCTCCCTCTAGATTTAGATCTCCCACTTGATGACTTATTTTTTTTTATGTTCTGGGACAGTCCTCATACAAACAAGGCATCACCATTCTTGCTCTCCATATTTTTTCTTCCCATCTCCTCTGTCAGCAAGGATGAGACTATTTCATCAAACTGCAAGCCAGTTGCATTGCTACCTATTGCAATAACCAGACTATCCCACGAATCTGGTAGAGAACAAAACAAACTAATGCACTTATCTTCATCTGAAATTTTAATGTCAATAGATTCTAACTGACTTACCACAGTATTAAATGCATTTAGATGCTCTGTCACCGAGTCTCCATCTTTCATCCTTATGTTATACAACTTTTTCCACAAGAACAATTTATTCACTAGAGACTTAGATTGGTACAAAGTCCCTAACTTGTCCCACAAAGCCTTCACCATAGCTTCCCCTGATACATTCAGCAATACTGAATCTAAGACACACAATCGTATTGTGCTCTTTGCCTTTCGATCCAACTTCTTCCATTCTTCATCAGGCACTCCTCTTGATTTAGTACCCATATCTACCATGATCCACTGATCTTTATCCACCAACAGATCCTCCATCTTGAGTTTCCACAACTCAAAACTATGACCATTAAATTTCTTGATCTCTATCTTTCCACTGCTCACCATCTTCTTTCACCACCAGAATCGATCTCGTAGACCTCCCATTGAACAGGGTCTACCACAGGCCCAAGTGAAACCCCTCAACAACAAAGGCGTCCCCTTGAAGCCAAAATTTCTCTGATACCAGATGTAGGTTTTAACCCCATACAGAAATTACCTCCATATGAATTCTAAAACAGAGAAAATAAACAATGTGAGAGCATAACACATAAAACACATATACATAGAGATTTTCCCCTAGATCCCAAAACTGGGACTACCAACTTGATTTTTCATTATATTCCTTTCAATGTTATAATACATATTTATACGTGTCGAAGCATCCAATACCATGGACTGAAAACCATCGCATCCAATACCATAAACCAAAAACTATCACGTCCAATACCATGGACTGGAAACCATCGTGTCCAAAAACATGTGCAAAAATCATGCACGAAACCTCAGGTGGGTCTGCCCAACCTAACATAGGGTCCAAAACCAAAATTTTCAGGGGCGCTGCCCTGGACACCATAAAGTGGGGTTACGGGTACACCTCAAACCCCTGTGAGCCCCCCCTCGTTACATAATCACTGCAACGAAGGGGGGCTCCACCCCCCCTCTAACCCCTCGGTTAACTATGTGGGCTAGTCGTGGAAAGAATATAACACAACCCAACATGAACTTCTAGGCCTCTGCGCACTCAGCTATAGAGCCTTCTCCTACCCTACGACCTAAGACACCCTTAGAAACTTAGAGTCCTCGCTTCTCGATTCTACTTTGTTTGTTGGTCATCTTTTACACTTAGAGCCTCACTC
Source organism: Pinus tabuliformis (assembly GCA_031772625.1). NCBI lineage: Eukaryota > Viridiplantae > Streptophyta > Pinopsida > Pinales > Pinaceae > Pinus > Pinus tabuliformis. The sequence continues at coordinate 2,007,857,580 of CM062818.1, read as the reverse complement.
TATTTATACAATCGTCAGCTGACATTACATTACAAAACTAGGGCGAGCAACCCTTTGACTCTATCATACATTTCGCGCTCCGTGCCCGCAATTCGTGGAGTCTTTACAGTAATATCGAGTCAAAACTTGGGCTTTGAGCCCCAAAACATGCCTTGGGGGGGATTCCATGCCCAACAAGCCAACAACACAAACATCATGACTCACCCTCAAGTCACTCGGTCGGCGCAGTGATCTTGGTGTGGAGTCCCTCCAACTATTCTTGAACTATGCTGAGGTCCACAATGCACTGCGTTGTTGTTTTCTAAATCTGTTGCATCCGATGTTCCGAGACATCTGTCTCTTGGGAGCTTCTCTGCATCAATGTGTGCATCCCCTACATGTGTGCCATCTTTCCCTCGATGTTGGCCATGATAGTGAAGGTCTCATCGATCCAAGGCTCAATGCACACTTTGAGAACTATCTCCTTGTGTCGTGTCGCATCCACCTGCTCCTTTAGTGCTTTTTCTTGCTGAATCCTCACAAGCCTCTGGGTGAGGACTACTATCTGTGCAATTCCTTGGACACTGTCCTAATTCTGTTGGAGTTCTTGCACTTTTGTTTCCAAGCACTGGATGTTGGGGTCCTTCTGTAGAGTCGTGAGGACCTCAAGTGCTTGTTCCAACATGCCAGTACAGTATCGCACTGCACCTCCGATTTACTCCAGTCCTACTGTCATAGCGCTAGCACATTTTTCTCTGACTTCTGGGGGAGTGGATGGCTGCAGCTTTAACTACTGCTCAGCAATCTGAAGATTCAACTCCAACTAAACCTTTGTTGTTTCTTCCCTAGCCTTGCGGACTCTTGCTGCTAACCTGTGGATCCACACTTCCATTGGTATATCTACTAGAATGGCCAGCTCCAGAACACTTCGGCAAGCGTCGCCTACCATTTGTACTAACTGCTGATTTTGCGACACCAATTTTTCGCACTGCAAGCTCAGTTGTTCCATGTTTATATTTTGTTCATTGAGGACTTGGATCATGTGGCTCTCCCTAGCATGCAACTGTGCCGTTATCCCATCCTCTAACAAATATAGTGTCTCATGTGCAAGGGTAGCCAGATTAAGGCGAAGACCTTTCATAATTCTTACCAAAAATCGATCAGACTCAATCGATGTCACTAGGGCCCCTTCTTGTAGCCATCTGAGGGAGGCGCACCTATAACTCCTGCAACTGCACTCTGAGACCCCAACATAGTCTGGTGCTCCTACATAAAATCCTGAAGAGCCTCATTGGTGACATCACACACTGTCTCACTGATGTCATGCAGATCACCCTTAGTTAGGGTGATCGAGTCAAAGGCCAATTTCGAGGCATTGACCTTTTTCCTCGGTCTTGCTCGCTCTATCGGGTGTGGGCGCTTCAACTGTGTGGATGTGGTCCCTGGATCTGCGCTCCCTTCTATTGTTTCTGCTTCCTTTGACTCTTTCTCCTACGAAGGAATTGCCTGGCCCTCTCTCGTCTTCATGGAAGCTTCCTGTGTTGTTGTGGTTGCATCTGTGGCCTATTTCTACTCCACTGCTTTCTGTGCCACTTCCCTTGCTGCCTGTACCTCAGCTATTGCTGTTTCCTTTCATGTTGCTACCCTCTCAAGTTCTACAAGATCTAGGGCGCTCCATTCTGGAGGCCATGTCTCCAAGATAGTGAAAATGGCATCGTTAGTGGCTACAAAAGGTAGCTTTGCCCATTGCTTCGTCGGGTCCTTTTGCACCCTGATAAAGATGTTGTGCATGTCTGCCTTAAATTCTGCAAAACTTTACAGATTGTGGTACACCATGGATGAAAAACACGGCTTCCGATTGATCCAAATTCGGATGTTCATATCCATGAACACCCAAAAGATCTTGCTATCACGTATCCTTTTTACATCCTTCATGGTCCAGAGCGAAGCGTACTTCGCGACCTTTAGTAAATCTTTGTCAATTGTGGGAAATTCACTGTCCTCCAATAGTTCCCCTGCTATGAGCACTATGGATAGCACCAACCACACATAGTGGAAAGTTTTACCATGCTCCTGGGCTTTGCGACAATTCAGTAGGAATTCCATGCAGAGGAATTCAGCCCAGTTAAGCTTGATCCCCTCCGTGCACTGCTCGGCCAGTGCAATTACTGTTGAGCGATGGAAGAGGTATGGATTTGCCATTTATTTCTTTATCTTTCCCTTTGAATCATAACTCCTTTACATTCTAAAATGGTAATATTTTAAATAATTATGGTAGAATTAAGGAGATTTGTGATTGATACAAAATAATTGATTATTGTTTTTTTCTATATGGAAAATGAAGGAAATGGAAAACCACTATTCGGGAGGAAAAGACAAAGCAGAAGCAACTGCTATCCCTTCCCCCGGAAGATGCATCTAGACAAGGATATTAAGATCGGAGTGCATAATCTAGGAGAAGAAAGGGAAAGCATGACATCAGCACAAGAAGACAAAACGATAAACTGGAAATCAAAGATAGAGTGAATCCCTCAGGATCTTTTGATCCTAAGGGATCACTGCTTCAGAACTTATATGTACTCTTGATATATCCGCCTAGCCATTATAAAAAGGGATAGCGCTTGTAGCCCACGGGGGCATTTATTATCATTTTGTAGAACTTACTGTTGTGCTATTACTTTGATCATCGACTCTTGTTGGTTAAAACAGAGTACGATTGCTTGTAAAATTTTTATACATGATTAATACATAAATCAGTTGTCGTTCCATTCCTTCCTACTGAATTAGTCTGGCAGTGGTTCACTAGTGGCTAAGGGCCCGGCCCTGCTGGATCCACTTGATATCTGTACCATTATTTTACAGTTCCAATCATGTGATGGTTTGATTTACTTTTCATTACCTTGAATCGCATTGCTTTATAGTTTTCCATCTTTACAAGTTCTAATACTTTATGGAATCATTTTATTGCATAAGCTGTGATTGAATCACATTGTTCTTCCCTTCCTATCATAATGAGATTATTATCCTTTACCACTTATATCATTATTCATTTCAGTTATAAAGTCTCGCAGTTCATTATAGATTGTTGTTCATTTCCATTTAGTGTTGTTGTTCATTTCTATTAAGTTAGCATTGTTGTTCATTCATACCAGATAGGTGTTATTTCTTTCCTACAAGTATTTGGTTTTTATTTCAAGTATTTTACAGTAAGCATGTTTACTACATTTCTGTTAGCAGCATTAGTGATCTATCATTTCGAGTTAATTTCTTGAGTGTGGAGTGTAAGATCGACAACTATAAAGGACATTGGCTATCACTCTCTAAGTTCTCAGATTGTGGATCTTGTTTATATTTGATTTCATTTATATTAGTTGACAGAGGAAAGAGTTACCACTACTACATCCTTGACTGATAAATAGTTGTATTTTTCTGAGTGAATGATTTAAGTTCCAGAGCATTAAGTTTCTTTTGATTGCGATTGATTTTATTTCAAGCATCCGTTTACTCTTGTATTTAGCATTGTACTGAAAATTAGAAAACATTACTCTTGAAATAAATTTCCCACCTCAGACTGAGTACACTCTTGAAATGAAAAATTGTAACTGGATTGATAATTAATGTAAGATAAATAGGAGTTCAAAAGACACCTTTTACCACTCAACGTTTTGGCGCTGTTGTTGGGGGGTTGTAGCCATTTGTTTTTTTAGAAGAGTAATGTGCATTTGATAAGTGCCTACTAGGAGAGAATTGGGTATTAAAAATGAAAGGTAAGAACCTATGTATGGAGCATGTAACAGCCCTGCTCCCCCGCCCGCTTTCCTGCAGATTTGTTGATTACTTTGGGTAGAAATAAGTATTTGAGTTGTGTGCATGACTAAGCAGAAAAAGAATGAAAAGAATCCAAAACCACTACCCAAACCTGATAAAGCTAAGGGACCAGTGACCCTTGGCCAATCGACCTTTATAGATGATATCATCAAGAAAGCAGAATCTCAACCATCAATAGGTCCTAGAAAAGTTTCTTCTAGACAACCTACTAGCTCCCTTCGGGCCATAGAATCACCATCTATAGCCTTTGCTGAGGTACATAGCCAAACAGAGGAAACTAAGAAAGATTTTCAAGAAATTGAGAATTCTCACCCAATTTCCTTACAAGAAGGGAACTCTACTAATCTCTGTGAAGTAGGGGGAGAAACAGGGGAAATAGAAGAACCAAGATCCCCTCTTGGAGTAGTTCAAACACTAAGCAACCCAGATAAGGGAAGTGTTGTCAAGATCATCCAAAACAAAGCTGAAGAACCTGAAAAGCCAAAATCCCCCCAGATAATAGTTCAGCAAGGAACATTCATCATCCCAGACCAAGGAAGTGCTATTATGGCCATTCCTACTCCTTCTAGTTAGCCTAGGAATAACTCCCTAAAACTCCCAGAAGGATATCGGCACATATTTGATCAAATGGCCCAGAACCAGCAAACACCTCAAACCTCCACACTGTAATATCCCATTGTAGATATTGCAGTTAATGCACCTATGAAGGCCATTCCTCTCCAACATATTCCTACATCCCATGGCATAACATCAGAAGATCCAGATGCATTTCTCTTTGAATTCGATGTATTATGCTGGGGGTACGACTATGCCACCGATTCCCAAAAGCTAAAACTATTTTCCTCCACATTAAAAGGAGTATCTTCATGATGGTTTATGGGGTTAGGTGGGGGTGTTATAAATGACTGGGATCAGATGAAAGGGGCTTTTCTAAAGAAATATCAGGATTATTGTAGGTCTAGAGAATTAAAGGATGAAATATTTCAAATGATAGCCAGACCTAATGAAACATTGGCGGAATATGTAGAACGCTTTCAATACAATCTCTACAGATCTCCTTATGCATCTTTACCCTTAGCTGACAATGTGATAAAAAGTACATTATTTAAAGGGATGAAGGAACAATGGGTTGAAGCATTAAACATTATGGGAAAAGGTGACATATATCAGGAAAGTTTTGCTGACATTATTGATTTATGTATTAGGAGTTCGAGAGGCAGTACAAGGCTAAAACTGGCAGAACGTGACATAATCACAAGGGACAACAAGATCTCCAGTGGAGGTGTAACCTGCGCAGAAATTGGGAATCTACTGGAAGACTTCAAAACTGATATTCTAGGGATTCTAACAACGCAGCTTGATATTATGCAAGCTAAAAAAAAACAAGCAGAAGCAGAGCAAAAAATGGCAATATTCTGCCCAAGATTCAGAAAGAAGCACAACCATAAAGAGTGCCTGCTGGATACAGTCCAAGTCTACGCCATCTGCACAAAGGACCAATCGACTGAAAACTATCCCACTCCCAGGCCTGAAAGCAGTCTACAAGAAAGCAGAAGAAGAAACAGAACTAGTGTACCTACTCAATCAATATCATCAATGATAGCCACAACAAACAGGTATGCTTGTTGATCCATCCTCTTCTTTTCAGTCTCCTGAATGTAATGCTCAATAATATAATGGAATGTGGAAAAATCACCCACCTTTCCCCAGCTGGTCACAGTAGCCATTTCCTACATCACCATGGCCAAATCAAATAAATCAAACCAATTGGCCAAACTTCCATTACTGTCCACCATTTTGGAAAAATAATGCATATCCAATGCAATGGTCACCCTCCACCTCGCAGAATCAAACCTGACAGTCAAACTGGAAAAGACCTATGAATCAGCCAGCCAGAACGATTCCTCTCCCTCAACCTACACTGCCAGCACCATATACATTGCAAGAAAATCTTCAGACTAACTTAAGACCACAACTCCCGGCCCAACCCAATAGACTGGTTCAATCTGTTCAAATAATCAAAGCACCAGAACTAGAAATTGAGTTAAGGGAGTGCAATGACCTTCAATTAAGGTCTGGGTGCATAATAGAAACTGAGGGAGATAAAAATGCTCAAGTTGAAAATCTATTACCTTTAGAACAACCACTATAATAAGAGGATGTGGTTAGACAACAAACTCATGACCAAACAACCACTTCTTCTCCCCCATTCCTAGAACGACTAATCATACCATGCCCAATAGAACATCTTGACTTTGATATTCTGGGAGAACTAAGAAATTTGCGTATAAAGATCCCACTCCTACAGGCTATCCAAGATATCTTGATCTACGCAAAAACCATCAAAGAGTTATGTATAAAAAATCCAAAGAGGAGAATAACAACTAACCCAACCATCCATGTAGTCGGCACCCTATCTGACTGACTATCAGGAAGAGAAGCACCCATAAAATATGAGGACCCATGGAATCCTATAGTTACGGTGAAAATCAATGGACACTCCTTTCTAAATGCCTTAGTTGATTTAGGAGCTGAAATTAATATTTTAACAACCACCACTTGTCAAAAACTTGGCATTGCATCATTAGATCCAGCCACAACCTTATTGGAGTTGGCTGACTGATCGGTAGTTAGACCAGAAGGCACACTACATGATGTAATGGTCTCTGTAGACTCCTAGGAATACCCTGCAGACTTTCTGATAATTAATCCCAAAAACTAGCTAGATGGACACCCTTTAATCTTAGGTAGACCTTGGATAGCAACTGCTGATGCTTACATTGGCTGCTGACAAGGCAGTATGACTATAACTAGAGGGAGTAATGTCAATAATTTAGCTTTATACCTTACAACCCAGCCAAGCCTAACAATAACGAAAACTAACAAAAAACATGTATCATATGTCACAGAAAACATTAGATCTCCTTTAACCATAGAAAATGCCCTCGAATTTAAAAACCAAATAGAGGACGAGATCATTAAAAATTTCATTAACCAACCAGAAACCAAATCCTATGTACAATGTCACATGATAGAGGCAACATTTGATAATGAACTAGAAGAAGATCCCCTCAAAGACACCCACGATCAATCAATACCTACTACCTCTGTTTCAAACAGAAAAACTATAGAGATTGAGCCAGGAAAAACCTTGAACATTAATGAAAACATAACTCCTGAACAAGAAGAAAAGCTGGTCCAACTACTGAGAAAATACAAGGAAGATTTTGCATGGGATTACTCCGACATGAAAGGAATTGTTCCCCAGCTATGTATGCACCACATTTATACAGAAAAGGATGCTAGACCCATTCGCCAACCCCAACGCAGACTAAACCCTCATCTTAAGTATATTGTGAAAGCTGAATTACAAAAACTTTTAGATGTAAACTTTAATTACCCAATATCAGACAGCGAGTGGGTCTCTCCACTAGTAGTGATGCCAAAGAAGAATGGAAAGTGGAGGATATGTGTAGACTATAGAGAATTAAACAAAGCAACCCAGAAAGACCACTTTCCCCTTCCATTCATTGATCAAGTATTAGACACGTTAGCAGGAAAGAAATTATTTTATTTCTTAGATGGCTTCAATGGATACAATCAGATCCAGATTGCCCTTGAAGACAAGGATAAAACTACTTTTACCTGTCCTTGGGGAACATTTGCTTACAGAGTTCTACCCTTTTTCCTATGCAATGCCCCTACCACATTTCAGAGGGCCATCCCCAGGATCTTTTTAGACTTAATAAATCAAGGGCTCGAAGTATATATGGATGATTTCACATCGTATGGAGATGATTTTGAGTAAGCACTAGACACATTGGAAAAGGTGCTGCAAAGATGTATTGCCACCAGGATTTGCTTGAGCCATGAAAACTATCCTATGATGATGACCAAGGGACTCATCCTAGGTAATTATATCTCAGCGGCTGGAATATAGGTAGATCTGGCTAAAATTCATATAATTTTGTTAATACCTACTCCTACCACACAAACAGAGTACGGAGTTTTCTGGGTTTTTTTGGTTATTATAGGAGATTCATAGAGCATTTTTCTCAAATAGCTGCACCTCTATACACACTAACTGGGAATATTGATTTTATTTGGACAGGTAAGTGTGACCACGCTTTCGAGGATCTGAAAAAGCTTGTATCGATAGGCCCCATCCTAAGGGGCCCGAATTGGGATTTACCATTCCAAATTTCATCAGATGCTTCAGACACAGCTATTGGAGCAGTCCGTGGGAAGGAAGAAGATAAAAATCCATATGCAATTTATTATATTAGCAAGAATCTATCTCCTACTGAACTAAACTATACTATAACTGAAAAAGAGTTCTTAGCTGTAATACATGCTATAAATAAGTTTAGACATTATATAACTGGGTATCATGTAGTTTTATATGCATATCACTCTGCCATAAAATACTTAGTAAATAAACCTGTTACAAATGGTAGAGTAACAAGATGGTTGATTTTATTGCAGGAATTTGACATCACAAAAAGGATCAACCTGGAAAAGAGAATCCTGTAGCTGATTTCTCTCATGAACGCCAAAGCCAGTGGACAAAGCAGCAGTCGAAGATCAATTCCCAGATGAACATTTGTTTGTTGTTATTGTCAAAACACCATGGTACGCTGATGTCGCAAATTATTTATCAGTAGGTAAATTACCCAAACATCTAACGCCTAATGAACGAAAACAGATAGTGCAGTGCAGTACCCGATTTTCCTGGATTGGGGGCTACCTATTTCATACAAGGGCGGATATGATCATTAGAAGATGTGTCTGCAAAGATGAAATATTTGACATTCTGAAAGCTTTCCATGACAGACCATGTGAAGGACATTTCGCAGACTGCAAGACTGGTCACAAGGTTTTACAAACAATCTATTACTGGTCTACAATCTTTAAAGATGCTAAGAAACTTGTTCAAGCCTGTGATAATTTCCAAAGAGCAGGATGCTCTAGATAGTTCGACGAAATGCCTTTAAATCCACAGTTAGTAATCGAACCATTTGAGCGTTGGGCACTCAATTTTATTGGTCCAATTAACCCATCATCAAATCAGACAACATACATTCTAGTAGCAACAAAGTATGTTACCAAATGGGTGGAAGCAAAGGCACTTCCAAGAGCTTCAAAGGATTCTATAATACATTTCCTTTTCCAAATATTTGTGCGATATGGTCTCCCGAGAGACATAATCACGAATGGAGGACCGCAATTTGTAGGTAATAAAATTGTTGCAACATTAAAAATTACCACATTCGGCACAAAATTACCACCCACAAGCAAATGGCCAAGTAGAGAGCACAAATAAAGTGATAGAAGCAATACTGAAAAAAACAGTTGCATCACACAGGCGTGATTGGGCTTCAAGATTGCTAGAGGTCTTGTGGGCATACTAAACAATGTGGAGAAATACCACCGGCCACTCACCATATCATCTAGTATTTGGAAAAGAACCCATCTTTCCAATAGAATTCGAAATACAAACATTAAGAACAACACAGGAGGTGGATTTGAATTTAAATGAAGCCCAGAATAGCAGATTACAACAAATAAACGAGATAGATGAAATTAGGCTCTCGGATCATCAACACACTACATTAATTCAACAACAGAGAGCAAAATGGCACGATGCCCTTATCAAAAAGAAAATCTTCCACGAAGGAGATTGGGCAATCTTATACGATTCTAGGTTTCAGGATTTCCCAAGAAAACTCCAGACACGATGGCTTGGACCTTATGAGATAAAGAAAGTGCACGAAAATGGCACCATTACATTGACTACCATTGATGGATCTGGACATTCATTCAAACCAAATGGTCATCGAGTGTGACTTTACCACAAACTGCTCACTCGAGAATCATTTTACCAGCAATTACGGGAACATTCCACCATGCAAATTCTTGCTAGGGAAGATAACCCCTCCTCAGCAGTAGTTCACCAAATAATTCTTTTGTTTCTGAATTTTGTACATAAATTTTTCTCTTTAATTTTGCCTGTATAAACTTTTTTTTTTACAGATTGTTACTGCTATTCCTCTTAAGGGACAACAATTTTGCGTGCCTGTATTTTTCGTGCTATTCCTCTTAAGGAACAGTTGTTGTTCCTTCGAAGGAACAGCAGCCGTTCCTCTTAAGGAACAACAATTTTGAGTGCTTACATTTGTTTGTTATTCCTTTTAAAGGAACAGTGGTTGTTCCTCTAAAGGAACAGCTGTTGTTCCTCTAAAGGAACAACATTTCTGCACCCTCGTTTATTTTTGTTGTTCCTTTTAAAGGAACAACACTTCTGCATGTTTATTTTTGTTGTTCCTTTTAAAGGAACAACATTCCGCGTGTTTATTTTTGTTGTTCCTTTTTAAAGGAACAACACATTTGCGTGTTTATTTTTGTTGTTCCTTTTAAAGGAACAACACTTCCGTGTGCTTATTTTTGTTGTTCCTCTTAAAGGAACAACACTTCTGCCATATTGTTTTTGTTGTTCCTCTTAAAGGAACAACACTTCCACCAGATTGTTTTTGCTATTCCTCTTAAAGGAACAACACTTCCGCCGGATTGTTTTCGTTGTTTCTCTTAATGGAACAACACTTCCGCCAGATTTTTTTTGTTGTTCCTATTAAAGGAACAAAACTTCCGCCAGATTGTTTTTGTTTTTCCTTTTAAAGGAACAACCCCCTTCGCATTTTTTATTTTTTGTTGTTCCTTCTAAAGGAAAAACACTTTTTGAGTGCATTTTTTGTATGTGTGCTTCTTAAAAAACATCATTTAGAGAATTTTTGTGAATGGTGGTTCACTGTTCATGATCCCTTCAAGGCACAAATATAAATTTATGCAAGGATACAAAAACTAGAGGATACTGAAATCAACAAACCAATGAAAATCGTTATATTTAGAGAAATTGCTTTGTATCAATAAGAAAATAGAGGAAAGGACACAACTATTTATATCACTTTGCTGTCTTTATTTTCACTAAAACTAATTTGATTGATTACTTTTATCATGTTGGTTCTTCCCTAATCTTCATAATTCTCTTTGATCATTATTATTGAATAAGAATAAGGGCATATTTTCCTCTATTGAGATGTTCAGACTTCTTCCACCATCCCTACTCTTAAGGAGTGTTGAGCCATCCTCTGTATATAAATAGGAAAGTGCTATATAAAAGAAAAAGAAGAAAAAATATATATGATTACTAACAATTCTATGATTTGTCAGATGAAGGATAGGGGGTCTCATCAAGAGCCAACCTACCATGATCATAAGGAAGCAGTGAAGTGGCATTCCCACTATGGCCACCACACCAGGGTTATGATCCAAGTGGTACATCAGAAAAATAAAAAAGTCCTTGGAACAGGAGGTCTCATCATGAGCTGGCCTACCCACCTTTCACTCCTTCCTAATGAATGGCATTGTGATTCATCTGGTTACCAAGCCAACACAATGACCTCCATTCTGACATCACAAAGCACTTTCCTGGGCATACATAAAGGATTATGGTTCCAAGGGTGAAAAAGAAACTTTGTCAAGGTTATGAATACCTGTGGACAATAAAGCTCTGTTGATGGTATTGAATTCATATGTCTCACACATCAATAGTCACTCTAAACCCTTTTCTTATATCTTTATCTTGATTTCAAATGAGATTATGCTTTAAAATCCTTTCAAAGCTCTTACACATGAGATATTGTTTGAAAATCAATCATAATGGTTAAAAGTGGATAATGACCGCATAAGCATTTTTACTTATGATAGTTGTCCTCTTCCCTATTTTTTGCATCATTTCATAGAATTTCCATATCTATTCATGATTTTCATCATAAGCCTCGATTTTAGTAATTCTCTACTTTTGCAATCATGTCATGGATATATATGCCGTTCTTTTTTTCACTGTACGACTGCCATCCAATACATTGCTCCACAATTTGCTGGTCGAGGACAACCTATAATATTTCAGGGGGGCACAGGTGATCTCCAAAATACACCGGCAGACCTGTCAATTCCTTATTTGGACGTACTATGACTCCATCAGATCTCGGAAATAACAAGTTTAACAGTATTTATATTTTCCAATATTCACATTTGTGTTGTTCCATTGTCATTTCTGTGTTTTAAAAAAAATTAATAGTGTGCTAAGCTTAGACGAAATGGGAGGCAAAGCAATACGCAGCGAACCGCAGGTGCTAATAATTTCCGATGCTACATGTGAAATTCTAGAGAGAGCAGGATGGATTGCCTACTTGACCTGACTACAATAGTCCCATGAAACGGTGGCCATCGAATTTCTGCAGAATTTGTAGGAAGATCATTCCATGGTGAGGGGAAGGCAAATAACAGTAACAGATGCAGTAATTGCTGAAGTATATGGACTACCAGCTATTGGACCAATATTGACCCAGAAAAAATTGAGACTTCAAGAGGCCATAGCTATCTTTGGATGAAGGACAAAACCTTACCGTCAAAGGAAAAGGAGTCCTGCCTGCAACCCTAGGAGAACCATGGGTAGAATTAGCCAAAATAGTGCAAAGCTACCTCGCATGCGATGGGAGAAAGGATGTGGTAAGACCACACCATCTCAAATTATTAGCGGTATTAAGAAAGAAATGTGCTATAAATTTTCCTGCATATTTAATTTCTTTATTGCATGACGCCACTCTGAGCATAATAAAATCACGTCATACATAAATGGTAGTAAGTCATCATGGTTTAATTCCATTAATATTCAGTTATAGTCTTACTCAGCAGTAGTCTAGTTGGGAAGAATTGGTATTTTCAATAGACGGGGGATTGGCCTTACCAGCCCTGAAAAGAAAAAGAACCACCAGCACATCAACTAGACCACAGAAACGCAGACAGTCCCTCAGATTGAGGAGAAGTAGGGGAATGTTGGGAAATCTCCAAGATAACAGTAGCCAACCCTTAGAAATACAGGACTCCGAGGATGAGCAACCCCCACAACTCAAAGGAGGGGAAAACATGGAAGAAGAATTGGAAGAAGAATTGGAAGAGGAATTGGAGGAAGAAACTGAGTGCTCTGGTGCAAGTCCACTACAAAGCCCATTGCAGGAAGGCGAATTAGCCCAAATTTTGGCCAATATGGGTGAGTATATTCCGCCCCAGAGCCCGCTCAACCTCAATATTGAGGTAGGGCAATCACGGGAACACTTTGCTCACAGAAAGAGTGCATCCAAGTAGATGAATGACGAAGAAGAAAAAGCACAATCACAGGAACACTCTACTCACAGTAAGAGTGCATCCGAGGAAATGAATGACGAGGAAGAAGAAGAAGCAGAAGCCACTCGGGAAGTGGCAGATCAAACCAGGGTTACCTCCCCTGAGGAACCTAATCAGGATGACGAGAACACTGAAGAAGTGTTCCAAACAGAAAATATGGGAACAAGCCAGGGTGAGGGCATAGTCCCTGAAGAACAAAACCCAGCTAAGCAGCCAAGTCCAGTCAAGGAAACAGTTGTTCCTCCCAAGAAAAAGAAGAAGAAGATGAATGAAATCAAGAGGCTATGAAAGGAACAACAAAGGCTACTAAATGTAATAAAACAACTCAGATAGTAGATAAGGGCCCTAAAAATGGGGAAAATCTCAAAAAGAACCCCAAGAACAAGAGATGCAGCCACCCGAACGAAACCCCATAAAATAAAGGCCACGGGGACTCAAGTTGAGCCCATATCCATTTAGGATAGCAAGGAATAGCATGCTGCTGTTACAGATGCAACAGAACAAATAGAAGATACACCAGTCTATAATAAGGACATCCAGACAAAGCCACCATCCTCTAGCATCGCGACCGACCAGACAGTTTATGATAAGGGACATAGACTATAGGAACTAGATGTTGCATTAAGAAGATCCAGGTAAGTCTTCAACCCAAAAGCGTTTTGACAGACAATGACCCTAGGGTAGTAAAAATCCAAGAGGATCTGGCACAGGCTCAGCAGACTATAGAAAATCTCACAGAAGAGATTTTTCCTCAGGAAAAATATCAAAAGTTACAGCAGCAAGTAAATAACATCAATACATCAGAGAGTGAGGCCTTCGATAAATGTTAGAGGGCATAGGAAAAAGTCAAAAAGGTAACAAATAGACTAAAAATAGTAAGGAGTCAAATGGATATTCTCTGTTCTCTATATATAGATGTCCTAGCATGTAGGGCCCCTCCCAAAAATTATGCTTTGTTTTTATTAGAAAGATATTTGCAATTAAAAATTAAAGTTGTTAAGGCAGGTGTTAGAGTCGGTCTGTTCAACCCTCCGTCAGAAATCAAAACCCCTTTTATTGCATTTCATTTTTAGGTGTCTCATTCTATTCATTCATCTACATTCCGCTAGGGGCATGCCATAATTTGACGGAAGGGTCTTGTTATTCACTACCCCTCATGCCTTGCCCTGCTAGCTCAAGTCTGCTTCATTAAAATCAAGTCTTAAAGTCACTTACAGTCCTGTTTTAGTCTCTTGATCAGCAAGTCATTTCAGTCACTAGGTCTAGGGTTTAGTTGATTTAGTCCTCAAAATGCCCAATAATGCCAGTAGGCCGAAGGGAGGTTCAATAAGTTTCATCTCCAGATTTTCATCATCAATAATGCTCAAGGTTGATTCCTCTTCAAAACTCTGTTTTGAAGAGGAAATCGTCAAATTAATGTTTGTAATAAATATGTAAAGTTTTCCGCCATGAAGTACTTCAAAAGCCACCTCTAGTCATCATTTGCTGAAATTCCAACCATCCATTCCCTGCAAAAGAACAAACAAAGTAAGTTCATCATCAATCCTAAAGTCAGAGGAAACAAGAAAACATAGTACATCGCGAAAGTGTCAAAGTTTGCAACATGACAATTGGTTTTGAAATCAAGTGTTAAGTTCTTGGCATATGTATCCTTTTTTTTGTTACAAGAGTTCAATCTGTATACTAAAGACATCAAAGAGCCAAGGTGGAAAACGTGGAGGAGCAACACAATGAAATTGAAGGCAAACTATGTGTAAATTTGGGTGTGTGGCACAGAGGCTAAGTGGTGCGACGCACTGGGCGGGCACAGCGCATAGGGACATTTTCCAAAATATAAAATTGCACGGGCATGGCGCATTGGGCCTGCCACACGGTGCATATAGCCAGAAGCCTAAAAAATGCTCAAAACCCGTTCAAATCACTCAAAGGGACTGCCAGTAACGATCACTGTCATTCTTCAAAGAAGGAAGAGAAGTGAACAAAATTAAGAAATATCCACAAGATGCAGAAAGCCCCCTCAATGGCTATACCAAACTCTTTCGATGTCATACTCTCTGTTAGCCTCCTACTGCAGCAGGTATTCATCTTTCATGATCGACATTTTTACATGCCAAATATGTCATACTTTGCATGCTGCAATGTTCCATATTTGCTACAGAGGCCAATGAAGTGTCCATGAGAGTGTGCTAGTCTAAGTGCCACTGCTGTGTTCCATTTTTGATGACTTGATCCATTTTTTATGAGTTTTCAGTTAAGGGAGGGCCAAATAGCTTAATCTTGGTCTCCCTAGGTTTCAATTTCCTGTTGTAGAATATAGAGAATCATTATCTGTCCAAACAGCTTAATCTTGGCAGATTTGTAGATAGGTAGAGAAACAAGGGTGCTCAACAGCTTAATCTAAGCCCCTGGATGCAATAAGTGTAGATGTAGATAGGAGGACAGCAAGAAGAAAAGAATGAAAAGCTGGGTATGCTAGTTCAAGTGCACCCAAACCAAAAGAAGAGAAAATGCTAGGTGAGTAGGCCGGGTAGGTAGTTTTGTGGTTGCAGAATCATGGCTTGTGATCCATTTCATCTTTTCAAGTGTCATATCTATTCATATCACAAGTTTGAGGCAGTTTTCCATTTGAAGGACTTCAAGCGAGGCATGTCTAACTTCCCCTTCTTCCTCTTTCCCCAAATCACTCACTAACTTCCCTAAAGAGGTCAAGATCTACTTGATACCTCTTAGTTTCATCATTTTCCATATCATTTGCCTTGGTAAAGATCTGCTTTACTCAAGGAATGTTCATACTTCCTCTATGAGTCATTTTCCCCCTTAATAGCCTAAGATTTACATACTTAGTGCTCTCTCATCACATTTCATATTAACTACTAACTTTATTATGTAACTCCCTATCTATCTCCCCTCCCCCTACTAAAACTATGTTAATAACTCCCCTATATACTTATCTCCTCCCCCTGGTTAAAAAATAACCATAAGTACACTTGGGAATTTCTAAGTTTATCTGAAACTTAGCAAGAGCCCTCATTTCCCCCTTCAAACCATCTTCTCATGCATCTTGGACTCCTTCCGATGCACAAAACCTTTCATCACTCCGTAAATCCTTCCTCTAATGCTTTTTGACTCCTTCACAAAGCATAAAATCCCCCTCCAAATGTATAAAATCCACCTTTGGGTCTTATTTTGCCTTTTCAAAGGCATAAACCCCTCTTTTGGCCTCAAAACCCTTCTTGAAGCACATAAAGATCATTTGAAAAACCATTAAAAGTCCCTTTTAATGCTTTCGGACCCCTTCCGAAGCCTTAGAATCCATCCAAAAAACTAAAGAATGCCCCTCCGATTTCTTAAAACCTCCATTTTCCTTATAAATATGGGTCCAATTGGTAAAGCGATCTTTTGGGACCCCCTATGATGCAATATCGTAGTCGAGAGGGGAGTCCTTGTATCAAAACAGCGCATAAATGTGCCCCCGATTGGTTTGGGCCGACAGCGATTTCGCCGATCGGCGTATCGCCATGACAAAACAAACATATATTTGTGCTGCCGATATGGTTCATCACCGATGGTCTATCGCCAATCGCATATCGGCGATCCACGTTTCATATGAATCCATGCCATATATATAAGCCCAGCCCCATCCACCGATTGTGATAAACTATCACATATATTATAACTATCGCATCGACTTTGTTTACGTTTCGCATCACTACATTCATAAGTGCCGCACCTCCACTCCCCCCGACTTTCGATCCACTGACAGATCCAGGACCGTTGGATCGGGCCCCAGATCTGACGGTCCAGATCTCGTCATGCGCCCCCCATTTCGCTGCATAAATATATATATCCATTGTTGCCCGATGGGCGATCATCGATGCGATATCAGGGATCGGCCCATCGACAGTCCCAAAATATTGTGTTATGTGGCCGCCCCCCGGTCCGTCCCGATGCCGATATAGCGATTTGATCTGGGCCGTTGGATCGGCCCATGCCGGATCCAACGGCCAGGATTTAATATTTTGCACAGTGTCCGCCCAGCACCATTTTTTGATGAAATTTCGTGTTATAAAGGCATTTCGCCTGTTTTTAAGAAAAGGGTTGTTTTTGTTTGATTTGTATGCGGTGCCCGTGCCCGCCAAAGATACAAAGGGTGATGCTTTCCTCGGCAATTTTTGAGATCGCTCCAGGCCCTGAGTGCCTCCAAATGCAAGATCTTCTCCTCGACGCACCTCCAAAACACAAACTTCGGCCAGATTGCAATTTTTCAACATTTTTGAGGCATTTTATGATCGACAAGGGACGATAACAACTCCAAAGGTGGCAGAAGGCCGAGAAGCAGCCATAAATGGGTGATTGGACAGTTCAAAGGCATTCGGAGGTCAAGAAGGGACCAGGTGCGTGCCAAAGAGTATCAGGAAGCGGCAGAGTGTATCAGTCCAGATCTTCCAAAGCAAATGAAAGCAGAAAGGCCCCAGCTAAGTCATTAAAGCATCTCTGAGCCATAAAGGCTCACCAACTCACAGTTTTGGCCACTTAAGGCAGCAAGACCACTTGAAGGCACAGATAAAGGTTTTGAAAGCTCAGTTATTGCCAGAACAATGTATCCAGCCACATTTTGGAGCAGGCGCTGTTGTGCCCCATGCGCAGTTATGGCCATGAGGCCAACGCATGGCGCAAGGAACACTTTACATCTGTTTTTGAGGCTACGGGCCCAATGCGCAGCCTTGGATAATCATTTTGTGAGGCTGCTGCCTCATACGCAGCCTTAGTCACATGCTTTGAGTGCCATCTCCCCCAGCGCAGCTCTTATTGATCTTTCATGCATTTATTTTTCAGCACATATTAGGACTAGAAGCACTTATTACCTCAGATCTGTTTTAGATCTATTTTCATAGATATGTTGGGATGTTTTTCTCCCTTGTACATATTTTTTATATAAACCACCCTATGCACTGTTTTAAAGGGTTGGTTGGTTAATGCACTCCAAGAGAGAGTCGCTCTGTAGATCTGATATGTTTTCCTTAATCAAAGACTGCTCAAAGCTTAGAGAATGGACTGTGTGCTGTGTATTAATGTTTTAAGAGAGAATTATGGAATTCTTGTGCTGCAACATGACTCAATAAGTGTTTCCTACCTCTGTTTTTCCATTGATATAGGCTCATATCGTACATATGTCACCGTCTAAAATAGCAGGAAAAATGAATAGCTTAGACTTTGTTTAACTGCACTCTATGCTCAATGTCTATTGTTTCTTTATGTTTTCATCTGAATTAGTAATGAATATGAATTCCCTTTGACTCATATTTCCTCTAATTCACCCATGTTTGACAGTTATCTAAGGATTCTTTACTGCTCCTAGATAGAGCTCATTCACCTTCCCTCTGTTAAGCTGAATGAGAGATTCTTAATTGCCTCTCATTCCTTAGCCTTCAATCCATCTCCATTTAGCATGAATGTTGTTTCATGTGTATCTATCTTGCTCCATATTCCTCTTGTGACCAAGAAAATGCACCTGTAGTCCTACTCCTTGACTCCATGCCCAATGGTTTGAAACTCTCATACTATACCTACCTCTCTACTTGAAAGCATCATCATTCCCACCAAAACTTAAACAAAACCCCTTGAACTCAATATCTAGCCTAAAATCATCATCAACAAAGCTAAATCATTAAGAGATAGCCCTCTTTGATTGCAGGTGGGCTAGCACCTGCAATCCAAAGATCGGTTTGTGGTTACCTCGGCCGTATCCCTTAAGGAGCTTAGGGACAACCTGAGTGATAACACTCTCATTAGCAAACATGCGGGTTTTCAATTCCAGTAGGTAGAAGCAATCAAGCAGGTACAGGTGCGCTTCTGCCGGTTTCTTCAAATCTCAACATTTATGCCAGACAATCATCATTATCTACAAGACCAAATCAATGCAGGTCTTTGTCTTCAAGAAGCACTGGAAACCATACTGTAATTATAGAAATCCCATCTCATTATATAAATTACGTGTCTAGCCAAAATAGAAGATTTGGCCAGACCTGAAGTCAATTTGGAAGTCCTGTTCAAAAGAAATGCATCGAGTCTATGTGTCCATAGGCAAGGAAAATCGATCCAAAGATCAAGTAGAAGTCGGTTGGCTCTTATAGATAGTTTGCAACACAAGAGGGATGCTATAAACTTATTGTTGACAACTAATACAAGAGAGAACACTGCAAATAATTTTGTAACTTCTCAGATGCATGCAATGAACACCAATGATATGCTGCCCAGAGATCTTAGTCGTGCTCAGAGCCATCTAGTTGAGGAAAACCTAACTAAATTTTGTGATTTTCTGCTCGAGAGTGATTATGATGAAAGAAAACTTGTGTTTGAAAGGCCGGAATATGTGTAATTGACAGAGCGCGGTGCATTGGGATAGGGCGCAGTGCACCCACAGAGAACGGCGCATAGAGCCAAGGTTCACCATGCATTTTTCAACTGGCGTGGCGCATTGGGTTTGCGCGTGGTGCACAGAGCCGACACACACACAAATTTTTTTTTCCTTTGTTCTAGAAATACAAATAACTCGATCTACATACAACAAAAGGAATCCAATATGGTCAGGATCTCAGATTTCTTTTGATATCATGGTGCCTCCTACTACAATCAAAAGCTATGAGCCTGGTGGTGAAATAGAAATTGAAAAAATTCCTACTCATGCACAAAGGGAGGATCATATACCAAAATTACGGTCAAATCTCGGCGAACGCATACATGGATCAAGAGACATTGGTTGAAGTATACTACTTTATGGATTTCTTCAGATTGGAAGCAGCATGTGTCAATACAGTGTACATATTTTATCTAGAACGAAAACATGATTAAAGTGCTTATGATGGTCATGAAAAGCTTCAGTTTGAAAATGGGTTCCTGTTGATGAACATAGTAAGCAAGCTGCCAAGCAGATTATTGTGCTGGAGTAATAAGTGTGAACTCACACCAGACATACAAAAATCTAGAATTGAAGGTAATTGTGGGAAAATTACATGTTTGTATTGGAGTTTAAACGTCATGTTGAAAAGTCAAACTGAGTCGCAGTCCAGGAATATCAGCACTTTGATGGATTGTGTTGGATGTGAAAAATGTCAGTTGTGGGGGAAGCTTCGAATCCTTGATCTTGGAACAGCTAGGAAAATTATTTTCTCAAGGGATGGCAATGACTTGACAAACCAATCGGCACAGCTGCAATTACAAAGAAATGAAGTGACTGCATTAATAAATCTTCTCAGTAGATTATCAGGGTCAGTTAAAATACTGGACGATTTAGCCCTTGTTACTAAGGATGCCATAAAGGATGCATTACATCTGCGTGTTCGGCTGTAGCCATTCCATGATCCCCATATTAACAAGATGCTTTTGTGTGCCAGAGCTGAAAGGTTTCAAACTGACAGTTTTATTCAAACGGCAAAAAGGAAGGTGAACAGTCAAAGACCGAAACGCCCAGATTTAAAACGTAGATATCTGCCGTGGCAGAGAAATAGTATTGGAGGTTTATTTTTGGCTTCAGTTACAACTCAGAAGGTCTACGCTACAGATTTCATTGGTCATCAGCAGATTTGAGCAGAAATTGTAACGTGGCTCCTTCTCAGAAACATATGATTGGCTTTCCAGCTTCTGTTTGTTAATAATGATTAAACAGCCCCTTAGTTTTGGTCGATCCATTTCCTTATGGTAGAGTTTATTTATCGTATGAAAAATCATTTGTGAGGGTTGGAATTTCTGGGAAACGGTGGGAGAGAAAACTCAGCTCTGCACTATACATTCTGGCCAGGAAATTAATAAAATGATGCAGCTCTGATTCATGAGATTCATGTGGTACGAGTTTAGCAGATGTTTCTTCTTGTTGTTTCATATGTGTCTTTGTTATGTTTTTACAGTCCATTCGTAATCATTTACAGTTGAATGCTTTTAAGTAAGAAAGGTGGAATCTAGTTCACTGCTCTGCCTTGGAAAGGTATTCATGCTTTGTGTTTATTCTTCTGTTTGAAAAGGATTCATTCGTTATGCCCTTTTCAACCTCTCAACAGTCTTTCCACTCCATATTACTTCAAATCTGACTGCTAAACCTCCTGCCTGTCTTGCCTCACGAAATATTCTGTGTCTTTGATTTAATTTCCCAGCTCAGGTGGTCCTTTGGTCCCATACAACCCAGAAGATTCAGTCATTCATTAAATTACCTCTTTCATATCTATTTACTAGCCTAAAATCAGCATACATTTTGAGTCATCTCAGACCCTATTGTTTATTTTTACTGAGTGTGACCCGGAGAGAGCCCTATCCTGTTCTGGTAGGGCTAGCTACCAGACTGAGCGTGGTTTGTGGTTACGCTGAATTTTTCCTTCGTTCAGCCTAAGGTGGATTTAGGCTCTAACATAATGGCGACTCCACCGGGGAACTAAATTCTTTGTTTGTTAGTCTTCTTCGTTGCGTAAATGACAGGCTTAACCTACAAACACCCCATACTTCTGATAATTCTAAGCTTCTAGATGATAAGTTTGGGATTTGATAGGCTGAGCGAGTTGTTTATGTCCTTTTGATCTTTTGAAAATAGCATGCTGGCTTCAAGAAGATATACCAGAGCTAATCCAGACCCAGATCCTCCTCACATCTACGAAAATCCCAATTTGATTCTGAGACTTCCTCGTCAAGAGAGCTCTATAACTCCTGTGTTCAAATCCCATTCATGTCCTGCCATTTTTGAGTATCTTGAAGAGCTTGATTTTGATGAGCAGTTTGAAATATCATTGTTTGAGACCATATCCGAAAGGGGTGTTGACTCTACTGTCTCCAATCTGCATTTTCTTGTAGACCTAGAAACTGAAAGGGCTAACTGGTCAATTGATGATTATATTGTGACACAGCTTCAAACTTCAATTGTGACTTCAAACCCGCACACCCCTCCTCATATGCCTCACACATCAGCTACACCCACTCCTACAGCACCCCAAGACCAAATCCACCAAGAGTGATGGCTTCTCGTTTTGCACCTCTTGTGCTGCCTCAAGTTTTGGATGATATGCCCGTGGATTATCAAAGCAAAATTCCTTTGTTTGATGGCACTCCTCACAGCATTACTGCTCAGCAACATGTGAACAGAATGGTAGATTTCTGTGACCTTCATGAGATCGATGTAGAAAATGTGACAATGAGGCTCTTTCTACAAACATTTGCGGGTGAAGTTAGGAAATGGTTCAGAGCTTTGCCAGCAGCACGTATCACTACCTTGGCCGACCTACAAAGAAAATTTTTAGACTGCTGGGAAGTGAAAAAGAATCCTCTTCAAATTCTTGCTGAATATGAGCAAATCAAGTGAAACGTTGGTGAATCGGTCCAAGACTACTGCATTAGATTCAATTCTGTTTATAATGAAATTCCTGATCATCTAAGGCCACCTATGGGGCTAGCCATGATGAAGTTTCCGGATGGTTTGGACGCTGACATTGCTTATCAGCTAAGAGAGAGAGAGCCGGCCACAATGGAAGATATGCAGAAGATCGTGGTCAGCGTTGAAGAAAATCTGCTGGCCAAGAGGGCTAGAGCAAAAACAGAAAAGAAGGTCACAGTAAAAGAAGAGTCTTCCTCGATAGATCAATTACTCCAAAAGGTAGAGCAGATGTTTGAAAGGGTGAAACTTGACAAACCTGAGCCACAAGTTAGAAATGCTAACTTCCGTGGCCAGTAGCAGCCACAATATAGAATAAGACAGAGAGAGCAGCGAGCCCAAGATCAGACAACATAGCAGACAGTACAACCACCTTTGCAGCAAAATTTTGTGCATGGACCGGTTTCAGATGGGGAAGAGAATGTGATAGGGGAAGAAAACCACTTCTTTACTCCTGATGATTTTCCTATTTATATTACTAAAGATGAGGAGTATGCAGAAGGTTTAGCGGCACACAAAGATGCAGATTTCATTCTAGCAAATGACACAGTTTTGGAAGATGAATCAGATGAGTATCAAAGAGGTTATATGAATGCTCTGTCCGCTCAGCAGTGGAAATATTCACTTAGAAATAGAGATGTGCCTGTTAACCCAATTCAGAAGAGGAAGGAAGTTTCAGTGTCAAAGAACGATTCACCTGTTGTACAAAAGAAAGGAAAAGAGGCAGTTGATCCCAATATCAGCAAATCACCATCAGCAGAAAAATCAAATCAGCCAGTTGTATCAAAAGAAAGGGAAAAGAAAGATGTCCCAGTCAAAGAGCTAGAAAATACTTCAGCTTTTAGTTTAGAGAATGAAATTTCTAAATTGAAGGTATCCATTCCCTTGACTAAAATAATGAGGAACAATAGTTATAGAGGGCAAGTTTCTAAAATTTTGAATTTTGATCTAATGTCTGATATGGTGAATGTCGAAGATGATCAACCTGAAATGATTTTTGGACCAGCATTGAATGGTGAGTCTCTAGATAGTGATGTGCCACCTTTTAATATCAATTTTAGATTGCATGATTTTTTGTTACATAATGCCATGTTCGATTCCAGAGCTTCCCACAATCTTATGCCAAATGCTATCATGGATAAGATGGGTTTGGACATCACCAGGAAATACCATGATCTCTATTCATTTGATTCCAGCAGAGTAAGATGCATCGGGCTCATCAAGGACTTGGTTGTAAGTCTGGATCAAATCCCAATGAAGAATGTCTTGATGGATATTGTTGTGGCACATATTCCTCCCAGATTCGGTATGCTTCTTTCTAGGTCTTGGGGAGCGAAATTGAAAGGGAAACTACAACTAGATTTCTCCTATGCAACGATTCCTGTGTTTGGCCAAATGAGGAAACTGTATCGGGAACAAAAAATGAAATACATGATTACAAGCAAGGAGAAACCAATTAATCATGCGATTAATTATGTACATACAGATCTAGAGTCTTTTGTTTTGTATTCAGATAGTTTCAATGATGTTGATAGTCAATTAGTAGAAGCAAAAAGTATTCCAGAAATAGCAGAAAATTTCAGAGGAGTTTTAAAGAAATAAGGACAAGAACAGCAAAACACCGTGGAGCAATCAGCTGAAAGTAATGGACAGCAAGCAGAAAAAGCACAACAAACAGAGTTTCACCACTTGCAAGAAGAGGAAGAAGGTTTGTGGACTATGGATTTCGATGGAGCAGTGGGAAATGATGGTGCTAGAATTGGTATTTGGGTACGCAGTCCTTTCTCCGCCCCGAACAAAGTGCCTAATAATGTGCGGGTATGTTCTTACAAGTTAGATTTTGACTGTTCAAACAATGAGGCTGAGTATGAAGCTTTGATTGCTGGCCTAAAAATTCTAAGAAAGCTGAATGCTAAGAGGATTGTAGTATATGGCAACTCCGAATTGGTGATTAAGCAAGTTAAAGGTGAGTATCAAGCAAAACATCCTCGGATGCGAGCTTACCAAAATGCAGTCCTAGACATCCTGAAATTGTTTTCAGAGTATACCTTGACGTGTGTGCCTCGTATTCAAAATGGCATTGCTGATGCACTTGCTAAGGCAGCAAGTAGCTTGAAGATTCCAATGAACTCCAGTAATAAGTTTGAAATCCATGTCAAGCATCATCTGACTGTCCTAGACAATTAGAGGTATTGGCAAGTTTTCCAAGATGATGAGGAGATTGATGATTTTCTGCAAAACAAAGGTAAGTTCAAAGATACCTCAATTGATGTGGA
The DNA here is from genome assembly GCA_031772625.1 of Pinus tabuliformis. Classification (NCBI taxonomy): domain Eukaryota; kingdom Viridiplantae; phylum Streptophyta; class Pinopsida; order Pinales; family Pinaceae; genus Pinus; species Pinus tabuliformis. Next base: position 2,007,832,845 of record CM062818.1, on the reverse strand, counting down.
AAATGATGATGGTAAAGACGAGGTGCAGATCAATCAAATGGAAGTGTTGCAGCTTAAGGATAATATTATCCCTAAAGGCTTGATACCTTTAGAAGAACTCTTTGATGAAGATGATGTAGACCGCAAACCAACATTGCAGCGAACAGAGAAGGGTGTTGAAGAGGTCAATATCAGAACAACTGCAAATCCAAAAATGGTAAAACTTTCTAAAGCATTGCCACAAAAGATAAAGGCCAAATATATCAGTTTGCTGTCATCTTTTGCTGATGTGTTTGCTTGGGATTATTCTAACTTGAAGACATATGATACCAATATAATTCAACACACTATACCCATTAAGCCTAATCAGAAACCTTTCAGACAGTAGTTGAGAAGGCTAAATCCAAAAATGCTTCCATCAATTGAAAAGGAGATAAATAGGTTGTATAAATCAGGAATCATTGATCCCATCAGATTTTCTGACTGGATCTCTAATTTGGTGCCCGTACAAAAGAAGATAGGCGAAATTGGCTTGTGCATTGATTTTAGGAATCTCAATAAAGTGTCATTGAAGGATAACTATCCATTGCCCAAAATGGATCATATACTTCAGCGAGTAGTTGGAGCATCTCGTATTCCGGATATAACCAAATTTTGGTCCATGAAGATGACTGAGACAAAACAGCGTTCACCACTCTGTGGGGAACTTTTCATTACGCTAAAATGCCTTTTGGTTTGAAGAACGCGGGTGCCACATTTCAGCGGGCAATGGACTTGGCTTTCACAAATGAGAAGGATGATTTTTTGGTTGTGTACCTTGATGATATGACGATGTTTTCCAAATCAGATGAAGAACACATGTATCATATGAAAATTGTCTTTCAAAAGTGTAGAAAATATGGTCTGTCACTGAATCCGAAAAAGAGCTTGTTTGCCATGGATGAGGGCAAACTACTTGGGCACATTATCTCAAAAGATGGCATTCGTATTGATCCAGAACGTGTACAAGCGATTCAACAAATTGATCTGCCCCGAAATAAGAGGGAGATTAAATATTTTAATGGTAAGATGAATTTTTTACGCCACTTTGTACCCAATCTTGTTGAACACCTAAGAGAGATTACAAACATGCTTAAGAAGGACAGTCAAGTGAAGTGGATGGAAGAGGCTGTAAAATATTTCAATTTAGTCAAATTGGCTCTTTCTTTAGCTCTAGTTCTAATCAGCCTGGATTACACTCAGGATTTTATATTGTTTTCATTTTCTTCGGAGCATATTATGGCAGCTGTGTTAATGCAGAAAAAGGATGAGCATGAAAGACCAATTGCTTTCTTCAGTCAAACTATAAGAGATGTCGCCTTAAAGTACAACATCATTGAGAAGCAAGCCCTTGCACTTGTGAAAGCATTGAAAGATTTTCGGGTATACATTCTGCATTCTCATATTTTGGCTTATGTTCCTAACACTGCTATCATGGATGTTTTAGTGCAGACAGATCCGGAAGGGAGATGAGGCAAGTGGATTTCAGCTTTGTTGAAGTATGATGTGGAAATAAAGCCCACAAATCTTGTTAGAGGATAGGGATTGGCAATGTTAATGGCTGAATCAAACTTGCACACCTTAGACATAAATCTGATCGTTGCTATGTCCGATGAGAATGAGGAAGGTTCGTCAATTCAGGTATCTGAAATGTTTGTTCTTTTTCCGTGGTATTCAAATATCATATGTGTGCTTCAAAATTTGTCACCACCACCCGGTATGACTAGAAACAAAAGTAGAAATCTCAAATTAAAGGCTGCTAAGTTTTGCATTCTGAATTCTACACTTTATTCAAAAGATCCTGGTGGCGTTCTGTTGAATTGTTTGGTGGAAGAAGAAGCAAAGCAGGTCATGGAGGATTTCCACAAAGGAGATTGTGGCGGTCACCTTTTTTGGAAAGAAACGGCAAATAAAATTCTGAGAGCGGGAAACTATTGGCCAACATTGTTTGCTGATGTATATAAGGTTTTCAAGAGTTGTCATAAATTTCAGATTTTTGAAGGAAGGAAGAAATTACAGCCTTTGCCGCTCAAGCCCATTGAGGTGAGTGCCCCTTTTCAACAGTGGGGGTTGGATTTCATTGGTGAAATTCATCCCGCTTCTTCTGATCAACATCGGTGGATTCTCATGGCAACAGATTATTTCACGAAATGGATCGAAGCAATTCCCACCAGACAAGCTACAAATGCAGTAATTATTTCATTCCTGGAGAATAACATTTTGTCTCGTTTTGGTTTCCCGAATAAGTTGATCACTGATAACGTACCAGCTTCCAAATCAAAGAAGATGATTGAGTTTTGTAACAAGTATAAAATCATTTTGGGTCACTCAACTGCCTATCATCCGTAAGGCAATGGGTTGGTGGAATCTTCTAACAAATCTTTAGTCAATATCATTAAGAAGCTGCTGGAAATCAACAAGAAGAGTTGGCATAAGAAGGTTGTCAATGCACTTTGGGTAGATCGGATCAGTCAGAAGAAACCCATTGCTATGTCCCCCTTTGATCTTGTTTATGGAGTTGATACATTGTTTCCTACCTCTATCGCAGCTCCGGTAGTCAAAGTTATTCAGGAAGCCGATAGTGAAGATGATCCTATGCAAAGAAGACTGAATCAAATGATCCATTTGCAGCAGACAAGAGAAGAAGTTTTCCAAAATACATCCAAGTTGCAGGAAAATATTAAGAAAAATTATGACAGAAAAGCAAAGGCAGAAAAATTTTAGTTGGATGATGTGGTGCTGAAGTGGGATGCAAGGAATGAGGAAAAGGGTAAGTATGGTAAGTTCGAGAATCTCTGGAAAGGTCCCTTCAAGATTGCAGCATATCGGGGTTAGAATGCCTTTCTTCTGAAGGAAATGAATGGGGAAGATTGTCCAGGAGGGCTGGTCAATGGTTGGCTGCTCAAGCGGTACCATTTCCGAAAAGTTTTCTACTATTTCCATTGTCACTGTAAATACCATTTTATTTCAGCTTTGGTTTGAGTTTGTCAAGTCAGTCTTTGAGTCATTTTAAGTTCAAATTTGAGTCAGTTTGAGTCAAGTTTCAGTTAATAAATGAGTCAAGAGTTTTGTGTGGTTTTTCGAAATAATGACTCCATAGCCCAATGGATGAAGGCACTGTCTACTCTCCCAAAGATCTGCAGTTCTTGGCACCTCCAAGGAGCTAGAGCTACCATCCCCATTGGAGCCAATGTTAGAGTCGGTCTGTTCAGCCCTCCGTCAGAGATCAAAACCTCTTTTATTGCATTTCATTTTTAGGTGTCTCATTCCATTTATTCATCTGCATTCCGCTAGGGGCATGCCATAATCTGATGGAAGGGTCTTGTTATTCATTACCCCTCATGCCTTGCCCTGCTGGCTCAGGTCTGCTTCATTAAAATCAAGTCTTAAAGTCACTTACAGTCCTGTTTTAGTCTCTTGATCAGCAAGTCATTTCAGTCACTAGGTCTAGGGTTTAGTTGATTTATTTCTCAAAATGCCCAATAATGCCAGCAAGCTAGAGGGAGGCTCATTAAGTTTCATCCCCAGATTTTCATCATCAATAATGCTCAAGGTTGATTCCTCTTCAAAACTCTGTTTTGAAGAGGAAATCATCAAATTAATGTTTGTAATAAATATGTAAAGTTTTCCGCCATGAAGTACTTCAAAAGCCGCCTCTGGTCATCATTTTCCGAAATTCTAGCCATCCATTCCCTGCAAAAGAATAGACAAAGTAAGTTCATCATTAGTCCTAAAGTCAGAGGAAACAAGAAAAGAGAGTACATCGTGAAAGTGTCAAAGTTTGCAACATGACAGTTGGTTTTGAAATCAAGAGTTAAGTTATTGGCATATGTATCCTTTTTTGTGTTACAAGAGTTCATTCTATATACTAAAGAAATCAAAGAGTGAAGGTGGAAAATGTGGAGCAACACAATCAAATTGAAGGAAAACTGTGTGTGAATTTGGGTGCGTGGAACATAGGCTAAGTGGCGCGACGCACTGGGCATGTGCGGCGCATAGGAACATTTTCCGCAATGTAAAATTGCACGGGCGTGGCGCACTGGTGAGGCCCGGCGCACTGGGCCTGATGCGCGGTGCATACATCCATAAGCCTAAAAAACACTCAAAAGCCATTCAAATCACTCAAAGGGACCGCCAGTAACGATCACTGTCATTCTTCAGACAAAGAAGAGAAGTGAACAAAATTAAGAAATTTCCACAAGATGCAGAAAGCCCCCTCAATGGCTATACCAAACTCTTTCGATGCCATACTCTCATTAGCAACACGCGGGTCTTCAATTCCAGTCAGTAGAAGCAATCAAGCAGGTACAGGTGCACTTCTGCCTGTTCCTTCAAATCTCAACATTTATGCTAGACAATCATCATTATCTACAAGACCAGATCAATGCAGGTCTTTGTCTTCAAGAAGCACTGGAAACCATACTGCAAGTATAGAAATCCCATCTCGTTATATAAATTACGTGTCTAGCCAAAATAGAAGATTTGGCCAGACCGGAAGTCGATTTGGAAGTCCTGTTCAAAAGAAATGCATCGAGTCTATGTGTCCATAGGCAAGGAAAATCGATCCAAAGATCAAGTAGAAGTCGGTTGGCTCCTGTAGATAGTTTGCAGCACAAGAGGGATGCTATAAACTTATTGTTGACAACTAATACAAGAGAGAACACTGCAAATACTTTTGTAACTTCTCAGATGCATGCAATGAACACCAATGATATGCTGCCCAGAAATCTTAGTCGTGCTCAGAGCCATCTAGTTGAGGAACACCTAACTAAATTTTGTGATTTTCTGCTCGAGAGTGATGCTATTGAAAGCAAAGCTGTGTTTGAAAGGCTGACATATGTGTAATTAACAGAGCGTGGCGCATTGGGATAGGGCGCGGCGCACCCACAGAGCGTGGCGCATAGAGCCGAGGTTCACCGTGCATTTTTCAACTGGCGCGACACACTGGGTTTGCGCGCGGCACACAGAGCCGACACACACACAATTTTTTTTTTTACCTTTATTCCAGAAATATAAATAACTAGATCTACATACAATAGAAGGAATCCAATATGGTCAGGATCTTAGATTTCTTTTGATATCATGGTGCCTCCTACTACAATCAAAAGCTATGAGCCTAGTGGTGAAATAGAAATTGAAAAAATTCCTACTCATGCACAAAGGGAGGATCATATACCAAAATTACGGTCAAATCTTGGCGAACGCATCCATGGATCAAGAGACATTGGTTGAAGTATACTACTTTATGGATTTCTTCAGATTGGAAGCAACATGTGCCAATACAATGTACATATTTTATCTAGAATGAAAACATGATTAAAGTGCTTATGATGGTCATGAAAAGCTTCGGTTTGAATGGGTTCCTGTTGATGAACATAGTAAGCAAGCTGCCAAGCAGATTATTGTGCTGGAGTAATAAGTGTGAACTCACACGAGACATACAAAAATCTGGAATTGAAGGTAATTGTGGGAAAACTACATGTTTGTATTGGAGTTTAAACGTCATGTTGAAAAGTCAAATTCAGTCGCAGTCCAGGAATATCAGCACTTTGATGGACTGTGTTGGATGTGAAAAATGTCGGCTGTGGGGGAAGCTTCGAATCCTTGATCTTGGAACAACTAGGAAAACACGTTTCTCAGGGGATGGCAATGACTTGACAAACTAATCGGCACAGCTGCAGTTACAAAGAAATGAAGTGACTGCATTAATAAATCTTCTTAGTAGATTATCAGGGTCAATTAAAATACTGGACGATTTAGCCCCTGTAACTAAGGATGCCATAAAGGACGCGTTCCATCTGTGTGTTCAGCTGTAGCCATTCCATGATCCCCGTATTAACAAGATGCTTTTGTGTGCCAGAGCTGAAAGGTTTCAAACTGATAGTTTTTATTCAAATGATGAAAAGGAAGTTGAACAGTCAAAGACCGAAACGCCCATATTTAAAACGTAGATATATGTCATGGCAGAGAAATAGTATCAGAGGTTTATTTTGGCTTCTGTTACAACTCAGAAGGTCTACGCTACAGATTTCATTGGTCATCACTAGATTTGAGCAGAAATTGTAACGTGGCTCCTTCTGAGAAACAGATGTGTTACACTAAAATTTGTCACCATGACTATTTGCAGTCAGTATGGCTCCATCAACAACCATACTTTCCTCCTTGGCAAGTCTTATACCTCTGCTCCTCATGTCAAAGTCCAAAAAAGAGAGAAAGCCTTTAAAAAGTCAATATAACTCTGGTTCCGCACTTTCTCTTACTCTTACCTGCGTGCATGCACCTCAAGTACATAATACCTGCATACTTGTACGCTCTGTCTATAAAGGGGTGGGTGCGTACCCCTGTAAAAGTCAAAAGGCGCAAGTTTTACTTCAAAAAACTTACTTGCGGTCGATTCTAGAGCATTCTAGAAGATGGTTTGACGTGGATTGAGCGCCTCCAGATGGTTCATGCATCCCAATGAAAGAGGAACTTATCCCATGAAGAGGGGAGCTACCCCTTTGAAAGAGGAGCTTATCCCATTGATGGTGGACCTGTTTAACTTCCTCCAAAGCATTATAAATACAGGCATTGGACCAGAGGGAGGAGAGGTTGAAAGCTGAACATTCCTAAGGGTAGATGCTGTTGAAATTAGGACTCCCTTATAGAGCTTGAGAGGAGAGATTCCAATCCTTTCTTAGCTTCATTTGAAGTGGGTGAGCTGATCAAAGTAGAGGAGAACTCTTGCTGGACCCTGGAAGGGACCTGCACAACACCAAGGCACTGGTTGTAAGGTTTCTTTTGTTTCCAATTAATACAATTAAGTTCATTTTTCTCAACAAGTTGTTATATATAATTTGTTTCATAAACTCCTTGGTCTTTATGATGAATATGTTTTATTATATGAGTTATTCAGGTGCTATGTAATCGTTTTCTTGTTAGTGAATGCAGGCTTCAAGGAGAAGGAGCTCATCTGGATCGAAGAGGTTTGGCTACTACAAACAGCGTTGGACTAAAGGTATGCCTTAAACCCCTGGTTGCTTTTATTTTAAATGCATATTTAGGGAAAGATAGTGCTTGATTGTTTTGTTTGTCACTAGAAAAGCCTTGTTTTTATAGGGAGGTCGGTTTTGTCCGCAAAATTGACTCTTTCCACATGACGAAATGGCGACTCCACTGGGGAATCCATGGATTTGATTGATTTCTCTTTTGATTGATACTTTGATTTGAGAAACGTTGATTTATTTTTGGTTTTTGACTGATTGACTGTGAATTTGGGTGGAATATCTTAGGATTGAGTTAGTTTTTTATTTTTCTTTTTTTTGAGAGAAGTACGCACTCTCTGCGTTAAGCACAGTGCGTACCTGTATGCACTTCTTCTTTGTACACAGAGCGTGGCCGCACCTGTGCAAACAGGCTGCCTGCGTACCCTGTCAAAAGTTTAGAAAATTTCACTTTTTTCCTTTTTACCTATTAGATTTTGTTTATAGTTTATTTATTGCTGCCCAGATCCACTGGTTATACCTGTCAGAAGTTTTCATCTAGGCTTGTTTCATTAGCATCAAGGGTTTTAGTGAAGTTCATAGAAATTCTAGCCCTAGGTTTGATTTTTGTATTGGTCTTGTAGTGATTCTGGCTTTAGAAGTTGTAAAAACCTTGGATATCCCTGGTCTTTTCAGTCTTCTTAGGAGTTAGACCATTCGTAAAATCCACCTTTGTGAGAAACCTACCGTTGTGTTGTCTCTTTGCGGAATTTCGAGAAGGCTTGTTTGTTAAGCTGTGAATTTCATTCTTAAGAAAAATAACAAAAACTTTTTATTTTTGTTTTTGACTGATTTATGATTCTGCATGAATTAGTCGTTGGTTGAATTGTAACTGAGTAAAACATCCTGGAATTATATTTTGTAGGCTTTTACCTTATTAGATTTGTTTTTAGGTAGATTTGTCTTAGATTTTCATAGATCTTAAAATTGATTTTTGTTAAGTAGTTTTATATGCTTTGTTAAAATAGGAAAAATACAAAAATCTCTTTTGAAGAAAGTTTGTTTTAGTAGCATTTGAAGTCTTTGAAAAGAGAAAGGAAGTTTTCGTGAAATAATTAGTGGTCTTGTGTTGTGTGCTTTGGAAAGATAAAGAGATTGTTTCTTTGATTTTCATTGCCAAGAAAGTTGTCTTTATAAATTTTGCATTCTCCAACTCTCTTAGCTATGGAATTCATTGAAAAGGAAAGATTGTTTTTTCATCCTAGGTGCATCTTTTTAGTGGATTTGAGTCGAGTCTACACATTATAAGTTTCATCTCCGCTACCTTTTGTCCTAAAGAAAAGCCATAAAAAATTAACGCTTAAAGTAAAATTAACTTAGTAACTTTTTATTTATTAGGGCTCTGATACACCAACATAGATCAGGCTAGTGTCTTGGAGTGGGAGAGTAATTAACTCTCCAAGACAGTAAAAACAAACAAGTAGCTCATCTTGCAGTAGGATAAATCCAACTGTTACATTTATGGTCTGGTAAAGCTCCTCTTAAAGGAGAAGCACGAGATCGTGTCTGAACCAGTGAGGGGATCAATCCTCCTTCATTGTGAACGATGTCAGATATGCGCGTACTACAAACGGTAAACCTCGGATTAACCATTGTCGAGGAGCCTGGGGTCACTTGTCGGTAAACCTTGGATTATTGTCAAGGAGCCGGCAAGGGGATTGAGCTTGTTACTCTGCCCTTGCGTGTGTATCGGATCGTAGACTATTCCCCAAGGTATATTTGTTGCTGTTGGTGACCTTAGTGACTATTATCTTTAGGATTCTTCCTAAGGTGATGGTGGAGGGAAGATCCCACTGTACCTGGAGCAGACGTCGACTAGACTCACTTGGATTTTCTGGGGGGTTCACCTCACTCGAGACGGTTAAAGTGGAGGAACTTGTGCCAGTCTATTCATTAAGCAGGTTGACGGGGTCACTGTTCCACCCGCCACTTCTGTACTAAATTCTGCGATGTTGGATTTCATCACCAACTAGTGTTTTCGGTCCGGAAGGTTACTGTTTGTGAGTGGTTTGACGCCCTAGATTCTTTAGGCGTGTGATTCGAATTTGTTTGGTTCTTTAGAGACTTTAGGCGGTTTGCTTTGAGATTTTACTTTGTTTGCATGTGTAGTAGTTAAAAGTTTTTAGCTGTGGCTGAATTACCAAGACAGTCCCGTAGACTTCGGGGTCAGTCTCCTGAGGTTGTAACCGTGGCCGATTTGTTGAGGAAGTCCCGTAGACTTCAGGGCCAACCTCCTGAAGACGTCCCGAGTCATTAAGAAGGTTTGAAAGTCCTCGTAACTCCTAGTGGTAGTAAAGTTGGGTCACCTGAAGAAGGAGAGTCTTCGTTGGTTGTTCATCTTGATTACCAAACTCTAGAAACAGGTTATAATCCTGAAGCTATTTCGGTTTCCGAACTTGCTGGTAGTTTTTCATCTACTAGTGATATAGGCAAAGAACCTAAGATATCTGAACCTGTTACTCCAACATCGGGGTTAGTCTCTCCAACTTCTAGTGCTCCTAAGTCACCTAGGGTAGAAAGAGTAATCACCGAAAATCTTCCTTCTGGTTTGATAGCTATTGAAGAACTTGCTCCGGAAGAAGAAATAAGCATCCCTATCCTTGAAAATCAACCTACTATTGATCTAAGGGAGCGTGAATCAATTTTTTACAGTCCACCTAGAAGGACTACTTGGTATCTTTCTTTAACTAATTATTTGGACAACTCAAGGTTACGTTTTTCACCACCTCGTGCTCCTTATCCACCTAGGGGTTTTTATACTCCCGTAAATATGTCAGGTCAGCCGTCCATGTTTACTCAATCGCCTGAATCTTTTTTGTACGACGGTCCTTCTGTTCCCTCTGGGTATCAGTCACTTGCTGGTACTTTTTCGGGAGCATCTCCTCAACCCATTGAACAAAGGATATTCACTGGAAGCAATGGTGCAAAGCCGTTGAGTGTAGAAGACATTCTTATGATGTCAAGTTCTATCCCCAATTCTCAACCTCAAGGTGGCCAATTACTGCCTGGGGGGTAGCCTCAATTAACGCCTGGGGGGCAACCTCAAGGTACACAATTTTCATCTGGGGGGCAACCTCAAGGACAGTACGTGCCTACGGTACAATACATTCCTCAAGGTCAACCCCAGACTCAATATGTACCCCAAGGTAAACCCCAGTATCAATTTATACCTCAAGGTCAACCCCAGTATCAGTACATGCCTCAAGGGTATCTACCCCAAGGTCAGTATTCGAATCAAGGTTTCCAACCACCCCAAGGTCAATCTTATGTTCAAGGTACGGGAAATGTACCTTTCAATTATCAATCCTACCCTCAATCTGGTTATGGATCTCAATATCCTCAACCTGTTATGGGTCAATACCCCGGAATGAACGTAGTGTGGGATCCATCGTAAATTCAACAGGTGTTGCAGCCAAATGTACAGTTGTCATCTCAAACTGGACAACCCTTAGTTTTTGGTTCACCCCAGCAACCAGTCCAGTCTAATATTCAAACTTCTGTACCTTCGGTAGTTTCTCAGTCTGGGCCTATTTCGCCTCATACTCCATCTCAAACAACTGCTGCAATTGCCACAACATCTGTTCAATCTACCCCACTTACTTCTGGAGTATCGACAGCTCCGGTTTCTACTGTCCCTGTATCTACTCCTCAGACATCTTTACCATCGTCTGGATCCACGATTCAAACTACGGTTCAGATGCCTGTAGGACAACCTGGTTTAAGTACGGTTGTCACAAGTCAACCACAATTCACTTATCAACCGTACCAGGGATAGTACCAATTCGGTCTTGCTGTCTAGCAACCAGTTTACCAGTATCAACCGTATCCTGGGTACACTTATCAACAACCACAACAACCCCAGTACGGTCCAGTTAATCCTGGTTTTCCGGGAGGATACAATATCCCGAACGCGATTCCTATTCCAAGTTATCCCGGATATCCTCCTCCTGGGGCTGGTCTAGTGACCCAGAGTTTTAGGGATCCTAATCGGCAGTTACCGTTTATCGCAACTTTGGACTTACCAGACTTTTCGCGCCTAACGAACGATCCAATTAATTATCTTTCGTTTTGGCCGCCAATGCCAAATAAGTTGCCCAGTGACATTCCCAAGTTCGAAGGTAAGTCTGGAGAGGACCTGTCGAATCAAGTGATGATTTACCACCTCTGGTGTGCCTCTAATTCCATCTCGGATGATTCGATCTGCTTACGTCTTTCTCATTGGTCTTGCGACCAAGTGGTACATTGAGTTACCACGGGCCTCTTTTTATAATTTTAGCCAGTTAGCTACCTCATTTTTAACTCATTTTCAGTTGTCGGTCAGATATGATAATGGCACGGAGTTACTAACTTCGTTAAATCAATCGACATCCACCTATATTTCCGATCATATTCATGAATGGAGATGTCGAAGGCGGTTCATGAAAGTTTTTATCCCGGACCAGATCTTAGCTGAATGGTTTGTTAAATCATTTTTACCGAAGATTACTGAAGACGTAGCTAAGGCTGGAGTAGTTACTGAGGAGCAAGTGATTGCTCAAGCCCAGTACCTTGACTTAGTTTATACTCAGTCAGGTACGTTACACGAAAAGATTCCCAATATTCCCAAGTCAAATAAAATAGCTGTTGCTTCGTCAGGGTCTCATGCTGCTGATGGCATGATTGGTACGATGAACACTAAAAGCAAGAAGAAATCCTCCAAGAATTCTTCTCCTATCTGTTGGCATTATGTTTTCTGGTATGACTATATGTTACAGATGTTGTACTTGATGGCAACTCCAGTGGCAAGGTTCTCAGTTTGTTGAAAATTAAGAAGGACGCAGGAAATCAGTTCAGAAGGTGCGTACCTGTAGGTACACCATGCAGGGTCCGCGTCCACCGACGCAGGCCAGCCGTTCAGGGGGTGCGTCCACCCAGTGCACACATTTCAAGGCAGAGAAAAAGCACGTGGGGGTTTCTTGTGTGGTATCTAGCCGACGGTTTTGTGTTTCTATGGTGTCGGCTCGGGTATTGTTCCATGTTTTGAGGAGGAACTTGCCTATATAAAGCAAGGAGATCATTTGGCTAAGTATGTCTTTTTTTGTGGAATATCTTATTGGGTGAGATCTGGTCTAGATCTAAAAGGTGAATCTACTGAAGGACTGAGATCTCTTTGGCGCAAGATCAGATCTGTAGATCTGACTGTTTGGGTTACTCTTAAAGTCTTGAAATCATTCATACCCAAAGGGACGCAGGTACAGTGAAAGGAAAGCAGTACAGAGTCTGGAGATCTGCGTGGGGACGCAGGGCAGACGAAGTTCAGGTGCGTCTGGGACGCAGTGCAGTGACTGTAGATCTACGTGGGGACGCAGAGCGATCAAGGTTCAGGTGCGTCTCTGAAGCAGAAGGACGCGACGCGATAGTGTTTTCAGGTGCGTCTCTGTAGCAAAAGACGCGGCGCGATAGTATCTTTGGGTGCGTCCCTGAAGCAACAGAACGCAGAGCAGTTAAAGGAACAGTGCGTGGGCACGCAGCGCAGCAGAAGGATATCTGCGTGTGGACGCAGAGTAGCAGAAGGTTAACTGCGTCTGGTCGCAGGCCACAGAAGGAAAAACTGCGTCTCTGTTTTAAGATGTTCTGTTGATTGAATTTCTCTGTTGATAAGGTGGTTTGGGATTAGTTCTGTTATTGCTGATCTGATATCTGTAGTGGTCTATATCTGTTATGTACTTGTTGATCATCTGATGCTTTATGAAAAGAAGTAGGGGGTTGTAGCTCCCTTCCAGGAGTAGACTGGAAAACAAGAAAGAGAGAGAGTTGTAGCTCTCTGCAGGTTGCAGCCTGCGTACTGGTAAAGGACTACACCAGTACAAAATCATTGTAAAAGAAGTTTCTAAATTGAAAGAAGATAGAGACATATTGCAGCAGGTGGTTTTGACCCACATTGGGTTTCCACCTTACATCTTGTGTTCTTTGGTGTGACTATCCGTTTTCTTTGTTCATGCTCATTATTTTATGGTACTGACATGCAAAAATAATTCAAAGATCAAATAAGGAAGATTTATTAAATTGCTAGATAATACTGATTCACCCCCTCTCTCAGTATTATTTCCAACAATTGGTATCAGAGCAGGTCCTTCAGAGAAGCTTGATCGCTTGAAGGTAGATCGTTCATCATGAGCAACTACGAGAGAGAAGCATCAATCAGGCCACCGATTTTTGATGGGACAAACTTCAATTATTGGAAGGTAAGAGTTACTGCATATCTTCAATCTCTTGGTACAGAAGTTTGGGACATTGTAGAAACAGGCTATGCTTTTCCTTCAGCTACTCCTACAGATCCAGCTGAGAAAAAGAAGTATGAAACAAATGCAAAAGCAGTCAGTACTCTATTAGGAAGTATATCCCAAACAGAATTCATGAAGATAATGCACTTCAAATCAGCAAAAGAGATATGGGACAAAATGGTCACGAGCTATGAAGGAGATGAATAGGTAAAGCGAGCTAAACTTCAAACTCTCAGGATTCAATATGAGTCTCAAGATGTATAATGATGAAAGTGTGGCTAATTATTTTCTTCGGGTAGATGAGATTGTTAATTGTATGAAAAATTTGGGTGAAGAAATAAAAGAGGCTATAGTAGTTGAAAAGATTCTAAGATCATTATCCCCCAAGTTTGAATCTAAAGTATCTGCAATAGAAGAAAAGGAAAATCTCCATGTTCTCACTATGTCTCAGCTACATGGAATTCTAACTGCTTATGAAATGAGAAAGGGAGGTCCATCAGACAGAAGGGAAGCTGCTTTTAAGGCATCAGGCAAAGAAGATTACTATGAAGCAAGCCATGTTCCAGAAGAAGAGGAAGAAGAATCAAATTTTGTCAGAAATCTTCAAAGGGGTTCTGGAAGGTTCAGAGGTAAGCTACCTTTCAAATGCTTTGCTGCTAGGATGGCAAAAGAGGATAAGCTAGATCATGCAAATAAGCTACTACAATGATAGTGATGGCAGTATGAAGATGAACAATCATAGATGCTATAGATGTGGATAACCTTTATGATGAAAAGACTCATCAAAAACAAAGAAAAGAATGAAATTGTTGGTCAGGATGTACTGAAAAAGAACAGGTCTAACAAGAACCTCTTCTCAAGAGTTATCTTGATGCAGCAAGAAGAAATGAGCAAAAGAACAATGAAGATCATCAGGTAAAGCAGGGACGAATTACAAACAGAAACTATCAAGGGCAATCCATCTTAAGGGTGAACCAGCCACAATCAATGAATATGAAATTACAATCAGTTGGCTGGTAGATTCGATAACCGCAGAAGTTTCTTCAATGGACAATGCTTTTCTTGCCATAACTTTGGCAAAGCAGCTCAAGTATGACAGACAGAAATGAAGGACAAGTCTCTGCAATAAGAAAAGCAAGGAGAATAAAGAGAATCTCAAACAGAAAGATGTGGAATAGCATTTTATGCAGAGGGACAGGAAAATCTATGGTACATTGACAGTGGATGTTCGAAGCATATGACAGGTGATAAAGAAAAACTTGAATCTTATTCTGCTCTAGAAAAAGGAAAGAAAGTCTCTTTTGGAAATGATACTCCTGCAACTATAAAAGGAAAAGGCATTGCTCAGTTAAAAGGAAAGGTCAAAGCTGGAAATGTTTTGTATGTTGATGGATTGAAGCATAATCTTCTAAGTGTCAGCCAGATGTGTGATCAAAGAACCGAGGTTATTTTCAGATCGAATGGATGTCTTGTTCGTGATCTTGATACAGGTAAAACAGTACTCAAAGGCAAAAGAACTCCAAATAATCTGTACATATTTGAAGAAGGACAACAACAATGCTATCTAAGCAAGGATGAAGAGCACTGGTTATGGCATCGAAGGTTGGGACATCTAAGCTTCTCACAAATAAGGAAAGCATGCAAATATCAGGCAGTTCGCGATCTTCCAGATATCAAAATTCCTGACAACACCATATGCAGATCATGTCAGTTTGGAAAACAAACCAGGACTAACTTTCCAGAGAAAGAAGGATCAGCTAGCATGCCTCTTGAGCTAGTACATACAGATACATGTGGTCCATTCAGGAAAAGAACACCTAGAGGAGAGGAATACTTGATATTATTTATTGACGATTTCTCCAGGTTTGTCTGGTTAGGACTTATGAAGCACAAAGATGAAGCATTCGAAAAATTCAAATCCTTCAAAGCCTTGGTTGAAAATGAATCAGGTCACAAAATTAAGTGCCTCAGATCCGACAGAGGTGGGGAATTTACTTCAAATGAATTTTTCGATTTCTGTGATGAACATGGGATAAGGAGAGAATTCTCTACAGCTAGAACTCCTCAGCAAAATGGAGTTGTTGAAAGAATGAACAGAACAATCCAACAAATGGCTCGTGCTATGCTTGATGAATCAGGAACTCCCGCAACTTTCTGGGGTGAAGCTGCACATGCTGCGGTTGTTATTCTCAACAAAACAAATGTCCGGGTGAACAGCACTCAAACTCCTCATGAGCTTTGGAGTGGCAGGACTCCTTCGGTAAAGCACTTCAAAATCTTTGGGAGCAAATGCTATATCAAGAATACT
This sequence comes from Pinus tabuliformis, assembly GCA_031772625.1. Classification (NCBI taxonomy): domain Eukaryota; kingdom Viridiplantae; phylum Streptophyta; class Pinopsida; order Pinales; family Pinaceae; genus Pinus; species Pinus tabuliformis. The sequence goes on along the minus strand of CM062818.1, from coordinate 2,007,817,234 downwards.
GATGAGCAGCTTGGCAAACTTGAACCTAGAGCAGATGAAGGCATTCTTCTTGGCTATTCTCCACATAGCAAAGCATACAAATGCTACAATAAAAGACTTGGCAGAATTGTTGACAGCATTGATGTAGTGGTTGATGAGAAGGGATATATTCCTAGGCAAGTACATCATGAAGATATAGAAGAAGATGAAGGCTACCCTCAAAGACAGAATAATGAAGAAGAAGAACCCCAAGGAGAACCTCAAGAAGAACCAGAGGAGCAGACAAGAATAGAAGAGAAAACTCCATCCAGATATGTTCAGAAGAATCATCCAGAATCTCAGATTGTGGGGCAGAAAGAAGCAGGTGTACAAACAAGAAGAACAGTTGCAGAAGCCTCAAGCTATTTGGCATTACTCTCCTCTACTGAACCACAAAATGTGAAAGAAGCATGCAAAGATGAATGTTGGGTGAAAGCAATGGATGAAGAACTTGAGCAAATCGAAAAGAACAACACTTGGGAGCTGGTTCCTAGACCAAAGGATAAGAATGTTATCGGAACAAAATGGGTCTTCAAAAATAAATTGAATGAAAATGGAGAAGTAATTAGAAACAAAGCCAGACTTGTTTGTAAAGGGTATGCGCAGCAAGAAGGAATAGACTTTGAAGAAACTTTTGCTCCTGTTGCAAGACTTGAGGCCATCCGAATGTTCCTTGCTCTCTCAAGTTTTCAAAACTTCAAAGTATTTCAAATGGACGTGAAATCAGCCTTTCTGAATGGAGACTTGGAAGAAGAAGTGTACATTGAACAGCCAGATGGGTTCATTCTTGGAAATGATCCAAATCTTGTATGCCGATTGAAAAAGGCTCTCTATGGTCTCAAACAAGCTCCAAGGGCTTGGTACTACCGGTTGGACAAATATCTTCATCAACAAGGTTTTTCAAAAGGTTCAGCAGATAGCAATCTGTATATAAAAGTTGAAAATGACAAATTGCTAATACTTGTTGTGTATGTAGATGACATTATTTTTGGCAGCAATGAAGAAGCTATGAGTCAAAGCTTTGCCTCGGTCATGCAGAAAGAATTTGAAATGTCCTTGCTAGGAGAACTGACATATTTCCTTGGTTTGCAAATCCAACAAAAGGAAGGAGGAATCTTTTTATCTCAAACCAAGTATCTCAAACAGATTTTGAAGAAATATGGCATGGAAGATGCAAAACCAGTATGTACACCCATGGTCACAGGATGTAGTCTCAGTGCAAATGATGAATCTGCAGCAGTACATCAACCAACCTACAGATCTATGATTGGAAGTTTACTATATTTGACAGGTACCCGACCGGACATCATGCATGCAGTTGGAATAGTTGGAAGATTTCAGGCAAATCCGAAGGAGACTCATCTTCAGGCAGTGAAGAGAATTTTCAAATATCTTCAAGGGACTCAAAATTATGGCTTATGGTATCCTAGAGATACAGATCTTACTCTTCATGCTTATACAGATGCAGATTGGGCCGGAAGCGTGGATGACAGGAAAAGCACAAGTGGTGGTGCGTTCTTTATGGGTTCCAGACTGGTATCTTGGTTCAGCAAGAAACAGAGTTCGATTGCCTTGTCTACAGCTGAAGCGGAATATGTTGCTGCTGCATCTTGTTGCACCCAACTTCTTTGGATGATGCAGACTTTGCAGGATTTTCAAATCACTTGTACACCACCTATCCCCATCTTATGTGATAACACAAGTGCAATCAGCATCTCAAAGAATCCGGTTATGCATTCAAAAACCAAGCACATACCAATCAAGTATCATTTTCTCTGGGAACAAGTGCTTGAACAGAAGGTCAAGTTGGAGTATGTTCCTTCTAAGGAACAAGTTGCTGATATTCTCACCAAACCATTGCCCAGGGACACTTTTGAATACCTCAGGCAAAAGCTGGGGGTTGTTGATGCATCATCTTATTGTTGAACCCTTTTTTGATTGATGGTACAGGTTCAGGGGGAGCATATAATGCATTGTTGGCATTATGGAGGATGGTCAGAAAGAGATCTTGGAAATAGCTGCAATATGTCTCTATCTCTTTCATGGAGGATTATGGTTCTTTGTTACAGATCTGGTTCAGGGGGAGCATGATCTTAGGGGGAGCATAACCCTTTGCCCTTGATGTCAAAGGGGGAGAATGAAGCTGAAGTTTGTAAGGTTGCCATCAAGTCCAAAGGGGGAGATTGTTGGCATTATGTTTTCTGGTATGACTGTATGTTACAGATGTTGTACTTGATGGCAACTCCAGTGGCAAGGCTCTCAGTTTGTTGAAAATTAAGAAGGACGCAGGAAACCAGTTCAGAAGGTGCGTACCCGCAGGTACACCATGCAGGGTCCGCGTCCAGCGACGCAGGCCAGCCGTTCAGGGGGTGCGTCCACCCAGTGCACACATTTCAAGGCAGAGAAAAAGCACGTGGGGGTTTCTTGTGTGGTATCTAGCCGACGGTTTTGTGTTTCTATGGTGTCGGCTCGTGGTATTGTTCCATGTTTTGAGGAGGAGCTTGCCTATATAAAGCAAGGAGATCATTTGGCTAAGTATGTCTTTTGGTTGAATATCTTATTGGGTGAGATCTGGTCTAGATCTAAAAGGCGAATCTACTGAAGGACTGAGATCTCTTTGGCGCAAGATCAGATCTGTAGATCTGACTGTTTGGGTTACACTTAAGGTCTTGAAATCATTCATACCCAAAGGGACGCAGGTACAGTGAAAGGAAAGCGCGCCGGGACGCAGTACAGAGTCTGGAGATCTGCGTGGGGACGCAGGGCAGACGAAGTTCAGGTGCGTCTGGGACGCAGCGCAGTGACTGTAGATCTGCGTGGGGACGCAGAGCGATCAAGGTTCAGGTGCGTCTCTGAAGCAGAAGGACGCGGCGCGATAGTGTTTTCAGGTGCGTCTCTGTAGCAAAAGACGCGGCGCGATAGTATCTTTGGGTGCGTCCCTGAAGCAACAGAACGCAGAGCAGTTAAAGGAACAGTGCGTGGGCACGCAGCGCAGCAGAAGGATATCTGCGTGTGGACGCAGAGTAGCAGAAGGTTAACTGCGTCTGGTCGCAGGCCACAGAAGGAAAAACTGCGTCTCTGTTTTAAGATGTTCTGTTGATTGAATTTCTCTGTTGATAAGGTGTTCTGGGTTAGTTCTGTTATTGCTGATCTGATATCTGTAGTGGTCTATATCTGTTATGTACTTGTTGATCATCTGATGCTTTATGAAAAGAAGTAGGGGGTTGTAGCTCCCTTCCAGGAGTAGACTGGAAAACGAGAGAGAGAGAGTTGTAGCTCTCTGCAGGTTGCAGCCTGCGTACTGGTAAAGGACTGCACCAGTACAAAATCATTGTAAAAGAAGTTTCTAAATTGAAAGAAGATAGAGACATATTGCAGCAGGTGGTTTTCACCCACATTGGGTTTCCACCTTACATCTTGTGTTCTTTGGTGTGACTATCTGTTTTCTTTGTTCATGCTCATTATTTTATGGTACTGACATGCAAAAATAATTCAAAGATCAAATAAGGAAGATTTATTAAATTGCTAGATAATACTGATTCACCCCCCCTCTCAGTATTATTTCCAACAATTGGTATCAGAGCAGGTCCTTCAGAGAAGCTTGATCGCTTGAAGGTAGATCGTTCATCATGAGCAACTACGAGAGAGAAGCATCAATCAGGCCACCGATTTTTGATGGGACAAACTTCAATTATTGGAAGGTAAGAGTTACTGCATATCTTCAATCTCTTGGTACAGAAGTTTGGGACATTGTAGAAACAGGCTATGCTTTTCCTTCAGCTACTCCTACAGATCCAGCTGAGAAAAAGAAGTATGAAACAAATGCAAAAGCAGTCAGTACTCTATTAGGAAGTATATCCCAAACAGAATTCATGAAGGTAATGCACTTCAAATCAGCAAAAGAGATATGGGACAAAATGGTCACGAGCTATGAAGGAGATGAACAGGTAAAGCGAGCTAAACTTCAAACTCTCAGGATTCAATATGAGACTCTCAAGATGTATAATGATGAAAGTGTGGCTAATTATTTTCTTCGGGTAGATGAGATTGTTAATTGTATGAAAAATTTGGGTGAAGAAATAAAAGAGGCTATAGTAGTTGAAAAGATTCTAAGATCATTATCCCCCAAGTTTGAATCTAAAGTATCTGCAATAGAAGAAAAGGAAAATCTCCGTGTTCTCACTATGTCTCAGCTACATGGAATTCTAACTGCTTATGAAATGAGAAAGGGAGGTCCATCAGACAGAAGGGAAGCTGCTTTTAAGGCATCAGGCAAAGAAGATTACTATGAAGCAAGCCATGTTCCAGAAGAAGAGGAAGAAGAATCAAATTTTGTCAGAAATCTTCAAAGGGGTTCTGGAAGGTTCAGAGGTAAGCTACCTTTCAAATGCTTTGCTTGTGGAAGAGTAGGTCATTATGCTGCAAAATGTCCTTATAAGGATAAAGGAAAGGAACCTGCTAGATGGAACAAGAAACAAAGTGCAAATAAGAAAAGCTACTACACCCATGAAGATAGTGATGGTCTATCAAACAGTGATGAAGATGAACAAGGTAATGAATATAAGTTGTTAATGGCATTTGAAGATGATGATTATATGGATGCTATAGATGTGGATAACCTTTATGATGAAATTACTAGACTCAAGAGATGTATAGAAGAAAAGAATGTGATCATTGATACTCTACAATTTCAAATTGATGAAAAGGAAAAACATCTTGAAAAACTAGAAGGTGAAATTGTTGGTCTTAGAAAAGAGATTGAGAAAACAAAAGCTATTAATCTTAAGTTTGTCAAAGGATCTGAAACTTTGGATGAGATTATCAATGTGCAGCGGTCTCCTCTAAACAAGACAGGTCTGGGCTATAATGGAGAAACCTCTCAAGCATCCACCTCAAAAAGTTATCTTGATGCAGCAAGAAGAAATGAGCAAAAGAACAATGAAGATCATCAGGTAAAGCAGGGACGAATTACAAACAGAAACTATCAAGGGCAATCCATCTTAAGGGTGAACCAGCCACAGGTAAAATCTTCTCAATTTGGTTCAAGAATAGATGAAAATAGAAATTACAATCAGTTGGCTGGTAGATTCAATAACCGCAGAAGTTTCTTCAATGGACAATGCTTTTCTTGCCATAACTTTGGTCACAAAGCAGCTCAATGTGTTGCATATAAAACAATCATGACTAGGGAAGCTCAAAAACAAAGAAGTATGACAGGGATTACAAAAAGGACCTATAACAACTTTTCGGTTCTTGAAAATGAAGTTGAATGTTCTATTTGCAATAACTTTGGTCATGAAGACTCTGAATGCAGGAGCAGGTTTCAGCAGAAAAAGGAACAAGCCTCAAGCACCAAAACATGGAGAATAAAGGAACCTCAAACAGAAAGATGTGGGATAGCATTTTATGCAGAGGGACAGGAAAATCTATGGTACATTGACAGTGGATGTTCGAAGCATATGACAGGTGATAAAGAAAAACTTGAATCTTATTCTGCTCTAGAAAAGGAAAGAAAGTCTCTTTTGGAAATGATACTCCTGCAACTATAAAAGGAAAAGGCATTGCTCAGTTAAAAGAAAAGGTCAAGGCTGGAAATGTTTTGTATGTTGATGGATTGAAGCATAATCTTCTAAGTGTCAGCCAGATGTGTGATCAAAGAACCGAGGTTATTTTCAGATCGAATGGATGTCTTGTTCGTGATCTTGATACAGGTAAAACAGTACTCAAAGGCAAAAGAACTCCAAATAATCTGTACATATTTGAAGAAGGACAACAACAATGCTATCTGAGCAAGGATGAAGAGCACTGGTTATGGCATCGAAGGTTGGGACATCTAAGCTTCTCACAAATAAGGAAAGCATGCAAATATCAGGCAGTTCGCGATCTTCCAGATATCAAAATTCCTGACAACACCATATGCAGATCATGTCAGTTTGGAAAACAAACCAGAACTAACTTTCCAGAGAAAGAAGGATCAGCTAGCATGCCTCTTGAGCTAGTACATACAGATACATGTGGTCCATTCAGGAAAAGAACACCTAGAGGAGAGGAATACTTGATATTATTTATTGACGATTTCTCCAGGTTTGTCTGGTTAGGACTTATGAAGCACAAAGATGAAGCATTCGAAAAATTCAAATCCTTCAAAGCCTTGGTTGAAAATGAATCAGGTCACAAAATTAAGTGCCTCAGATCCGACAGAGGTGGGGAATTTACTTCAAATGAATTTTTCGATTTCTGTGATGAACATGGGATAAGGAGAGAATTCTCTACAGCTAGAACTCCTCAGCAAAATGGAGTTGTTGAAAGAATGAACAGAACAATCCAACAAATGGCTCGTGCTATGCTTGATGAATCAGGAACTCCCGCAACTTTCTGGGGTGAAGCTGCACATGCTGCGGTTGTTATTCTCAACAAAACAAATGTCCGGGTGAACAGCACTCAAACTCCTCATGAGCTTTGGAGTGGTAGGACTCCTTCGGTAAAGCACTTCAAAATCTTTGGGAGCAAATGCTATATCAAGAATACTGATGAGCAGCTTGGCAAACTTGAACCTAGAGCAGATGAAGGCATTCTTCTTGGCTATTCTCCACATAGCAAAGCATACAAATGCTACAATAAAAGACTTGGCAGAATTGTTGACAGCATTGATGTAGTGGTTGATGAGAAGGGATACATTCCTAGGCAAGTACATCATGAAGACATCGAAGAAGATGAAGGCTACCCTCAAAGACAGAATGATGAAGAAGAAGAACCCCAAGGAGAACCTCAAGAAGAACCAGAGGAGCAGACAAGAATAGAAGAGAAAACTCCATCCAGATATGTTCAGAAGAATCATCCAGAATCTCAGATTGTGGGGCAGAAAGAAGCAGGTGTACAAACAAGAAGAACAGTTGCAGAAGCCTCAAGCTATTTGGCATTACTCTCCTCTACTGAACCACAAAATGTGAAAGAAGCATGCAAAGATGAATGTTGGGTGAAAGCAATGGATGAAGAACTTGAGCAAATCGAAAAGAACAACACTTGGGAGCTGGTTCCTAGACCAAAGGATAAGAATGTTATCGGAACAAAATGGGTCTTCAAAAATAAATTGAATGAAAATGGAGAAGTAATTAGAAACAAAGCCAGACTTGTTTGTAAAGGGTATGCGCAGCAAGAAGGAATAGACTTTGAAGAAACTTTTGCTCCTGTTGCAAGACTTGAGGCCATCCGAATGTTCCTTGCTCTCTCAAGTTTTCAAAACTTCAAAGTATTTCAAATGGACGTGAAATCAGCCTTTCTGAATGGAGACTTGGAAGAAGAAGTGTACATTGAACAGCCAGATGGGTTCATTCTTGGAAATGATCCAAATCTTGTATGCCGATTGAAAAAGGCTCTCTATGGTCTCAAACAAGCTCCAAGGGCTTGGTACTACCGGTTGGACAAATATCTTCATCAACAAGGTTTTTCAAAAGGTTCAGCAGATAGCAATCTGTATATAAAAGTTGAAAATGACAAATTGCTAATACTTGTTGTGTATGTAGATGACATTATTTTTGGCAGCAATGAAGAAGCTATGAGTCAAAGCTTTGCCTCGGTCATGCAGAAAGAATTTGAAATGTCCTTGCTAGGAGAACTGACATATTTCCTTGGTTTGCAAATCCAACAAAAGGAAGGAGGAATCTTTTTATCTCAAACCAAGTATCTCAAACAGATTTTGAAGAAATATGGCATGGAAGATGCAAAACCAGTATGTACACCCATGGTCACAGGATGTAGTCTCAGTGCAAATGATGAATCTGCAGCAGTACATCAACCAACCTACAGATCTATGATTGGAAGTTTACTATATTTGACAGGTACCCGACCGGACATCATGCATGCAGTTGGAATAGTTGGAAGATTTCAGGCAAATCCGAAGGAGACTCATCTTCAGGCAGTGAAGAGAATTTTCAAATATCTTCAAGGGACTCAAAATTATGGCTTATGGTATCCTAGAGATACAGATCTTACTCTTCATGCTTATACAGATGCAGATTGGGCCGGAAGCGTGGATGACAGGAAAAGCACAAGTGGTGGTGCGTTCTTTATGGGTTCCAGACTGGTATCTTGGTTCAGCAAGAAACAGAGTTCGATTGCCTTGTCTACAGCTGAAGCGGAATATGTTGCTGCTGCATCTTGTTGCACCCAACTCCTTTGGATGATGCAGACTTTGCAGGATTTTCAAATCACTTGTACACCACCTATCCCCATCTTATGTGATAACACAAGTGCAATCAGCATCTCAAAGAATCCGGTTATGCATTCAAAAACCAAGCACATACCAATCAAGTATCATTTTCTCCGGGAACAAGTGCTTGAACAGAAGGTCAAGTTGGAGTATGTTCCTTCTAAGGAACAAGTTGCTGATATTCTCACCAAACCATTGCCCAGGGACACTTTTGAGTACCTCAGGCAAAAGCTGGGGGTTGTTGATGCATCATCTTATTGTTGAACCCTTTTTGATTGATGGTACAGGTTCAGGGGGAGCATATAATGCATTGTTGGCATTATGGAGGATGGTCAGAAGGAGATCTTGGAAATAGCTGCAATATGTCTCTATCTCTTTCATGGTGGATTATGGTTCTTTGTTACAGATCTGGTTCAGGGGGAGCATGATCTTAGGGGGAGCATAACCCTTTGCCCTTGATGTCAAAGGGGGAGAATGAAGCTGAAGTTTGTAAGGTTGCCATCAAGTCCAAAGGGGGAGATTGTTGGCATTATGTTTTCTGGTATGACTGTATGTTACAGATGTTGTACTTGATGGCAACTCCAGTGGCAAGGCTCTCAGTTTGTTGAAAATTAAGAAGGACGCAGGAAACCAGTTCAGAAGGTGCGTACCCGCAGGTACACCATGCAGGGTCCGCGTCCAGAGACGCAGGCCAGCCGTTCAGGGGGTGCGTCCACCCAGTGCACACATTTCAAGGCAGAGAAAAAGCACGTGGGGGTTTCTTGTGTGGTATCTAGCCGACGGTTTTGTGTTTCTATGGTGTCGGCTCGTGGTATTGTTCCATGTTTTGAGGAGGAGCTTGCCTATATAAAGCAAAGGAGATCATTTGGCTAAGTATGTCTTTTTGTTGAATATCTTATTGGTGAGATCTGGTCTAGATCTAAAAGGCGAATCTTCTGAAGGACTGAGATCTCTTTGGCGCATGATCAGATCTGTAGATCTGACTGTTTGGGTTACTCTTAAAGTCTTGAAATCATTCATACCCAAAGGGACGCAGGTTCAGTGAAAGGAAAGTGCGCCGGGACGCAGTGCAGAGTCTGGAGATCTGCGTGGGGACGCAGGGCAGACGAAGTTCAGGTGCGTCTGGGACGCAGCGCAGTGACTGTAGATCTGCGTGGGGACGCAGAGCGATCAAGGTTCAGGTGCGTCTCTGAAGCAGAAGGACGCGGCGCGATAGTGTTTTCAGGTGCGTCTCTGTAGCAAAAGACGCGGCGCGATAGTATCTTTGGGTGCGTCCCTGAAGCAACAGAACGCAGAGCAGTTAAAGGAACAGTGCGTGGGCACGCAGCGCAGCAGAAGGATATCTGCGTGTGGACGCAGAGTAGCAGAAGGTTAACTGCGTCTGGTCGCAGGCCACAGAAGGAAAAACTGCGTCTCTGTTTTAAGATGTTCTGTTGATTGAATTTCTCTGTTGATAAGGTGTTCTGGGTTAGTTCTGTTATTGCTGATCTGATATCTGTAGTGGTCTATATCTGTTATGTACTTGTTGATCATCTGATGCTTTATGAAAAGAAGTAGGGGGTTGTAGCTCCCTTCCAGGAGTAGACTGGAAAACGAGAAAGAGAGAGAGTTGTAGCTCTCTGCAGGTTGCAGCCTGCGTACTGGTAAAGGACTGCACCAGTACAAAATCATTGTAAAAGAAGTTTCTAAATTGAAAGAAGATAGAGACATATTGCAGCAGGTGGTTTTCACCCACATTGGGTTTCCACCTTACATCTTGTGTTCTTTGGTGTGACTATCTGTTTTCTTTGTTCATGCTCATTATTTTATGGTACTGACATGCAAAAATAATTCAAAGATCAAATAAGGAAGATTTATTAAATTGCTAGATAATACTGATTCACCCCCCCTCTCAGTATTATTTCCAACAATTGGTATCAGAGCAGGTCCTTCAGAGAAGCTTGATCGCTTGAAGGTAGATCGTTCATCATGAGCAACTACGAGAGAGAAGCATCAATCAGGCCACCGATTTTTGATGGGACAAACTTCAATTATTGGAAGGTAAGAGTTACTGCATATCTTCAATCTCTTGGTACAGAAGTTTGGGACATTGTAGAAACAGGCTATGCTTTTCCTTCAGCTACTCCTACAGATCCAGCTGAGAAAAAGAAGTATGAAACAAATGCAAAAGCAGTCAGTACTCTATTAGGAAGTATATCCCAAACAGAATTCATGAAGGTAATGCACTTCAAATCAGCAAAAGAGATATGGGACAAAATGGTCACGAGCTATGAAGGAGATGAACAGGTAAAGCGAGCTAAACTTCAAACTCTCAGGATTCAATATGAGACTCTCAAGATGTATAATGATGAAAGTGTGGCTAATTATTTTCTTCGGGTAGATGAGATTGTTAATTGTATGAAAAATTTGGGTGAAGAAATAAAAGAGGCTATAGTAGTTGAAAAGATTCTAAGATCATTATCCCCCAAGTTTGAATCTAAAGTATCTGCAATAGAAGAAAAGGAAAATCTCCGTGTTCTCACTATGTCTCAGCTACATGGAATTCTAACTGCTTATGAAATGAGAAAGGGAGGTCCATCAGACAGAAGAGAAGCTGCTTTTAAGGCATCAGGCAAAGAAGATTACTATGAAGCAAGCCATGTTCCAGAAGAAGAGGAAGAAGAATCAAATTTTGTCAGAAATCTTCAAAGGGGTTCTGGAAGGTTCAGAGGTAAGCTACCTTTCAAATGCTTTGCTTGTGGAAGAGTAGGTCATTATGCTGCAAAATGTCCTTATAAGGATAAAGGAAAGGAACCTGCTAGATGGAACAAGAAACAAAGTGCAAATAAGAAAAGCTACTACACCCATGAAGATAGTGATGGTCTATCAAACAGTGATGAAGATGAACGAGGTAATGAATATAAGTTGTTAATGGCATTTGAAGATGATGATTATATGGATGCTATAGATGTGGATAACCTTTATGATGAAATTACTAGACTCAAGAGATGTATAGAAGAAAAGAATGTGATCATTGATACTCTACAATTTCAAATTGATGAAAAGGAAAAACATCTTGAAAAACTAGAAGGTGAAATTGTTGGTCTTAGAAAAGAGATTGAGAAAACAAAAGCTATTAATCTTAAGTTTGTCAAAGGATCTGAAACTTTGGATGAGATTATCAATGTGCAGCGGTCTCCTCTAAACAAGACAGGTCTGGGCTACAATGGAGAAACCTCTCAAGCATCCACCTCAAAGAGTTATCTTGATGCAGCAAGAAGAAATGAGCAAAAGAACAATGAAGATCATCAGGTAAAGCAGGGACGAATTACAAACAGAAACTATCAGGGGCAATCCATCTTAAGGGTGAACCAGCCACAGGTAAAATCTTCTCAATTTGGTTCAAGAATAGATGAAAATAGAAATTACAATCAGTTGGCTGGTAGATTCGATAACCGCAGAAGTTTCTTCAATGGACAATGCTTTTCTTGCCATAACTTTGGTCACAAAGCAGCTCAATGTGTTGCATATAAAACAATCATGACTAGGGAAGCTCAAAAACAAAGAAGTATGACAGGGATTACAAAAAGGACCTATAACAACTTTTCGGTTCTTGAAAATGAAGTTGAATGTTCTATTTGCAATAACTTTGGTCATGAAGAATCTGAATGCAGGAGCAGGTTTCAGCAGAAAAAGGAGCAAGCCTCAAGCACCAAAACATGGAGAATAAAGGAACCTCAAACAGAAAGATGTGGAATAGCATTTTATGCAGAGGGACAGGAAAATCTATGGTACATTGACAGTGGATGTTCGAAGCATATGACAGGTGATAAAGAAAAACTTGAATCTTATTCTGCTCTAGAAAAGGAAAGAAAGTCTCTTTTGGAAATGATACTCCTGCAACTATAAAAGGAAAAGGCATTGCTCAGTTAAAAGAAAAGGTCAAAGCTGGAAATGTTTTGTATGTTGATGGATTGAAGCATAATCTTCTAAGTGTCAGCCAGATGTGTGATCAAAGAACCGAGGTTATTTTCAGATCGAATGGATGTCTTGTTCGTGATCTTGATACAGGTAAAACAGTACTCAAAGGCAAAAGAACTCCAAATAATCTGTACATATTTGAAGAAGGACAACAACAATGCTATCTAAGCAAGGATGAAGAGCACTGGTTATGGCATCGAAGGTTGGGACATCTAAGCTTCTCACAAATAAGGAAAGCATGCAAATATCAGGCAGTTCGCGATCTTCCAGATATCAAAATTCCTGACAACACCATATGCAGATCATGTCAGTTTGGAAAACAAACCAGGACTAACTTTCCAGAGAAAGAAGGATCAGCTAGCATGCCTCTTGAGCTAGTACATACAGATACATGTGGTCCATTCAGGAAAAGAACACCTAGAGGAGAGGAATACTTGATATTATTTATTGACGATTTCTCCAGGTTTGTCTGGTTAGGACTTATGAAGCACAAAGATGAAGCATTCGAAAAATTCAAATCCTTCAAAGCCTTGGTTGAAAATGAATCAGGTCACAAAATTAAGTGCCTCAGATCCGACAGAGGTGGGGAATTTACTTCAAATGAATTTTTCGATTTCTGTGATGAACATGGGATAAGGAGAGAATTCTCTACAGCTAGAACTCCTCAGCAAAATGGAGTTGTTGAAAGAATGAACAGAACAATCCAACAAATGGCTCGTGCTATGCTTGATGAATCAGGAACTCCCGCAACTTTCTGGGGTGAAGCTGCACATGCTGCGGTTGTTATTCTCAACAAAACAAATGTCCGGGTGAACAGCACTCAAACTCCTCATGAGCTTTGGAGTGGCAGGACTCCTTCGGTAAAGCACTTCAAAATCTTTGGGAGCAAATGCTATATCAAGAATACTGATGAGCAGCTTGGCAAACTTGAACCTAGAGCAGATGAAGGCATTCTTCTTGGCTATTCTCCACATAGCAAAGCATACAAATGCTACAATAAAAGACTTGGCAGAATTGTTGACAGCATTGATGTAGTGGTTGATGAGAAGGGATATATTCCTAGGCAAGTACATCATGAAGATATAGAAGAAGATGAAGGCTACCCTCAAAGACAGAATAATGAAGAAGAAGAACCCCAAGGAGAACCTCAAGAAGAACCAGAGGAGCAGACAAGAATAGAAGAGAAAACTCCATCCAGATATGTTCAGAAGAATCATCCAGAATCTCAGATTGTGGGGCAGAAAGAAGCAGGTGTACAAACAAGAAGAACAGTTGCAGAAGCCTCAAGCTATTTGGCATTACTCTCCTCTACTGAACCACAAAATGTGAAAGAAGCATGCAAAGATGAATGTTGGGTGAAAGCAATGGATGAAGAACTTGAGCAAATCGAAAAGAACAACACTTGGGAGCTGGTTCCTAGACCAAAGGATAAGAATGTTATCGGAACAAAATGGGTCTTCAAAAATAAATTGAATGAAAATGGAGAAGTAATTAGAAACAAAGCCAGACTTGTTTGTAAAGGGTATGCGCAGCAAGAAGGAATAGACTTTGAAGAAACTTTTGCTCCTGTTGCAAGACTTGAGGCCATCCGAATGTTCCTTGCTCTCTCAAGTTTTCAAAACTTCAAAGTATTTCAAATGGACGTGAAATCAGCCTTTCTGAATGGAGACTTGGAAGAAGAAGTGTACATTGAACAGCCAGATGGGTTCATTCTTGGAAATGATCCAAATCTTGTATGCCGATTGAAAAAGGCTCTCTATGGTCTCAAACAAGCTCCAAGGGCTTGGTACTACCGGTTGGACAAATATCTTCATCAACAAGGTTTTTCAAAAGGTTCAGCAGATAGCAATCTGTATATAAAAGTTGAAAATGACAAATTGCTAATACTTGTTGTGTATGTAGATGACATTATTTTTGGCAGCAATGAAGAAGCTATGAGTCAAAGCTTTGCCTCGGTCATGCAGAAAGAATTTGAAATGTCCTTGCTAGGAGAACTGACATATTTCCTTGGTTTGCAAATCCAACAAAAGGAAGGAGGAATTTTTTTATCTCAAACCAAGTATCTCAAACAGATTTTGAAGAAATATGGCATGGAAGATGCAAAACCAGTATGTACACCCATGGTCACAGGATGTAGTCTCAGTGCAAATGATGAATCTGCAGCAGTACATCAACCAACCTACAGATCTATGATTGGAAGTTTACTATATTTGACAGGTACCCGACCGGACATCATGCATGCAGTTGGAATAGTTGGAAGATTTCAGGAAAATCCGAAGGAGACTCATCTTCAGGCAGTGAAGAGAATTTTCAAATATCTTCAAGGGACTCAAAATTATGGCTTATGGTATCCTAGAGATACAGATCTTACTCTTCATGCTTATACAGATGCAGATTGGGCCGGAAGCGTGGATGACAGGAAAAGCACAAGTGGTGGTGCGTTCTTTATGGGTTCCAGACTGGTATCTTGGTTCAGCAAGAAACAGAGTTCGATTGCCTTGTCTACAGCTGAAGCGGAATATGTTGCTACTGCATCTTGTTGCACCCAACTTCTTTGGATGATGCAGACTTTGCAGGATTTTCAAATCACTTGTACACCACCTATCCCCATCTTATGTGATAACACAAGTGCAATCAACATCTCAAAGAATCCGGTTATGCATTCAAAAACCAAGCACATACCAATCAAGTATCATTTTCTCCGGGAACAAGTGATTGAACAGAAGGTCAAGTTGGAGTATGTTCCTTCTAAGGAACAAGTTGCTGATATTCTCACCAAACCATTGCCCAGGGACACTTTTGAGTACCTCATGCAAAAGCTGGGGGTTGTTGATGCATCATCTTATTGTTGAACCCTTTTTTGATTGATGGTACAAGTTCAGGGGGAGCATATAATGCATTGTTGGCATTATGGAGGATGGTCAGAAGGAGATCTTGGAAATAGCTGCAATCTGCCTCTATCTCTTTCATGGAGGATTATGGTTCTTTGTTACAGATCCAGTTCAGGGGGAGCATGATCTTAGGGGGAGCATAACCCTTTGCCCTTGATGTCAAAGGGGGAGAATGAAGCTGAAGTTTGTAAGGTTGCCATCAAGTCCAAAGGGGGAGATTGTTGGCATTATGTTTTCTGGTATGACTCTATGTTACAGATGTTGTACTTGATGGCAACTCCAGTGGCAAGGCTCTCAGTTTGTTGAAAATTAAGAAGGACACAGGAAATCAGTTCAGAAGGTGCGTACCCGCAGGTACACCATCCAGGGTCCGCGTCCAGCGACGCAGGCCAGCCGTTCAGGGGGTGCGTCCACCCAGTGCACACATTTCAAGGCAGAGAAAAAGCACGTGGGGGTTTCTTGTGTGGTATCTAGCCGACGGTTTTGTGTTTCTATGGTGTCGGCTCGTGGTATTGTTCCATGTTTTGAGGAGGAACTTGCCTATATAAAGCAAGGAGATCATTTGGCTAAGTATGTCTTTTTTTGTGGAATATCTTATTGGGTGAGATCTGGTCTAGATCTAAAAGGCGAATCTACTGAAGGACTGAGATCTCTTTGGCACAAGATCAGATCTGTAGATCTGACTGTTTGGGTTACTCTTAAAGTCTTGAAATCATTCATACCCAAAGGGACGCAGGTACAGTGAAAGGAAAGCGCGCCGGGACGCAGTACAGAGTCTGGAGATCTGCGTGGGGACGCAGCGCAGTGACTGTAGATCTGCGTGGGGACGCAGAGCGATCAAGGTTCAGGTGCGTCTCTGAAGCAGAAGGACGCGGCGCGATAGTGTTTTCAGGTGCGTCTCTGTAGCAAAAGATGCGGCGCGATAGTATCTTTGGGTGCGTCCCTGAAGCAACAGAACGCAGAGCAGTTAAAGGAACAGTGCATGGGTACGCAGCGCAGCAGAAGGATATCTGCGTGTGGACGCAGAGTAGCAGAAGGTTAACTGCGTCTGGTCGCAGGCCACAGAAGGAAAAACTGCGTCTCTGTTTTAAGATGTTCTATTGATTGAATTTCTCTGTTGATAAGGTGGTTTGGGATTAGTTATGTTATTGCTGATATGATATCTGTAGTGGTCTATATCTGTTATGTACTTGTTGATCATCTGATGCTTTATGAAAAGAAGTATGGGGTTGTAGCTCCCTTCCAGGAGTAGACTGGAAAACGAGAAAGAGAGAGAGTTGTAGCTCTCTGCAGGTTGCAGCCTGCGTACTGGTAAAGGACTGCACCAGTACAAAATCATTGTAAAAGAAGTTTCTAAATTGAAAGAAGATAGAGACATATTGCAGCAGGTGGTTTTCACCCACATTGGGTTTCCACCTTACATCTTGTGTTCTTTGGTGTGACTATCTGTTTTCTTTGTTCATGCTCATTATTTTATGGTACTGACATACAAAAATAATTCAAAGATCAAATAAGGAAGATTTATTAAATTGCTAGATAATACTGCTTCACCCCCCCTCTCAGTATTATTTCCAACACTATCATAACCTTACCTAATTCCCCGACAGGAGATTCTTCTGCAGAGGTTTCTGTCGATATTCACGCTGTAGAGTCATCTACGACTAAATCAAAATCCGGTGGGAAGAAGAAAGGGAAGAAGAAGAACAAAGCAGAGAAAAATCCAAAGCACAAACCTCGTTATCCATGTCTTATTTGTGAAGAGGAACACGTCACAAGAGACTGCCCTCATCGAGCAGAGGTTGTGAAAATCGTCAAAGGTTCCCAAACTCCTGCTGTTTTGAGGGATCCATTTCCAAATCAAGATAGCAAGATGATAGGTTCTTCCTCGAGTGCTAATGAAGAACCCATATTGATGATGTCCCAGGTAAGGATTGTGACTCGATCACAAGATTATGGTAGTAAAAGTCCTGTTGATGGCAAAGAAGCAGAATCTTCTCATTCTAATCCATCAACCTCAGCTCCCGGTTCCGATCCGCTACAGATCGAGAAACCTAACCCGGACTTAGTAATCAAACCGCCCGCCAAGGGTATACTTTGAAAGTCTGCTTTCAATCCACATGCGAGAGCGGCCCAGAATTATAACATTGTTGAGGACTTAGTTGTTTCACCCTCAGCAATGTCGGCTTTGGAAGTGCTGCAATCATGCCCAGCACAGCGTAAATTACTTTTGTCGGCTATAGGAGCTGTTGATGTTCAGGACCCGAACCTAATAATCTTTGATCTAGAAAATAGTACACCACGTTTGCCTCATCAAATGGCTTTCCAGATCCTAGTGATAGTAAAAAACATGCCTATTCATCGGATTGTAATTGATGAGGGAGCTTCCACGCGTATTATGTCGATACAGTGTTGGAGATCGCTTGGTTCTCCTTCACTAAATCAAT
This sequence comes from Pinus tabuliformis, assembly GCA_031772625.1. Classification (NCBI taxonomy): domain Eukaryota; kingdom Viridiplantae; phylum Streptophyta; class Pinopsida; order Pinales; family Pinaceae; genus Pinus; species Pinus tabuliformis. The sequence goes on along the minus strand of CM062818.1, from coordinate 2,007,799,712 downwards.
CCCCGACAATTCTTAAGGCCTTTGATGGCCGTGGGTTTCATCCTTTTGGCATTCTATAGGATTTGCCTATAGGGGTTGAAGGAAAAACCGTTAGTCTAGATGTGGAGGTGGTTGATGCCCCTCTAGACTACAACCTTCTCTTGGGTCGAAGTTGGTATTACGCTATGACAGCGGTCGTTTCATCGGTCTTTCAAGTAATAAAGTTTCCACATAATGGAAAGATCGTAACAATAGACCAGCTGGCTTACTTTTCATCCAACCCAGCCTCTTCAGAGAGTATTCAGCATGTCGGTAAAACGACTATCCCATATAAGGATGTTGGAGTAGGATTAGTTAAAGATGCCGGTTTACTGGGAACTTTTCCTTTTCCTCCAATCAATGCATTGTCTTCGTTTGCATCCATTCATATGATTACATCAGACACCATTGTTTATGATGGTCCTTGGATCGTTCCTTCTGAATCTGAGATAGACTCATTTGGTGATGTTATGCCTTTGAGTCCATATGAAATTGCCTATGAAGCCGTGTAGTGTTTTACCGACCCGTGTTCAACCAAAATTGACCTAATAAATGTGGTCCGTGAGGAATCACCTTTCACATCAACCTCGGAGTTAATAGCGTTTCCCGAAGTTGTTTCATCTGACGAGCAACTTCGTGAAGTCCTGTGTATAGATGATTTACCATGGGACGATCTCCATCACAGATCTTCGTTTTTACCTGAGGATGGTCGTTTCGAAAATTATTTCTCATCAATCTTTACAGCTGAATATGTCAAGGAAGCTCAGAATCCCATGCAACATCCTGATTCAGAGCTGAATTTGGGAAACATATCTCGAACTATTCCCATTGACATTTCGGTTAAGCCTGGAATTGTTGAGCACATTCATATAGGTGCCTCATGTACAGATGACGAAATTCGGACATACAAGGCCCTATTTCAAGAATTTTTTGACGTGTTTGCCTGGTCCTATGAGGAAATGCCAGGAATTGATCCCGCGATTGTTGTTCATGAGATCAAGACTTACCCGGACGCTAAACCCGTCCGGCAACATTTGCGTCAAATTCACCCACGAAAAGCGGCTGCAATTAAAGCAGAAGTTGAAAAACTGTTGAAAGCAGGTTTCATTTATCCGATTCCGTTAACGGATTGGGTATCAAATATTGTTCCGGTTAACAAAAAACAAGGAACAATAAGAATATGCATCGATTATAGGGACATTAATCGAGCTTTTCCAAAGGACAACTACCCAACACCCTATATCGATCAAATTATTGATGATTGTGCCGGCAACGAAATATTTTCCTTTATGGACGGTTTTTTCGGATACAATCAAATCAATATTCTACCTGCCGATCAACCAAAAACGGCTTTCATTTGTCCATGGGGGACATTTGCTTATTGCAAATTACCTTTTGGGCTCAAGAATGCCAGAGAAACTTTTCAAAGGGTGATGTCTTATACGTTTCATGACATCAAACACATTGTGCAACCGTATCTCGATGATTTGCCTGCTCATTCGTTACATCGAGCTGATCACCTCGTCCATCTACAAGCAATCTTTATGAGATGTAGGCATTATCGAATTTGGTTGAACCCACACAAATTTGTCTTCTGTATAGAAACGGGTTGATTGCTAGGGTTTGTAGTTTCAAAAGCCAGCATTCGCGTTGATCCCTCGAAGGTCGAAGCTATCATCAAATTGCCTCCTCCTTCGAGTCTTCGCCAACTCCAAAGTTTGCAGGGGAAAGCAAACTTTTTACGACGATTCATTCCTAACTACGCCGAGGTTACAAAGGGTTTTACACGGTTGTTGAAACAGAATGCTCAATTCTCTTGGGATGAGATAGCTCAGAAATCTTTTGATGCACTCAAGCATGCGTTGACCCATGCACCGTTGCTGCATCCTCCCAACTACAACCAGGATTACTTTTTGTATCTCGTCGCCTCCCATTCCACCATTGGAATGGTCTTAGTTCAGGAAGATGAATTCAGAACGGAACATGTGATATATTACCTTAGTCAGACGTTAAATCCAACTGAGATAAAATATTCACATGTGGAGAAATTGGCATTGGCAGCCATTCAAGCTATCCAACGTTTTCGTCACTACATTTTGCTTCGTAAAACTACAGTCATTTCGGATTGCAACCCTATGATCTACATTTTGACAAAACAATTTCTAGGGGGAAAGTACTCTAAATGGATTGTTATCCTGCAAGAGTTCGACTTGGAGTTTGAGAAATCTAATTCTAAGAAATCTTTAGTTTTTGCAGAGTTAATGTGTGACTTCCCGCGTGCTGACACGGAAACTGTGGTAGAGGAGCCCATTGCAGACGAATCTTTGTTTCTAATCAGCACTTTAGATCCGTGGTATGGGGATATCATCGTCTATCTCCAGACCCAATCCTTTCGGCCCGAAGTTTCAAAGTCGGAACGTCGGAAAATTCAATTCCAGTCCCAACAGTACAAAATTATTGGAGATACTCTTTATCGCCCTCGAGCGGACTTGGTTTTTCGACGTTGCTTAACACATGAAGAGGCTGAAAGGGTTCTAAATGACTGTCACTCTGGAGCGTGTGGCGGTCATATGTCTGGGTATGCCACAGCCCAAAAGATATTACGCGCTGGCTACTTCTGCCCGTCCTTGTTTAAAGATTGTATTACTGCGGTCCGAAAATGCCACAACTGTCAAGTGTTTGATCGAAATATGCGCGCTCCACCTGCTCCTCTCCACCCTATAATTGCCGTTGGTCCTTTTGCCAAATGGGGTATCGATTTTATTACATGTAACCCTCACTCGGCCGGGGGGCATGCATATATCATCCTTGCGGTAGATTATTTTACTAAGTGGGCCAAGGCGATGCCTACATTCGAGGCAGACGGCAAGACAACTGCAATTTTCGTGTTCAATCATATAATTTCTAGGTTTGGTGTCCCACAAGTGATAATCACTGACCATGGACGCCATTTTCGAAACGTTATGATGACAAAACTTACAGGCCAGCTTGGTTTGCGTCACGATAGTTCAACTCCTTATTATCCACAAGCGAATGGTCTGGTTGAGTCCATCAACAAAGTTTTAGTTATCATGATCCGATGAATCATTTGTATTCATCGGTCGAATTGGCACAACATGTTATTTTCAGCGCTTTGGGCATACCGAACCTCAGTGAAAACATCAACAGCGTTCACTCCTTTCCAACTAGTTTATGGTTTGGAAGCTGTGCTACCCATTGAATGCGAAATCCTATCACTGCAAATGGCCATCGAGTTACTTCCAACTACTTCTGAAGAGGAAAAGTGTTTATTATACTTAGCTTAATTAGATGAGAATCGACGTGATGCTGCATTGGCGATCGAGACTCACGCAAAACGTATGAAAGCTCAGTATGATCGAAATGTGACCCCTCGAAATTTTTCGGAAGGAGACCTAGTTTTATTATATGATCAAGCTAATGATAAATTAGGTGCTGGAAAATTCATTCCTATGTGGCATGGGCCCTATATTGTCAAGCGAAAGCTAGCAAAAGGGGCCTATGAGTTGGTAGACTTTGACGAGGACTCTTTAGGTAAACCCAGAAATGGTCTTTACTTGAAGAGGTATTATGCTTAAAAGATGGGTATGGAGAATTTTTAGTTAGGTTAGTTTTTCTTTCTAGCTGGTGTGTTTGTTAGTTTAGACAGTGTGCTTAGCTTAGAGAGTGTGTTTTTCATCATTATTCTGGCTTATCTTGGTTTTACTCTTGATATTGTAGATGTCGATGCCTCTCCAAACATACATTGGTTTCGCTGATGGTTCTTGTCGTAGTACACGGAATATCTATTCCGCAGCTTGGGTTATCTATTCGCCCTCTGACGAGTTAGTATCTATGCATGGGGTGAGCCTCGGTCAAACAACAAACAACATTGCCGAGAATAGTGCAGTGGTTGAGTTATTATCTGAATCTATTTCATTTGGGATTCGGAGTTTGATAGTGAGGTTAGATTCTGAACTCGTTGCATTACAGCTTAATAGACTGTATGCCATTAGAAATCCAGTGTTATTAAGGTTATTTTTGAGAGTGCGTCTCTTAGAACGTGAGTTTGATTACATTGAATATCAGCATATTCCAAGGTCTTTAAATACATTAGCAGATGCAATTGCTTCTCGAATGTTAAATAGACATTTGCAATAACCATACATGTAAATTTAAAACCATTCCATAACATGATTTACAAGATAAGCCGGTAATAATGATATATATATATATATAGGAGTGTGTCAAAAAATACATCGTCTTCGATCATAGGTTGAAAAACACCTTATGATCGGCAAAAATGATAAGTACAAAAAACCAAAATGTCACATGTGTCTACAAAACGACCATCCAATCACTGGTGATGATCTCTATATGACACCACTGCACGGGCCACCCTACACAAGAACCTCCTAAAAGGTCCTGGGACCCCGACTACATAGCGCTGAAGCCGGATTGGAATGTCATCTATGGTAGTCTCTGGTATATCTGCTGTAAGACGCTCCAGGTCACTTTCCAACTCAGCCAAAGTCTCTGTGATCTCGTCCTGCGGGGCCAGTGCCGCTGCAACTGGTAGTCTCCTCTCGTAAGGTCGGAGATTGGTTGGACGACGTGGGCCTACATCTACATTTTGAAAATCATTACTATCAGTTTTGAGACGATATAAAACAAAAAAAAAATATAGATAGTTTAAAAAACTTGTGGAAAATGAAGTTACCTGTATCATCCCATTGTTCTCCCAGTGGAAGAACCATGTCCGGATCTCCACGAAAATCAACTCCGGCATAAGGAAAATCCTGTATAGAAAAGACCTGGTCTTCTAACCAGCGAAAGTACTCCGGAGTAAATCGGATAACCTCCGTCCCCTCATCAGGATGACGGGCCATAACCGCAACCCATCGAATCAATTTGGGCTCTCGAGGAAGCCCAACCTCAACAGTGAGCTACTGTGGGATCAGCATCAGAACCCTCTCTAAGCCAAAACTCACAACTAAAGCCCCATAACCAAAGGTCTTTAGCTGTCTGTTTTTGGCTCTAGTCAGTTGGCCTTTTACATTGGCCAACACAGCATCACACCAGTTGAAAATGGTACCTCGATAGCAATCATTCGCCATCCGCATCTGGGATCCAGTGGCAATGTGTAAAGCGGCAGCCCCGCAAAGTCTGGTAACTGCAAAGGCAATCACCATAAGTTCAGGTCAGGATATAGTTTTGATCTCTATTCCCTTCTCCTGAGACTGAGTGTTACACCACTCTAGTCGAAGACTAGCGACCAATTGGCCACCTGGCCTAGTCCCGAACAGAGTCAAGTGTTCGCCTCTCTTGGGAAAACCAGTGAGAAAGTAGATATCTGCCGGCTCCATCTCAAGCTAGTGCCCTCCAATATAAAAACACTGGTCCTAAACGTTCCATCTTTCTACCAGCCACTCTAGAAAGCTCACTTGGGCCCTCATGCCAGGTATGGCCCAGTATTTATAAAGGCTGCATGCCTTCAAAGCATCAATTGACGGTTGATGATTAATGGCGGCCAAATCAACATCTTCGTTCTCTCTCTCGCGCCAATCAAGCTTGGTGAACAATCTACAACCCAAGAAACATCCATTAGATTCCATAAAATCAAAAAAAATTGGTCCTTTTTGGAGCATTTAGGGTTTAAGAACTTGTTGCGCGGAGTACGCACTCCGCCTTTAGGAACAGAGCGTGGGTACGCAGGGTCCCTGAAGGCAGGTGCGTACTCCCGACATTTTTTCAACTGCAAAAATGTCGGGGTACGCGGGTCACTAGTGTGGCACCTGCGTACCCCGAGAAGCGGTCTTTGAAACCCCAAAGCCTCTAGAAAATGAAATATAGGGCCTAAAAAAGAATTCTAAACGGATGAAATTGAAGAGGAGGATGTTAAAAATTACCTAGAAGAGACAGCGTTCGGTTTCGACGGTCGGATTCTCCGCAATGTCCACGGGAAGTTTCTTGCCAAAAGCCCTTTTTCTCTCCTCAACAGTAAAATGATAAAAATGAATTGGTAAAAGCCCTTTTTATAGGTTTTTTGGGTAAATAAATGGTAAATTTGTTTATTTTTCACCATGAAAAGGTATTTTTCAAAGTATTTTTTATCTATCTTCAACAGGTATGAGTAATGTTTTGGTTTTTGTGCAGGATAAAGGATTTTCAGGGAAAATTGTCACTTTTTACAAACAAAAACATTAGAGTCATATTTAAGCCCTTTTCTGACTCTTGAAACATGAAAAGATTGCCGAGCATTTCTTTTACACTCGTTAAAACGGAATTAAAAGACGGTCCTCTTACAACCCTTTTCTGACCGTAAAAACATGAAAAGATTGCCGGATTTTTGTCGTTTCAAATTCGATATTGGAAATAAAACGACGTGTCCTTGATCGCTTTTTACTTTTCAGATCAGAGACACTAATTATGAAAGTACTCCTTGGTCGTAAAGATCAAGCGGTTCTCTCAAGTATTATTTTATACTTTTTCGGGCTTGAGAGACACAAATTTATGAAAAAGGTCAACCCTGGAGTCTTCTTAAGTTTTTTCAGACTCTCTAAAATTGAAAAACGTTGAGTTTCTCCTATACTGGACTCGTTAAAATTTCACAGTAAAGGACCTATTCAATTACAAACAGGAACGGACCACTCCTTCTTAGGGTTTGAATCTAAACTAAGTTGGAGTCATCCGAAGGATGAGCTATAATCAAGCAAATGTTATCCTCCTCAAGCTTGTAAAAAATAAAGAGGTACTTGCCAGAAATGGTGGGGGAAAAGAGAGAAAAATGAGCCTATTTGTTATCCTTTGTCTCGGAAAAACCTTATCACCACTCTTGAACACGACACTTTTCATTCACCTGGGTTGGGAAATCCTTTGCCTAACAGTTGATCAAACCACATTGAAAGTCTTCAACCGGTTTCTGGGTATTAACTTTGGGTCACTTGTCACCAAGCCATCTGTTGTGTCGTTATGTGTTCAAGAGGTCATTGCAAATAAACCATTCATCTGCAAAATACCTGTCATCCATCTTGACCATCCCTGAGTCAGTCCTTACAGCTACATTTCTTCAACTTGATCTATGATTTCATGTTGTGGGCTTGCCTGCAACGGATCGCTTTCTATCGACATCAGTACATTATCTAGAAATATGATCTAGAAATCGTCAGTACCTTGAGATCTGCATGCCTCAATGGCAGGTTTCTCGCCTTTGACGACAGTTTACATCATTGACTTTCGATCGAAGGATTCCGTGACATGTTCGACATCAACACATTCATTCACATCTCACGGATTGTACTGGGTACTTTGAGAGCCATTGACATCACTAATGGTTTCTCTTACACTTGTTAACAGTTTACATCATTGACTGGTAATCAAGTGGTTTCTACCATGTTCGACATCAACTCATTTATTCGCATGGATAGAATCGTACTATTTCGGGAAGCAAAAATGAAGACCCTAGATCTAGCTTCCGCCATCCAGGCTGCGAGGAGTTTTGTATTCATTATATAGTAGACTAATTATAAACAGATGGCTGCATCCATACTGTGTCTACATATGTCTATGATTATGATGTATTGCAAAATCATTCCTATATCAAAGCAGTAGTTAGTTTGTTAGTTAAGTTTTTGATCTGAGTATGGGAATGCCTACCTCAGCGATGATATGATCTCATATATGTATTTTGTGTTGAATATTTGCAGGTTCCGACTGGGCTCTCCACAAGATAATCCTCGAAATGATAAAGTGCTTCACGCTTCCTAGATGATATAAAACCCTAATCTACTATAGACCTCGCACTTTAGGGGGCAATCTGTTACACTAAAATTTGTCACCATGACTATTTGCAGTCAGTATGGCTCCATCAACAACCATATTTTCCTCCTTGGCAAGTCTTATACCTCTGCTCCTCACGTCAAACTCCAAAAAAGAGAGAAAGCCTTTAAAAAGTCAATATAACTCTGGTTCCACACTTTCTCTTACTCTTACCTGCGTGCACGCACCTCAAGTACATAATACCTGCGTACTTGTATGCTTTGTCTGTAAAGGGGTGGGTGTGTACCCCTGTAAAAGTCAAAAGGCGCAAGTTTTACTTCAAAAAACTTACTTGCGGTCGATTCTAGAGCATTCTAGAAGATGGTTTGACGTGGATTGAGCGCCTCCAAATGGTTCATGCATCCCAATGAAAGAGGAACTTATCCCATGAAGAGGGGAGCTACCCCTTTGAAAGAGGAGCTTATCCCATTGATGGTGGACCTATTTAACTTCCTCCAAAGCATTATAAATACAGGCATTGGGCCAGAGGGAGGAGAGGTTGAAAGCTGAACATTCCTAAGCGTAGATGCTGCTGAAATTAGGACTCCCTTATAGAGCTTGAGAGGAGAGATTCCAATCCTTTCTTAGCTTCATTTGGAAGTGGGTGAGCTGATCAAAGTAGAGGAGAACTCTTGCTGGACCCTGGAAGGGACCTGCACAACACCAAGGCACTGGTTGTAAGGTTTCTTTTGTTTCCAATTAATACAATTAAGTTCATTTTTCTCAACAAGTTGTTATATATAATTTGTTTCATAAACTCCTTGGTCTTTATGATGAATATGTTTTATTATATGAGTTATTCAGGTGCTATGTAATCATTTTCTTGTTAGTGAATGCAGGCTTCAAGGAGAAGGAGCTCATCTGGATCGAAGAGGCTTGGCTGCTACAAACAGCGTTGGACTAAAGGTATGCCTTAAACACCTGGTTGCTTTTATTTTAAATGCATATTTAGGGAAAGATAGTGCTTGATTGTTTTGTTTGTCACTAGAAAAGCCTTGTTTTCTAGGGAGGTCAGTTTTGTCCGCAAAATTGACTCTTTCCACATGACATGAATGATATTTATCTTCTCTTTCCATTCATCATCTCTTCAATAATTTTCCTTGCAGTTTATAAACATAATTCTTTTCACTAATCTCTATTTTGATGGAAAATTATTATATGTTATTTTCACTCCTTAATGAATTCATGTTTCATGACCATTGAGACTTTTATGTTTCTTTTGAACACCATATTACACCGAAAAAACCTAAAATCCATCACAAAAGCATTGCGTCCTTGCTCCTTCATATCTTTGTTGTTGTAATCCTTTGACCCTCTAACCTAGTTACCTAGTTTTTCTCCCTTATCCATAACCAAAACCCTAATTTTTTTAAAACCCACCTAAGCCTAACTATCTAGCCTAAAAACCTTTACAATCTAGTCATCTCATGGTTGTGACTTCACAGAGAGAACCCTCTCTGGTTTGGTAGGGATAGCTACCAAATAGACAACTTTGTTTATGGTTACCTTCATCAATTTCTCTCAGCTTGGGAGTTGTGGAGGATAACATTTTGGTGCCATTGCCGAGGAAATGATTGTTATATCATTCTTGGGAATTAGTTCTATTAGTTCTTTGAAGACTGGTTATGTGGGTGACAGATTCTAGTATCCAAAGAAGGCTAATTTAAGAAATCACATCAAGTTCAAGGTGTAAACAAATTTGGCTCCTAAAAGATACACGAGGTCAAATCCTGACCCAAATCTACCTACTATTGTTGATGATCGAGAGAAGTTTCTTAAGAAACTCAAAAATCCTATTCTTGAAAGTGAACCTAGAAAATTGGTTAAAGCTACATCTCTACCTGATCAATTATTGACTGTTGAAGATATTTATTTTGATATTCAGTCTAAGCAATCTTTGTTTCAATCTAAACCTATGTCTTCCCTTTCGGAAGTGGTTTGTAACCCTATTAGGTTTGATTCCTACCTACCTTCTGCCAAATATCTCTTTTCCAAAATTGATCATGAGTTATGGTTAAATTTTGATCAACTTCAAATCCTAGCAGACCAACTTCAAATCACTACCAAGAAAGCTTACATTCAATATAATCTTGAAAACCTAGCTACTGCTTCATCCTCTACTTAATCTCCAAACACATCAGCTACATCATCTGCCATTGTTAGTTTACCACTATCTTCACCAGTGTCATCATCTCCATGAACAAAACCTATTGTAACACCTACACAACCCATTGTATTACACCTACTACCTCCTCAAGTAGTCATGACATGGTTTGCTCCTTTACTATTACTTGGTCAACTTGCTACCCTACCTCAGAACTATGGTCAAAGACTCCCTCTTTTTAATGGAACATTAGAGATCACAACATAACAACATGTTGACAAACTGATAGATTTTATTGACCTTCAAGAGGTTGATGAGGAGGATGCAAAGATTAGATTCATAGCCCATAGTTTTTCCTAAGATGTGAAGAAATGGTTTTGCAGTTTTGCGGCCAATTCCATCAATAGTTCCCAACGGTTAATAGAGTTATTCTTATTCTGGTGGTAGGAGAAGAAAAATCCATTACAGATTTTGGCTGAGCACAGTACGATGAAAAGAAACTCAAATGAGATAGTGTAGGAGTTTACAACAAGGTTCAATCTGATTTACAATTCCATTCCCAATGATATCAAACCTCCCCCTGGTTTACCCATCTTCCACTATCTTGATGCCTTCAATCCGGACATGGAATATCAACTTAGGTAGAGATATCCTGCAACTTTGGAAGAAATGCAATGCAATGCTATAAGTGTGGAAGCCAATTTTCTTATCAAAAAGTCAAAAATCAAATCAAAGAAACCTAAGAAGAAATTCACTATTAGGGAGGAGTCATCTTCTTCCTCTAAGGTAAAGCTTGACACTATGATTAAAAGAGTGGAAAGAATGATAGAAAAATTGATTGTTGCTGATAGAAAAGCAGGGCCTTCGATAAGGAATCTAAACTATAGGGGCTAGCAACAATCACAGTTCCAAAATAAGCAGAAAGAATAGAAAAATCAGGATCCTTAGAGACGGATCAGAACACCATTTCAACAAAACTACACACAAGGCTTGAAAGATGATGAAGAAGAAATTTCTGAGGCTAATCATTTCTTTGAGGAAGATGAATCACCTACCTTTCTAACTGAGGAAGATCATTTTTCTGAGGAATCAATAACACTAAGCGATCAACTTGTCCTTACCAATGATGATTCATGGGTAATGCAGAAGAGAGAGTATCAAAGGGGATATCAAAATGCCCTCAATCATTTATAGAAATAATACAACTTGAGGAGCAGAAATGTCCCTATCACATTACAATAGAAAAGGAAAAATGTTTAGAAAGATACACTAGATAAAGAAGCAGATCCTGTATATGAAAACATAGAAAAATAAATTTTCATTCTAAGTCAGGATAAAAATAATGAAGCTTCTACCGGCAATGTGAGGAAGGATAAGGAGGTTCAAACTGAAATTCAGAAAAATGAATCTCAAGCCAAAGGACAACATGAAAGGAAGGACACTGCAAAAAAAAGGTAGACAAACAATCCAATCTATTTAGCTTAGAGATTAAAATTTCCAAATTGAAGGTTTCAATTCCTCTAACTAAACTAGTCAAAAATAAAAAGTACAAATTCCTAATTCCTAAGATGTTGAAAGTAGAGGCGGCAATTTTCTTTGGTCTAACTATAGAGGGAAGTCCTGAGGAGAATGAAGTTTCCCCTTTCTATCTTAGTTTGGAACTCCATGATTTTATACTCCATAATGCCATGTTAGATTTTGGTGCCTCACATAACCTGATGCAAAAAACTATTATGGAAAAACTAGGACTAGATATTACTTGACCTTAGCATGACTTGTATTCTTTTGATTCGGGAAGAGTCAAATGCATTGGCCTTATTAAATATCTAGTAGTGTCCCTCGACCAAATCTTTGCCAAAAATGTATTGATGGATGTAGTGGTTGCTGATATACCTCCATGATTTGGCATGTTGCTTTCATGGTCTTGAGGGGAAAAGCTGAAAGGAACCTTTTAACTTGATTTTTCATATTCCACTATATCGATATTTGGGTTGTGCATAAAACTATACCAATAGAAGAATATGAAATTCATGATTAGTAGCAAAGAAAGGCCAAATAATCAACTTATCCACACTGTACATAAAGATCTAGAGTATTTCATTTTGCATAGTGATTTGAATCCAGTTGATGATGATAGTCAAATTGTTCAGATTTGAGAAGTTTTGGATGTCATAGGTAGTCTATAGGAAGATTTGATTTCAAAAAAAGGAAAATAATGTAGAAATTTTGCAGCAGGAAAATTCATCCGAAGAGATTGTTGAGAGAGTAAGTCATCCTCCAGAAAATCAGAAAGATCATTCTTCCAAAATTATGTTTCCCGATGAAGAAGAAGGTCTTTGGACCATGGAGTTTGATGATGCATTGAGTAAGGAAGGAGATGGAATCGACATGTGTGTTAAACACATAGATGGCAGACACATAGGATGAATGATAAGCATGATAATATATCAATTATTGACAATGATGTACATTTATAGTATATGGTGTGACCCTTGGCTTCATATTCCAAGTGGTCTCTTGGACTCCATTTTTTTGTTCATCTTCCACACCAACCCTTAGAGGATTAGGTGTCCAACATTCCCCCCCTTAATCTGAAGGGTTATCTATGAGTACAAGAAGAGAGTTGTAATACAAAATGTGAAAAAATGCATGGCGACACTAGGATGAATGTGCTCTCTGAAATGTTGGTATCAAGGGAGGTGGTTTAAGGATTACCACCAACAATGGAATGCTTAGTGTAGTTCCGAGAACTCTTGCAAATCTTGCATGAAGCCGAGGTCTTCTACTAGAGGAAGTGCTCCTGATGTTTTGAATATGGAAACCTTCAACTATGAAAGGGAGGTCTCACCCCGCATAAGAGGGAGAACCTCAACCTGAAAATGGAGGTCTCAACCTGTGATGGTTTAAGGATGACCAACAACTCCAGAATGCTTAATGCAATTCCTAGAACTCTTCCAAAACTAGCAAGAAGATGAAGGCTTATTCTAGAGGAAGTGTCCCCAATTCTTTGAAGAGGCATCACCAACTGAAGGCATGCTCAGTGGCATCTTTGTCTCTGGCTACAACTCTGAATCTGGTATGGCAGGTTGTGGCTCACGCTCACTTGATGTGGCTTTGAAGCTTGTAGATGACCATCATTTCCCCCCCGTCAAATACAACGTGAGATGATGCAGAAAACTCAACTGCAAGGTTGTTCAATATTTGAGAACAAATCTTGTTGTATGAGTGAAATATCTTCTTGGCTATTGAATCCCATTGCCAAGCAACGATCCATCCAAGATGAATCTTTGTTCTTGTAGGAGGTTTGTTTCTGAAGCGTCCGTTTCAAGAATGAATGGTTTTATAATAGTGCTTACATGGATGAGGATCAAAACAATGATCTTTCATGTGGCCAAATTGGTCACAATGTTAGCATTTTACAATCTGTTGTTGTTACTGTGGAAGAGGAGCAGAATCTGGAAGAGCTGAAGGTGAACTGTCATGAAAAAATCCAACACTCTGAAACTGAATGGGCTTTGAGTAATATGGAATATGAAAGGACACGTCCTTATCATATCCAAGACTAGTTATGTGCTTGTTGTGGACAAGCTCTTCCCAAGGTCTGATGATGGGCTTGGGAAGTGCAAACTGAACTTCTGCTTATGCATGCAATTCCACTCCTTCATTGGGTACTAGATCAACATTATTGATTTTCTGTTGTTGGAAGTCTGTCTCAATCTTATTGATTTGACCACTTGCTCACTTCTGATGGGTGTCATGATGCTTATGTTGTTGTAACTCATCTTGCTAAAGCTGAGATTTAAGCTGCAAAAAATCAAAATTTTCTTATGTATGTTGCAAGCATGTTTGAATGTCAAAAAGAGTTCTCTTACTAATGTTGATTGTTCTTTCAATAGTTGACATAATTAGAGTTCTTAATAGCTCTAATAAATTTCCAACTTGATTCATTTTTAAACTTCAATATGTCAACTCAATTCATCAACAATAATCTAAAATAAAAAAAACTTAGTTCGCAACCTTCAATGTTTCAAACTAGCACCAATAGAAATGCCAAAATTTTATAATACTAATGTAGCTAATACACCTGGTAATTTATCCCAATGGACAAAGATTGAATGGGCTGATATGGGACTATTTGAACCCAACTTGGCACTCCAAAAAAGCAACTACAGGTGTAAGAAATCAACTCCGTCTTTGATGTATAGGTGGCTACATGCATACAAAAAGCGATCCGAGAGGCACACACAAATTTGGAACTATAGGAGAACAAACTATAGGAGAACACAAGTAATAATATTTCTTGGTGTCACTACCCTCCTATATTCATTTGGTAAATTTTGGCTCTTAGCGCTTACCTCTACTTGTGAGTGTGTTGTAATAGAGATGAAGACTCAGAGAGAGTTGCACCCTCTTTAATTTGACTACTCTAAAGAAACTTATTAGAGCCTAGAAGCTTATGAAATGGGAAGTATGGATATTATGAGTAAAGAACACTTGCTTGGGCCAAAATACATTCCTATTCCTCAAGTTTCATCATCAGGATGGTCTTTGAATATTGACTCTACTCAAGGACGCTCTATTCTTCATGATCATTACAAATTAATCCATGAAAAATAAGTTGAATATGCACACAAGGTGTATGTGGAACTCAAGTATCAAGGCCTTCAACTAAACAAAGTTGTCTTTGATTATAAATTGCGTTTGTAGAAAGTGAAGGAGAAGCTCCATGAAAACTACCTAAGAGAGCAAACCGTGAAGGTTGTTGAGGTAAATAGACAGCTAGAGGAGCCTTGCAACCTTTTAAGCAAGGGTTTCAGTATATATACACTGAACTTGGGGCCAAGGCATCCAAAAAGAAAGCTGCAATCTCTGACCTTCAAAACATTACAAATATTGAACGCTAGCAAGCAGTTTGCCAATGCAGACCTCTACAGAGCACCATTAGGGAATTCTCAATGAACTTATCACACTATCTCACCATACCTTGTCCACTGAATCTCATTGGTATTGTAGGCCACGACAACTCTGAGAAATTTTAAAGAAGGGACGATATTTTTTTTTCCAGATATCCCCTCTTCTCTGGTATGTGTCGAAATAATTGTTTATTGTAAGTGTCGTAGAGCTTTGTCAATGATGACATTCTGATGCGTTATTTTTCTTCAAGTGTTGGGAATAGTAGTATTCAAGGGCGAGCTTAACATTAAAGAAATGGTTTGGTATTTGAGACTCGCTTCATGGTTAGAGATTTTCTTTTAGAAAATGTGCCAGCATTCCGCTTCACTTTATGAGAAGATTTGCTTCTGCTAGGTATAAAGAAACTCTGAAATAGTTATGGAAATATCCTGATACAGTGCTCATTTGTATGGAAAAATGGAGCATTTTTTGGGAAAGATTTTCATCATTCTGGTCCTATGCCTTTAACCCATTAGATAAGATAGCAGATTGGTTGGTTATTGCAGTTTTGTAATAAATATTTATGTATGGGAAGAGGTAACGAGCCTCAGGCATAATAAAAATCACAGACTAAGGAGAGCAGAGGGTGAGATTACTAAAATTGGAGACCTTGCTGATGGACAATGATGGCATGGAGTGTTTTTCATTTGATTTTCAGAACTGTATGCAACACATGCCAAAGATATGCAAGAAGAGCTTAAACTGGGGACCTAATAACCTAACGCTATACTTGGTGCTCCTCAGAGTAGCTACAATAGGCACATAGGAGTTACTACTCAGAAGAAATATTTGATATGAGAAGACTAGCACAAAAACTCTAGGAGATAGGTGTAGAGGTAGATCTCACAACCTTCAATTAGGTGTGGATGGTAGCGCTGAGCACCCAGGCTACAAGTGTGGGAGTTGAGGGGATAGATTCACCGACAGTAACATCCACGACCATTCATTTCTTGTTGGCTTTCCCAAAATTTACGCTGAGTATGAGGAGACTAGCCATTTTTTTTTCTATGTTGAGAATGCAAATAGAAAGACCACAAATCAATTCCAAACCAAACTCAGATTTGAGGAGCTATGAACCAGGTATGAACCATATGATGTAAACTGGCATGAACTAGTTCTCAAAATAATATCAATGCATATATAAATACAACCCTCATATAAAACAAAATTTAATGCAGGAGTAACACTACAACTTCGCTTATAAACCTTGAACTTCAATTAACGCACATAGAAACAATGTATATACCAAGATTTAGTGGGGCAGAGAGCCAAATTTAGGTCTTGTATTCTAACAAGTTCAGATTTTAGAGAGTCTAGATAACACCCAGGTCTAGAAACAAACTCACAAAAAATGACCATAAAAAATAGTGGCTCAAATTGGAGCATGACAGGAATTCGCCTGCTCTGATACCATGTTAAACGCATACTCGGAAAACACATAGGATGAATGATACGCATGAGAGTACATCTATTATTGACAATGATATACATTTATTGTACTTGGTGTGACCCTTGCATTCATATTCCAAGTGGTCTCTTGCACTCCCTTTGGTTGTTCAGCTTCCACACCAACCCTTAGAGGATTAGGTGTCCAACAATGTGGATGCATGGCCCCTTGCATCAGTCATGTAAAATTCCTCAAAATGTAAGACTATGTTCTTATAAATTGGCCTTTGATTACTAAAATAAAGAGGCTAACTATGAAGCCCTGATTGTTGGCCTTCAAATTCTGAAAAAACTGGATGCAAAGGGAATTTCAATTTATGGCGACTCCGAGATAATAATTAAATAGGTAAAAGGGGAGTGCAAGGCCAAGCATCCAAGGATGCGCACTTATAGAAATGTTATGCTTGACATTCTTAAGTCTTTTCCTGAATATACTTTTTCTTTGATCCTTAGAACTCAGAATATTATGGTTGATTCCCTCATTACTGTAGCAAGTATGGTTAACATTCCCACCCATTCAAGTAAGAAGTATTCAATTCATGTCAAGCACTTCCCAAATATCCCTCACAATCTGAGATATTGGCACATATTTTGGGATGACAAAAAGATTAATAACCTTTTGTAGATGGAGGATGGATTTCTAAATTCCCATATTGATGGTACATCTGATGAAGATAATCAGGAAATTGAAGCAATAGAGGTTCAAGTGTGGGATTTGAAATAAAATAACATACCACGAGTTCTTGTACCTTTGGAAGAGTTATTTGATCGTGACGATGTTGCTAGAAAGCCCACCATGGTCCCTACAGAAAAAGGTGTTGAAGATGTAAACATTGGTACAACAGATAAGCCCAAGATGGTCAAATTATCAAAGTCTCTATCTCCTGAGATAAAAAGTAAATATATTTCTTTGATGACAAAAGTTTCTAATGTATTTTGCTTGGGACAATTCAAATTTAAAGGAGTATGATAAGAACATCATTCAACACACTATACCGATCAAACCTAATCAAAATCCATTCCTCCAAAAGATGAGGAGGATTAATCCTAAGTTGCTGACATCCATCGAAAAAGACGTAAATACGCTTTATAAATATGGCATTAAAATTCCTATCAGTCTTTTTGAATGGATGTCAAATATTGAGCCGGTGAGAAAGAATACCGGGGAGATTCGTCTTTGTATCGATTTCAAAAATTTGAACAAAGTGTCCTTAAAGGAGAATTATCCCCTCCTGAAGATGGACCATATCCTATAAAGGGTAGTTGAATCCTCTAGAATGTTATTTCTTGATGGGTACTCTAGCTACAACCAAATTTTAGTTCACAAGGATGATCAACTGAAAACAACCTTCACAACACCATGGGGTACATTTATGTATGCCAAAATTCCATTTGGATTAAAGAATGCAGGAGCAACATTCCAGCGGGCCATGGATATTGCTTTCACCAATGAAAAGGATGTTTTTCTAGTTATTTATTTAGATGATCTCACAATTTTTTCTAAATCTGATGAGGAACACTTACATCATCTAAGAATTGTCTTTCAGAGCTCCAGAAGAGTTTAAGCCATTCAGTAGATAGATTTTCCAAGGAAAAAAATAGAAATTCAGTCATTCAATGGGAAAATTAACTTTTTAAGGAGATCATCCCCACCCTCCCTAAACATTTGAGAGAGATGGTAGACATGCTAAAAAGGGACAGTCAGGTAAGATGATCTGAAGATTCCAAGAAGTCTTCCAATGCAATCAAATTTTCATTATCTACTGCTCCTACTTTAAATAGTCCCGACTATACTTTAGATTTTATCATATTTTCATTGGCCTCATAGAATAGTTTAGCTGTCGTCTTGATGCAAAAGAAGGATCAGAAAAATTAACAACCCATAACATTTTTTCAGTTGGACAATAAGGGATGTGGCACTAAAATACAAAATTATTAAGAAGGAGGATTTGGCTTTGGTAAAAGCGTTTATAGACTTCTGAGTATATATTTTGCATTCTCATACTAGATTATATGTTCCAATAATAGTAGTAAAGGAAGTCCTTAGGAAAACTCATCCATAAGGTCAAAGAGGAAAATTGATAACAACAATGTTAGAATACGATCTAGAAATAAAGCCAACAAATCTCATTAAGGGAAAGGGTTTGGCCAAGCTTATGGTTGAATGTGATTTGCATGCATTAGATATCAATTGGATTGCAGCCCTCTCCAAAGAAGCAGAAGATTCACAAGTACAGGTGTCAGATATGTTCACTTCATCTTCATGGTACTCCAACATTGTTTATGTATTGAAACATTTAAATCCTCCACCGAAAGTGCTCAAAGGTAAAAGTAGGCCATTAAAATTGAAAGCTTCAAGATATTGCATTCTTGGCAGTGTTTTGTTTTGGAAAGATCGGGCAGTGTGTTGTTGAACTGTCTTGTTGAAAATGAAGCGATGGATGTAATGAACGATTTCCACAAAGGATATTATAGTGGCCATCTCTTTTGGAAAACTACAACCAACAAAATGTTGAGGGGTGGGTTTTATTGGCCTACTATTTTTGCTTGTGTACAAAATAGTAATGAGCTGCCATGAGTGCTAGATTTTTCAAGGGAAAATAAAACTTTTGCCATTACCTTTGTAACTTGTTTTGGTCTCATCGCCATTTCAGCAGTTGGGTTTTGATTTTTTTGGAAAAATACATCTTTCAACGTCTTCACAACACAAGTGGATCTTGACAGCCACAAACTACTTTACAAAATGGATTGAAGCAATTCCAACCAGGCAAGCTATTGATTCTATTGTCATTCAGTTTATTGAAACTAATATCTTGTCTAGATTTGGTTGCCCACAGAAAATAATCACTGACAATGATGTTGCTCTCAAGTCCAAGAAGATGGTGGAGTTTTGTGAGAATTACCATATCACGTTGGGGCATTCTACCGCTTATTACCCACAAGGGAATGGGCTGGTTGAATCCTCTAATAAATCTCTGATGAACATCATTAAGAATGCTCTAGAGGTCAATAAAAATAACTGGCACAAAAATCTCAGTAATGCTTTATGGGCGGATAGAGTCAATACTAAAAAATCCATAGGCATGTCTCTTGTATAATTAGTGTAAGGGGTTGATACTATTTCTCCTTCATCCCTTGCTATTCCAGTCATGAAACTTCTACAGGAAGTGAGCAGTGAATCGAATGATGTGCATTAGAGGTTAAGTCAAATGATCTATTTACAAAGAACTAGTGAAGAAGTATTTCAAAATAATTCCACGCTCAGGAAAGGATTGAAAGGACTTATGACTGCAAGACCAAAGAAGATAACTTCAACATGGGTGATGTGGTTCTTTGTTGGCATGCGTAGAACAAAGAGAAGGGAAAACAAAACAATTTTGAAAACCTATGGAAGGGACCATACAAAATCTCAGCATTCAGGCAGGAGAATGGTTATGCGTTGGAAGAAATGAATGGCCAAATTTATTTGGGAGGAGAAATCAATGCTAGGCTTCTCGAGCACTAATACATCTGAAGAAATTTCTAGAGATTTTCATGATCATTGTATATACCAGTTTACATTTCATGTCAGAGTTTGTAGTGGTTAGTTTAGGAGTTTTAAGCATGAGGAGAAGGCCATAAGGCTTCTTGATCAACTACTGGTTTAAAGTTTCTATTCTCTTTGTTTATTATTTGTAAAGGTGAGTTAGTTAGTGAGTTTTTAGATTCAAGTTAGTCTTTTCATTTTGACTCCATGCCCAATGAATAACGTTACTAGGTCTACAGTGTTCTTGAGACCTCCAAGGAGCTGCCATCCCCAACTAGAGCCAATGTTAGTCTCAGTCAATTATGCCTGTCACCAATTGTCAAAATGATTTTACCAAGTTTTGTTAAGGGTCTCAAAGTCAAATTTTATGATGTCACTAGGTATTAAGAATAAAATTTGGTCACTCGTTAGTGTGTTTAGGGTTATTTCTACTCTCTCAAGAATTTCACATGCCGATCACTTTCATCACTCAGCTAAGTGTATCATCATTAAGAGACTATCATCATTATGTCAGTCATCTCTGTCATGATTCCATTCAATTGAGTGTCTCCATTAGATCATTAGGGTTTCAAGGTCACTAAAACATTCATTTCATGCATAAAATCCAGCAGAGGAGGAGTGGTAATAAGCATGTCTCTTTAATGAATTTTTATTTCAAATGTAATTTTATGTTTTTATATGTAATAAGTACTTCAAGGTTCCAAAGGCTGCAATTTAGAGTTCCAAAAAGATCCAATATTTCAAGAAATCAAATAAAGTTACAAAGGTTCAAATTTCAAAGGTTATAAAGGGTCAAGGTTCCAAATTGGAGTTTAAAAGGGTAAGATGAGTTTTTTTTTAAACTCATTTGCACTCTTAAAAATCTCATGATCTCTCATTCATCATCGTGCAAGCTAAAAAAGGATAAAAAATTGGAAAAGCTATGGTTTTGTTGCATTTTGGGATAGTTGTGACCTTTCGTGTGACCTTTCTGAGAACTGTTACTCTTTGTGCGACCTTTTTGGCAGTGCAACCCAAGGAGTGACCCACAACGTGATTCTTCTAGGAAATTCATAGTGTTTAGATTTCTTCTTGATTTCAAGATAATACTTGATTTCTTCTAGCTTGCAAAGATCGTTTAAGGACTCCTAAGCCTCTGCAAACATTAAGTGATTATCTACACCATCATTTCAAATAATTTCATCAAGATAAATTGATTTCTTCTGAGGGTTTTCTCCAACAAATATTTTGTTGAATGAAACCTAGCTTCTACTCATTTACCACTATATATATCATCCATGAAACCCTGACTTAATATCTCCTATCATTTCACTACTCATTCACCATCGACTTCATCAAACGCTAACCTTCCACTACGTTTTCACCTTTGAGAAAAATCCCACATCATTTTTATCAACATCATATGGCTAGGGTATTATCGTTCAATAAATTTAATGGACAGTGAACAAGAGAGTGAAACGAAAGTGCACAAGGGAGGACACCATTCAAGGTTTCAGTTATCTAACCTGAGAGAAATCAATGCTTCTCCATTTATCCAAAAATATTTTAGAAATTTTGGTTGTATGAAGTTTTGTGAGAAGGTTGCAAAGGTTGGTTCTCATGTCCATTTGACAAGCCTTTTTGACCAAAATTTCAACATAGACAAGGTTTTCATAGCAGGTATAGTGTTTAGTGTTTTAGCAGATATTATTTCTTCAGCCACATGTATTCCACATCATGGTGACACTTGGTTCAAAGGCATGGAATTAGACCTTGATGATCATAAGGTGTTCCTAAAACCTAATGTTATAGAGACTTCTGAATATGTTTTTCCTTTTAGACAACAAGTATGTCCCTTTAATGAAGCTTATTATGAAATATTTTACATGTGAAGGAAAATTCTTCAGGTTATGTAGGTATCATGTTAGGTTACTTATGCACTTCACCTCTACAAGAACACTTAATTTGTGCAAATTTCTGTTTAGTAGTGTAGTGAATATAACTGAAAAATTCAAACCAAGGGACGACCTCATATCACCAATTTGTTTCACCATATCTTGATTAATATTGTGGTTATGCATCAGCTTCATTCAAGCAAATCACTTGGGAAACCTTTCTAGATAAACTAAAAATTGCTCCTAGTATTAGCCCCATTGTTTCTCTGAGCAAAACAACACCACCAAGGTCAAGTTCCACACGACCAGTGGAGCATGGTTCAACAAGAAAACAGGAAGAGGTTTCAGAGGAACCTAGACATAAGTTAACCAAGACATTTCAAAGAGGTAACAGGCTTGTGTTTTCTCCATAGATTGTGGAGGGGGCCAAGCCTTCTACATCAACACAACATGGATCACATTTGCAGGATGAGGAGATCATCCATTATGACATACACATAGTGGATTTGGAGTCCCAAGATGATCATCAAATCCTACAACAAGTTATCAAAGAGAAGGATTCTCAGATCATGGAGCTCTTGGACAATTTGGAAAGGGCCAAATTCATCATTTCCTTCCTTAAGCAAGAAAATGAGCAGCTGAAGGAAAATAATCTAAGTTTAGAGAAGGAATTTTTTAAAGATAGTATGCAAGAGGTCAAAGGTAAAGCAGTGCTAGGGCATCATGAGTATGATGAACAAGAAAAGTATGTTGGAAGGAAGAGGCTTAGGAAAATGGGTCTCAAAAGGGCATTGCAAAAGGAAAAAGACCAAAACCTACAAAATGACGATTTGAGTATTGAAGACATAATTGCCATGGAAATGAATGAAGTCATGGAATATTGGCTAGGCAAAGTCAATAGCCATCTAGAGAATATTCTTGACAAGGCTAATAGGGACAATTAGATGTTGAGGCACATGGCCCACCACTATCAAACAAGGAATTATATTACACAAATCAAAATTGAGAATTTGGAAAGAAAACTGAAAGGAGTCCAAGACAAGAAAAGGTGGTAAAAGAGTGAAATCAGTGGCTAAAACATCCTTGGATGTTTATCCTATCATCCATAGAAGCTAAGGAGAAAATTTTGAAACTTTTGGAGCAATTTGAATTTTTTTTTTAAGTTTTGTAGGAAATTACCCACAGAAGTAGCACGCAGAGGCATGACCCTTTTTCCCTGGACATCCAAATGAAATATTTCCTACATGGATGAGTGCATAATGATGAGTACATGCAAAATATTAGCTTAGTTTTGCATGAAAGTTTATTCTTTTGATCAGAAACTCAAAAAACCTCACCTCTTTCATGCCTTTGTCATTAAATCTGGATTTGCACAATACATTTGAGTAAGGTTGGAAAAATGAAGTTTTGGAGGCTTTCCCATGGGTATTGTTTGGAGCTTGATGGCTCATTAGAAAGTAGACACGTGGGGCTACTTGAGCCAACTTTTAGAACGCATATGGTTGTCGAATAGTCTTCCGAAATCAATTCTCAACAGGTGAAACCCTTCTGAAAAATTCATGTTTTGGTGCATGCTCGGGCTACCTTTTTGCTAGGTGGTGCTACCTTTCTAGTCCTAGGGAAACCCATGTGGTCTAGTAAATTTTTGAGCACTGAAAGGTGAAAATTTTGAGATATTGTGATCTATTAATTTTACTTTAGGTTTCTTAGATGGTTTTTGCCTCACCTTATGAGGAAATTTGTAATTAATGAGGGATATGCTCTCCTAAACTTTAGCCTAAATTGTGCAAACTATCTCAATATCCGACTTTTTAGGTGAGGACTCATCAAAGCCATTATAATAAAACTTGAATAGAATTTTCGACCTGATGACATGTCATATGTTGTATTTTGCTTTATGAGATGGGGAAGAATCGTTTTCCATAGGATGGACATCTAAGGAGAAAACTATTGTAGATTGTATTTGACATTTCTGGAAATCAAAGGACACAATTTGTAGCTATTGCTTAGGAATTCACGTGCAGTAAGTTTGTGATGTTATTTTTTCTCTGTTATAACTTTATATGAATGATATTTATCTTCTCTTTCCATTCATCATCTCTTCAATAGTTTTCCTTGTAGTTTATAAACAAAATTCTTTTCACAAAGTTGTGCTTTGATGGAAGATTATTATATGTTATCTCCACTCGTGCTTAAAGAAATCATGTTTCATGCTCATTAAGACCTTCATGTTTCTTCTAAACACCATACTACACCGACAAAACCTAAAATCCATCACAAAAGTACTTTTACCTTGCTCCTTCATATCTTTTCTATTGTAATCCTTTGACCCTCTCACCTAGCTAACTACTTTTTCTCCCTTATCCAGCAACAAAACCCTAAATTTTCCAAAACCCACCTGAGCCTAGCTATCTAGCCTAAAATCCTTTACAATCGAGTCATCTCTTGGTTGTCATTTCATAGAGAGAGCCCTCTTTGGTTTACTAGGGCTAGCTACCAAACTGAATGCTTGGTCTATGGACTACCTCCATCAATTCCTCTCAGCCTGGGACATTGTGGAGGATAACACAAGGAGAAACTGCTATCATATTCTCCCCGCATGTCCAACCCTCGCCACCAAATTGGGTTTCCCTGACTGGATTGTCCATTTTCATAACTTTTTCCTTCTCCAAAAAGATTGTTCGATTTCCATTTTTTGTCGTAGTAAAAAAGAAATACTTTCGCTTTAAATCTATATTTAATAGTTTCGCTTAGACTTGAGAACATTTAAAATAAAAAAGAGCCCATAGATGACACATTCAACACACGGAAAGATGACACGAAAAGATGCATTCAACGCACTGAAAGATGACATCACACAAATGATGAATTCAACACACGAAAGATGATGACAACATAGAGATGAGGCATTCAATATATGAAAACCTTATTATTCTATATGGATGTGAGGTTTGGGGTTGAAGTATATCTAGATAATTGTGGAGAAAGATCTAGTTGATCCAAAAACAATTTATAACCTACAATTTAAAGATTAAAGGAAATACTCCCTACGTTATCCTTGTGATTGAAGCTAGCCTTTCCCCATTCAAAGCATAACTATATTTAGATATCTAATGTATAAGATGAAGCATTACAACATGGAAGCCAACAAGTTCCCCAAAATTGCTTCTAGCTCTAGCCAACACCCCCACATCTAGCTCAAACTAGGTTGGCATAAGGATGCCTAGTCTCTAGGCCATTGGGGATAAAGGAGGAGATCAACTTGGAAAATAAGGATAATATTGAAAATACTATTACTTCCAACTTTAAGGATAAGTTGTGGGATGATAAAGAGCTAGAGTGAAAAACAAAGCTAAGGTATTATATGGAGGTCATCAACCCCATTCATGCTAACCAAAATTATCTTTGTATCTGGACCAGTGTTGAAAAGAAAATGAACATTGCAAATATTCCTAACTAATTCACGTATTATATGGAGGTGATCAACCGCATTCTTGCTAACCAGAATTATCTTTGTATCTCAAATTGTTGGGTCCCTATAATACTAGTGATTACCCCATTACTATTGTAGTTATACCCCTTATTTATATTGTTGTGCCCCCATTACCCCATATTGTTATTAATGTGCCCATAGAATCCCTCTATTGTTATTTTTGTGGCTTTATACTATTATTGTTAGGTCGGCTGGATTATATTGTGACTCCATAGACTCCTATATATAGAAAGGAGGTTTTGTCATTTGTATCATCCAAGAATTGTTCATTTATGTAATGTAAAGGAGGTTTCCCCCTCGAAGAGGCTGAATTCTAAGGCGTGGATCTCTCTTTTCTATCTTTTTGTGAGCTGGTTTCATAACATTTGGTATCAGAGCTTTGGATTCTAGGGTTTCGTTGCTCCAACCAGGTCATCGTGGCATTTTCACTATAACTTTTTTTCTGTGACGTTTCAGAATTCGCAAAAGAAACCCATTTGAGAAGAAATCGCGCGGAACCGTGGGTCCGAATTTCAGAGCTTTTCGCGCAATATTTTCGGAGATATGATCTCAGGAAGTTGGTCTTTTTGCAGACTCCTGAATTACACTCAAAACAGGTGACCTGGGGAAAATCGTCATAACTTTATTTCTGAGCATCGGATTGAAATTTCGTAAGACGGTACAGAAAGAGGACGGACTGTAGTTTTTTTTTATATATTTTTCAGAGTCAAAGGTTGAAACATGACACGTGGAACTTCATACAAGTTCGCTCTACTGAACTAGTCTATAATCAGGTCAGTGCGGGAGATTGGGCGTATCTCTTTCTTGGAGAATCCAATTTGGTTCAGACTAGTGGCATTGGAAAGAGGACATAGAAGGCTACTATAGATCACAATTTCAGAACTGGATGATTCGAAATTACAGAGATACATCAGATTCAATATCACGCTTCTACAAAGTAAAAAACGGTGTGTAGTTTTTATTTTTTATTTTTGCATAAGCTTGGTTTGAAGGAATTCAAAGGGCATAGTAAAGCATTATTATTGGTAACGGATGCCCCTAGGAAAGAAAATGCAAACACCTAGTAAGGAACCTGAAATCTCTAGCATGACTCATGAAGAAGAGGAAGAAATGCTACATGATATATCAAAATTACAAGAACAAGTGCAACAAATGTCACGCTCACAAAAGATAACAGATGCTAATATAAATGGCATGGAATCTAAGATAAAGGGCATGGAAGCTAAGATGGATGATCTGAAGACAGATTTGAGGACATATTTGAAGACAGACATGGCAGATTTGAAGACAGATTTGACAAATTTTCTACAAGAAATACTTACTAATGGTGAAAAGGTTGTAAAGGAAACTCATGATGTGAACAAAAGAAATGTTAATCATGATTCCATAGACTCTAATGTTCGATCGAAGACCCACCATATTCCAAAAATCGATATGAGGAAGTTTGATGGCAAGGATCCCGCCACATGGATATTACAGATGGAGCAGTTCTTCGATCTCAATAATGTGCAAAACACACAAAAGGTACGTATGTTAACTTTATATTTGGAACCAAATCAATTTGTATGGTATCAATGGCTTTTCTCTCATAAAAAATTTATCACTTGGGCAATTTTTATGGAAGAATTGATAGCACATTATGAGGATACAAAAAGCAACACTTTTTTTATCCAATTGATAAGTCTCAAACAAAAGGGTTCAATAATGGAGCACATTGAGGAGTTCCAAAAATTGAACATAAGGGTAAAAGATATTACAGAGCAGCATAGGATTGATGTGTTCATAGGGTCTTTAAAGGATAATATCCAACATGATGTTCGACTTTGGGAACCTGATTCATTAGAGAAGGCATTCAAGTTAGCAAGAAAAATGGAAAGCAAAATTATGGCAACCAGGAAGCATACCACTCACAACTATAAAGACGGAAGTGCATTTGCCCCTAGTCTTCCACAACCTATAAGGTTGACACCACAACAATTGGAAGAAAAAAGAGAAAAAGGGCTTTGTTATAGTTGTGACAGCAAATACACTAAAGGTCATAAGTGTGCTGAGAAGAAATTATTCTACATAGATTGTGAAGAGGAAGAAGAAAAGGAGCAAGAAAGGTCAAAAGAACAGGATATGTTCCAGGAACAAAGCCTAGATGAAGAACAAATAAATTCGACCATATATTGTAATGCATTGGCAGGAATTACCACTCCTCAAACCATCAAGATAGAAGGACAAATCAAGAAGAAAAAGGTGATAGTGTTGATTGATTCAGGAAGCACCCACAATTTTATTCATTGTAGGGTAGCAAAAGAATTGAATTGCTTCCTATATCCAGCACCAGAGTGTCAAGTGATGATTGCAAATGGAGGAACAATAAATTGCTCTGGAAAGTGCCATAATATCAAGCTATCCATGGGAGAATATGTATTGACTAGCCCAATTCTTTCCATTCCAATGGGAGGTGCTGATGTTGTGCTAGGAGTCCAATGGCTACAATCCTTGGGTACAATAGCTTTTAATTTTCAAGAACTTTTCATCAAATTTGCTGTGGAAGGAAAGGAAGTTGAATTAAGGGGTATTGCAGGGAAACCAGGAAAGATAATCAGCTCTAATGGTATGACAAAGCTTCTAAAAAAGGATCAAAGGGGTGTAATTGCACAATTATGTTCGCTAGATGTTTCCACATTAGAATCATCTATTTCTCCAGATCTCCAAAAAGTCCTGGACAATCATTCCAAGGTATTTGAGACTCCCAAAGGTCTCTCACCTATGCGTGATCATGATCATGCTATTCATCTGATTCCAGGAAGTGTTCCTCCAAACATCAGGCCGTACAGATATCCCTATGTCCAAAAAAGTGAAATTGAACGTATGGTTACAGAAATGCTAGAGGCTGGTATAATTCAAACGAGTCAAAGTTCTTTCTCTGCTCCAATAGTATTGGTGCACAAGAAGGATGGATCATGGCGCATGTGTCCGGATTATAGGGAGCTCAACAAGCTCACTATTAAAGATCAGTTCCCCATTCCTGTCATTGATGAATTACTGGATGAATTGCATGGATCAATTTACTTCACCAAGTTGGATCTTCGTTCAAGATATCATCAAATCAGAATGAAGATTGAAGACATTCTGAAAACGGCATTTAGAACTCATGAGGGTCATTATGAATTTTTGGTCATGCCTTTTGGCCTTACCAATGCACCTTCAACATTTCAGGGTTTGATGAATTCAATTTTCAAACCATTCCTTAGAAAATTTGTGTTAGTATTTTTTGATGACATACTTATCTACAGCAAGTCTTGGAAGGATCATGTTGAACATGTTGACAGGGTGTTACAACTATTGGAAGAGAAATAATTATATGCCAAAGGATCCAAATGTTTCTTTGGAGTCAAGGATCCAAATGTTTCTTTGGAGTCCAGGAGGTGGAATATTTGGGTCATATTGTATCTCATGAAGGAGTTAAGGTAGACCCTACCAAAATTAAAGCCATTAAGGAATGGAAAATCCCCACATCCATAAAGCATTTGCGCGGATTTCTTGGGTTGACAGGGTATTATCGCAAGTTTGTTAAGAATTATGGGAGAATAGCAGCACCTCTAATGACATTATTGAAGAAAGACGCATTTTCATGGACTCCGGAAGCAACAAAGGCCTTTGAACATCTTAAAGAGGCAATGTGCCAAGCACCGGTCTTAGCTACACCGGACTTCACAAAAACCATTATTGTGGAATGTGATGCCTCAAGAAATGGAATTGGTGCTGTTCTAATGCAAGATGAAAGACCCATTGCTTTTGAAAGTCGTCCAATCAAGGGAAAGTTTCTAAGCAAAGCTATTTATGAGAAAGAAATGTTGGCAATACTGCATGCACTTAAGAAATGGCGACCCTACCTAACGGGAAGACACTTCAAGGTAAAAACGGATCATTATAGCCTTAAATACTTTTTAGAACAAAGATTATCCTCTCAAGAGCAACAAAAGTGGGTCACAAAGATGTTGGGTTATGACTTTGAAATCATCTACAAAAAAGGGAAGAAAAATGTGGTGGCAGATGCACTCTCAAGGAAGGATGAGGACGTGGAAGCATTGTTGTGCGCTATTTCTATCATCCAACCAGATTGGATAAATGAAGCAAGGGAGGAATGGAAGAATGATGAAGAGGTGTGGGCACTTATTCAAAAGCTACAACAAGATTCCAGTACGTCTGATACATTTAGCTTGAAAAATGATTCGTTATGGTACAAAGATCGCTTATACCTCTGTAAGAATTCCCAGCTAAAACAAAAGATTCTTATGGAATTGCACACTTCTCCCTTAGGAGGGCACTCAGGATTTTTAAATTCAAAAAGAGTCAATGGATCTCTACTTGAATGGTTCATGAGGCACAATACTTGCTAAGGTTTTGCAAATGGGGTAGCAAGCTAAGTGGGCTTGATTGTGGGGAAAACTCCACAGTTAAGCGCGCTTGAGCCAGAGGAGTTCTGGGATGGGTGACCTCCTGGGAAGTCCTGGTTACCGGGTGCAAGCCCCGGAAGTGATGATTGATGCTATGTGATTCGTTCTCCACATTTCACTAGTTTCAATCCCACTTCTTCACCCCTGTGAGCATCACCCGATGCAATGAGTGCTAAGTGAACTATTCAAAAATCATGAGAAATTAGTCAGTTACGACTACCTCTCATGGAAATGGTCATACGTTTGAATGACTTACTTAACGCAGTTGAATCCCAAAAATGATATCTAATATAATGCACTGCGTAAATCCCCCATACTTAAACTTACCACAGGGTTAAGAAGGAATTTTTTTGGGATGGCCTTAATCAGATATTCAAAAGTTTGTGGCAGAATGTTTGGTTTGCCAACAAAATAAAGTTGAAACAATTAAGACACCGGGTCTATTACAACCTTTATCCATTCCAAGCCAACGTTGGGAGGAGGTATCAATGGATTTTATCACAAGTTTACCCAAGTCTAAGGGAAAGAGTGTCATCATGGTGGTAGTTGACAGACTTACCATGTATGCACACTTTTGTGCATTATCACATCAATTTAAAGCCAGTACAGTTTCTACTGCATTTATGGAAACAATTCAAAAGCTACATGGAAACCCAAAGATTATTGTAAGTGACAGAGATCCCATTTGGTGAGCTCCAGTATTGTAGCAATAATGCTACAACTCTTGGGGCTTCCTATCTCTTAATTTTATCAACCCGGTAGTTCGTACAAACTTGGAAGCGACGGTGCTGTATGCACAAGTACTAGCTCTTGTCGCAGCTGTCACTTGGTCAGCTGGCACAAGTTCGCTAGGGCTCAAGCCAACTTCTATAGGCTCTCAGAAGAAGCTTGCTAATTGATGGACGAAAGCTAATCTCAAAGGAAAGCTACTCTACTTGACAAAATGAACTGAAAGCAAATCAAAGCATGTAAACCTAGGAAACCCTAATTTAACTAGTCTAACCTCTATAATGCAAAGAATGTGAATGAAACTTCTACCAATGCTGTTGTTACCTCTAATAAGTGCAAATGCATGGATCTACACTACTTGCATCGTGAAAGATATGTTTTTGTATTTTTCCTTTAAGTGTGTGGAATGATTGTGATCTTGTGCTAACTAGGGTTTGGTTGTGCAGATGGGATGGAGAAGGAAGGAAAGCGTGGGAAAGGTTGGGGAGGCTAGGAGAGGTCCCTAGGGATCCTTAGCATCCATCCACAGAGGTTCCTCACATTCAGAAGCTCGGCAACCGAGTGAGTGGCCTCCTACAGGAAGTCTGCAGGGGATCCTACAGGATACTCTGGTTTCTACAGGATGTCTATAAACAGCTACAGGATGACCTACCGTGAGTGTTTGGCGTGATGGAGGAGTGATGAAATGGTAAGGGGAGATGTGTAAGGTAGGAATGAGGCTGGTGATGGCTGTAGAAGTGGAGGAATGGGATAGGGAGTGAGTGTAGGGAGTAGGTTGGAAGATAGAGGGCTAGGTCAACAAAAGGGCTATAGGATGGAATCACGTGAGGAGTGAAAGACTTTGGGAGATATCAGAGCGGAGCAGAGGTCAAAGATGTGTTTGCAGGTGTGATCAAGATGGAGGACGAAGTAATGGAACGAGAGAGAGCAGTGTAAATGGAACAAATGCTTGTGACTATCACCAAACCGAAAATGCATTAACCTAAACTACCTATGCTTGTAAATTCAATGAACAGCAATCCAAAATGCGAAGGAGAATGTGCATGAAGCTGTGGTAAAGGAGTGTGGTGCAGGTGTGAATCATGTGGAAGCATCTAACATAACGTGACTGTGTTTGCAGCAATCATGGAATAAAGAAATGCGTATTTTTGGTGGTTAGTCATGGACTGCACTCCAATCCCAGATGAGATGGCAGTGAGCCTTAACAACCTTTTTGCTGGAGCTCCAAGAGATTGTATCTATCCTCTTCTAACCTAAGCAACAGTAAACCAATTCACCATAAGCAAATCCTATCTAAACTCATGAAAACAACTAAATTAGCAACCTGTAATTCGAATTGCATGTGAAAATGAAAACTCAAAGTGCTAAAACGAAATGGAAACAATACTACAGCAGAGGGGATCTATGGCTCTCAGGTTGGGCCCTAACCTGAGAGCTATAGTCTCCTTAAGAAAACTCAGAGCTAGATCAAAATCTACCTTCTTTATTCATAATCTGATGTTATGCCAAATTGGCTTACAAAAAGGAACAAAAACTGAGCTCTAGCTCGTACTTCCCAATTACAAGAGTAATGCCAAGGTTCAAAAAGCTTCTCTACAAGGCTACGGCCTCAGTATTTATGCAAAAACGACTATCCAACAGTTGTCCTTGATTTTAGGAGCTCGGCTGTCCAACTAGAGTTCAACTGCAGATCCTGTAGGACGGTCATAACTGTTGTTCCTGTAGAGGAGTTTATAACTGCTGTTCCTGTAGAACAACTAGCTGCTTCTAAGCTCGGAGGGAAGATGGATTGGAGCTCGGAGTTCTTGGTGGGAATCACGAGGAATGTCCCCAAGACCGTGGACATCCTCTCCTAAAAACAGCAGTGCCACCTCATTGCCTCCTTGTCTCCTTTTCACGTGGTCTTTTCTCCCTTTTAATGCAAAAAACCTGAAATCATAATGCATTAGTCACGTAGATAAAGTGTCTACCCTTATTCCTACAAACAACACGAATAAACTAAGAAATGCATGCATAAGCAGTAAAAAGTGAATGGTTTGAGCAAATAGAATAGGCCAAAATGAGCCCGAATTGTACCAAAATTGGGGCTCATCATCACCCCCCAGCTGAACCATTTGCTCATCCTTGAGCAACTTAGTCAAGATCCTCATCCTTCATGGCTTTCACTGCTCCCCTTACATCCCAAGCTTCTGTGGTGATGTCTTCTTGGTCGATATGAAACCCTGCTGTGTTTTCCACTTTTTCCCATTGTGCCTTGTCATCCTTTCCTGTACTTCCTTCAGCCAATCCTAGCAGCAATGGAGGGCTGAGTTTAAGGCCAATCCAGCTGGCCTGAAGTCTTTGCATGGATTTCTTGTAAAGGTCCACTCTTGCCAATGCTTCCCTCATTCTGGTCGGGGTATGGTATTCCCGGATCTTCAAACTATGTGCCAAGGCATACCACCTACGTGCACAAGCCTGGGCAGCAGTTTCTCCCAATAATCTGTCCATGTCTTCAAAGTGGGCTATTGCTTGGGCTTGCTGGTCTATGAATCTCAAGGAAGCTGTGGGATCATTGGATAACTGTTGGCGGGCTGAGATGAGGGCAACCGGATCCTCTGGTTCTGCCCGAATGTACAGTGGCTCAATCACTTCTCGGCTCATGACCGACTTTTCTTCAGTGGCTCTCTGATCCTCATGATTCAACCATGAAGCAAAAGCCATCAACTGCAGATCGCCCAAGGCGATATTGGGGTCCCAAGAGACTTCATTGGGTAAAACCAGATTGTGGATGTAGAATTCTGCTAGCTTGGCTTTGTCCTCTGCTGAGCTAGTATTGCATATTTCAGCAAATTGCTGTGGGTTATGGATTTTCTCAATACCTCTTTGTGCTAGTGTGTTTATCTAGAACTGTAGCCACTGATCCTTTAAGTACAACCCGTAAGACTTTGCAGGATGTCTGCACTGCAGGGCCTCCATGGCCCAACTGGCCATGCAAGCCAATTGTGTTTCCTTTTGTTGCTGTTGTTCCTTTAAGGCTTGCACTTCAATTCTTATCTGTTGTTCTTCTTCCTGTAGAAGTGTCTTTGGCCCTTCAAGATTGGTGGTCAGCTCCTTCTTGCCTTCTTGTTCATTTGTGATGCCCTTGGAGGATGTTTCTGCCCCTGCCTTGAGTTCTTGTAGCTGCAACCTTAACTTCTGGTTTTCTTCCTGTAGAAGTGCCTGCTGGCAACAAGCCACATGTTTGGCCATGGTGAACTCGTTCCTGACCTCCCTGAGCTGATCTTGTAGAGGGCCTATGTCCCCTACCCCCTTTGATTTGGAAATTTGCATCCATGTATGGGAGCAGACTCTTTCTTTCTCTAATTCAAATAATAGGGGTACAGTAAATTTTTGTGGGATGATCTTGCCCGCCTCCAAGAAGGTATAATATGAATTCAGATTGGGCGAAGGGCTAGGTTCGGGTATATGTTCTCTTGCTATTTCTTCAGGTAGTTCGGCCTCATCCACCATTGGTGATGAGGGTCCTCCTTCTTCTCTTTGTTCGGTTTCCTGTAGTCGAGCCAAGGTATCGTGTAGGACGTTTTCAGCTTCCTATAGCCTGGTTTTCTCGTCCAACAGGTCCACTCGGTCTTGCCATGTGCTCTTCTTCGGACTTCCCTTTTCGTAGGTGACTGTGACCTTTGAGGGGGATTTTTCTTTGGGAGAAGCAGGGGTGTCCTCAATGACAATTGGGCTGCTTGACTGCTGCTGTGGTTTCCCTGTTTTTATCCGAACACTTCTCCGTGCTTTGAAGTAGAGATGAGGGTCCCTCTTCCTCTTTCCTTTTGGCTTAGGTGGCATACTGAGGCCAGCTAATACAGCCGCTGCCTCTCTGGCTAAAACATCCACCTTCTGCTTCTCAGATTTTGATTTTGCATGGCTTCCTGTAGAAGCCTGTTTCTCCGTTTTTGGGCTTCCTGTAGAAGCCTGTTTTTGCACTTTTGTGCTTCCTGTAGAAGCTGCTATCGGGCTTCCTGTAGAAGCCTTGGTCTTTGCTTTTGGGCCTCCTGTAGAAGCCTGTTTTTCACTGATTTTTGGGCTTCCTGTAGAAGCTCGCTTCTCCTTTCCTGTAGTGGCAGGTGTCTTTACTTTTACTTGCTTTGCTGCAGGGGTTTGATCCTTTTGTTTGCTTGTGAGTGTTGAAGAGGTAATTGGGCTGACATGGCCTGCCCCAACTTTGTCTCTTCTGCTTTTTGACCTTATTTCTCTTGCTGACAGGATGGGGGAGTCAGCTTTTTCTTCAGCCTTCTTTTCCTCAGCCACCGCTTCCTTGTCTTCAGTGCTGGAGGAGCCACTATCTTCGATCAACATTTTAATGTCCCCATCTCGTGTTAGATTCCTAAATGACTCCCAGGAGAGGGGAATTTTATATGAGTGCAGTGCGTCCTCCACAAGCAGTTTTATTAACCCATGATGGGCTATCTGATCAGGGATGCACTGTCTTAGCTTTGTAGCACACTCCATTAGGGACTGCAGTAAAAAGTAAGGAATGCTCAGCCTCTACTCTGCGGGAAGATCAAGTCGATGTCTTAGCTCACTGAGCAGCCGGAAGTGATATGCATATATGATGCTGTAACGCCCCTCACAAGTGATATATTTCATAATGTGCAAACTGACTTCGTTCCAAGGTGGTGACAGGCTGGTCCTCCTCACCCCGTTTTTATCCTCAGAGAATTCTTCCTCAGGTGGGAAGAACTCCTTCTTGGCTTGCTGACTCAGCTTTCTCTCGTCTTTGTCCCACGGCATGCCCATAGGAAGTTCTGTGATCCGACTGATGTGTTCTGGGGTGAGTTTGAGGCTTAGACCTCTGAAGGTTACTGTGGCCAGTGTCTGGGACTTAGGTTGCAGAGCCTGCAATAATTCCTCAACTACTTCATCATCGTAGCCCTGTAGCTTATCACAAAAAGGCATCCATTGTGCTCTGGTGAAGAGCTCAACCACTGCCGGGTTTCTCCTTAATGTATTTGAATCAGTGGGCTCTCGTCTTATAAACCCACCCGGCATGATGGACACGGGGGTTTTGACTAAAGGTGACAAATGCAAAGGAGATTCGGTCTATTCCAGGCAGAGCATGCATACAATTCAAAAAACACAGTCTAATGATACTGCTATCCTGTAGAAGCGATAGTATAGGCACAGCAATCCGATATTTTTATGACCAGACTGTGAATAATGATCTTGCCACCTTTGAAAGCCAATTGCGGAAGGAGTTTCAGGGTTACCTTTTTTCTGCCACCTTTTCTTACATGAGGAATTCCTCTTCCTGTAGAACCGCGTTCCTGTAGAGACTGCTTCCTGTAGGACTGCGTTCCTGTAGAAGCCACGCGCAATTCTCGGGGAGGACTGTAGTTGGCTGCGCTCACTGTGTGCTTGACCAGCGTTCTGGTAGCCAACAACTCGGCGTATCAAAATGCAGAAGAAATCAGAATGGCTGGCCGAGTTGAAGTGTTGGATGATAAATGCGTGCGGTTGATTTAGCCGATTGGATTTTGAACCGGCGCAATCCATGGCGCGGGGGGATGAGCTGTCCCCGTGGACCGCTGGGCGACATCATCCATCCTCCGCCTGCGTTCTCACTCACTGCTGCATTCATTTCCTCAGATTTGCCGCCGCCTTTCCTGTTAAACTCATGCTTCTGACGAGAGTGCTCCCACGTGCATGCCGTTTATTCTCTTTGTCATGTCCGCCACCCAATCACCCAATTACACTTTAACTAGCTGACGTGGCCAGTCGACTGGCCATACGGCCGCTCAACCATTCAATTTTACGCTTTGCAAACAAATTCAAAGTTAGATTCATGCGATTTGATGGAATGAAGGGGAAGACACTTACCTGCGCGCGGCTGCACACGATTTTTCGGTTTTTGGATGACGGGAAGCGGATCTACCTGCTGCATGCGGCGTACACAGACCCGGAAGCTCATGGTAACTGATGCCAACGCTGGAGTGGACAGATTTGCTTGCATGCGGCCACGTTTCATCTCAGATGACGGTGCTGTGAATGGCATCCACTTGAGCAGGTTGAACTGTTACAGGATCCCCGCGAGGGGTCTCGTAACAGTCCTTTCTCCTTGGGTGCATGCTGCACGATGGCGGTTCTGATCACGATCCCGGAGCTCTTGATGCCTGTGGTATGAGATCCCATCATTTTTTCTATTTGGAAATGGCTTTCTCACGAGAACTCATTGATTTCCTTTGTTTGTGCAGAGACTTGGCCGCATGTCGACACAGGTGGTGGAGCATGGTGACAGCAACATGCAAGGATGCTTAACAGAGGCTTGCATGCATCCAAACCAAGCCATGGTCGTGAAATCTCCTTTTACGACGAATTCTGGCCGCCCAAAACTCCTACAGGAAGTTTCCTGTAGACACAGAGCTTCCTGTAGAAAGTTCGGCCTTCCTGTAGAGAGTCTGCACTTTCCTGTAGAGAATCTGCGCCTTCCTGTAGAAAGACTGCGCCCTCCTGTAGAAAAATTGTGCCTTCCTGTAGAAAGACAGCAGTTTCCTGTAGAAGATTCAAACCATGATAAAATTGCACATACCTTGAAAAACATAAGCATTCTTGGAGGAGGAGCTTGTGAGGTGTCCTGGCTGCATGAGAAGGACCTTTGACTTTGAATTGAGAGGCTTCCTCTCCTCCATAGAACACCTGCAATCCGCATGCAAATTTCACATAATAGCTTATTGATCTTGTTTTTTCTCTCTCTTTTTTTTTTTTTTTTTTTGAAAGATAGCAGGGGCGCCTCAATGAGGTTTTCACCCTTACCACCTGCCTTAAGCGCCTCCGAGAGGTTTTCACTCAAGGATCTTTATTTCCTTTTTCTCTTTTTTTTTTTTGAAAGATATCAGGGGCGCCTCAGATGAGGTTTTCACCCCTACCACCTGCCTTGGGCGCCTCAGAAAGGTTTTCACCCAAGGATCTTTATTATTATTATTTTTTTTTTCTTTTTTTTTTTTTTTTAGATTCTTCAGGGTGTGCCCAAAGCAGGGGCAGGACCCTTCTCTATGACCAATACTGCTTTCTCCATAGTTTTGATGAACTCTTGTCTGGAGGGAGGCCTCCTGTAGATCTTCAATCGATGTCCGTTGACAAGCATGGGGATGGCTTCCTCATCAATGGTCTGGATAAGAACCGATCCATTGTCATGACATTTTTCCACTGAATATGGCCCTAGCCATTTGGTTCTCAGCTTCCCCTTGAAATCTTTGTATCTGGAATCATACAACAAAGCCCAATCTCCCGGCTGAAATTGCTTGTCATGGAGATGCTGGTCATGCCACACCTTCCTCTAAAGTTGAACCACTTCTGAGTGAAGGAGGGCCTGCATGCGGTGCACATCCAGTCCATTCAGCTGCAATAGCCTTTCTTGTTGTGCATGGCTGAGATCTAGATCCAGCTGAGTTGCCATCCTCAAAGTGTTATACTCAAACTCAATGGACAGCAAAGCTTTCTTCCCATAGACCAGCTCATAAGGTGTGAAGCCGGTGGTGGTCTTCCAAGTGGTGTTGTAAGCCCATGTGGCTTCAACCAGGCGATCTGCCCAGTCCTTTCTGCTGCTTCTCACCACTTTAGTCAAGATCCCTTCTAATGCTCTATTGGTGACTTCCACTTGCCCATTTGCTTGAGGATGATAGGGAGTGGAAGTTCTATGCTTGATCTTGTGATGAGCTAGGAGATCTTCAACCAGGTGGGAGGTGAACTGGCTCCCTTGATCGGTGACCAGCTCTCTTGGATAGCCAAACTTATAGAAGATGTTCTCTCTTAGGAACTCGGCCACTTTTTCTTCTGTTGCTACTTTGATTGCTTTGGTCTCTGCCCACTTCGTCAGGTAGTCAGTGCACACAATGATGTAGGATCTTTGCCTCGAAGAGGGATTGATTGGACCCACAAAGTCCATGCCCCACTTCTCAAATGGCTTAAGAGTCACTTGAGGTTGGAGAGGCATCTCATCCCTTTGGGTCAGTTTCCCCATTCTTTGGCATTGGTCACACTGGCTGACATATCTTCTGACATCTTGATGAAGTGTGGGCCAATAGTAGCCTGCCTGTAGGATCTTGAAGGCAGTTCTCTTTGCTGCAAAATGTCCTCCACAAGGCCCATCATGACAGGTGAGGAGGATGTCAAAGACTTCCTCCTCCCTTACACAACGCCTTAAGATCTGATCGGGGCTAAGCTTGAACAAATTGCCTCCAATCCATGTAAATGAGGCACTCTTTCTGATGATTTTTCTCTTCTCTTTTGAAGAGAGGTGCGGAGGGAACTGAGTTGAAACTAGGTAGTTTGCTATATCAGCAAACCATGGAGAGAGTACTGAGATAGCAAACAGATGCTCATCAGGCATCTGGTCATCCACCGTCCCATCTTCATCTGCAGACAAATCCAATCTAGACAAGAAGTCAGCAACAACATTTTCTCTCCCTGGTTTATCAACAATGGTTAGATCAAACTGCTGCAATAAAAGTAACCATCTAATAATACGAGCATTCACATCTGGTTTATTCATCAAATATCTAATAGCAGCATGGTCAGTATGTACAAAAGTCTGGTAACCAGTAATATAATTTCGGAACTTGTTCAGTGCATGGACCACAGCTAAGAATTCCTTCTCGGTTACAGTGTAATTCAGCTCTGATTTGGACAAGTTTTTGCTAACGAAGTAAATGGCATATGGAAGTTTTTGCTCAACTTGTCCTAAGGCTGCACCTATGGCTTTGTTCGAGGCATCAGTGTGGATGTGGAAAGGTAGGGCCCAGTTTGGACCTCTCAGGATTGGAGCTGACACTAACTTGTCTTTTAATTCATTCAAACTCTTCTGACAATCGTCAGTCCAATTAAACTCCACATCTTTTGCCAACAGACCAAACAATGGCGAGGCTAGCTTGCTGAAATCTTTAATGAATCTTCGATAATATCCTGCTAATCCCAAGAAACTCCTAACATCCCTTACCTTTTGTGGAGGTGGAACCTTTTTTATTAGAGCGATTTTGTTAGGATCCACCTGTAACCCTTGGCGAGAGATGGTATGGCCTAGCACAGTCCCTTCAGTCATTAGGAATTCACATTTTTCAGGGCTAAGGGACAAGTTCATCTCGATGCACTTGGTTAGGACCTTGCCTAAGTTGGACAATGCTTCCTGGAAGTTAGCCCCATAAGGAGTAAAGTCATCCATATAGATTTCTACTGCATCATGGACCAACTCCAAGAAGATGCTCAAGACAGCTCTCTGGAAGGTAGCAGGAGCATTGCATAGCCCAAAGGGAAGGACACGGTAGGAAAAGGTACCCCAAGGACAAGTGAAGGTGGTCTTATCTTGGTCTTCCGGGCTGATTTGAATCTGGTTGTACCCGCTAAACCCATCCAGAAAAGAGAAGAACTTCTTTCCTGCCAGTCCATCCAACACTTGATCTATGAAAGGCAGAGGGAAATGGTCTTTCTTGGTAGCTTTGTTCAGCTCTCGGTAGTCTACACAGATTCTCCATTTCCCATTTTTCTTGGGAACCAAAACCAGAGGGGATACCCATTCACTATCTGAGATGGGGTAGATGAATCCAGCATCCAACAGTTTCTGCAATTCTTCCTTGACAATGTCCTTAAGGGCTGGATTCATTCTCCTCTGGGGTTGCCTAACTGGTTTACAATCCTCTTTGATGTATATATGATGGGTACAGACCGAGGGATGGACTCCTTTCATCTCCTTATAGCTCCAAGCAAAAGCATCTAAGTGGCTGGCCAATAGGCTACACAACTCCTTCTCCTGGGAAGGAGATAGGGAGGAGCTGACCTTTAATGCTCTCTCAGGGCCGAACTCTACACTTTTGACTCTGGGAGTGACAGGGCTGGTTGTACAAAGGTCCACTAAGGTGCTAGCTTGGGCATCCTCCACCAACTTCTCTAAAGATAGTGCACTGGAAGGTGGATTCTGGATCAAGGTCTCAATCAAATCATCCTCGGTAGGAGGGTTTCTTTTAGTGGTATCTAGGGTACACAAAGGTGCAGAGTACACCTTGTCTTCCTCTCCTTCTTCTAGCCAAAGCGGTAAGTCATGCTCTAAGGAGGGTTGGGCAGGAGGGTATAGGACTAGCTGCTTGGACATGGGACCATTTTTGATGGTCATATTTCCTACCCTACAACTTATGTAAGCATCTGCAGTAGCTAACCAAGGCCTTCCCAAGATGAGAGGATATCCAGTAAGCTTGGCCTTTGGTTGCAGAACCAGGAAGTCTGCAGGGTATTCCCAAGAATCGATGGAGACCATGACATCCTCCACAATCCCTTCGGGAGTCACGGTGGAGCGGTCTGCTAATTGCAGTACCGTCGAGGTCTTCCTCAAGGAACCCTGAAGATTGAGTTTAAGCATGGTATCCCTGGTCATCACATTGATGGCCGCCCCCAGATCAATCAAGGTGTGGGGGATAATGGTGCCATTGATGTGAACATCTACTACAGGACTTCCAGGATCTAGGTACTTTGGGCAGATGACTTGTCCTAGCATAAGGTCAGACAGTTGTCCTATGACATTGATAGTTGAGGCATCTTTCTTCCATCTGCCTGGGTGTTTGAAACACTTCTCCTTAACCAGCTTGTTATATATTGGCACATCCTTGATGGCTTGCAGAAGAGGGATTTTTACACACAACTGCTTGAGCTCACCCAACAGCTCATCTTCTTCGGGGTTAGGTTGTGTGGTGGC
The DNA here is from genome assembly GCA_031772625.1 of Pinus tabuliformis. NCBI lineage: Eukaryota > Viridiplantae > Streptophyta > Pinopsida > Pinales > Pinaceae > Pinus > Pinus tabuliformis. The sequence goes on along the minus strand of CM062818.1, from coordinate 2,007,758,592 downwards.
TGTTAATCTCTCAGGAAAGGGTGGAATAGCTTTTGGTTCACTTTCCTGTAGATCTTCCTCATCCTCAGGGGGAGGAGGTTGGCGATCTAGTAGAGTCTTTCCTGATCGAAGGTTGATCTCCTGGATCTCCACAGCATAGGTAGGACATGATGTTTCCCCAGTGTATACCTGCTGGGCCTGTCTATTGTTGGGGTTCGGGTTCGGTTGAGCAGGCATTTGAGGTTGCCTTGGAGGAGCAGGAGGTAAAGGTTGAGGTTAAGCTAGTGGTGGAGGCAAAATGGCAGGAGGAGCGTTGTATTGGGGCCTCCACCCCAACTGAGGAGCACTCCATTGAGGCTGCGACTGGGTATGTGAGTGATATGGATGAGAAGTATGTTGAGTAGGGTACTGAGGTGGATAAGGCCATGGAGGAGGCATGGACCAAGAAGGATGAGCAGGGGGACCCCAGGAAGGCATGGGAGTCGAGTGGTTGGGGTTGTAATAAGCTTGAGATGCCCCTTGCATCCCCTGCTGATAAGGTCTAGATCCTTGAGGCCTCCTTTGGTTGATGAAGTAGAGAGGTTCAGTGGGGGCTTCGGTTCCTTGGTACATGGCTTTAAACCCAGGTAAGGTTGGACACTGATTTGTTGGGTGGTCCTCCTCACAAACGAAACACACTTCAACCGAATGCAATGGACATTCGTTCTTAGGGTGTCTTCTGGTGCACCTAGGACAGAAGACAGCCAAGGCTCTCTCAGCTTCTTCTTTCTTCTGCTGGATCCTGAATGTGTCCAGCTGCATGGCAATGGTCTGTCTCACCTCACTCTTAAGATCTTCTAATTGGTTTGTAAACTCATGTTTGGAGAAAGGGACACCAGTGGAGAGGAGATTTCCTCTACCTCGTTTTCTAGCTGCCCTGGAATGATTTCGAAACACAGTCTTGATGTCCTCATAAGGCAGTTGGTAAATGTCCCCCCCAGCTAACATGTGAAGGGTGTCTAAGAGATCTTCAGGAACTCCTCGGAGTAGAACCAACTTGAGGGATTCAGGGTCAAGTGTGCACCTGGCCCGTTTATAGCTAAGTTGGAACCTCTCCTCATAATCCTCTAAAGACTCATCATTCCCCATGGTCATTCGAAAGATCTCTCCCTTGGTTTCCTTGGACCTACAATAATCCCTATACTTGGTATTGAAGGCTTGCTGCATCTGAGCCCAAGTAGCGATGCTATTCCCAGGTAATCCCATGAACCAGCGTAGTGTTGCATCCTTAAGAGTGGAAGGGAAAAGCTTCAGCTTTTGCTCATCTTCAGTATAGTCATAGGTTCTACAAAGGACAACAAACTCAAACAAGAAGGTATCAGGATCCTCAGTGGTCAGTCCATGGAAGTGAGGCAAGGCGGAGGGGCTAATGTTTTTCATTTTCATATCTCCATTGGTCTCTCGGATGGGGAAAGCTCCTTCTATTCTCTCATCTTCTCTCCTATTATCAGCCATGGCTTCAGATGGAGTGGTTTCTAACTCTTCTTCTTCTATAGGGTCTTGGTATATCTCAGGATGTTCACCTATAGGTTCCTCTGGGTCACTGTCACCAAAGAAGAGAGAAGGGTGACTCAGTGATGTGGTGGGGGTGTTTGGTAGGAATTTGCCTGATCTATCTCGGTTCCTACGAGGCATGAAATGGAAAGGACTTTTCTTTTTTTTGAGTGCTTTTGCTTTTTCTTTGGTACCTGCAAAACTGAAACAAAGTGATCTACAACTAACTATATTGCTCAAATGAAATTGCAAAATTGGAAAGCTAATCTAGGAAAGCAAGAAAAATTACTCTAGGAAAGCAAGAAATATTAATCTAGGAAAGCAAGAAATATTAATCTAGGAAAGCAGGAAATATTAATCTAGGAAAGCAGGAAATGCTAATCTATGAAAGCAGGAAATATTAATCTAGGAAAGCAGGAAATGTTAATCTATGAAAGCAGGAAACACTAAGCTACTTTTGCAGAATGGAAATGAAATAAACTACTGAGCATATGTAAGAGTACGAAAGTAGAAGAAAAGCAACAATTACTAGTACTCTGACGCTTCCCCGGCAACGACGCCAAAAAAGATGGTGAGCTCCAGTATTGTAGCAATAATGCTACAACTCCCGGGGCTTCCTGTCTCTTAATTTTATCAACCCGGTAGTTCGTACAAACTTGGAAGCGACGGTGCTGTATGCACAAGTACTAGCTCTTGCCGCAGCTGTCACTTGGTCAGCTGGCACAAGTCTGCTAGGGCTCAAGCCAACTTCTATAGGCTCTCAGAAGAAGCTTTCTAATTGATGGACGAAAGCTAATCTCAAAAGGAAAGCTACTCTACTTGACAAAATGAACTGAAAGCAAATCAAAGCATGTAAACCTAGGAAACCCTAATTTAACTAGTCTAACCTCTATAATGCAAAGAATGTGAATGAAACTTCTACCAATGCTGCTATTACCTCTAATAAGTGCAAATGCATGGATCTACACTACTTGCATCGTGAAATATATGTTTTTGTATTTTTCCTTTAAGTGTGTGGAATGATTGTGATCTTGTGCTAACTAGGGTTTGGTTGTGCAGATGGGATGGAGAAGGAAGGAAAGCGTGGGAAAGGTTGGGGAGGCTAGGAGAGGTCCCTAGGGATCCTTAGCATCCATCCACAGAGGTTCCTCACATTCCGAAGCTCGGCAACCGAGTGAGTGGCCTCCTACAGGAAGTCTACAGGGGATCCTACAGGATACTCTGGTTTCTACAGGATGTCTATAAACAGCTACAGGATGACCTACCGTGATTTTTTGGTGTGATGGAGGAGTGATGAAATGGTAAGGGGAGATGTGTAAGGTAGGAATGAGGCTGGTGATGGCTGTAGAAGTGGAGGAATGGGATAGGGAGTGAGTGTAGGGAGTAGGTTCGAAGATAGAGGGCTAGGTCAACAAAAGGGCTATAGGATGGAATCACGTGAGGAGTGAAATACTTTGGGAGATATCAGAGCGGAACAGAGGGCAAAGATGTGTTTGCAGGTGTGATCAAGATGGAGGCCGAAGTAATGGAACGAGAGAGAGCAGTGTAAATGGAACAAATGCTTGTGACTATCACCAAACCGAAAATGCATTAACCTAAACTACCTATGCTTGTAAATTCAATGAACAGCAATCCAAAATGCGAAGGAGAATGTGCATGAAGCTGTGGTAAAGGAGTGTGGTGCAGGTGTGAATCATGTGGAAGCATCTAACATAATGTGACTGTGTTTGCAGCAATCATGGAATAAAGAAATGCGTATTTTTGGTGGTTAGTCATGGACTGCACTCCAATCCCAGATGAAATGGGAGTGAGCCTTAACAACCTTTTTTGCTGGAGCTCCAAGAGATTGTATCTATCCTCTTCTAACCTAAGCAACAGTAAACCAATTCACCATAAGCAAATCCTATCTAAACTCATGAAAACAACTAAATTAGCAACCTGTAATTCGAATTGCATGTGAAAATGAAAACTCAAAGTGCTGAAACGAAATGGAAACAATACTACAGCAGAGGGGATCTATGGCTCTCAGGTTGGGCCCTAACCTGAGAGCTATAGTCTCCTTAAGAAAACTCAAAGCTAGATCAAAATCTGCCTTCTTTATTCATAATCTGATGTTATGCCAAATTGGCTTACAAAAAGGAACAAAAACTGAGCTCTAGCTCGTACTTCCCAATTACAAGAGTAATGCCAAGGTTCAAAAAGCTTCTCTACAAGGCTACGGCCTCAGTATTTATGCAAAAACGACTATCCAACAGGTGTCCTTGATTTTAGGAGCTCGACTGTCCAACTAGAGTTCAACTGCAGATCCTGTAGGACGGTCATAACTGTTGTTCCTGTAGAGCAGTTTATAACTGCTGTTCCTGTAGAACAGCTGGCTGCTTCTAAGCTCAGAGGGAAGATGGATTGGAGCTTGGAGTTCTTGGTGGGAATCACGAGGAATGTCCCCAAGACCGTGGACATCCTCTCCTAAAAACAGCAGTGCCACCTCATTGCCTCCTTGTCTCCTTTTCACGTGGTCTTTTCTCCCTTTTAATGCAAAAAACCTGAAATCATAATGCATTAGTCACGTAGATAAAGTGTCTACCCTTATTCCTACAAACAACACGAATAAACTAAGAAATTCATGCATAAGCAGTAAAAAGTGAATGGTTTGAGCAAATAGAATAGGCCAAAATGAGCCCGAATTGTACCAAAATTGGGGCTCATCACCATTTTCACTGGAAATTTTTGGACACAATTATTTTCTTGTCTTGGTACTCAGTTAGCTCATAGCTCATCTTATCATCCTCAATCTGATGGGCAAACTGAGATAGTAAACAAATGTTTGGAAGGATATCTTCTTTGCTTTGTATCTGATAAACAGACACAATGGCTCAAATGGTTGCCTTTGGCTGAATGGTGGTATAACACTTCCTTTCATACAGCAACAAAAATGACCCCATTTATGGCACTTTATGGGTATCAACCACCATCCATCACATCATATTTAAGATAAAATTCTGACGTTCAGGGAGTGGAACATCACATCGAACATCAACAACAAGTCCTCCAACTCTTAAAGGATAACCTCGTGTTGGCACAGAATAGAATGAAACAACAGGCAGATCAACATCGCAGTGAAAGAAGTTTTTATGTAGGTGATTGGGTATTCCTACGGCTACAACCATATAAGAAAATGTCCCTCAAGTAAGCTAAGAAGGATAATAAATTATCACCAAATTATTATGGTCCATACAAGGTGTTGCAAAAGATTGGTATTATGGCATAGAAATTGGAGCTTCCTGCAGCTTCTCGATTGCACCCAGTTTTCCATGTTTCATGCTTAAAGAAGGGTATAGGCGACAAGCTCCCAGTTCAAACAATATTGCCAGAACTTGACGGGGAAGGAAAAATTATATTGGAACCGGAAGCAGTTATAGAAACAAGAACTCGACAGCTACGAAATAGATCAATTTCAGAGTACCTTATCAAGTGGAAGAACTTATCCACTGAAGATTCCACATGGGAGGATGAGAATTTTATGCAGAAGTATCCAGAACTACTCAAGCGTTGAGGACAACACTTTTTTGAAGGAGAGGGGCATGTTGGGTCCCTATAATACTAGTGATTACCCCATTACTATTGTAGTTATACCCCTTATTTATATTGTTGTGCCCCCATTACCCCCATATTGTTATTAATGTGCCCATAGAATCCCTCTATTGTTATTTTTGTGGCTTTATATTATTATTGTTAGGTCGGCTGGATTATATTGTGACTCCATAGACTCCTATATATAGAAAGGAGGTTTTGTCATTTGTATCATCCAAGAATTGTTCATTTATGTAATGTAAAGGAGGTTGCCCTTTCGAAGAGGCTGAATTCTAAGGCGTGGATCTCTCTTTTCTATCTTTTTGTGAGCTGGTTTCATAACACAAATACTGTTAGAAAGAAAATGAACATTGAAAATATTCATAACTAATTCTCATGAGCATCTAAGTGAAATGGGATGCTAGTCTATCCCAAAACACCTTCCACACATTGGGATGAAAGAGTCTCCCACCTTTGGGATATTGAGAGGGTTGAAGATGAAAAACATTTTCTTACTCACACATTTGCCACATGACTAGCCTTCTTGACTTGGTAAGCCAACAAAACTATAGTGATATCGAAAGACTTCTCTCCCTTCTTTTTGATGATAGAAATAAAATTTTAAAGAATCTCAATTAATCTCTTACCTTCTTAAGATCTGATAGACCTATCATATTGATAGTCTTGGATGTTAATCATCATCATTATAGTATGTTATTTGGTAATTTAATTTTATAAATTATTATATTTTAATTTAAAAGTTATTTTTTAAAATTTATTAGTTAATTTTATTATAAAATTTATAAATATCTATGTTTGTTTTAATATTATAATATTTTTTTTATTTATAATATTAAAAAATAGTTTAATCAATTAAATTGAAATTAACAATACAATTATTTTATTTAAAGGTAAAAAAATAATTTACCAATTAGTTAAAAACTTTTTGTAGAAGTACAAATATGTATCTTACAAATATGATGTCTCAATCAAAATATATATTTATTAAATAATATATATTTTGATATCAACTACTATTAATTAAGATTATGTTCAGTGGTTGGGCAAAATGGTTGTTGTTTTCCATCTCACTATATTAATTTTCATAATAACAGTATATCAATATTAATATTTGTTAATTGAATTATTTTGAGTAGTTAGAAAAAATAGTTATTATTTCCCACACTTCTTTCCAAATGATGAGTGATATAACCATATGACACATTTTTGTAATATATCTATATATATATTCATATTCCCAACTTTATATGTTAATAAATTATAGTATATATTAAAATCATTGACATATTTGTATGAAATGAAAATAACGAATTTCGTTTTGAAGTAGGTTTTTATTGGTTTAATATTAAAATCACGTGGATGCATGGAACCAGTTTTTAGTAGGACAAAATCACCGTCGTGTGAATGCGTGCATATGTCAAAAGCCCGAGGCATTGCAGGTGGCTTACATTAGCTTTTTTTAATTATGTATTGGAGTTGGCATTTATTTTTTTAAATTATGTTTATTGGAGTTGCCATTTTTTTTTAAATAATTATGTTTATTGGAGTCGGCATATTTTCAAAAATTATGTTTGTCAGGTTTGCAAAAGTAATAGTTTTAATCAATTTAGATGAGAGACTTGGGAAGATGACACATTTCAAAGAAAAAACAGCACACAGATGACACATTCAACACAGATGACATCACACAGATGACGCATTCAGCGCATGAAAAGATGACAATATGTTTGCACGGACCAGCAATTTGAAATATGATTCTACTGGTTTACGCCATAGCTAGTCATGCATTTCAAGAGTCCAACCAGCATAGTATACTAAACTAGGGCCTACCAAGGCAGATTAGGTCTACCGACCCAGCAAGGGAGCAAGTGCCATCATATTTTGTGGTTTTGCTACACCCACAGAAAAACAAAACTCTTTCTTGGCCCCCGCATCACGGCCACCAACTTCTGTTTCCCTGCTATTTTCAAAATTGTATTTATTAATACCTTCATATGGATTTGGAGAACACAGATGACACATTCAACCCATGGGAAGATGACATTACACAGATGACGCATTCAACGTACGAAAAGATGACAATATGTTTGCACGGACAAGCAATTTGGAAGGAGGCATTCAAATTTGAAATATGATTCTACTGGTTTACTCCATAGCTAGTCATGCATCGTTCTGTATGTATGAGATCACCTTATGATAATCTCAATCTCTATATATATATATCCAAAGTGATATATAGAGAGATTTCAATAATTTTTAATATTAAAGTTAATCGAATAGCATGCAAAATTGTTTTATTTTTAATATCTTGAATTGGACGGTCTAAAAGATTAGAAAAAAAGGTGGGTAGGTGATGCATGGATATAGCACAAAATGACAACGTGTTTGTATTGGGTAAAGGTTCCACATAAATAGATTTACAGATAAGAGTTGCACATTTAAAAGTCTATACAATACAATTTATAGTTTAACATTGACATCATTGGCCTCTACGTTTCAGCTTATTATGAAGCTTACAAAGTTTACATAGTTAAAAGGTTATTGAGGAATTAAGTTATTAAATCGGGTAAAATTATATGGCAAATGATGTTATTAAATTAGGTTAAATTATATGGTATATTATGTTTATGTTTATAGATGTATTTGTTTCTAAAATGGTGTAGATAATAGGATTTAATAAATATCAAATAATTTTTCTTTTCATTAAAAAAAAAAGAAAGGATGAGATCAAACTCTAATCTAATTTTGGTTGTTTTTTTATTGTTCTTTTACCTTTTTTATTGTTTTAAATTTATCTAATTGTGTTTATCTATTTGGTTAATTTCCAATACATAGACACTTCTACCTTAAAGATATAGGATCTTTGCCATAAAAAATACATTACAACCTCCTAAGCCACCTTAAGGAGATGGGATTATATTTTTTGCTTCTTTCACTCAACTCAAATTGGTTTCTTTTAAGGCTACCATCATCTTAATCTCATTAAAAAATATCATTATTATTTTTACATCTAATTATTTATTATTTTATTGTTGGCAAATGTTAAGTCCTATAAGCTCCATGTTAACCCTAAAACCCTTTATTAAACAATAGATATTGAATTATTACATTTATATTGTTACATTGTTATGTTAGTAAGAAACTTTCATTATATTATTTCATTATAATTGTGCGATGTGTCTTTTAAATATATAGTAACGAGACCTAGTCTTAGGATCATCAAATCTTTTCTTATACATTATATTCATTTTCAAAGGAGGTTTCATACTCAAAGTGAATTGTAATTATTGGTATCTTATTATTTTAAGGTGAAATATTTGTAACATTTGGTATAAGAACTATGATCATAGGGCTTTGATGCTTCAAACAAGTCATATGGGCATTTTCATTTTAATATTTTTTACTATGAAATTTCGATTAGATAGAGAAGATAATTATTTTTTTTTAACTTTGGATTTTGGATTGCTATACTTTCATGGATATATCGTGTGGAAGCAAAAGTTTGTGAATAGTCCTGAAATCAATTTCAAATGAGTAACCTTGGAAAATTTTCAAAACTTCTTTTTCTAATAATTTTAAGACATTAAAATGTTGGTCATATTGAAGAAAAATCTCAAGCAACATCTTATAAAACAAATCTTGTTATGCTTTACTATAAGGTTTTATATATACTTGTGAAAGATAGGGTTTATGAATGGTCCTGGAAATGAGCAATTATGGAATCTTCACTATATTTTTTTTAGGACACTTGAGCCTATACAATTTTCATAGATCTAAGGTGATATGCTGAAGTACCTCTACTGAAAATTTCATAATCAAATTTGAATAACTGGATAAGTGACATGCTATACAAGTTTTCTCTTAGGAAGACTTTAAAAATCAACAAGATTTGGGAAAGTTAACATAACTTTCACTTGGCACATCAAATTTCAGCTAAACGTGTCGAATTTTAGAGACATATATCATAAGATTTTATGTCAAATTTTTAAATTTATAAGGACTCAAATTTCCCAGATATATCAACAAAACCGTCAATGCCAAAGAGTCTACAAATTAGCATTTTCAATGGTACATAAATTAGATTTGGATATATTGATTACAGTATCTATTTTTAGTAATTCAAAATTTGTGATAAAGGGGAAAGTAAAAGAAATGGCTACTAAGACTTCTTCAAAATTTACTCACCACTTAAACCTCAAAATATCTCATACATGGCTCATGAAGAAATAGAAGGTGTCTAGTACTAAGTACCCAAGTTGGAAGATTAATTGTCACATATGGGATAAAGGATGAAGGAAAATAACAAATAAATGTAAATGTTAAGGAAAAAATTAAAACATTCACAGTTGAAAAAGAAAAGGAAGAAAAAATGTAGAGTGTCAAGGAAGAAATACAAAATCCATGAATGAAGATAAGAAAGAAATTAAAAAATTACAAACCATGCTATTACATAAAAGGGATATGGAGATCCAAGGAAATCATGAACATAAGGAAAAATATGATATAGAAATTCAATCACATGGATTTTATCACAATTGGAGACCACAAATGTTGGATCATAGAACCATAATGATGAATTTTGAATCCATGATCCACATCATTAGCAATCAAGCCAATACCAATGAACTACTATATTTTGAATATCGATATGATGAAGTTTGATGGTAAAAATCCTATAACATGGATATTCCATATGGAGAAACGCTTTGATATACACCAATTGATGACATCACAAAAGTTAAATATGGGAGCAATGTATTTAGAAAAAGATCAATTTGTATGATATCAATGGCTTTGTTAAAGGAAAAAGAATTCTATTGTATTTTATTCTTATGTAGAAATTGATAGCACATCTTAGGATATTAAGAGAAAAACATTTTTTAGTCAATTAGTAAATCTTCAATAGAAAGTTCCGAGTACATAACACCTTCAACAATTCTAAAAATTGATTGTTAAAATATGAAATATTTTAAAGGATAATTTGTTAGACCTCTTTATGGGAACTTTAAATGATCATATCGAATATGAGTTGTGAATCTTTGAACCTAAATCCCTGGAGCATGCTTAAATTTTAGCAAGATTGAAAGTAAAAATGTAGCTACTAAAAATTTGGGCACTAATAACTATGGAGAACATAATACTCCATTTCCTAAATTGACAATGTTCACACCCTAGCAAATGGATGAAAGAAGAGCAAGGGGATTATGTTTCAACCATGAAAACAAGTATATTAAGGGGAATAAATGTGGTGATAAGAAATTATTCTACATAGAACATGAGGATGAAGAAGATAAAGAATTGGAGCCATTAGGTCTAGAACTAGAAGAAACTACTCCAATAATATCTTGTTATGCATTGGTTGACACTAGTACTCCACGAAAACTCAATATGGAAGGATATATAAAAAATAAATCGGTAAGTATGTTTATCTAGGTAGCATCCATGAATTCATAAATTTCAAATTCGAAAAACTTAAATACTTTGCATGTCCAACACCAGAATTTCATGTAATGAATGTAAATGAAGGTATCATAAATTTTTTAGTGAAGTGTGGTGGTATAAAGCTAAACATGGGGGAGTGTTTACTATGTATCCCATGATTGTAATCCAAATGGTTGGTGCTAATGTCGTACTAGGGGTCTAATGTTTTCTATTATCATAGTTTAGTTTCAGGATAAAGACTTTAGGGGTAATGGCTTGGAGAAAATGTTTAAAATATTTTAGTGAAACTTGTTGACAGATAATTTGTCACTCTTGGTTCAAAAAATTTAAAATGGTGGTGCTGACAAATAAAATGGTAGCACTCTATTTTACTCATTTTTTTCCTGTTTTAGCTATCAAATTTGGGCACTGTTTTCGAATATATGGAAACAAATATTTTAAACAAAAAGAAGTTTTTATTGGGAATAAACCCATTAACAAAACCTCTCTCAGTGTTTACACAAGTATCATGGTTTGGAAGACTCAGATGAATCTTTGTAGCCCATTTTTTCATATTTAAATATTAAATGATTTCTTGTTTTAGTCATTAATTTTGGGTGAAGTTTTGGAGAATATTATAATGTATTTTTTAAATATGAAGGAGAATTTATTTTTTGAAATAGACATATTTACAAAAAAATGCTTTCAGGGTTTACAAAACTATCACAGTTTGAAGGATTTGAATGGATCTGTGAAGGTTTTACAAAACTATCAGAGTTTGAAGGATTCGAATGGATCCCTGAAGCCTATTTTTTAGAAATTCACCAATTTTTTTTTTTTTTTGAGAAAAACATCCAATTATCTTTCAGTTGGAGAGATGCCTCATCAGTTCAACTTGACAAAAAACTAAATATGGATGAGGAGTATTTTAAATCTATTTATTTTTTATCTTGGTAGGATTTGTATATATTTTAGTGTTTTTATTAAAAACTTTTGAGAAATTGTGGAGCTCAAAACTTATGTAATTTTTTATAAATGAGAGGAATTCTAATAGCTCATAGTTGGGCTATGAGAGAAAAAATATATTATAATGATGTCCATTGGAAATTAATGAAATATCTCTTCAACTAGAAGTGAATTTTTTTTTTCCAAGGATTCCTCTTTAACAATTGTGGTATGTATCTCAGTGATGTATTTCATTATATGTTTATCATTATATGTGTATCTTCTTATCTAAATTGAAAAGCAGCTGTAAAATTCATTTGACAATGCCCTATATCTCATATTCATATATTCACTTTTCAAATGATGATTTTATGTATAGTTCCCCATATTGTTTCTATGTTTTAAACTCTAAATTCACTCCTCTTCATATTTTCATGCTATGAATGAATTGACCTCTAGCAATTGTTGATTCTAGCCCTTTGAAAGAAATTGCTCTTTTTCACCAAGCTCTGAAGGTATTTAGTCATTTTCTAATAGGAATCCATGCCTAATGGTCATTTCCTTGATCCCCAAGCCACTAAGAACATTAAAGATCTACTGTTGTTGTGACCTAAAGTAGTACAGTTGATGGGAGATCCCTCTCAAGAATGAAGGGCTAACTTTCAAACCCAAAGTGGTTATAGGTTACCTCGGGGTTTTCCACCATCATAGCCTGGTGAAATTCTGAGTGATAATATTGTCAATCATTGGGGAAAAGGGCCCTTAACTTTAAAGCTATTTTCATGATATTTTTATCAAAAGGAAAGTAAATTCTGCTTAGAGGTATCTAAGGGAAACCCTCTAAAGTGATAAGCTTTAACAACATGGAAAAATTACAAACAACATCATACCATGGTGTAATTACACAATTGTGTGTATTCCATGTTTACAAAATCTATATACCCTTCCCTAGTGGATCTCCTAAAAGTTATCAATAATGATAGCAAGGTATTTGGAGCTATTCTTAATATTCTTCCACCTACTCAAGATCAAAACCATGCTATTCATTTGCAACTTGGAAGCATTCCACCTAACATTAGGTCTCATAAGTATTTATATTTCTATAAGAGTGATATTGATTGTATGGTTCAAGAGGATCACACCTTTCAACCTCGCGAAAGTAATTCTTTTTCACCAATGGGGACGGATATAAAAATTGAAGGTTCATGGCATATTTGTCTAGATTATAAACAACTCAATAAAATGACAAACAAATATAAGTTCACTATTCCTTTCGTTATTGAAATATTCTATGAATTTCTTGGACCAATTCTCTTTATTAAGTTGGATCTCCATTTTTGATATCATAAAATCAAAATGAGGTAAGTGGTTGAGGGGAAAGTACCCCTAGGGTCCTTTGGGTTAAGACTCTACCAGACTGAAAATTGCTTATTCAAAGAAATACACACACAACCATTATCTTTACTGTAAGAAAATTCTAATGTTGAGGGTACGTACCTAAGGTCCTACATTCGAGAAGACCTTTAGGGTCCAAACCCTTTTTGGAGTTCCCTTCTTCTCCTTTGACCTGTAAAACAAACAAATCAAAGAACACAACAGTACATGGACAAATACTTATACATAAACCATCTTCATGCTATAAAGTTAGTTATAAAAATCTTTAAGTAACTTGCATAAGAATTCAAAACAAGAATCTCATAAGCACAAAGAAAGATTGTTTCGGGAACCAAGACGTGTTTCTTTATATAAAGGCAAGTAAAGTACATATAACGGAAAGATTTCACCTGAAACACCTTCAGCGGGCTCCAAACAAAGCTTCCTCCCAGATTCGTTCAAGCCTCAAGCTTCCAACAAGAGCTCCTTCCAAGTCTTACTCAATGGTGATATAAAAGATGAATGATCACCAATACACATGGAAACAAGGGTTTCCTATGTAAAATGGGGGAAGTACAGAAGGCACCAAGGACTTCAGACCTGGTCTAAGGGAAAATCTCAGCATAATAATCTTGCTCTCTTTTCTCTCTCCTTTCTCTCCCTTAGGCCTTCCCTTTGATGTCTTTTTATACCATCTCCAAAGTAGTTTTTTAGTTAGGAGTTGGTTGGGAACAGTTGGGCCACGGGCACTAACAGGTGATCAACAGGTAAAACCCGCGATCTCCGCCCAAAAATAAGGAATTATTTATTTTTTTAAGTGTTTTAATACATACACGCAGGTTGGGTATACACAGACCCGCGTGTACACGCGTTTAACTCAGGGCAATGTCGCGTATAAGGGATAAAACACTATTTTTTAAATTTTAGGACCAGGTCTGGAAGGAGGGGTTGCCCTAGGCCATGAGTGCAGCATCACAAACCATAAGAGTGAGATTTGGAGCTATAACAGATGCCCCCTAATATATGAGGTCAAAAGGGGAACATGATGGCCGAAATATATTATGTAAGTACATGGAAAGGAAGTCTGTCGAGAAACCGAGGAGGACTTCACCAGAATTCAGCCTGCCAAGCCACCAAAAGGAGATGAGAAAGAAACACTGTCTGAGGCGGGCATACCCATGCTCAGAAAAAGTAAAGCATGTCCGCATATCAAGTACAAGCGGATCCACTAAGTATACAAGTATAAATGACTGGAAGATACATAATGGATCATCTGATCATAATGAGCAAGTACATGTCTGAATATCACATATAAGACTGTCAATGATGCTGAAAGATGCAACGGATCACTGATATCAAAGACTGATCCCAAAAGGTACCAACTGAACATGATGGAATAGGATGGTACTACACTGCAAACTCAGGTGCCAGCATATAGAATGTCGCCATGACTGACTGCAACATATAAGGTGGAGTGGTATCAACTAGCAGCAACAGAAGCAACTGTCAAGTGAACCAATGAATGCTGATACAACCTGAGGTCTTCACCGACCGCCGTGGTACATTTCTACACCATGGGAATAAATGATCTGAAGTCGACCATGTGAGAAATCGTTTCATTACCGGTCATTGATGTATACCGTTAACAAACGCGAGACTACTCACCGATAATGATAATGAGCATCAAGGTACCCAGTACAATCTAACAAGTGTGAATAGATGAGCTGAAGTCGAACACCTGTAAGAATCTATCGATCAGGAGACAATGATGGTTTCCCACTGTCGATAGCGAAGGATTTGCCACTAATGACTGCAAACCCCAAGGTACTGCCAAATGGACTCTAGATCTTTGCCCCAGAGCAATGAGTCGGAGTCGACAGGGAAAGATCCGCTAGAAGGAAGGCATTAAGGCATCCTCCATCAATCTAGCGCGAGTGTAACCCATAGGCCAATAATGTGGAAGGAATCGGACGAAAAAGATGTAGTAACCCAACCGAAGTACGTTTCCGGCGTACACAAGATGTGGCTAGCACATGGCATAAACCCTCTGAACCAACCAATAATGAAAGCTGACACAGAGGCGAGGTATCCACCAATAGGGTCAAATGGAAACCAAGGTACTGCACGAATCCCAATGTGTGATAATGTATGCTGATGTCGAACACAAGGGAAACCACTCAGTCAAAGACCCATGATACTGATCGATGCTGAGCACAAGGTGACCTATCAATAATGAAAATAGGGCCAGGGTGCGGCTCTAGGCCTGTCCTCAGAGCAAGGTGTCGTGGTCGATAAGGACAAGACCCACCAGCAAGAAGTCAATGGGGACCTTCTCAAACTGGCACGAGTAAAGGACCAATATAACTGATGTGATGATAGACATGACACTGAAAACCAGGGATGGCCGATTGAAAAATGAGTCAAGAGACACCGCAGAGAGGCCGACTCAGGCTAACTTCCCTTGAACAAAAGCACGACTCAATGTGACTATGTGGCAGCATATGATGACTCTGTATAAGTTCGCCATGCAGGAGGCACGAACAAACCCTCCATATGATTGGAAGAGATAACCAATCGGGGGAGAACTGACTCAATAACAAGGTTATGGCATACCTAAGTCAAACTAAATCCCACCCATACGGAGGAGACTTTGTTTTGAGTGCTTTGTTCAAGGGCGACACGACTGACTCTAGCTACCAACAATAAATGGAAATAATGTCCCTGTTCCCGCTCTTTTTTTTGGAATATTTAATTTTTTTGTCTTTTTTTGTTAAGCCGGAAAAAGAATAAAAGAATGCTATGTAAAGTGGAAAGAACGAGTGCCGATGAAACAGATGATCTAGTTCCTAGGAAAGGAACGTTCCTATGCTCAATGCAGGGAGGTGAAAACTGGTCAGTGACACTCAGAGGTATGTTCCTTCCACGGATCAGGGTATGTCAAGCTGTAGAAGTCAAACGTATGCAAGGTTGATTTTGCAGACGTCATGGTCAAAAGTTGGCTTAAACACGAGTCCAAGTGAAGCCGGCTGCAGGCCAAAAGGTGCAAATGGTCAACATGCAATGCAATAGTACAACTCAACACAAAGGACCCTCTAGGGTATAAGGCCAGAACAAAGCGGAGAAGCTAAGAGGAATGAGTCTTCAACGCATAAGTCATGGCGGGACTAAAGAGGACTCTCGAGCCTAGGGATGAAAAATCAGCATGAGTGCCAAGCGACAAAAAGGTACTAACTAGGGCACCCATGATAAGGTAGGCTCTACCACACAAGTCATGATACTTCTGAGCAATGAGAAAGGTTCCGCACCATAACTTGGTGGGGTCAATCCTAAGGCAAAATGGGAAAGGAAACTGATAAATGCACAATGCAGGTGGAAAAACCTAACCTATATGCCAGTTTCGAGAACCAATACCTGTCAAAACAGACCAACCATAAACTTCCAAAGGAGAAATCTTCCAAGTTCTGTAAACATAAATAGGAACACTAGACACGAAGTTAATACATCCCACATATAAACTTCATATAAGATCTTGTGTTATAGAATACAAAACTTGAAAATGCGTACCTCATATATACAATATGGTACAGGGAACCACGCAGCCTTGCAGCTTACGCATAATAGTTCTTCTGGACAAACCCCTTGCAGGGATCGGACCAAGGACTCCTTTGGTAGTCATAACTCATGGCTTCAAAGAGTTCCTCCTGTGAAGGCAAAACAAGTTCTAAGAAATCATGAGAACTACAAGGATCAAAAGAGGGAATTAAAGGGTCCCATGTCCCTATAGGATGAATCTCTCAGTCAACTACCGGGACCAAGTCCCAAGAAGGAGAATAATAAGTCAAAGGATTCTTCTCAGAAGCAATTGAACATTGAGGACTCAATGCCACATAATTCACCCGTGGCGGGGTAGAGTCTACTTGAACACTTGGAACAAACCAAGGGGCATTCTATAGTAAAGTCGAATTAGGGTGGTGATTATCAGATGCAAGCTGATCAATAGTGACAACATTCCCGTTATGAGGAAAGAACATTACTCGAAAGAGTGAAGACACCACAGCATTCATAGCATAGACATAATCACGCCCAAGTAGCATATTAAAGTCTAAAGGGCTATCAACCACCATCATATCGATTAAGATAGTCTTCCCACCTAAAGTGATAGGCACTTGAGGAAGAAAACCCATAGATTCACCAGGCCTTCTATCATAGGCTAACAACTGACTCTGAGCTGTCAACAACTTTGGGGAACCCAAAGCTTTCCAAGTCAAAGAGGATATAATACTTGCAGAGGATCCTTCATCCACCATACATTGATAGACATTTGTGGAATTAACCCTGACCTTTATTTGAAAAGGTGCAGCAGAAGGAAGACGAGGCTCAACAAGGCTATCCCAATCAAAGGAACCACTCTTAGCACTTGGAGGGGGAACATTCGAAGTAACCGGAATGCCCCCTATACTAGAAGACTCTGTACGAGAGATCAAACAAACTCTTTTGTTAGGCACTTCACCCCCCAAAACAGGAGTGTAATCGGCCAACGATTGCACTGGCTCTACCACATTTTCAACCGATGGTTGATGGGATTGATGAGAAACCATATTAGGTTCATGAGTAGAAGTACTTTCAGACTCGGACCAAACCCTTTGAACCTCTGGAATACCAGGGAATAAATGAGTAAGATGGTCTCCCTTGCATATCTTAGAAGGGAACTTAGGTTTAAAACTTCTACGTCCAGGTTTCTTACCAACCTCCATTCCGCCAACATGACTAGCAGTGGTTTGCGGAGAGTCCTGAACATGACTTGCAGAGGTCGGTGACTCTTTGCTAGTATGAATCGCAGTGACTAGACCTGTGCCCCCAGCATGACTTGCAGCGGCTGAAGACTCATCTTCAACATGGCTCGCAGAGGTTGATGATGAAGTGTTAGTGTGACTCTCAGTGACTAGACTTGTGCCCCCAGCATGACTAGCGGTGGCTGAAGGCTCATCTCCAACATGACTCGCAGAGGTTGAAGATGAAGTGCTAGTGTGACTTGCAGTGACTAGACTTGTGCCCCCAACATGACTAGCAGTGGCTGAAGGCTCATCTCCAACATGACTCGCAGAGGTTGAAGATGAAGTGCTAGTGTGACTTGCAGTGACTAGACTTGTGCCCCCAGCATGACTTGTAGTGGCTGAGGGCTCATCTCCAACATGACTCGCAGAGGTTGAAGATGAAGTGCTAGTGTGACTTGCAGTGACTAGACTTGTGCCCCCAGCATGACTTGCAGTGGCTGAGGGCTCATCTCCAACATGACTCGCAGAGGTTGAAGATGAAATGCTAGAATTATTCTTCTTCTTTGACATCCTCTTTCTCCTCTTTTTAGATTTCTTGTTAAAAGAAGGAGGTGAAGAAGGAATCCCAGATTTCTCTTTGAAAGAAGATGAATAATTAGCACCCATGTGATGCCCTTGAAATAAAGCAATCAACTGAGAGGCTTCAAGAGCATTTGGAATATTCGGAGTGGACCACAGCCAAACGGGTAGTCCAACATTCAACCCAGGAATATTCAAAGTGGCAATCAAGGGAGTACCAACGTTTCCAAAGAAAGGAAAAGCACAAGGATCCCCTTTTGGAAGGGTACCTTGGTTGGTTTCCACAGGAATATTAGCCATATTAAATTGATCCAAAGACCCTTCCCCTATGGGAATGTAGAAATAACTCTTCAAAGAATATGGGTAAGCAACCAAAACCTTTGCCCTTGAGGATGCAACTCCACAACTTCTGAAAGAACGACCCAAAGCCTTTCAAGATCGGTAGAGTGGTAAGCAGTCACTCAGACCACAAAGTCCAAAGATGACTAGACAAAAATACCTAAAGCCAACTATATACAAGGAGCAAAGAGCACTCACTATAAAGTCCCTAAAGATACAGCCACTCAAACAACTTCTAAGTATTTCCGCTCCGGGTGGTGAGGACCGGACACCAAAATACAAGAAAGTGGAGTCAGGGGCCTTCCGAAGATAGTCTGGGATAATGATGGCCCAGTCCTATCAGCGAAGGTATCAGAGGAAGTTACGCTAACCTCCTAACAACATTCTGCGCCGGTGCAAGCCCCCAAGCTTCGCAAGGGTGCCCTCCAGTAGTACTGTCGAGAGTGATGCAACGTCAACCTCAGGTGCCACGGGATTCCCCTCCACAGCCACCTGTGTAGATCCCTAGGAGAGGTAACTATGGACACCAACTCGTCGCAGAAGCCAGGCGGAACAGTTGTGAGGTGAGTTCGGACAAGTAGGAGAGGGGGTATCGCTCTTCCCTGTCTTCACAGACCCTCGTGCTTAACTCCCAGATCCGGAGCTTTCCTGGTCTTCCTAATGCTATTGGATTTTCTCTCGTTATTCAGACTCTTATGTTTGATGTTTATATGGCCTTGGATAGTTAACTCTCCACTCGCCTAATCCAAGGCCCTAAAATCCTAAACTTGTTGGTGTAACTGACTAAAACAAAACGTTCTAGTGGATTTTAATTAGCGCTTGATTTTATTAGGCTGTTCTTTAAGTCACAAGGTAATGGTGATGAAACTTGTGGTGTTTTAATGACGCAAAAAGAAATTATCCTAACTACATGCACATGCACTTTTTTTTTTCGATGAAGAGCAATTTCTATAGGGTTCAGAGGTACTTCAAATTAAACAAAGTTTTTTGCTTTCTTTTCAAACTCCACACTCACAAAAGCTAACAAAACTATGCATGCCTAAAAGGGGATGCAAAGCTATGCTAATGCAAGAAATATATGTGAATGCAATATTTTAAGACTACTCTGTAAACAAAGAAGGAAAGTTGCTCACTTATCAAATTTTTCTTGCCACGAAAATGCTTAGATAGAATATGATGTGCTACCAATCATTTCGTCCAAACAATAAAAATAAGTTCTAAGATAAACATAAAGCACTTTCACTTCACAAAAAAGGAAATCAAATGAAAAGCAAGTTTAAGAAAGCGAAACTTAATACTTTCAAAAGACTTTCTTTCAAACAACAAGCAAAGAAGTCTTTTTCAAAGAATGCTCTCAAAAATACTGACACTAATGATTGAAGAATAGGCAACCAAACACTTTTGCGAATTGACACCTTTCAACAAAAATAAATGTGTTTGAAATCGCTCTTGACAATCAAAAGCAGCAATGAAAGTCCAAAAGATCAAAAGACAAGTCTCAAGAAAGTGATAACAAACAACTTTCCCGAAACGAAGGAGCAAATGGTCACAAAAATGGTTTCGTTAAGCAAACAAAAGGGTCACCAAAACAAAATGAACACAAAGATTGAATCCAATCTTCCTACTCTGCCAAAACACAGCAGTCAAGATTCTTAGCCAGAAATCTTGTGTGTCAAAAAACAATGACGCTTGCAATCAACGAAAACAAGACTAATACTCCTTATAATTAGAGAGAGTTCAGAACAAGATGCCCCCTGTTAAACAGAGGATTGTTACTGGAAAATGACTGCTTCAAACTGACCCAAACCACCAGACAAACATTCAGCAAAAAGAAAATTTATAAATCTTGAAAATTATATAATATACGCACCTGCAGTGATATGCAGAGTGCGTGTACATGCGACTGTAACTGAGGAAACCTGTGTATACGCGGGTTCACTTAGTTAAACTTGCGTATATGTGCTTCTGTAATCCAGCAAAACAGCGTATCTGAAGATTTTCAAGAAAAATAAAAAATACAGACTGAAAAAACTGGAAAAGCTTAGAGTTCAAGAACAGATCAGATAGTCAGAGCCAGCAAACATAGGGGTTGAGCCTTGATTGGCTTGAAGACTACCCAAACTAGGAACAACAAGAGTGTTGTTCCCCAGCGGAGTTGCCAATTCTGGTTGAGGGGAAAGTACCCGTAGGGTCCTTTGGGTTAAGACTCTACCAGACTGAAAATTGCTTATTCAAAGAAACACACACACAGCCATTATCTTTACTCTAAGAAAATTATAATGTTGAGGGTACGTACCTAAGGTCCTACGTTCGAGAAGACTTTTAGGGTCCAAACCCTTCTTGGAGTTCCCTTCTTCTCCTTTGACCTGTAAAACAAACAAATCAAAGAACACAGCAATACATGGACAAATACTTATACATAAACCATATTCATGCTATAAAGTTAGTTATAAAAATCTTTAAGTAACTACTTGCATAAGAATTCAAAACAAGAATCTCATAAGCACAAAGAAAGATTGTTTCGGGAACCAAGACGTGTTTCTTTATATAAAGGCAAGTAAAGTACATATAACGGAAAGATTTCACCTGAAACACCTTCAGCAGGCTCCAAGCAAAGCTTCCTCCCGGATTTGTTCCAGCCTCAAGCTTCCAACAAGAGCTCCTTCCAAGTCTTACTCAATGGTGATATAAAAGATGAATGATCACCAATACACATGGAAACAAGGGTTTCCTATGCAAAATGGGGGAAGTGCAGAAGGCACCAAGGACTTCAGACCTGGTCTAAGGGGAAAATCTCAGCATAATA
This sequence comes from Pinus tabuliformis, assembly GCA_031772625.1. Taxonomy (NCBI): domain Eukaryota; kingdom Viridiplantae; phylum Streptophyta; class Pinopsida; order Pinales; family Pinaceae; genus Pinus; species Pinus tabuliformis. The sequence continues at coordinate 2,007,737,250 of CM062818.1, read as the reverse complement.
ATCTTGCTCTCTTTTCTCTCTCCTTTCTCTCCCTTAGGCCTTCCCTTTGATGTCTTTTTATACCATTTCCAAATTAGTTTTTTAGTTAGGAGTTGGTTGGGAACAGTTGGGCCAGGGGCACTAACAGGTGATCAGCAGGTAAAACCCACGATATCCGCCCGAAAATAAGGAATTATTTATTTTTTTAAGTGTTTTAATACATACACGCAGGTTGGGTATACACAGACCTGCGTGTACACGCGTTTAACTCAGGGCAATGTTGCGTATAAGGGATAAAACACTGTTTTTTAAATTTTAGGACCAGGTCTGGAAGGAGGGGTTTCCCTAGGCCTTGAGTGCAGCATCACAAACCATAAGAGTGAGATTTGGAGCTATTACAGTAAGAAGACATTCCTAAAATAGCTTTACAACAATGAAGGTCATTATGAGATCTTAGTTATTCCATTGTACTTACTAATGCATAATCAATATTTCAAAGCTTATTGAACTCTATTTTCAAACCCTTCTTTAGAAAATTTCGATTAGTTTTTTTTAATGTCATACTAATCCATAAAAAAAAATCTTGGGAAGAGAATATACAACATGTTTATAGGGTTTTAACACAATTAGAACAGAAACAACTATATGGAAATAATTTCAAATGCTCCATTGGGGCAGGAGAAGAAAAACATCATGATCATATTGTATCCCATGAAGGTGTAAAATTGGACCCTAAAAAAATTAAGCCTATGAGGAAATGGTTGATCCCAAATACCGAAACTCAGAGGATTCTTAGGATTGACAAGAAATGATCACAAGTTTGTTAAGAGTTATGGTAAAGTAGCAGCACTTTTAACAATACTATTGATGAAGGAGACATTTTCTTGCAATAAAGAAGGAACAAAAGCATTTGAAAAACTTAAAGAGGATATATGCACAGCCCCCACCATGGATGCACTTGAGTTTGAAAATACCTTGGTTGTGTAATGTGATGCCTCAAGCCATGTCATTTGTGCAATTTTGATGCAAGAAGGAATACCCATTTCCTTTGAAAGTGGAAAACTTAAAGGAAAGGAATTTTATTTCCTTCTGTGATTGATAGAATTTTCAAATTCAACCATCTTATTCTTGTGTGACATGGGGTTGATTCCATCTGTGACCACTATAACCACTAGGTGCACCACCTATACCTCTAACATGGACAAAGCTTAATCGGGGGTTTGAACCAAAGACATATAAAATTTTACATAACATGTTTACATGTATTTCCAAGTGAGATACGCCCGGGGGATTAAAGAACTTACTTAGACCCATCTATGACGAAAAACGTTATCCATATTACATGAAGTTAAGAAATAGTGTCTATACCTAATACGAAGACACTTCAAAGTAAAAATATATCAAAATAGTTTGAGTTACATCTTGGAACAAATAATATCTTCATAAGTGAAACAAAAAAGTGTTACAAATATATTAGGTTATGACATTGAAATTATATACAAAGAGGGAAAAAAATATTGTGGTAGATGCACTCTCAAGGAAAGAGGAAGAAACAAAGGATTTCTATGTGCCACGTCCAATCCAAAATATGACTTGTCGGTGGAAGCAAGAAGAGAAATTATAGAAGATCATTTCAAAATTGTATGAGGACCTCGATGTAGTAGAAAAAATTATGTGAAATAATGACGTATTGAAGTATCAGAGATCACTTAAATAATAATACTCAACTCAAATAGAACATTCTTTTGGAATTACACACTTATCCTATGAAAGAACATTTAGGGTTCTTGAAAACATATCGTAGGATCAATATATTTTTATGGGGCACGAGGTCTTCAAGAATATGTACAAAATTTTATGGTTGAATGTGTGGTGCGATAGAATATAAGGGATATATAATCAAGATCATATGGATCCTACAACCATTGGCCATACCAATCTAGCATTAGGAAAAAGTTTCAATTGTTTTTATTATAGGTTTACATAAATATGAAAGAAGGAATTCCATTATCGTAGTGGTAGATTGAATGAAAAGTATTCACATTTTCCTCTCTTTCTCATCCTTATCAAGAACTTCCAATAGAAAAAGAATTCATGAAAACAACCAAAGATTATTGTAAGTGACAAATATATAGTTCTCAATGGAAATTTTTTCTTATTTGGGTACTTAATTGGCTCATAACTCATCTTACCATCCTCAATCTTATCTAGAAACTAAGATGGTGAATAAATGTTTACAAGAATATTAGCCTCTTGGATGGGGCAACCTCCTTTACATCACACAAATGAACAATTCTTGGATGATACAAATGAAAAGACCTCGTTCGTATATATAGCAGTCTAAGGGGTCACAATATAATCAGAGCCTACATAAAAATCATAATGTAATGGCACAACAATAACAATAGTGGGATTCTATGTGGCACAACAATAAGAATATGGGGACAGCATGGGCAGAAAAATAAAAATAGCAGGTTATACTAACAATAACAATAGGAGGACTACACTAGTATTCTAGGTGCCTAACATGCCCCTCTCCTTCAAAAACAATTGTCCTCAACGCTTGAGCAGTTATGGATGCTTCTGTATAAAATTTCCATCCTCCCATGTGGAATCTTCAATGAATAACTTCTTCCACTTAATGAGATACTCTGAAATTGATCAATTATGTAGCTGTCAGGTTCTTGTTTCCTTGATTGATTCAGGATCCAATATGATTTTTCCTTCTTCATCAAGTTCTCACAACATTGTTTGAACTAGGATCTTGTCACCAATAACCTTATTTAAGCATGAAACATGGAAAATTGGGTGTACTTGAGAAGATGTAGACAACTCCAATTTGTTTTCCATAGTACCAATCTTTTGCAACACCTTGTAAGGACCATAGTATTTGGGTGATAATTTATTAGCCTTCATAGCTTTCTTGAGGGACATTTGTTTGTATGGTTGTAGTCGTAAAAATACCCTGTAGCCTACATCGAAACTTCCTTCACTGCGATGTTGATCTACCTATTGTTTCATTTGATTTTGCGCCAGAGTGGGGTTATCCTTTAAGAGTTGGAGAACTTGTTGTTGATGATCGATGTGATTTTCCACTGTTTGAACCTTATAATTTCCTCTTAAAGACCATGTGATGGATGTTGGATGATATCCATAAAGTGTCATAAATGGCATCATTTTTTTCTACAATATGGAAGGAAATTTTATATCACAACTTGACCAATTTTATATCACCGCTTGACCCAGTGTGTTTTTTTATTAGATTCAAATAAACATATATATCCTTCCAAAAATTTTTTCACTATCTCAGTTTTCTCTTCAGATTGAGGATGATAAGATGATCAATGAGATAATTGAGTACCAAGACAAGAAAATAATTTCATCCAAAAATTTCCACTGAGAATGGGATCTCTATCACTTACAATAATCTTTGGGTTTCCATGTATCTTTTGAATTGTTTCCATAAATGCAGTAGCAAATGTATTGGATTTTAAAAAATAAGATAATGCACAAAAGTGTGCATACTTGGTATGTCTATCAACTACCACCATGATGAAACACTTTCATTCAAACTTTGGTAAACCTGTGATAAGATTTATTGAGACCTCCTCCCAATGCTCACTTGGAATGGATAAAGGTTGTAAAAAACTAGGGGTCCTAATTGTCTCTACTTTATTTTGTTGGAAAACCAAACATTATGCGAAAAAAATTGAATATCAGATTTAAAACCATCCCAAAAAAATCCTTCTTGACCCTGTGGTAAGTTTTTAAAAATCTAGAGTTCCCTCCTAAGGAAGAGGTGTGCAACTCCAAAAGAATATTTTGTTTGAGTTCGGAATTCTTATAGAGATATAAAAAATCTTTGCACCATAATGAATCATTTTTCTAGATAAATGTATTTGATGTATTGGGATCTTGCTGCGACTTTTGAATGAGTGTTCACACATCTTCACCATTATTTCATTCATCCCTTTCTTCATTTATCCAATCAAGTTGGATAATAGAAATGGAACATAACAATGCTTACACATCCTCATCCTTTCTTGAGAGCGCATTTGTAGCAACATTTTTCTTCCCTTTTTTGTAAATTATTTCAAAGTCATAAACCAACTTATTGGTGACCCATTTCTTCTACACTTATGAAGATAATATTTGTTCCAAAAAGTATTTAACACTATCATGATATTTTTTTACCTTGAAGTTTCTTCCCATTAGGTAAGGTCACCATTACTCTAGTGCATGTATTATTACCAACATTTCATTCTCATAAATAGTTTTGTGTATTTGCTTTCCTTGATCAGATAACTTTCAAAAGAAATAGGTCTTCCTTCTTGCATTAAGACAACAAAAATCCCATTTCCTGAGGCTTCACATTCCATGATAAAGGTTTTTGTGAAGTCTCGTGTAGCTAAGACCGGTTCTTGGCACAACTCGTCTTTAAGATGTTGTAAGGCCTTAGTTGCCTCTAGAGTGCAATAAAATGCATCTTTATTTAGTAATGTTGTTAGAGGCGTTGCTATTCTCCCATAATTCTTAAGAAACATACGATAATACCCTGTAAATCCGATAAATACGTGAAGATTCTTTAGGGTTGTAGTTATTTTCCATTCCTTAATGGTTTTGATTTTTTTAGGGTCTACCTTAACACCCTCATGAAATACAATATGACCCAAATATTCCAACTCATGTACTCCAAAGAAACATTTGGAGGGTTTTGCATATAATTGTATCTCCTCCAATAGTTTGAGCACCCTGTCAACATCTTGAACATGATCCTTCCAATACTTGTTGCAGATTAGTATATCATCAAAAAATATTGACACAAATTTTCTAAGGAATGATTTGAAAATGCAATTCAGCAAACCTTGAAAAGTGGAAGGTGCATTATTAAGGCCAAAAGGCATGGTAAAAAATTCATAATGACTTTCATGAGTTCTAAATGCTATTTTTAGAATGTATTCAGTCTTCATTCTAATTTGATTATATTTTGACTGAAGATCCAACTTGGTGAAGAAAATTTCTCCATGTAATTCATCCAACAATTCATCCAAAAATTCATCAATGATAGGAATGGGAAATGTATCTTTAATAGTGAGATTTTTGAGTTCCCTATAATCCAAAAACATACTCCATGATCCATCCTTATTTTGCCCCAATACTACTAGAGGAGAGAAAGAACTTTGACTGGGTTGAATTATACCATCCTCTAGCATTTTTACAAGCATACATTCAATTTCACTCTTTTCGGCATGTGGTATCCATGTTATCAGATCCTTGACTTAAAAATTCCTCATATCGATCTTTGGAATGTGGTTAGTCTTCAATCCAAAGTTAGAATCTCTAAAATCATGATTAGCATTCCCTTTGTTTTATTCATGAGTTTCATGGAGTACCTTGTCACAACTAGGAAGCATTTGTTGTAGCAAATTTCTCAAACCATCCTTCAAACCTTCCATTTCTCATTTTAAATTTTATTCTAAACCATCCATCTTAACATTCATCATCACTTCCAAATCATTTTTTCTTACTCTTTGTGAGAGAAAAATTAGTTGCACTTGGTCTTGCAATTTCGATATATCATGTTGCATTTCTTCCTCTTCTTCCTGCCTCATATTATAGCTTTCTTGTCGCTACTAGGTATGTCCATTTTTTTTGTTTTCAGACATATTGGAATGAAATAATGATATCTATGCTTCTCTATGTCATTTTAATCACTTCAAACTTATTTTTCAAACAAAGAGTTGAAAATGAAAAAAAAATCTACACATCATTTTTCTTGTTATTTGGAGCTAGATATTGAAATTATTATATATATACAATTTAGGCTCTCCAAGATATGAAATTTCTTCTTGTGGTATCCATGTAAGTCTTCTTTCCAATTCCAAATTCAGACCAAAATTTGACACTTCAAGTTAAAGTTATGTCCAATCTCCCACGATGGCCTCATTACAGACGAGTGAGTAGAGTGACCTTGTAAAGAATTTCGCATGTCATTGTTCGAACTTTCGGCCATAAAAATTATACATGAAAAACTAGATTATGTTTGATTTCATTCCAGTTTTACAAACTTCAAATATCACGCCCATAGAAAAATTTATGACAATTTTCCTAAGGTCACTTGTTTGAGACTGAATTATGGAGTATTTAAAAACCCTAACTTTTTCACACCATATCTCAGGAACTAAAGCTAACCAAGATCTTATTTTTTTACAAGAATTTCACCAAGAATTCTTCTCCATGTGGTCAAAATTTTAGATTTTGAACCTTCATAGAAAGAAAGTTATAGTGAAGCTTCTATGATGGCATGATTGAAATAGGGAAAGCCCACAATCCAAAGCTTTGATATCAAATGTTATGCGACCAATTCAAAAAACTAAAGAAAAGATAGATTAACAACTTCAAAATTAGACTCTTCGAGAGGGAAACCTCCTTTACATCACATAAATTAATAATTCTTGGATTATACAAATGAAAAGACCTCATTGGTATATATAGGAGTTTAAGGGGTCACAATATAATTAGATCTTACATAACAATAATAATGTAAGGGCATAACAATAGTAATAGTGAGCTTCTATGGGGCACAACAATAAAAATATTGGGACTGCATGGTTACAACAATAAGAATAGCAGGTTACACTAACAATAACAATATGGGGACTACACTTGTATTATAAGGGCATAACAATAGATATGTTTATTTGCATCTAATCAATAGAGATAATGGGCCAAGAGGTTGGCCGTGGAAGAATGCTAGGACCATGTATCCTTCCATACATCATTAAAAATGTCCTCAATTATGGTACTTTATAGAAATCATCCTACATACATCACATCACCTTTGAAATGGACCATAAAGGCTTCTACACTGGAGGACCACATAGAGCACTAAAAATAGGTTCTCAAATTATTAACCAAAAACTTGCTTATAGAAAAAAATAGGATGAAACAAGTAGTGGGTAAACATTGAAATGAAATGGAATTTTATGTGCGGGATTGGGAATTCATGAGAATACAACCATATAAATATATGTCCCTCAAACAAAAAAAGAAGGTTAATAAATCAGCACCATATTGTTATCCCACTATAAGGCATTGTAATGTATTGGAACTATGCTTTAAAATTGGAGTTTCCCCCATCTTCATGTGTATGTCTAGTATTTCATGTTTCCTACTTAAAGTAACACCCCTAGGATGACCCTTGTGTGTGATGTACATATCGCATATAATTTGGAGAGGCAAGGAATACTTTTGGGCCAATGTGATGAAGTACATATCCTTTTTAGGCTTGTGTGTTTGATTTTATATGTTTAGAGGCCGAAGAGCATAGTTTTGTAAATATGAAATTAGATGCATATTAATAAAACACCTCATTATTATAGACTAAGTTAGACAAGAGAGTATGGGTGATAAGACTCCTTGATTGCAAAAAGGGAGCCAAATGTTAAGTGTTAAAGGGCTTAATCCTAGTTAGCTAAGCCACTATTAAAGTAAGACTAAGTCAAGTGAGCACATTTTTTCATCCTAACTTCGTATAAAGTGACTTTAGAAGATGTCATGTGTCAAAAGGGGGACATGAATATAAAAGAAAAGGTGTTAGTGCCATTGCTAAAAATAATATTACATCATTCTACCTTTGGGAAGGATGAAAATCCATGGACGGGGAGAAGGGAGATCCCATGACATGTGATACCTTAGGAAGAATTATGTTGGATTTGGGGGAACATGATAAATTTCCCTAGTATGAGGCTATATAGTTACCTAGAAACCTAGAGGGTACTTGGAGTTCCTAGTAAAACCATTGGTTTTGAAATATGCATGTCAAGGTGAGTTGGATACCCTATAATGGTAATTGCACAACTAGATGGACTGTGAGTGCAAAGAAGGGGGTGCATACTAAGGTTGCATGGCTAATGGGGGATGTGAGACTATTGGTAGTAATTTTTTGGATTGGTACTTTGGCTTGGTTATATCTACTACTCGTTATGTACTTAGATTTAGGTAAGCTATTGAACTTGTGGATTTAAAGCCAAGACTCATGCATGTCCTTCTACTGAGAGAATATGAGCAAGGTTGTCTATGATTAGGTGGAATGAATGAGTTATATAGTTATTTGATGCCTCTTTTCAAATATGTAATTTTAATATGTATTTGAATAGGCTATGTTGTGACCATTTTCTTATATGTGTAAGAAAATGGTCACAACAAAGACCATTTAAATACATATTAAAATTACATATTTGAAAAGAGGCATTATACCAAAACAATGCAGATTATATATATATATATATATATATATATATATATATATATATATATATATATATATATATATATATATATATATATATAATCTACTTGTTTTTGGCATTATACCTCTCCTCTGCATAAAAAATTTGAATGAAAAATCCTAGTAGAATCAATGTGATATTACAGGATGAACATAATTGCAATGTATTTTTGGTGAGTTAGAGGGAAACTGAGGGGTTTCCATATACCCTTCCATTCTAGGAGGCACCAAGATAGAAAATTACATGAAAATGTTATATCAATGCCAAGGTTGCTACATTAGGACTTATATAGGCCAAAGATAGAGCATAGGGGTGAAATGATTGAAAAAATTGTAAACTATTTGAACAAATATCCAGAAAGAGATATGGTTACTAGAAGTATACAATTGTAGGATATACCCAAAATAGGAAATGTAGGGCTTTAGCTTTAAATTCCAAACTTGTAGGGGCTAAAGAAAGAGTCCAATAGGGAAATTATTTGTAGTTTTGTGTATTGTGTGATAGAAAATTATCAAAGAAAAGTGGGAATTTAGATTTTTCATATCAATTGTTTAACCAAGTTCATAAATGTCATTTTATCTTATGGGTTAGTCGTAATGAGGGTTTAAAGTCACATGCTTATTAACATAGTTCATAGGTTTGAATTTTCAAGGTAGTAGCAACCTTTTGGTTTCTTCCTAATCATACCATGGATTTGCCCAAAAATCATATACATGAGGTTTGGCCCTCCATCCCCTCCATTCAGTTATTCATTGGATAATATGGGGGTGGGGAGGAGGGGAGGAGGTTAATAAATTGGAAGTATATAGCTCGCATATTAGAACCACGCCACCCCCCTCCCACAATTCTAAAACAATTAGGGAACCCCATAAAACATATTTTTCAATGCATATGGTGATTTTAGGAAGCACTATGGTGTCAAACTGATAGGGTGATTTTATAAATGAATTGGAGATTAGTAAGCCTGATGATAGAGTAGACACATGGCTACACCAGGTAATGTGATAACTAATAGGATACGTTATAGGATCATGGTATGGAAATGACATGGCTAGGTGACATGGAAGGTGACATCATCAATGAGATGGAAAATCAATTGGGGATTAGGTGGAGATTAGGTGGGGATTGAGAGGTAGTGGTAGTATTTGCATGTGTTCCAAGTGTGTGAGTAAATACATGCAACTTAGTTCATGTCCTATAACGAGTGAGGAGTATATAAATGCATATGGATATTCACCAAAAGGAGAGAGGACGTGTTGAAATTTGGTATAATTAGTGACAATTAAAAGATAAATATACATGTAATTTTCAACTTAATAGAGTTTCAAGTCAATGGAAAAGTCTATAATTTTTCTAATATTTTGCTAATATTTTGGGTTATTAACCTACAGGGAATTTTTTAGGCCCTAGTAACATTTCCAAGTAGAAAAAACTCATGATCGCTATGTGTATTATTGATACGTAGAGTTTTCACAACATGAATGAAATACCTTTGAGAGAGGTTTCCACTAACATATTAGTATTGAAAAATGAAGTTATTATGACGGAGTTATGATTGAAATAATACAACGGTAAAATTATGTATCAATATACTTCTAGGACATGAAAATTTGTAAAAATATCTTATATTAAGACAAAAGAGTAGTAAATAGAAATTTGTTACACATCATAACATGCTAATGGAGTCGTATTTGAAATTTGGTTCCATAAAATTCTAGGAAATTAGCAAGAATGTGTTTTAGAAAAATATGGAAATTTGAGTAAAATTGGCCAAAATTTTGGTGAAAAAAGGATTAGAATAGATTATTTAACCCATACATTGGATTTGGAATAAAATAGTTCTCAAGAAATATAAATAATTTTTCTAGTGGCCCACAGGAGCAGAGTTAACATGAGGACCAAAAGTACAGCAGATGCCCAAAGGACCAAGGGTCATGAAGAAGATGTCAAAGGTATTATGTTAGCATGGGTAATGCTAAGATATAATCAAATGGGTATGGAAGAGTTTTTTTTTTTATCTTAGGGAAAAGTATACATGGTTACCAATAGTAAATACATCAAGAATTCACATACAAAAGCACATAACTAAAGAGAGGAAGAAGAGAAACAACTAGTGGAGAATCAACAGAAGCACACTTTTTATTATATCTCTTAAAAGCCAATCAAAATCGATAAATTGATGCATTCATGTGTATTAATACCATGTTGAGAGAGTTACAATCATTTAACTGTTGATCATACTTAGCTTAATCCAACTTAGTCATCGAATTAACAAGCGTGTTGACTAACTCACATTGTGCTTATTCTGACTTGATTGGGTTATTCAACTAAGTTAACTAGCCCCTCTAACATCTCCATGACCCTCAAAGAATTATTTGGCTTGAAGAATGGGAGATTTGGAGTGATACAAAGGGTATAAAAATTGTTACACCAAATTGTTACACCAAAATTATTATGAATTATAGGATTATATATTCATTTGTTGGCTCTTTGAGAGCTAAATAATTTACAAAATTTTGATACAAAATAGATTATGATGTAAGGTAGAAATCAAAACATGAATTAATGCAAAACTTTTGGTTCTTCTTCGACATGTACTTCTGGAGTCTCAGTCGAAGCCTCATGAAATGATTATGTTAATCGATGCACTCTTGATCCACTTCAACTTCATGGGTTTGTTGTTTTGAAGCTACAAAACATGTTCAAACATTGGGTTCAAAGAACTGATGGGTATGAGGTGATGGTTGTGTAGGTGAGGAATGAACTAGGGGTGGTGGTGACATGTTTAGGAATGAAATTTGATAAATAACTGGTGCTAATATTAGGAGATGTTCATTAATGATTAACCACTCCTGGATTGCTAATCTTGCTTTAGAACTTGATTCTTTAAGATCTACCAGAAACTGAACACTTTCTTCTAATGGATTATCTTCTAACAATCTTTGGTTGAAAGGATGTATGAGCTGCTACAACTGATTAAGTATTCCTTGTAAAACTCCAAAGCATTATTTGATTCCATTTGTGTTTTTTTCCATTCTCTAAGCCACTCGTGCTCACTCTGCATCAACTGTGCGTAAATTTCACTTTCCTGCTCTAGGTTATTTTCTAGTGCCTGCTTCACTCTTGGTTCTGCAACATCCGTCGTGTACAAGTCATGAATACTAATTTCTTATGTTTTCATGCGACCATGTGTTCATGCTAGATAGGTGGTCAATTTATTTAGCATGGTAAATAAGGTTTCTCCTATGTCGAGTGTGTGCTCTAATTTTTTCATGGTTATTATGGATTCATGATAAGTCTTTTGAATTATTTTTGTCAACTCTTTGCTTCTTTCTACTGCGGTATTTAACTATAACTCAGTTACTTCTACACTTAGTTTCTCATTCCTATTAATCAACTGATGCACCAATTGTTGAAAGGTAATGTGATGATCATCAACTTTGGTTGGGATATCGATGTTAGCTTTTTCTACCTCTCAACGTTGAAAATCCAACAAAATATCCCTTTCTTGTTATTGTCTTCTCTAAAGTTTATTGGTGTCCGTTTTCCTCCTTTTCAATCAAAATTTTGCTGCTTTTATAGACCATTCTAGAACTTCAAAGATATTCCAATCACTAGAAAATTTTAGGTCTAAATACTTACTGTGAATGTTAATAAGTTCCTTTTTGACTTGGGTTCCTGATATGCTTGTTGAATTTGGGTCAGATGATGATGTACACGTCGAGGTAGGCATAGTGACTGGTGGATCAGTTGATGGAATATCAATCATCATCTTTTTTGTTGATATGTTGGCACAACCGACGTATCATGGGTCTTCTCATTATGTGCTCTAACTATGTCATCTGACATAGTACACTCTGATGAATTTTCCTATGAATTATCTTGATCTCATAGACTTTGACCTACTTGAGGGTGCTCATATAATACGTGTCGAAGAAGCAAGGGACATATCCTTAGATAAATCTCATTAATTTGAGTATTTTTCTATGTACGTGTAGCCTGGTCCATCTAGATTTGCTCGTAGGAAGAAATATCATTTCGTTCTTGTGTAGAAATGTCATTTTTCTCCTAAGTAGAAGTACCATTTTGCACAAAACTATGTCCCACTGAAGCTTGATAAATTTCTCGCAGCTTTTGTTGGATATTTTTCATAAATCCTTCCTTAGAATTTTTTACTACTTGCAAGATGTTAGCTTTAACCGTTGATTATGGATATTTTGTCTTTTTATGCTTTTTGACCACTTTATCTTTTGCTTTAACAGATTCTAAGACTTCTCGGAAAACTCCATCAAGTTGTTGTTGCTGCTATGGGTTTTATAAATGAATGATTGATAATACCTCCTCTCACTTAATTCCTTCATAGGAAGTCAGAGTGGTCTTCGGAGTTTGTGACTCCTTTTTACTGGACTTCTATGACAATTTTTGCTAGAGGAACTGATAGGTCAACCTTGAGAGGTTGTAAGTAAATGCAACTTATTTCTCCTTCTCAACTCTGCATTAGAGTGTAGGGAAATGATATCTTCATATTTCTCTAAGACTTTAGGGGGAATATGAAACATTATATTTGAATTTCAATGCAACTCATCAAATTTTTTCTCGACAAAACCTGGGTAGGGTAGCTCTTGAAGGTATACCTCTACGGTATTATTATACAAAACTATTGTAACATCTAAACAAAACTCAATGTGGAGTGTAGATGACAATTCTTAATGTACATGTTACATAAATCTCCATTTGTTGGAGGACGAGATAATGTGTAACAACCAATTTCGAAATAACTCATGGGGGCCCATATATGGGGTTTTCCCAACCAACCATGTGAGAAAATTTTAAAATTATTCATCTTCGACATAACCTTCCCAGTGAAGTATGTCTCTCCAACCGATAGACTAAACTTCATTTCTTGCCAAATAAGAAATGAAGGAAAGTTAATACACTGACCCGAATTTTGGCACTTTTGAAAATTTGTCTTGATCAGTTCGACAACATATTCTAGAGATTTTTATCTCACCATTTCCTTCTAGCATGTCTAATTTAACATATAAGGATTAACCAACAAGTGTAAGTCAAAGGGATACAATCATAAAAGTCCATCTCACGAGAGGATCCTAAACCTGACTAATCACTAAACCTCTTGAGTGTTTTCCTAACAACCTATTAATGAATTTTGTAACCCACTTGTTAAAGTCGACCATGTTGGGTAACCTCTCTCCTTTATATGGAAATACGGTAATCAAATGGATGGTAATCTGAAAATTTGATTGGGGCTGGGAAAGCCATAGCTTCCCATTATGATATCAAATTATCAAATACTTCACAACTTCCTCTTTATTTCCCTACATGTTTGCAATCAATGGGTCAATGAGAATGTTGCAAGTTCCTACTTTCCCAAGTAACTTGGAATCCGAATTCCATTGATTATTTGGCTATGGCCATCGAAGGAATGACTCATAATGATTTTCCCATGATGACTCGTCTATCTTCACTTATTTGATATGATGCATTTGGACTTCGAGCTCTCTTTTTCCTAACAGATAAAATCTCGCCTTGGTTCTTGGCTCGATTGTAATTCCATCATCCTAAAAATGGACTTTCGTCGTCACCATTGCAAAATAACACTGAAATTTAGAAGTTATCAAACAATTTAACAATTCAAAATAAAAAATTACAAGGCTTGGAAGGTCTGGTATATTGTCAAGGTCACAATTGAAAGTTAACAATATTTATGGAAAAATGTTAGTCACACCCAACACCTCATCCATTTTTATGGAATTCTAATTAAATGAGCCATCATTTCTGCTTTCTTCCTCTTCCATGAATTGTCTCGTCGAATTGTCATTTGATTTCCAATGTCACATAGCACATGCATGCCACCTTATCGTCATCTCCTTTGTAGAATGTTAAATGATTTTGTGATTATTTGAGTTGAAGGTTGACCTACATCTGACAGTTAGTTACGGGACTTATGGAGAATGTGGTGTGTCATGAGTATATTGATGCATTTGAGTATTTTGATTTTTAAACTTTAATTTTTTACTTTTCTAAGTTTTGCTTTCAAACTCACGTGAATGAAATTTATTTGTAACTTATTTTCTGCTACTACCTTCTCACACATGGCCTAAGATTTTCTATTGATTATCTATCTTACTAAAGTATTCTTTATGGCCATGTTTCACCAAATGATTCTTTTTTCTTTAGGTTGACTCTAAGCTTGTTCTATTAGTCTGTCCGTTGAGTTGGATTTTTTATTATAATAAAATTTGAATCTTTCTCTACATTGTTTCCTTCTTTCATCGTTAGAATGATGTCTATCCATACTCTATTTAGCTCTGCTATTTTGTTGAAAAATGGGCAACTGTGGACAAATTTCCCATAGAACCCATTAGCCCTAAATTGCAAGCCCTATGGTCATAGAAGAATCAAAAAAGTGATTATTTGAATTTAAATTATTAAATCTCCCACCAAATTATTCAAGGTGGAATTCAAGGCCTCGTATTAGTTCACTCAATATTTGTGACCCTTCACACTCAAAATATTACTATATATACCCTATGCTATCGATCTACAATTAGCAATTTTTTGCATGGCATTTTCAGTTCTATAATTTTTAGATAGAATTTTCAAAAGTGAATACAAAGATGGAACTGAGGTTACTGAAGAATATTTGTTTGGGGATTGAGAACAATTTTATTCTATAATTAAATATTAACTTATTTAATATTATTTTAATATTAAAATGATAATAAATTTTATTATTTCAACATCTAATTCCTAATGGCTAATTCCTAACAACTAATTGATAATAGATAATTCCCAACGACTAATTCTAGAACCAAGTGTATCTCTACTATTTAATCATTTGGATAGATTGATTTTTTCACCTTTGTCCTGAGGATTAACCAAATTATATGGTTCAAACTGTCGACTAAATCTTAATTATGTGATTAATCCCAAAGACAATCTCATTAAGGTTAAAACTTTATTATTATTATTATTAAAAGGGTGAGTATATAAGTTAAACATATATACATTCATTAGTTTTCTACATCGACTGTGATTGGGAAAATGAAAATTGTTGGGCAATTTATTTGTTCAAATTGCTGCATTAAATTATCGACCAGGGAAACTCGTAAGCTTGTGATGGTGCCAGCAATATATATGCAGGAGTAGGCAACTAACTCTATGTCTAGCTAAATTATTTACGATTCAATATAATATGCAAGGGAAGAGGCTCCTAACTAAGGAGGTCCTGGTTGTCCTTCCCTACAGTATCATAGAGAAATCATTGATTACATAAAACTAGAAACTTGAAATGAAAACAAGAGAATGAACTTTAATTGTTGTTTAGATTCAAATAGAGAGAGAGACTAACTTAGTCTCTTGATTGTCCCCTCATATACTGATCCAAACTTAAACTAAGATTCATTCATAAGCATAAGAAATGAAATAACTTGAATTAAAAGCAAAAGAATGAATTTCAATTATCATGCAAATCAAATAGAGGGAGACCCTAACTTAGACCCTTGGTTGTTCTCTCATATGCTGATAAGATTCTAATTTAAAACTCATTCATCAATCTCAAACAAATCCTCAAACATCAAACATCTAAGCAATTAAATGAAATAAGATCTAATATGAAATAAAATGTTTCTCTCATCCTTTTAGAGTGAGCTCAATTCTCTTAAGAACAAGACAAATTATTCCATATACTACATTAAGGAAAATTAAATCTAAAACTACATAATGGGAATATATGAAAAATGAAGCTTTATTCTATGCCATCATAAGTTGGATACAATGCTCCAAGAGTCCTCCCTTTGGAATGGAGGAGGTACTCCTATTTATACAATAGGATGAGATAACATACTCATAATGATGATCCACTAATCTCTCTTTTAGTTCCATACATTTCTCAACCATCTAGACACATAACCCTATCCTCCATGATCTCCTCCATGAGGTCCATGATTTTCTCCATGAACTTTTCCATGAGGCTTATCTTATCAAATTCGAATTTGATCATTCAAGGCCACATAAAGATGCCCCGGAAGCTTCCTTTGTACCTACACATGTCAACAAACTCGTTCTAATTGTTAGGTATAAGTATAAGCATATTATTTTCTAAAGTTTAGCCATAAATTCACTTAAAAATGTTAAGAATTAATAAACTTTGGAAAAGCATAGTTATAACCCAATAATGAGGTAAATGGAATGATGTGGAGGTGGAATGGAGGTGACATGAAGGTAAAATGTGAAGATATTGGTGAATAATGGAGTGAAAATAGGGACCATTGTGAGGCCCAACAAAAATGATGATAGAAAATCATATTTTTTTTGTGTTTCACTTTGGTACTAGACCCTTGATTTGGTCATGAAAGAAAAAATATGTAGTCTCTCTATCGACTACAAAAGAAGATTATCATGGGGTTACTAATGTAGGGATGGACGAATTTTTGATTCGCCAACTCTTGGGAGAGCTCAGGTTTCCTATTAAGTCCTTGAATATCATCAATTGCGATAATCACAATGTAATTCAGATGGTATACAATCCTATTTCACCCAATAAGATGACGCATGTTGAACTTCATACCCACTACTTACTACAATTGGTTTAACATAACATTATCAATATTGTCTATTACATAATTGATGATCAACTCATTGATATATTTATGGAGCTAGTGGCGAAAGCTAAGCTTTTTGAGCTACATGGTATTCTTGGGGTTCAAGAAGCTGTAATAATTGGGGAGGGCGGGGGGGTGTCCTGCAGACATAATTTCACCTCCTGAACCTCCATAATTTTGTGTTAATTGGGAGGGGGTGGGGAAGGAGGCATGGGGGGTTGGAACCTAAGGTTCTGTTGGTTCATAATACCTATGGATCCTCTAGAGACAATGATCTAAAGCATTGACTGACCATAGTTATTCGACTGGTCGACTAGAGGAGTATCCCAGTATGCAGTCCACTAAATGGTCAACAAGTTGATCATGTAACAAATAAGAAGACAATCAATTAAGGGTTCGAGTGGCAGACAATCAGTTAAGGTTTTGACTATTCTCAAGTATTGTAAGGATGTCTTTAGACACAACCCATTATATTAGAGTATTATTTCTCTTATTGTTTTTTTTAGATTATATTATCTATTCTTTAGTTCTTGTCACTCCCAAATAGATTGTAGGGAGTCTCTTTCCATTTGTCTACTCATAAATCTACCAAGTAATGTAGAATATTCAAATTCCATCTTCTCATTAAGCTTTATAATGTATCCAAGTTGTATAATAAATTCTTTTAGCTTGCGCTTGATACATTTCCCCCAATTTTAGTGGTTCCCTAGTCTTGTCGGTCCCATACCTTATATTATGTAGCCCTAGGGTTAGTGATGGAGATACTACTCATGATTTAACCTGTGAAATACTTGCATATGAATCCTTAATCTTCATTAAGTTCTTCATCCAAGTTTCTTCCATGATACCTAGGGTCAAATAAACTAGATATCAAATCTCGAGTCAAATAAGCTAAAATGAATGTGTGGGGTAGACCCCATGTGTTGAAGTTAGCTTCCTTAATGGTTCCATATGCAATTGAAGATCTCCCTAGTCACGATGATCTTCGAAAGAATACATACATGAATCTTCTCCATGTGTATATTGAAGATTCTACCAAGGCAATATTATTGTAGCTAGATTTCAATTGTTTAGGGTGGCATGATCAATTATCTAACAACCAGGTTGAGTCTAGAGAACCTAATCTAAAAGTTCAACCTTGTCTACTTAATTCTTGTCACCCTTAATCTAGAGGGGGATCTACCTAAGAATATATGGTTGGATTTCAACAAAACAATGAAAAACCCACATTGATAAATTATGATTTTTATTGACATTTATATATACAATCTACTTATTTGATTATTTAATTTACATAAAAAGTAATTGACCAAAGTGAATAATCTATTTTGTTTTACTCCACACCTCCCCTCCTATGCCACCTGTAAAGTTGTGAGTCATTGATTTTGATGTCAGATGATAGAAATAGTTTCAGCCATCATATTGATTGAAAACTATTATTTTTTGGTTACAATTCATTACCCAATGGCCTCAGCCATCCTTTGAAAAAATCGCAAGCTTGGTAATGGATTTCACCATAAGACAGAGTGAAATATCTTTAGCAGACACAGGACAGGGGATAAAATTTAAAAAAGGTAGTAGCAGGTCAAACAATCAAGACTCCTGAGAAGCATGGGGAGTAGAAATGCAGAAGCAGGCTTACAGTTGCCTCTATGATTTGGATTCTTCACTACAGAGGAAGAGCTAGTGGTGCATTACTTGTGCAAGAAAGTGACCTCACAATCACTGCCTGTTCAAATAATAGCAGATGTGGACCTCTACAAATATGATCCATGGCAGCTTCCAGGTAATTTTTCAAATAATAGCAGATGTAGACCTCTACAAATATGATCGATGGCAGCTTCCAGGTAATTTTTCATTTTTCCTTTGTAAGCTTTGTAGCCTAATTCCTAGAATGTGTAAATAAAAAGAATTCAAGGCTTACTGAAGAGTTTGTTCTATTATTTCATTGTTCATAGAGAAAGCCCTATTTGGAGAGAAGGAATGGTACTTCTTCACTCCCCTGGATAGAAAGTACCCAAATGGGTCAAGGCCCAATAGGGCGGCTGGTTCTGGATACTAGAAAGCTACAGGTGTTGATAAGCCCATCACTGCTAAAGGAGGAAAGAAAAGAGTAGGCATCAAGAAGGATAGTCTTCTATGCTGGGAAGGCTCCCAAAGGCTCAAAGACCAATTTACTCTTGCACAAATACCGTCTTGTTGATCTTAATAGGCCTACAAGGAAGAAAGGTAACTTAAGAGTGATTTATTCTGGTTAGACATGGTTCTTTTTTTGGAGACATGTGTTCAGATTTTGTTCCATACTAATATTCACTCTCCTCGTTTCTTCCATGTCTGGTAATATGGCCATGGGAAATAAAGATATTGATTTTGAATTACACTTATTTTTATTTCCACTGCAAATTTCAAGAATATTTTATAATCTTATAGATAGATATAGAATGGCTTGCACCAAAAAACCAAGTGAAATATATTTATCAGACATAGGAAATGGGATAAACATTAAAAAAGGCAGTAGCAGGTCAAAGGATCAAGACTCCTGAGAGGCATGGGAAGTAGAAATGCAAAAGCAGACTTACATAATGCCTCCGGGATTCAAATTCTCCCTACAGAGGAGGATTTGGTGGTGTATGACTTGTGCAAGAAAGAAACCTTGCATTAACTTCATGTTCAGGTAGTAGCAGATGTGGACCTCTACAAATATGATCCATGGTAGCTTCTAGTTAATATTTCATTTTTCCTCCATAAGCTTTGTAGCGCAATTCCTGGGATGTGTAAATAGAAACAATTCAGGGGTTACTAAAGAGCTTGTTCTGTGTTTACAAAGAAAGCCCTGATTGGAGAGAAGGAATGGTACTTCTTCACTCCTCGGGATAGAAAGTACCCAAATGGGTCAAGACCCAATAGGGTGTCTGGTTATGGATACTGGAAAGCCACTATTGTTGATAAGCCCATCACTGCTAAAGGAGGAAAGAAAAGAGTAGGCACCAAGAAGGATCTAGTCTTCTATGTTGGGAAGGCACCCAAAGCCTCAAACGCCAATTGCCTCATGCACGAATACCTTCTTGCTGATCTTAATAGGTCCGCAAGGAAGAAAGGAAGCTTAAGAGTAAGTTATTTTGGTTAGAATGGCTTGCACCACAACACAAAGTGAAATATATTTATCAAGCACAGGGCAGGGGATAAACATTAAAAAAGGCAGAAGCAGGCTAAAGGATTGAGTCTCTTGAGAAATAAATGAAGAAGAAGACTGAAATTTCCCTCCAGGATTCAGATTCTTCCCTACATAGGAAGATTTGGAAACAAACAGAATGTTTGATTTTGTCTTCTGCTACTGCCATATATTTTGAATCAGTGTTTTTTTGGTGCATTTATTGGCTTACATATCGGTTGATATTGATATATTTTTCCTCATTTTTTTAAATTTCTTATTTCATCTAAGTATAACGAATTCATTTTGTAAATGCTTGAAGCTTAGAGAAATATTAAAACGCAAATATACATTTTTTGCTAAGCTTGCAGAAAACATTGATATGGATTGAAGGGTCATGTATCTTCTCTAAAATTTGGAAATCTTCTTTCGAGGCACTCAGATTTTCTTCAGAAAGTTTACTGTCATAAGAGTACCCATTTGAGGATGGATAAATATGTTCCTATAAGATATGGCAATCCTTGATTTCCGTCCATAACCTTGAACCCTCAGACAATTGTAGTCCTTCCTTCCTCAAGGTGTCGAATTCACCATTTAATTATTTGCAGACATTCAAAGCACTCTGAAATAAAAACGGACAAAAATTTTAAATTCATATTCTGCTACTTCCATTCCTCCATTTAATTACTAACAACTTATTAAATTTCGTAGCACTTGGTAAACAGATTCTTCTCCCACACGAAGCTAGCATAATATGAATTTAAAGGCTAATAAAAAATGTAATATGAATCTCGTTTTAGCCTATAAACAAACACAGTTAGAAAACATACACAGAACATGTAGATCATTGTTGAGAACCCCTGTTAATGCTATTCCATTATCATTGAATAAAAAAAAATAGAAAATTAGATATGCTGAATTTTTTGTAGCATAAATAAAAGTAAAACTCTCTAATGTTGATACAGATCTGTTGATCCGGATTTAAACAAGAACAAAAAAAATTACAAATATAACCATAAGCATAGAGATGAAGCAGAAATAATTCTTCATTTCATTACTGTGAAATACTGAAATATGCTTACAAACAGAAATGGAAATAAACTAGCTAGGGTGATGGTAGCTTATCTCTAAGAAGAGATGTGGTGGATACATGCCTCTGAACTGTGTTACAATGAGACTCGAAGGCCTATTTATTGTTGAGAAACAATGGAAAATCCTTAACATCCCAAAACCTAATTGTAGAAGATGAAACGCGAAATTGTGGGCCCCGTTTTGGGTAAGTTTCTACATCAACCTCCCGAGGTCGTAACTTTGGCACCCGATCTTCGTTTGACACATACAATAGCTCGTTAGAAAGATCTATCTGAGCACTACAACTTTGGGAAGAGAATCATCGGTCCATCGACCCATGTTGCTCCCAGATTTCCCAAAAAAACATCGTTTAGGTCCTCAAAACGGCTTTGGATTTTCACGACCTGAAAAAACTGCTAAAAATAGTGAATTGTGCTACAAATAAGGAAACTGAAAAACTGAAAGAAACAGTTGTGGGGGTCCAAATGGGATAGGTGGGTGGCCACCAACATCCACCTAGACCATTTGTACCCTAACCTTTTCTCTTATAGATATTAGTGGGTGTCTAGGTTTACAAAAATATATCTATTTCTTAGATCTTGGGATCTCCATGCAAGAGATTGTGCTGCAAGCAGGATCTGCACTCTATTTACCAGATACAAAAACGAATTTACAAAGACTGTTAAAAATATAACAAAACTGCCTCATATAAATTTAGTGCCTTATCTCTAAAATGAAGAGTAAGGATAAACTCATGCTATTCTATCTATAGTTGATTCATGCATGCACACTCACTGCTGGAATACTAAAATTAGTAATATGCCCACAATGCCTTTTTATGTTGCATCCTCATATATTGATCATTATGTTGTATGAAATTTACCATTGTATGGCTTTATGTAATGTTGTTGTAACAAAAGGTGCCCATATTTTCCATTTGTGCTTCAACCCAGTAGAAGATGATCAGAGGAAGACTATTTAACAGTCCCTCTTATCAAGAAAAGTGTTCTCCACCAATCCAAGTCATCTTTAACTTCCCTTTGGCCAAAGGTTTAGTCAAAATACCAGGTACCTGCTGATATGTTGGAATGTGTTGTAGAACCACAGCTCCTTTATGAACTCTTTTCTCTGATAAAATAATATCTGATCCTAGTGTGTGAGGATTGATCATGAAAAACCAGATTTTTAGAGATTTTTATACAATTTTTGATTGTTATAAAAGTATCCAAATTTTAATTTGTCAGCTATGTTCATAACTTTCCAAAACCAATTGGCTTCACAACTAGAAAAAATCACAACCATATATTATACTTATGCTCAACTAAGTGCTGCATAATTTTGTACTTTGTTAACTACTGAACCTAGAAACCGTAGATGAACTTAAACTGAAAGAGCGCCTTGAAGTGTTATTTGTGTCACGAGCACTATCTGCCCAATCAGAATTTTGAAAACCTTGTGATG
This sequence comes from Pinus tabuliformis, assembly GCA_031772625.1. Taxonomy (NCBI): domain Eukaryota; kingdom Viridiplantae; phylum Streptophyta; class Pinopsida; order Pinales; family Pinaceae; genus Pinus; species Pinus tabuliformis. Next base: position 2,007,714,673 of record CM062818.1, on the reverse strand, counting down.
CCACCTCTCCATCACTAACATATCTAAGTGCAAAATGCACTGCCCCCTTTCAAGTATTAGAGATTGTGTTTTGCGGCAACCCGATGAACTTGCCTAGGCTACACCATGTACTGAAAGTGTTGATTGCAAAACAAATGTTAGGCCTTGTGTTAACTAAGTACAAGAGGGAACCTATCAATTCCCTGTACACAGATGTTCATCAAATCTGAATTAGAATCAACAAAGTACAACAGATTTACTACCATAGGGGAGTAGACGTGGGTTTGTAGTACATCATTTGAAATCTCTTCAAAATTTCAATTGCATACTAGGGGAGTAGCCATGGTTTTGTAGTCCATCATTTGAAATATTCTAATAATTTCAATTACATACTTATTCTATCCAAGGAACACTTCATCTGCACTTTGCTACACCCCTAGATCCACCAAGTAGTGCATCATGCTAATGTCTTTCATGGAAAATTGTCTTGCCAATTTTTCCCTTCACCATTTTGTGAATATCTGAGAAATTCCTGTGAATTTAAGATTGTCTACATATAGGACTAAAACAATAATATTTGAATGATCAACCAAATAGTAAAAATTAGAATCTACACATGTCTTAGTGAAACCCAAATCTGAAAGTTACTCATTGATCTTGGAGTGCCATGCAAATGGTGGTTGTTTCAACCCATAAAAGTCCTTCTTCAACTTGCAAATATGGGTTTCAAGTCTATTCACCTAAAAGCTTCTTTGTTGGTTTATTCATATACCTCCTCAACCAACCTATTAGGAAATGTTGTCTTTACATAAATTTGATATAAAATCCAATGGAAGGTTGTTGTGAAAGACATAGTAAATCTGATAGAGGTATATTTAGTAACAAGAGAAAAAGTCTCCTCAGAACTCCTTTTTAATGGGAGGACCTTCTAGCCACAAACCGAGCTTTGAATTTTTCTATGCTGCTATCTGTTGCATGCTTATCCTTGTAAAACAACATAGAGTCAAACACTGACTTCCCCACTATTCTAGGCACTATCTCCTACCCATCATTCTTTAAGAGGAGATGTATTCCTCCATCATGGCATTTTGAAGTACTTGCTTCCTTACTACCTCTTTATTACTAGAAGGTTTTGTTTCAATAATGGAAGACATCAGTGCAACATAACTAGGGAACGTTTTAGGAGGGTGGCTTACTTGAAAGGAAATAGTTGGAGCACCAACTTACTTTGTTCCCTCTGGTAATGTCTAGATTATCCATCTAGGATTTCTAGTTGAACTTCAAGGTAAAGAGGCACCCCTTCCACCTCAAAAATCTTCCTGATCTAAATCTTCTTTTCATGATCTTTTTTATTTCAACATATCTATTTTTGGGATACCAAGCTCTTCTGCCTCCATGGTCATGATCCATATTAACTCCAGATCTATCAAGTGTCGAGAGGGATTGAATATCTTTAGGTGAAAACCTCTTTTAGAGTGAAAAATAGATTTGATCCCTCCAAGTGCTTGGTAGATCTAGAGTTAAGATGGATCTCGGTTGGTTACCCGAGACTTCCTTGGGATGAATTTAAGAGGGACCTTCCAATGTGTCGTTGTATTTGAGATTGACTATACCCATACTGCTGCATCAGAATATCACCTAAACAAAACTTAAAACGGATCAGTAGCCTAACAAAGAACCTGACAAGTACCTGATCACAACTTCAGTGTGCTTTTCTCAAGCATGGATCACAAAATCTGACCCCCGGAGCCTCGTGATAACTCCCTTTCATAGGTAGCAATCCTACTATCTATTCAATGATTTTTAGAAGGTTTCAACAAACCTCTCTCATACCATTATGAATTTGTCTAACACATTGTAAACATATTCTTCTTCTAATGGAAACTAACACTGTCTAAATTTAAAGGCTAATCAAAACTACAATCTGAATCTCACTATAATCTATAAACACAGCTGGAATACATACATTGGAACACATAGATCAATGTCAAAATCCGTTGTTACTGCTATTCCAATACTCCTGAATAAAAATCTGCTAAAACTTTTGCTAGAAAGGATTTTTTTTAAGAACTAAATCTAACCCTATTACAGATCCATACTCTCTCTCTTATAAGTGACACCCAGGGTTCATAAAAATAGATATATTTCTTAGATATCTGGATCTGCACTCTATCTAACTGATAAAAAATGAATTCAGAAAGACTGAAAAATAAAATAGAACTGCCTCATATAGCTTTAGCACTTTATCTTTAACATGAAGTCTAATGATAAACTTATCCTATTCTATTTATGGTTGTTTCATACATGCATTCATGTGCCCTTACTGCTGGAATACTAAAATTTGTGATGTGCCCTTACTGTCTATTTATTGTTGCATTCTCACCTACAGATCATTATGTTGTTTGGAATTTAACGTTGCATGGATTTGTGTAATGCTGTTGTAATGGAAGGTGCCCAAATCTACCATGTGTGCTCCAACCTAGTATAATATGATCTCGTGTGTACTATCTAACAACAATGTCACCAAACACTTGTATTTTTTAATTGCCACTGTGGGATGTTAGTTTTAAGAGTATTGTTAGGGCAATAAGCTCGGTGTAGATATTTGATCCTCACCTAAATCTATTTTAAATCTAATACAATTAGAGTTATTGATAATTTGAGATAGGGAACACCTTTGGCTCTCATTTTTTGGGGTACTTTGACTAGATCCATCAAAGTAATCCCCATGTTCCAGATTTGTCCATAGGAGTATGAATCAACTTTTTCTGTGTAGTGGTTGATGAAAAAGATTTGAAGTTTTAGAAGATTGATTTTCCTTGGAAGGCACATTGAAAAATATTTCGACATTTCTATCTTTCCAGATTCCCCATGATACTATTAGAGGAAGGCCTTTGAGATCTAAGTTTTTCTACCACTTTTTAAAGCACTCTTCAACATAACCTCCTTGTCCACAGTCCTTTATCCTTGTCAAACCATCCATTTCAAGTCCAGATTTCCCTTTAGTAAGGATAGAATATCAGTAAGTGGCCTATGTTCTTTTCACCTCTTTTAAACATAGACACATTTTCTTGGACTTGATCCATTCATTCTCTAAATAAATTCCAATGTGGGTGCTCTATTTAAGATTGCCAACTACATGTAAATAATGAAATTTTGAAAGCTTCTAATCCATATGTGCTTCCACCATGAGAGTGTGCATTCTGGTCTATCCATTCTTCTTTATTCCTTTTCCATGAGAAAGGAGATGCCCATCACGGAATCTAATTTTATCTAGTTGCTAGTGAGATACATCAGAAGCTCCTAATTAAATAAACACTGAGGATAAATGCCATGCTATTTATTCTGCAATACTTGTTTGGTTCTTTCAGCCTAGGGCAGATGGGCTTTACATTGTGATTGATTGTGACTTTCTAGTCAATCAAGTGTGATATGTTGGCACTTCATTAAAACGATGAATGCTCATACTTTCGAAGTTTCAGATTCTACACCAAAACTTATGAATAATTTGGAGTTGATGTCTGGCTCATTTTCATCTATTATGTGATGATGTCTGAAATTTGTGAGGTTGGGATGCAAATTTAGATTTGGAAATATAGCCATCATATTCTTCATGAATTAATATTATTTTATTTAGCTTATCTAGTGCCATCTACTACCTATATTTTTTCAAAATCTATCAAATATTTGTTACTGGAACTTGAAAGACCATCTTTGAAGATTAAGAGGCAATCTATGTCGGAAAATCTGTCAATTTGGCATTATGTAAGTGCTTTCTCTTTATCTTCTACTTTTGAGAGACATTTTGTTTACTAATTTTCATCTTCAATAATTCTTTATATGTCACAATGTTTTTCGAATTTATGTCTTACGATGTTTCCTTTGCAATATGTGGTGCAATTGCTAGTATATACTAGTGCAAGATATAAATCAAATGGATACTAAATGTTGATAGGAAGGAAAACACTTATTCCTTGATATATTAAAATGTATTATTACTATTATTATTAAAATGAATCAATATAAATATAAACATACATACATGTAAAAGAATAAAATTATTAAAAATGGAGCTTCGCCCCCACTTTATGATGAAGATCTTTAATATGTAAATATGTTTTGTTAAAATACCATAAGACAATACAATGCAATCGTTGATCAATACCACATGCCAAAAAACAATAACTCATTCCATATGATATTATTTTCCTTAATTAATCAATTTAATTGAAAGAGAAAAAACTCATAACTACTTTGGAGATAAATTTTACCTTTTAATTTTTAAATACTACTAAAAATATTCTATAAAGATTGAATCTCTATCATCCAACTAATAATTATTGCTAATTAAATTAAAATTATGAAAAAACTATTCCAAAATAAACATAATTTAAAATTCTTCTATAAATATATCCATATATAAATAATGATTTATATATTTTCATAAAAATAAAAATAAAATTAAAAATTAATACACGAGCCTATATAAACGTATCTATATATAAATGAGTTTTCATGTATTTTTATCTCACTTTGATATATATTATATAATTGAAATTATATTGAATACGTTGCAAATATTGGCCATTAAAGTTATCCCTAAATGTCTATATATAAATGAGTTTTCATGTATTTTTATATCACTTTGATATGTATATTATATAATTGAAATTATATTGAATACGTTGCAAATACAGGCCATTAAAGGTCATTAAAGTTATGCCTAATATTTTGTCTCGATATGGAGATATGGAGGAAGTAAAAAAAATTAAGGCACATGCATTCAACCCATGACAGTCACCTCTCCCTTGGCTATAGGCTCCACACGGAGAGAGACTTACGGATAAGAGAGAAGAGTTTCCCTTTCATTGGTGTACACTTTAAAGTTTTTCTTTACGTTTCCTGAATGTTAAATTTCATCAAGTTTCTTAGTAAATTTATATGGCTATTGAATAATTAAGTTATTAAATTACGTAAAATTATATGTTTGTAATAGGTTTGAAAAAAATAATATTTTTGTTATTTTTTATTTTATAAAGATGTAAGGTTTGGGGTTGAAGTATATTTAGAAATAGAGGATTTGGCTGATCCAAAAGCAATTTATAATTTACAACATAAAAAATAAAGGAAATAGTCATTGTATTCTCTTGAGTGAAGCTAATCTTTCTCCTATAAAAAATGTGGCTATGTTTAGGTATCTAATGTATAAGAAGAAGCTTTACAACATGGAAGCCAAGAGGTTCCCCAAACTTGTTTTTAACTCTAGCTAAAAGCCCCACATTTGGCTCAAAAGATGTTGGCATAAGGATGTTCAATCTCTCTACGAGGAGGTTATCTTGGAAAGTAATTAAATATTGAAAATACCATTACTTCCAAATTTAAATATGAGTTGTGGGATGATAAGGAGCTAGAGGCATAAGGATGCCCTAGTGCTTTCTGGGATAAAGGAGGAGATTATCTTGGAAAATAAGGATAATATTTAAAATAGTGTTACTTCCAAATTTAAGGATGAGTTGTGGGATGATAAGGAGCTAGAGAGGAAAATGAAGCTAAGGTATTATATGGAAGTCATCAACTTCATTCTTGCTAACAAGAATTATTTTTGTGTCTTGACTAGTATTAAAAAAAATGAACATTTGCAAAAATTCAAAACTAAATAAAATTTTAAAGAATCTCAATTAATCTCTTACCTTCTTAAAGTCTAATAAACCATATTGATAGTCTTAGACTTTAATCATCATACTCGTCATGATAATATTTTATTTAGTAATTTAATTTTATAAATTATTGTATTTTAATTTAAAAATTAATTTACTAATTAATTTTATTATAAAATTTATATTTGTTTTTAATATTTTAATAATTTTATTCTTTATTTATAATATTAAATTGATAGCCCAGAGGTTGGACAGAAAAAACTAAGCGGTGTTCATGGTGGCTAGGGTTTAGAACTAATATGCAACGTGAGGCCATAGGGTTTGCAGTAAACCCTGCCAACTCTTACAGCTACAAGACAAACTACAAACGGACAAAGGAGGTGAGCGAATCATGGGTAAACCTCAGGGGGAGGGCGCAGAGCCTCCCCCAAATGACAACGAACAGGTTCCAATGCAGGAGGAAGCCTGCAAACAAATAGTCCACGAGGAAATAGAAGAAGGACAGGACTCTCAAGGAGACAAAGAAATAGTTAACGAGGTCCCCAAAGCGACCTCCACCACATGCAAGCCAGTTGCAGCCACGAGACCAAAGATCGAGCTACCCAGTTGTAGGATCAACACACAAATCCAATATATGAAGGATCATGCCCTGATAGGGAAGTTTATTGGCTTTTGGCCCACAGAAAAAGCGTTGCAGGGATGGATCACAGCCAAATGGAAGCCGAAAGGTCACATTACCCTGCAGTTAGGACCCAAGGGATTCTTCACAGTGGTTTTCAACTGTCTGGAGGATAGAAATAGAATCATTGATGGAGGGTCGTATTTCTTTAACGCCGCTGGCCTATACCTCAGAGATTGGGTTGAGAGATTTAACCCGGATAAAGAGGATCTCAGTTGGGCTCCGGTCTGGATCCGCCTCTACTCCCTCCCTTTGGAGTATTGGGATGAGGCATCATTACAAGATATTGGCAATGGTCTTCGCGAGTTCGTCAAAGTTGCAAAGGAAAATAATCTTAGAAGATACACCTCATATGCACATATATGTGTTTATATGCACCTCAACAATGCCCTGCTGGATGCAGTAAGTCTCTTTCATGATGATTTTGAATGGATCCAATATATCGACTATGAACATGTTCCATTCCACTGTAGGAAATGTCATGCTCTTGGTCATCTATTTCAAGATTGCCCATCTAACCTGAAAACCTCAACCCCTCCTCCTTCCGGAAAATCAGACGTTGATGGATTCACCAAAGTCTTCCATCACAGAAAGAATCTTAGAAAATCTAGATTTCATCCCAATACCACTGCTGATAACCCCCCCAGATCGAGTAGCAGGAATAGCTTTGATTCCCTGGCTTAGCCAGATCTAAACAATATTGAAACCCCGGCTCCCCCTAAGGAGCAGCCCAAGTCAAAAGCTCACTTAGCCTCCACCAGCACAGTGATTCCTCATAAATAAAAGCAAACCATTGACCTTAGCTCTCCACCTCCCAGCGATTTTCCCGCCTGGCTCACTCAAAGTATGGAGGTAGATAATGAACAGACCGTTGTGAAGGACACAAAAGGAAATACAGAAGAAAGGAATGAAACCGAGAATATGGAAGAGGAACCAGAAAGCATAGATATAGGAGACCTGGATATTCTAGGCTTAGAGCAAGCCTGTAAAACAAAAAGTTATGACAAAATTCCAGAAAGACAGTTGGACAATCTGGAAATAATTTTATCAAGAGCACAGAGACAACGAACCCTTGGAATACAACCTGGAAGCCAATGGGATGGAAAGATCCTCAACAAAGACAACAAGAAAAGAGGAAGGAAAATAGATCTTCAACAAGCCATTCACATCGGGGAAATGCTAGTGGAATCTGGAAGATACTCCAAGCTCACGAAGTATTATACCACCCTCTCTAATATCTCATCATGAAGCTCATCTTATGGAACATTAGAGGGCTTAATAGCCCCGAGAAGTACAGATCGATAAAAAGCATGATTCACCAAGAAAAACCAAGCATTTTCTTCATACAAGAAACCAAGTGTAACTCAACAACTCTGGAAAAAACCATGGCCAAAGCTTGGCCAGGTTGTACTGCAATTGCAGTAGATGCATTAGGGGCATCAGGAGGTCTTGCAATCATCTGGAATGCATAGACAATCACGCTCTCCAACTTACACGCAAACAAGCACTTCATTCAGGCTTCGTTCCATATAACAGGGACAAATATCCATGGGCATTTAACAAATGTTTACTTTCCCCAGGAAGCTACTCAAAAGATAGACATACTAAATACTCTATCAATAATCAACACTAAAAGGACCCACCCACTCTGGATCACAAGGGGGGACTTCAACATGATTACCAAATTGGAGGAAAAAAGGGGAGGCAGAAGTAGACTAGATAAAGAAAGTTGTCATCTAAAGGACTTCATCCAGAATAACTGGCTCATTGATCTACCCTTCAATAATGGAGTTTTTACCTGGAATAATAAAAGAGCAGAGCCTCATCAAAAATACTCACGATTAGATCGATTCCTTCTCTCTGATAATGCTATCCATTTAGGAGGAGAACTCTCAGCCTCAATTTTACCCCTCACAAGTTCTGATCATTGGCCAATCACACTCCAATGGACCAGACTAGGCAACATTGCACGTCGGCCCTTTCGCTTTGAAGCCTTCTAGCTGTCACATCCAGATTTCAACAATTTCGTCAACACGATCTGGAAAAGCTTCAAGCCTTTGAAGGGATAAAAAATGTTCCAATTCCACCAAAAGCTAAAAAGTTTCAAATTTCATATCAAACAATGGAACCAGTCTACTTTTGGGAATATAATATAGGCACAAACAACACTAAATAAAGCAATGACAGAACTGCAACAGAAAATCATCATAGAAGGGCGAACAGAGCAGCTTTCGGAGCAGGAAACACACCTACAATCTCAAATCCTGGAAAGAGACAAGCAAGAAGAAGTTCTTTGGAGGAAAAAATCATGGGTCAGGTGGCTAAAGGAAGGTGAAAAGAATACAAAGTTCTTTCACCGCTCTACGATCCAAAGGAGAATGACCAACACCATTACCCATATATAGAACAGTCAAGGAGAAAAAGTTGAGGACCATGCAGCCATAGAACAAGAACTTCTGACATACTTCAAACAGGTTCATCATGAGACTCAAACAGATAGGACGGAGGCCATTGATAAAATAATCCAATCCATTCCAAAGATCATCACTGAGGAACATAATCAGTTGCTTCTCTAGCTGATTACTTTACAGGAGGGAGAAAAGGCCTACCAACAGCTAAAAGAAGGAAAGGCGCCAGGTCCTGACAGGTTTACCTCTAACTTCTTTCACAATTTCTGGGAGATGATCAAATTGGAGGTCTGGCAGGTCATGGAAGAATCTAGAGCCAACAGATGGATGCTCCCATCCATGAATGCCACTTTCATTACCCTCATTCCTAAAGAAGCGCAGTCTAGAACCCCTGACAAATTCAGGCCTATAGCGCTGTGCAATGTCATTTACAAAATAGTCTCCAAAGTCATTGCTTCAAGGCTTAAACCATTGCTCCCTTTACTTATCTCCCCAGAGCAATCAGGGTATGTGGAGGGCCAGAAAATCACAGATGGCATTATCCTAACGCACGAAATCATACACTCTTTGAAACAGCATAAAAAACCAGGTATGCTATTTAAGATAGATCTATCGAAAGCATTTGATAGTCTAAGCTAGAGTTATATTCAAAAAATGCTAAATGCCTTTGGATTTTTCCGTCCATGGGTTAGATGGGTTATGAGTCTCATTTCATCCACCTTCTTCTCCATCCTCATCAATGGAATTCCTTCCTCCCCCTTTCATCCTTCTAGAGGTATTCGTCAAGGAGATCCCTTATCTCCCTTTTTGTTTGTTATCATGGCAGAAGGTCTAGGTAGATGCATCAAAGATGCACTTCACTCACAGCAACTATGAGGCCTCTCCTTTCCCAACTCCCCTCCCTTCACCCATCAGCAATTTGTAGACGATAACATGCTTTATGCGCATCCTTCAATCCAAGAAGCTCGCAAGTTAAAATCTTTGTTAAACATTTTTTCAGCTGCCTCTGGAGCTTCTATAAACCAAGCCAAATCTCAAATTTTCTTCTTTCATACCCCTACAGTTACCCAAGCCTCCATTGTTCGAATTCTGGGTTTCTTGATAGCCGCTCTTCCATCCAACTACCTAGGAGCTCCCCTTACTGATGTCGCCCTGAAACACTCCACGTGGAATTTACTCCTTGAAAAATTAGAGGCACGTCTCTCTTCCTGGACCCTCAGATCCCTAAACTTGCCGAGTCGGCTCGTCTTAATCAAATATGTTCTTCAATCTATGCCATTGTATCTTTTCTCAATCTTAGCAGTGCCTAAATGGGTTCTCAAAGAAATAAAAAAGCTCCAACGATCCTTTCTATGGGGTAACTCAAGTCAGAAACGCAAATGGGCTCTAGTTAAATGGGAAAAAGTATGTCTTCCTAAGCACTTAGGAGGGACTGGGCTCTGTGATCCTCATCATAGCAATGTTGTTATGGGAGCACGTATCTGGTGGAACTAGTTCACTGCACCCACACTCTGTGGGCCACTCTATGGACAACCAAATATGCCAATAAGAGACCTGCTGAGGATCTTATCTGAATCACTCATATAGGACTGGGTTCATTAGTTTGGAATGCAACATAAAAATCTAATTCAGCAGCATAGCTTCTGGGAGGTCAGGGACGATACTATTGCGAGATTCTGGGAGGACTCCTGGCAGCAACAACATAGATTAAAATATTTGATTAATCCTCACCAAATTCCCAATTGGGAAGCTCATAGGTTTGATAAGATCAATCAATATTGGAAGCCCACCCTATCGCATGGCTTCAGGCAATGGGTCAATCCTGATCACATTATCCAGAATGGGCTGGAGACAGATCAGCTGATCCTAGGAACGAAACTCTCCAATTGGAAAATTAGATATTCAGAAAAGTATGATGTACTTATATGGGGATATGAAGACAGGGGAATGTTCACAACACATGAAGCCTACAACATAATCATAAAAGAATCTGCATTCAAAGATCCACTGTGGACAGCTATCTGGGCTCCCAACTTATGGTCGAAGGTGTCCACTTTCCTCTAGATGCTTTATCAGAACAAAAACCTCACCTAGGATAATCTACGGAAGAGGAACTTTCGTGGACCTTCCATCTGCCCCAATTGTAATCAGGAAGAAGAAACCACTTTGCATCTCATGAACACATGCCCTCTAGCTCATAAGCTCTGGGAAAAAGTCAGTTTTAGATGTCAAAGGGATAGCAGAATCAAGGAAGACATCCCTACCATTGTTCGCAATTGGGTAAGAAATCCTTATAAGAGAAAGATTCTTAACTCCTTATGGAAGCTTATCCCCGGTCTGCTTATGTGGACTATATGGAAGGAGAGAAACAAATGCATCTTCAAGAATCAGTCAACGCCTATGGACATCATCTGGAACAATGTCTGTCAAAACCTCAAGGAAACTCTTCTACTCCAATCTTGGCATGACGATGACCTTCCCTCACTGCCACAGGAAAATACTATTTGGGACAACTGGAATCTACATTGGAATCAAGAATTGAAAATTTCAGCCAAAACTATAGCAAAATGTCCAATCTCAGACAAATGGATCCCTCCTCCTCAGAATGTGTACCAACTGAATTTCGAGAGAGCCTCAAAAGGCAATCCAAGTAAAGCTGGGTTTGAAGGAATTTTTAGAGATCATAAAGGGGCAATCCTTCTAAATTTTCTAGGCTCGAAAGGATGGGACTCTAATAACTCAGGAGAGCTTAAGGGGTTATGGCAAGGACTCCTTTTAGCTCAGTCACATGATTTTTTACCTCTCATCATTGAAGGCGACTCTCAAATACTAATAAATATGGTGAGCAAAATTATGCAGGGGACTCCCTCAAACAAAATTGGCAACAGTTGGAGACTACCTGAAAGACTGTAACATGTTGAAGATTGGGTCAACGCCCACAGAGTAGTATATTTCAAACATATTTTCCGGGAAGGCAATAAGGTGGCTGACCTTCTTACCAACATAGGGGTGGAGAGTAACACTACTCTGAAAGCTAATGAATTATCTTCTATAGCAACCGATGCACCAGATGAAGGAATTCAATTAAATAGTTGAGAAGGAGAAGACTTAGGAAGGTGCTCCTAGTCACAGTAATTACAGGGATACTGGTAAGAACGTGATGGATGAATCCCTCTTCACCTCTGCTGCCACACACCCTTCTTATGGTTCGAGTTTTGAAAGGCCTGCCATGTAGGTTGCAATGGCAATGGTGATCGGTGATTAAACGAGGACCGTTGATCGCGTACGTGGATCGACAGCCCAAACCACATCGGCAGATCGCAAAATGGGGAGACCAAAGGGCAAGGCCTTTACATATAGCAATATGTGATTGCGATAATATCGCATTGCAATATCGCATCAGCGGAAACCAAGGGGCGGAGCCTTTACACCTTCATATGTGCGATGCGATGATGCGGCCCAAACCACATCGGCGGATCACAGAATGGGGAGACCAATGGGCAAGGCCTTTACATATAGCAATATGTGATTGCAATCAGATCGCATCGCAATATCGCATCGGCAGAAACCAAGGGGCGGAGCCTTTACACCTTCATATGTGTGATGCGATGATGCGGACCTGACGGTATTCTAAATATTATTTGATAATATTTGAGGTCCACAGAAAATCCAGTTTCAATGCATTTTCAATGTATTTCGTTATATAATGAAATAACGAAGGTGGGGGAGAGACTCACGAAGGTGGGGGAGAGCCACATGGCAGCGCTTCCACAGACGTGGTGGATGACATGGCGAATGATAAGGCTTACCCAATCATCGAGGAGCCCATTTTGTCTGACCTCAACTTAGGTGACGTGGCTTCTAGGCATCTGATGTGGGTGACGGAGAATAGGATAGGCAGGGGCTGCCTCATGATAGTTCGACGCAGATTGTGGCTACCCAGGTGTTCATTATGTGGTCTTTTTATTTTTTGCTAGTGTTGCTTGGGTTTTGGTTTCCTATTTGGACTAAGTGTCAAGGAACCATCTTACTCTTTCTTTTGTGGGGTCTGGACTTGAGAAGTGATACCATTTTTGAGGTTTGTGCTCTCACTTGACTGGTTTCTCCAATATTGGCGTAGTCTAGATTTTGTTGATACTCTAAGATACCTTGGTCAAGGCCTTGTCCTCTTTCTATCTTTCTCTACATATTAATAAATTACTTTTACTTAGAAAAAAATAAAAATAAAAAAAAATACCCAATTAAATTGAAATTGACAATATAATTATTCTATTTAAAAATAAATAAATTATAAATACCAATTTATTTGAAGTTAAAAGCATTTTGTAAAAGTAAAAATATTATATTCTACCAATATGATGTTTAAATCAAAATAGTTACTCTACCACTATGATTTTCATGAACAACAAATACATTAATATCAATCGATGTTGTTATCTACTCATCTAATTGGATTGATTTCTATGCATAACTATTAATGTTGTTGTCTTTTCATCTAATTGGATTGAGTTTTATGAATAACTATATATTAATTGCTGTTAATTAGGATTATTTTGACTAATTAGGGAGAACGGTTGTTGAAGAGTGGCAAGCGTATAATGATAAGAAACATTTTTATAATAGATAAAAAAATATATTTAGTTCTGACTTTTATATGTTAATAAATTATAGTATATATTAAAATAATTGACATTGGTAGGAAATCAAAATAAGCGATTTCGGTTTTGAAATAGGTTTTTATTGGTTTAAGATTAAAATCACTTGGATGCATGGAACCCGTTTGTATCACCCTCGTGTGAATGCGTTGATATGTCAAAAGACCGAGGCATTGCAGTTGGTTTAGATTATGTTTTTTAATTATGTTTATTGCAGTTGGCATTTAGAAAAATATATGTTTATTGGAATTGGCATATTTTTAAAAATTATATGTCAAAAGACCGAGGCATTGCAGTTGGGTTTAGATTAGGTTTTTTAATTATGTTTATTGCAGTTGGCATTTAGAAAAATATATGTTTATTGGAATTGGCATATTTTTAAAAATTATATGTCAAAAGACCGAGGCATTGCAGTTGGGTTTAGATTAGGTTTTTTTAATTATGTTTATTGCAGTTGGCATTTAGAAAAATATATGTTTATTGGAATTGGCATATTTTTTAAACATTATGTTTGGACTTGGGCACAGTGAGGGTCGCAACTTTCAAGCAGTCTTGCTCAGCCCCCCAAATTCAGCATTGTCCCCTTCATCTCGTGACACATTTGAAGTTACATTTAGTACTTTGTCTTTAGTAGCTTGACTTGGTATTGAAAACATTTAAAAAGATAAAAACAGCACATAGATGGGAAAGGTGACAAATGTGCTGGGCAGGCACTAGAAAATATGCAGTGGGAAAGGTGACAAATGTCTACGTATGTACTTGCTTACTTCATTGCATCGAAACCCTCGTAGCCACGTTCCTTGCTGTGTGAGGTGACAATTTAGTTTAAAGGCTGTGTGAGGTGACGTTAAAGTTTAACATTTTTAGAAAATGTACGCTAGCCAGGCACTAGAAAATCTGCAGTGGGAACTTCTTTCCTAAGACATTTAATACTTCCAATTTAATGTTTTATTTAATACCTTGCCTTGGAAAATGTACGGAGTGGGAACCTCTCTCGTAAGACATTTACTTCTTTCCTAAGACATTTAATACTTCCAATTTAATGTTTTATTTAATACCTTGCCTTGGAAAATGTACGGAGTGGGAACCTCTCTCGTAAGACATTTAATACTTCTATATTAATGTTTTCTTCAATACCTTGTCTTGGACTTTAAGAACATTTAAAATAAAAAGCAACATCGAGCACACGAAAAGAGAAGCATGTCTCTGTCGGGCTGTGAATAAGAACTATAATTCTACTTGTTTAGTCCATTGATTGGACTTGAAAAACGTGTTTTTTAAAAATAAATTAATTCACGTCGAATATATATATCTTCTTTTCTGTCATCCATTTTATTAAAATTATTTTATAGATTCAAAGTCCATTGCTGGATGTAAATGTATTTTCTATTATCTACTTGACTCTATTGCATCCCGACCTCTTTGTAGTGTAGCGAAATCACGGTACTAAAACGTGGTTTTTTTTTAAAGATTAAATCATATAAATTAGTTATTAATATTTATGGGGTTTTGCTTGATGTAAATGTATTATCTACTATCTATTGACTCTAATAGTTAGTCATGCATCTTTATGTATGTAGAGATCACCTTAGGATAATCTCAAATATAAATATATATGACTTTGCATATATATTGAGAGTTATTTCAATCTTTTTAATATTAAAGTTAATCGAATAGCATTCAAAATTGTTTTAATTTTTAATATCTTGAATTGGACGGTCTAAAAGATTAGAAAAAAAGGTATGTAGGTGATGCATGAACATAGGACAAAATGACAACATGTTTTTATTGGTAGAGGTTCCACATACAAAGATTTACAGAGAAGAATTGCACATTTAAAAATCTACACAATACAATTTATAGTTTAACGTTGACATTATTGGCCTCCAATTTTCAGCTTATTATGAAGCTTACAAAGTTAAAAAATTGTTGAGAAACTAAGCTATTAAATGAGGTAAAATTATATGGTATATTATCTTTATGTTCATAGATGTATTTGTTTCTAAAATGGTGTAGATAGTTAATAGGATTTAATAAATATTAAATAATTTCTTTTTTCGAAAGATGAGATCAAAGTTTAATTTAATTTTAATTAGTTTTTTTTAATTGTTTTTTTATTTTTAAATTGTTTTAAGTTTATCTAATTGTGTTTATCTATTTTGTTAATTTCCAATATATATAGATACTTGGTCACAATAAAAATATTTAATTCAATGCCACCTCCTAAGCCACCTTAAAGAGATATGATATTTGCCATAAAAAATACATTACAACTTCTTAAGCCACCTTAAGGAGATGGGATTATATTTTTTGCTTCTTTCACTAAACTCAAAATGGTTTCTTTTAAGGCTACCATCATCTTAATCTCATTAAGGAATTTCATTATTATTTTTACATCTAATTATTTATTATTTTATTATTGTCAAATGGTAAGTCTTATAAGCTCCATGTTAACCCTAAAACCCTTTATTAAACCATAGATATTGAATTATTACATTTCTATTGTTATACTGTTATGTTAGTAAGAAACTTTCATTATATTGCTTCATTATAATTGTGCGATGTGTCTTCTAAATATATAGTAACCAGACCTAGTCTTAGGATCATCAAATATTTTCTTATACATTATATTCATTGTCAAAGGAGGTCTCATACTTAAAGTGAATTTTAATTATTGGTATCTTATTATTTTTAAGGTGAAAGCTTTGCAACATTTGGTATAAGAGATATGATCATAGGGCTTTGATGCTTCAAACAAGTCATATCAGCGTTTTCATTATAATCTTTTTTACTTTTTACTATGAAATTTTGATTAGATTGAGAATAAAATTCTTTTTTTTTTTCAATTTTGGATTTTGGATTGCTATACTTTCATAGATATACCTTTTGGAACCAAGAGTTTGTGAATAGTCCTGAAATCAATTTCAAAGGAGTAACCTTGGAAAATTTTCAAAACTTCTTTTTCTAAGAATTTTAAGACATTAAAATGTTGGTCATATTGAAGAAACATCTTGTAAAATAAATTTTGTTATGCTTTACTATAATGTTTTATATATACTTGAAAGATAGGGTTTATGAATGGTCTTGAAAATGAGAAATTATGGAATCTTCACTATATTTTTTTTGGACACTTGAGCCTATATAATTTTCATAGATCTAAGGTGATATACTGAAGTACCTCTCGTGAAAATTTCATAATAAAATTTGAATAATTGGACAAGTGACATGCTATACAAGTTTTCTCATAGGAAGACTTCAAAAATCAACACGATTTGGGAAAGTTAACATAACTTTCACTTGGCACATCAAATTTTAGATAAACATGTCGAATTGTAGAGACATATATCATAGGATTTTATGTTAAAATTTTAAATTTATAAGGGCTCAAATTTCTCAGATATATCAACAAAAAGGGAAATGCCTAAGAGTCTACAAAATAGCCTTTTGAATGGTACATAAATTACATTTGGATTGTAGAAAATCAGATTAACTCAGACAAATTACAGAAACACACAAATAAAAACCAGAGACACAATATTGGCGGAAAAAGGCTGAAGCCTCATGTATTCTCTCACTCTCATTCTTACATACAAATAATTGAAATAGTGTTACAAATAAATAGATGAGAGATATTGGTCTCAAGATAGTGCGTGCTATCTTGGACATCTTTGGTTGAGATAATTTCTCCTTTGGTTGAGATAATTTCTCACCAGACACACCAATATAGGAGTTACCTAAACTAACTCCTATCTTAGAGGAACAACCCAAGAGTTAGGCACAAATTCCTAACTTGGAATTTTTAATTAATTAATTTATTTTTGGATTTATTATTGTTTTATGAGAGAGTCTAACATTCCCCCCCTCAATGATAAATCAAAAAATGAGAACCATCTTCCAAGTTCTCATGTTGATCCTCAAAAACATTGCCTGAAAAAACCGCCAAAACTGGATGCTGGAAAAAACTCAAATCTGAAGAGAACATGAATCAGCTGCATGCTTGATTCATCTCTGAAGGACGCTTGACAACTCCATCATGTGCCAAGCCGCAAAAGGATCCAACTGTCCTTTGCTTGAAAACAACATCCGGTGTCCACTGACACAATTTGATGATGATTGCCCACTGGCTGAAGATGTCGAAAAACAACTCAATGTTGCTTTTGCGATGATGAAAGCTGCTCACTGCTGCTTTGGCTATTGATCGCCCACTGGCGAATTTGCTGATGCTCACTGCTGATGACAAATGCCCACTGGCTGATGAAGATGCCCACTTGCTGCTTCGCTGATGTTGTCGAGACTTTCAGTCTGACAACCACTTGTCAATTTCATTGACATTTTCCCCCCTTTGTCAGCTGAAAGGAGGGACAATTTTCATGCGTTTGCTGTAGATGCCGTGAAATATCAGCAAGAGTTTCTTTGCTGACATGCACCATGTCTTCATCACTGGAGATGATCAAACTGTGAAGAATGTTTAACAATTGAATATGCTGCGCCATCTGAACTTGCTCACTTGAAGTCAGGCTCTCTTGTCGTAGATGTCGTGCTTTAAACTGTTTCACTTTACTTGAATGACAGGCTCGCTTGCTATGGAACTTGATTGGCACGCTCGCTTGATTTGTTGATCTCAACTTGCTTGATTGGTGTTAGAGTTGAACTTGTTGTGGTTGCTGTGATGGTTGTTTAAAGGAGTTAAAACTCATGGACTCACTTGATTGTGCTTTAAAGGAAGGGTGTCGAACACTGTCGAAAATGCACCCAAAAAAGCTTACAATGGTTTTAATGATTCACTACAATGACTCAATTCAAGACTTGGGTGTCGGTTTCAACCGAGAATGAACCGTGTACAATTCAATGTGATTGGAATTTGATTTACAAGTTCTTAAATTTGTTTGCAAGAATGTCGGTGTAGACTTTTTCTTTGAAATGCTTTAACTTGATTAAGTGAATTTGCTTGTTGATGTAGAATGTTGATGTTGACAATCTATGATTATGAGTTGTATTTGCACAGATGCAAGTGTCGAGTTCAATTGTCCTTCCTTGACGCTATTCTTTTACAAGTGTTGTGCTTGCTTGCATTGAACTTTATGTGTGTGGTAAATGCGATCATTTATGTGTCAAAACTAGACACAAATCATAAGCAACAACATGAAGCCATAAAAACACTCGCCATCACAAATACACATGGTGTACCTAAGATCCCCTTATTCAATTTCGGGCGGATCTAGGACACAATCACCACAAAAAATATGATATCTTTATTAATCACTGAGTACATCTGAAGCAATGATAATGCCAAGCTGACAACCCTTTGAAACAACTCGCCTTCAAAATCTGAATGGATAGTGACATGATCCCTCTCAAAGTAAAACAATACTTTGAATTACAACAACTTTCCCTTATCACTCCAAATACAAAATAAGACACTTATATCTCCACAAAATATTCTTCAGATTTACAAAATGTAATGTACCTTATCACTCCAAATACAAATAAAAACACTCCTTATTTCTTCAATTTCAAAGAGCGAAATACCAACCTTTCAACTCACAATCTCACCACTCTCATGCATAAAAAATGCATCTCCAATTTCATGTCAAATAAATCCACTCTCACTCATTTACCTTTCTTCCATTAAAAAACAATTTTATGGATTTTATAAAATCACTTTATGAAAGGTGAATTCACGTAAATCCACTCTCACTCATTTACCTTTCTTAAAAATTACATTATTCTCCACTCATTCTCTCACATTCCACTCACTTATCCCTCAAAATAAAAAAAACACACCTTATCACTCCAATAATTTCTGTTAAACTCCCATTGAATAGAATTTTATGAAATTCTTTTAAAAGGGTGAATTAAAATGTGAAGTGAGTCACTTTAAAAGAGAACGTGTCTCCTTCAAAAATGTAAGACACACTTTTTAAAACAAAATGTTGTAAGTAACCGTATTAGAAAAACAGCCTTTGCTCAACATTTCACCAAGCAATTGATTAGCTCGTTCAACATTACCTCTCTTGCAATACCCATGAAGAAGCGCGCTGTATGTTACGTTTCATAAATGCGAATATAAAAATTATAAAGCACGGCTCATGGTATGCTTATCCATGTAAATGATTGAGAGGTCAACTATGCACACTAAAAGTAATTCGTTTACCTTTTTAGAATGATATCTTGAAACCGTTTGTTATCCTCATGCGAAATAATAGAAGTGCAACCATTCGTACTCGGACTGTTGACTGCATTGTACAGATGATCAAATCGAAGGTTGGGAGCATCAAATCTAGCTGGAGAAGTGTGTTTATGATATTTACAGCTGCTGCTGATGATGAAACAGAATCCGTTGCTGAAAGTGCATTTGAGAACGGGGAGAAAGTGGTGTTAGAACACTTTGATCAAGTTGTCGGGGATTGCTTCATGGATAGTCCACGAATTAGCTTGAAGGCCATTGCTCTGCTTCGTATCTGTGAAGATCGGCTTGCAGAGGGTCTAATTCCAGGTGGGGCCTTGAATCCTGAGGAAGTTATTGGCATAGATGCAGACACTGATGTAACAGAACATTATTGGTTTCCAATGCTTGTGGGATTGTCCGATTTAACCTCTGATCCTCGGACAGAAGTGAGGAATTGTGCGCTTGAGGTGCTTTTTGATCTGTTGAAGGATTTTTTTTTTATGACAAATATATCCCTATCCATAGTTTGCAAGAATAAAGAGAAAACTGAAACTTGACTACAATTCTACATGGCTCCAGTCAACAGAATTCTACACTGGCGACGATGACAACCTTCACGTTTGTACAGCAAGTATTGTTGTGAATAATCTTCACAGCAGTCCAACGTACCTTAATGCAAGAACCCAACACAACTTTGCTCAACGCGGCTCAACATAAATAGCCAAGAACAGGGTTCAATACAGGCCTCTGTAATTCTGTTGAATCTTTTGTAACAGGCTCCTCAGAAGTTTTACCAATTTTCTGGGCTTTCAGCTGCCTTTTCCTCTCCTTGCGCTTCGCTTTGGCTTGTTCTAATTGCCAATTCAGTGCACTCACCGCATCCGAGAGAATTTCTGCTGTGACTTAATCTGTAAGAGATACATTCGCATCTTCCTCCACTAATTCTTCACACAGGATTTAACCTGACAAAATACTTCTTCAACTGCATTGTAGGCCAATATATACACCGCACCAATTCCCAACTACAATGAAGACGTTGAGGTAAATCGGCTCAAATCAGGCGCTCAAATAAAACAACGACTCTAAACTCGAACTCCCTTTCGACTTGCTCTCACACGGTAGTAGCAATGCAACCATTCATTCCTTAAAATCGCACATTCGCGGCAACACTCGGTTTCTGCAATATAATGGTTTCTCAAACTCAACGTTTAACCTTATGGCATCGCACATTCGCGGCAACACTCGGTTTCTGCAATATAATGGTTTCTCAAACTCAACGTTTAACCTTATGGCTCCGATACCACATGAAGAGAATGAGATTAACTCAAACAAATTACGGAAACACACAAATAAAAACCAGAGACACAATATTGGCGGAAAAAGGCTGAAGCCTCATGTATTCTCTCACTCTCATTCTTACATACAAATAATTGAAATAGTGTTACAAATAAATAGATGAGAGATATTGGTCTCAAGATAGTGAGTGCTATCTTGGACATCTTTGGTTGAGATAATTTCTCCTTTGGTTGAGATAATTTCTCACCAGACACACCAATATAGGAGTTACCTAAACTAACTCCTATCTTAGAGGAACAACCCAAGAGTTAGGCACAAATTCCTAACTTGGAATTTTTAATTAATTAATTTATTTTTGGATTTATTATTGTTTTATGAGAGAGTCTAACACGGATATATTTATTAGAGTATCTATGTTTAGTAATTCAAAATTTGTGATAAAGGGGAAAGTAAAAGAATTATTACTTGCTCACATGGCTACGAAGACTTCTTCAAAATTTATTCACCACTTAAACCTCAAAATATCTCATACATGGCTCATGAAGAAATAGAAGATTTCTAATACTAGGTATCCAAGTTGGAAGATTAATTGACGCATATGGGATAAAGGATGAAGAAAAATAAGGAATAAATGTAAATGTTAAGGAAAAAATTAAAAAAAATTCAGTTGAAAAAGTGTTGAAAAATGTGCAATAAGAAATGTTAAATTTAGAATGTGCTAAAAATAGCATGTATAAAATAGCAGTTTGGCCAGTGAGGTCATTGGCCACATTGGGTGAGAGGTGAAACTGCTAAAAATAGGAAGTTCTAAAAATAGCATTTCTGGGTCCCTTCCTATTTATGGCAGTCCCTAGTCTATCTATAGGAAGTTAAATTAATTTTGGTCTTAAAAGCAGTTGGAAATATTAATTTATTAATTCAGTTGAGTTAATTAGTTAAGGAAATTCGAATTTAAAGCATTTGTCAGCATGCACATGAGTTGTCCCACTCATTGAGGAATTTATCCTTAATTTCCTCCACTGATTGAGGGAATAAGTATGAGTTCTATAATGAGAGAATCAGTGGATTTAGTTCTAACTAGTCAAGTCCAATTAGATTATTTTAACAAGTTGTTAAAATAATAAAATATAGTTTGTGAATGCTTGCATGCATGTGACAACTATTATTTAAGATAACTAAGGATTCACTCATGGACAACTGTTGCATGTCAGTTCTATCAGAGACCCAGTTGAGATCAGATGTGGGACAGTGTACTATCAGATGCTTGGATATTTCTAGTAAGTATTCCTTGCATGGAGAAGGATCTATTATAGGAGATTGGAGGACTTGCGACCTATATATTGAGGCCTAGGTAGTCCATGATTTTCATCTTCTGATTATCATCAGAGTACAGAGAGAGTAGGATAACTATTGAGCTAATTCTTTTTTTATGTTGAAGAGGATTTCCACTTGATTTATAATACAGTGTTGGGGTTTTATGCTAGTGCTTTCCCCAGCGACATATTCTGTGTTATGTGTGATTGATTTCTCTTGATGAGTTATGCATGTTTCTACTTGATGTTGCTCATGAATTCGATTATGCTTCCACTTAATGTTTTGTAGAAGTAGAACAAGTATTAGGCTTTAGTACATTGCATATATCGGTTTGTTCTACAGGTGAAATTTCTACATGGTATCAGAGTGTAGGTGATCAAGGAAGAACAATATACTAGAGGAGATTTCAAATTTTTGAGTTTCGGGCTGAGAGTTTGCAGAGCAGATCTAAAACATTTTATACAAAATTTTAGAAAAAAATAGAAAATTTGGATTCCTTGCTGAAAAATACCCAAAATCAAAAAAAAAATCGACTGAATCGGAGTTCGGATGAGGGAGATATCGTTGATTTAAAATCAGCTCTTTTTTCTAGAAAATTGTGTGATGGCGGGAAAGTGGAAATAGATTGGTGTGCTAGCCAAGAACCTGTATGCACTTGAGGTACAAGATGAATGCAAAACCTTGAGGAGAAAGGCAAAGGTTAGAAACTTGGTGGTTGAGAGGGAGAGTAAATTACCTCTCAACATGCAGCACTAAAATAAGTCTCAGACGATTGTGGAGGAGCCACGATTGGTCCAACAACTTCAGGAGGTTGTGGAGCAGCCACAACAAGGGAAGTTGAGAGGAGATCGAGTAGAGACATCTACTCATGCAAAGACCTCTAATAGGGGGAAAATTCGAGCTAGGTGGGCTGAGGGATCACATGCAGTCATACCTCCAGGTAGGAAGTGGGGCAATGTAGAGTGATCGTGCCAAGGATGAGGGGCAGGATCCTTGAGGTACCCAACCTCTTGGATGAGACCTTGCTACGGGAGCCCCGATGTGGAGTAGAAGGAACTGAATGATTGGGTAGAGACAAATGTGGATGGAGCAGCAAAGAGAGCGACAGTGCAGGGAATCCCATGATAGCGCATAGCTAGTAGGCTACATCAATGCGAGAGGCACAAGTGTTTTGCATAGTGCTAGGTGGCATAGAGAGGTGTGCAATGGTGCGAGATGCATGGAGACACTATAGTAGCGCAGATGTCAGAGAGGGATCACATGTATCCATACCTCCGGGTAGGAAGTGGGGCAATGTAGAGTGATCATACCAAGGATGAGGGGCATGATCCTTGAGGTACCCAACCTCTTGGATGAGACCTTGTTGCGGGAGCCCCGATGTGGAGTAGAAGGAACTGACTAATTGGGTAGAGAAAAATGTGGATGGAGCAGCAAAGAGAGCGACAGTGCAGGGAATCCCAAGATAGCGCATACCTAGTAGGCTTGCATCAATGTGAGAGGCACAAGTGTTTTGCATAGTGCTAGGCAGCATAGATAGGTGTGCAATGGTGCAAGATGCATGGAGATGTAGTAGTAGCGTAGATGTCAGAGAGGGAGCACTTGTCAACAGAAGGTAGAGCTTTAGCATCAGAGTATGTTCCTAGCCCAACAGAGTGGTCAGTTGGGAGTGTTTTTGTTCCAAGTGTTGTTGGAGCAAGTGGACCGGGTAGATGTGTTGCATGCAGAACATTCTAGAGTTACAGGATCAGGTTCGAGAGAAAGCCTTTCTTGTTGAGAGGGAGTGTTTAAAAATGTGCAACACGAAATATTAAATTTATAATGTGCTAAAAATAGACCTGCTAAAACTAGCATGTCTAAAAATAGAAGTTTGGCCAGTGAGGTCATTGGCCACATTGGGTGAGAGATGAAACCGCTCAAAATAGAAAGTTATAAAAATAGCATTTCTGGGTCCCTTCCTATTTATAGCAGTCCCTAGTCTATCTATAGGAAGTAAAACTAATTTTGGTCTTAACAATAGTTGGAAATATTAATTAATTAATTCAGTTGAGTTAATTAGTTAAGGAAATTCGAATTTGAAGTCTTTGTGAGCATGCACATGAGTTGTCCAACTGATTGAGGAATTTATCCTTAATTTCCTCCACTGATTGAGGGAATAAGTATGAGTGCTATAATGAGAGAATCATTTGACTTAGTTCTAACTAGTCAAGTCGAGTTAAATTATTTTAACAAGTTGTTAAAATAATAAAATGTAGTTTGTTAATGCTTGCATGCATGTGACAACTATTATTTTAGATAACTGAGGATTCACTCGTGGGTAACTGTTGCATGTCAGTTCTGTCAGAGACCTAGTTGAGATCAGATGTGGGACAATGTACTATCAGATGCTTGGATATTTCTAGTAAGTATTCCTTGCATGGAGAAGGATCTATTATAGGAGATTGGAGGACTTTTTGCCTATATATTGAGGCCTAGGTAGTCCATGATTTTAATCTTCTGATTGAATATCATCAGACTACAGAGAGAGCAGGATAGCTATTGAGCTTATTCTTTTTATATGTTGAAGAGGATTTCCACTTGATTGATAATACAGTGTTGGGGATTTATACTGGTGCTTTCTCGAGTGATATATTCTGTGTTATGTGTGATTTATCTCTCTTGATTAGTTATGCATGTTTCTACTTGATGTTGCTCATGAATTCGATTATGCTTCCGCTTAATGTTTTGTAGAAGTAGAACAAGTATTATGCTTCAGGACATTGCATATACCGGTTTGTTCTACAGGTGAAATTTCTACATGGTATCAGAGCGTAGGTGATCAAGGAAGAACAATATACTAGAGAAGATTTCAAATTTTTGAGTTTTGGGCTGAGAGTTATAAAAAATAGCAAATTTGGATTCCTTGCGGAAAAATACCAAAAATAAAATAAAAAAAATCCGCTGGATCGGAGTTCGAATGAAGGAGATATCGGTGATTTATAATCAGCTCTTTTTCTAGAAAATTTCATGATGGCAGGAAAGTGGAAATAGATTGGTGTGCTAGCCAAGAAACTGTATCCACTTGAGGTACAATATGCATGAAAAGCCTGGAGGAGCAAGGCAAAGGTTAGATACTTGGTGGTTGAGAGGGAGAGTAAACTACCTCTCAACATGCAGTGCCAAAAGAAGTCTCACACGATTATGGAGGAGCCACGATTGGTGCAGCAACTTTGGGAGGTTGTGGAGCAGCCACAACAAGGGAAGCTGAGAGGAGATCAAGTAGAGACATCTACTCATGCAAAGAGCTCTAGTAGGGGGAAACTTCGAGCCAGGTGGGTTGAAGGATCACATGCAGCCATACATCCAGGTAGGAGGTGGGGCGATGCAGAGTGATCGTCCCAAGGAAGAGATGCAGGATCCTTGAGGTACCCAATGTCTTGGATGAGACCTTGCTACGGGAGCCCCGATGTGGAATAGCAGGAACTGACTGATTGGGTAGAGACAGATGCAGATGGAGCAGCAGAGAGAGCGATAGTGCAAGGAATCCCAGGACAGCGCATAAGTGTTTTGCATAGTGCTAGGCGACATAGAGAGGTGTGCAATGGTGCAAGATGCATGGAGATGTTGTAGTAGCGCAGATGTCATAGAGGGAGCACTTGTTAGCAGAAGGTAGAGCTTTAGCATCAGAGTATGTTCCTAGCCCAACAGAGTGGTCAGTTGGGAGTGTTTTTGTTCCAAGAGTTGTTGGAGCAAGTGGACTGGGTAGATGTGTTGCATGCAGAACATTCTAGAGTTACAAGATCAGGTTCGAGAGAAAGCCTTTCTTGTTGAGAGGGAGTGTTGAAAAATGTGCAACAAGAAATATTAAATTTATAATGTGCTAAAAATAGACCTGCTAAAACTAGCATGTCTAAAAATAGCAGTTTGGCCAGTGAGGTCATTGGCCACATTGGGTGAGAGATGAAACTACTCAAAATAGAAAGTTCTAAATATAACATTTCTGGGTCCCTTCCTATTTATAGCAGTCCCTAGTCTATCTATAGGAAGTAAAAATAATTTTGGTCTTAACAATAGTTGGAAATATTAATTAATTAATTCAGTTGAGTTAATTAGTTAAGGAAATTCGAATTTGAAGTCTTTGTGAGCATGCACATGATTTGTCCCACTGATTGAGGAATTTATCCTTAATTTCCTCCACTGATTGAGGGAATAAGCATGAGTTCTATAATGAGAGAATCATTTGACTTAGTTCTAACTAGTCAGGTCCAGTTAGATTATTTTAACAAGTTGTTAAAATAATAAAATGTAGTTTGTTAATGCTTGCATGCATGTGACAACTATTATTTTAGATAACTGAGGATTCATTCGTGGATAACTGTTGCATGTCAGTTCTATCAGAGACCCAGTTGAGATCAGATGTGGGACAATGTACTATCAGATTCTTGGATATTTCTAGTAAGTATTCCTTGCATGGAGAAGGATCTATTATAGGAGATTGGAGGACTTTTCGCCTATATATTGAGGCCTAGGTAGTCCATGATTTTAATCTTCTGATTGAATATCATCAGACTACAGAGAGAGCAGGATAGCTATTGAGCTTATTCTTTTTATATGTTGAAGAGGATTTCCACTTGATTGATAATATAGTGTTGGGGTTTTATACTGGTGCTTTCCCGAGTGATATATTTTGTGTTATGTGTGATTGATTTCTCTTGATCAGTTATGCATGTTTCTACTTGAAGTTTCTCATGAATTCGATTATGCTTTCGCTTAATGTTTTGTAGAAGTAGAACAAGTATTATGCTTTAGGACATTGCATATATCGGTTTGTTCTACAGGTGAAATTTCTACATGGTATAAGAGCGTAGGTGATCAAGGAAGAACAATATACTAGAGAAGATTTCAAGGTTTTGAGTTTTGGGCCGAGAGTTATAAAAAATAACAGATTTGGATTCCTTGCGGAAAAATACCCAAAAAAAAAAAAATCCGCTGAATCGGAGTTCAGATGAAGGAGATATCGCTGATTTAAAATCAGCTCTTTTTCTAGAAAATTTCGTGACGGCAGGAAAGTGGAAATAGATGGGTGTGCTAGCCAAGAAACTATATGCACTTGAGGTACAATATGCATGCAAAGCCTTGAGGAGCAAGGCAAAGGTTAGATACTTGGTGGTTGAGAGGGAGAGTAAATTACCTCTCAACATGTAGTGCAAAAAGAAGTCTCACAGGATTATGGAGGAGCCACGATTGGTGCAGTAGCTTTGGGAGGTTGTGGAGCAGCCACAACAAGGGAATCTGAGAGGAGATCGAGTAGAGACATCTACTCATTCAAAGACCTCTAGTAGGGGGAAACTTCGAGCTAGGTGGGTTGAGGGATCACATGTAGCCATACCTCCAGGTAGGAGGTGGGGCGATGTAGAGTGATCGTCCCAAGGAAGAGAGGCAGGATCCTTGAGGTACCCAATGTCTTGGATGAGACCTTGCTACGGGAGCCTCGATGTGGAGTAGCAGGAACTGACTGATTGGGTAGAGACAGATGCAGATGGAGCTGCAGAGAGAACGATAGTGCAAGGAATCCTCGGACAGCGCATAGCTAGCAGGCTGCAACAATGTGAGAGGCACAAGTGTTTTGCACAGTGCTAGGTGGCACAGAGAGGTGTGCAATGGTGTGAGATGCATGGAGATGTTGTAGTAGCGCAGATGTCAGAGAGGGAGCACTTGTCAGCAGAAGGTAGAGCTTTAGCATTAGAGTATGTTCCTAGCCCAATAGAATGGTCAGTTGGGAGTGTTTTTGTTCCAAGTGTTGTTGGAGCAATTGGACTAGGTAGATGTGTTGTATGCAGAACATTCCAGAGTTACAGGATCGAGTTTGAGAGAAAGCCTTTCTTGTTGAGAGGGAGTGTTGAAAAATGTGCAACAAGAAATATTAAATTTGTAATGTGCTAAAAATAGACCTGCTAAAAATAGCATGTCTAAAAATAGCAGTTTGGCCAATGAGGTCATTGGCCACATTAGATGAGAGGTGAAACTGCTAAAAATAGAAACTTCTAAAAATAGTATTTTTGTGTCCCTTCCTATTTATAGTAGTCCCTAGTCTATCTATAGGAAGTAAAATTAATTTTGGTCTTAACAATAGTTGGAAATATTAATTTATTAATTCAGTTGAGTTAATTAGTTAAGGAAATTCAAATTTGAAGTCTTTGTGAGCATGCACATGAGTTGTCCCACTGATTGAGGAATCTATCCTTAATTTCCTCCACTAATGGAGGGAATAAGTATGAGTTCTATAATGAGAGAATTAATTGACTTAGTTCTAACTAGTCAAGTCTAGTTAGATTATTTTAACAAGTTGTTAAAATAATAAAATATAGTTTGTTAATGCTTCCATGCATGTGACAACTATTATTTTAGATAACTGAGGATTCACTCATGGATAACTGTTGCATGTCAATTCTGTCAGAGACCCAGTTGAGATCAGATGTGGGACAATGTTCTATCAGATGCTTAGATATTTCTAGTAAGTATTCCTTGCATGGAGAAGGATCTATTATAGGAGATTGGAGGACTTGTGGCCTATATATTGAGGCCTTGGTAGTCATGAATTTCATCTTCTGATTGAAGATCATTAGAGTACAGAGAGAGCAGGATAGCTATTGTGGTTTTATGCTAGTGCTTTCCCTAGTGATATATTCTGTGTTATGTGTGATTGATTTCTATTGAATAGTTATGCATGTTTCTACTTGATGTTGCTCATGAATTCGATTATGCTTCCACTTAATGTTTTGTAGAAGTAGAACAAGTATTATGCTTTAGGACATTGCATATATAGGTTTGTTCTATAGGTGAAATTTCTACAAAAAGAAAAGCAAAAAAAAATTAGAATGTGAGGGAGGAAATACAAAAGTCCAAGAATGAAAATAAGAAAGAAATTAAAAATTACAAACATGTTATTACATAAAAGGGATATGGATATCCAAGGAAATCATGAACTAATGAAAAATATGATATAGAAATTTGATCGCATGGATTTTATCACAATTGGAGACCACAAATGTGGAGTCATAGAACCATAATAATGACTTTTGAATCCAAAATCCACATCATTAGCACTCAAACCAATGCCAATGAGCTACTATATTTTGAATATCGATATGACAAAGTTTGATGGTAAAAATCCTATAACATGGATATTCCATATGGAGAAATACTTTTATATACACCAATTGATGACCTCACAAAAGTTAAATATGGGAGCAATGTATTTAGAAAAAGACCAATTTGTATGATATCAATGGCTTTGTTAAAGGTAAAAGGATTTTATTGTATCCAATTTTTATGTAGAAATTCATAGCACATTTTAGGATATTAAGATCAAAACATTTTTTAGTCAATTAGTAAATCTTCAGTAGAAAAGTCCAAGTACATAACACGTTCAACAATTCTAAAAATTGATTGTCACAATATGGAATATTTTAAAAGATAATTTGTTAGACCTCTTTATGGGAACTTTAAATGATCATATCTAATATGAGCTGTGAATATTTGAACCTACATATAGTTACTAAAATATAGCTACTAAAAATTTGGGTACTAATAACTATGGAAAATATAATACTCCATTTCCTAAATTGACAATGTTGACTCAACGAATGGATGAAAGAAGAGAAAGGGGATTATGTTTCAACTATGAAAACAAGTATAGTAAGGGGAATAAATGTGGTGATAAGAAATTATTCTAGATAGAACACGAGGATGAAGAAGATAAAAAATTGGAGATATTAGGTCTAGAACTAGAAGAAACTAGTCCAATAATATCTTGTTACGAATTGGTTGACACTAGTACTCCACTAAACCTCAATATGGAAGGATATATAAGAAATAAATGGGTAACTACATTGATTGATCTAGGTAGTATCCATGAATCCATTAATTTCAAATTGGAAAAACTTCTTAAATACTTTGTATATCCAACACCAGAATTTAATTTAATGAATTTAAATGAAGCTATCATAAATTTTTTAGGGAAGTGCCATGGTATTAAGCTAAACATGGGGGAGTACTTACTATGTATCCAACGATTGTAATCCAAATGGGTGGTGCTAATGTTGTATTAGGGGTCTAATGTTTTCTATTATCATAGTTTAATTTCAGGATAAAGACTTTAGGGGTAAGCGCTTGGAGTAGTTGTTTAAAATATTCCAGTGAAACTTGTTGATAGATAATTTGTCGGTGTTGGTTCAAAAAATTTGAAATGGTGGTGCTAACAAATAAAATGGCAACACTCTGTTTTACTCAGTTTTTTCTTGTTTTAGCCATCAAATTTGGGCACGGTTTTTGAACATCTCGAAACAATTATTTTAAAACCAAAAGAGGTTTTTATTGGGAACAAACCCGTTAACAAAGCCTCTCTCATTGTTTACACAAGTATCATGGTTTGGAAGATTAAGATGAATCTTTGTAACCCATTTTTTCATATTTAAATATTAAATGATTTCTTGTTTTAGTCATTAACTTTGGGTGAAGTTTTCTAGAATATTATAATGTATTTTTTAAATATGAAGGAGAAATTATTTTTTTAAATAGACATATTTAAAAAAAATGGTTTCAAGTTTTACAAAATTATCACAGTTTGAAGGATTCGAATGGATCTTTGAAGCCAACTTTTTAGAAATTCACCAAATTTAATTTTTTTCTATTTCTAGAAAAATATCCAATTATCTTTCAGTTGGAGAGACACCTCATCAATTCGACTTGACAAAAAACTTAATATGGATGAGGAGGATTTTAGACCTATTTATTTTGTATCTTGGTAGGATATGTATATATATTTAGTGTTTTGTATTAAAAAATTTCCAGAAATTGTGGAGCTCAAAACTTATGTATTTTTTTTTTATAAATTAGAGGAATTATAATAGGTTAGGGTTGGACTTTGAGAGAAAAAAATCTATTGTAATGATGTTCATTGGGAATTAATGAAACATCTCTTGGACTAGAAGTGCAAAGGTTATTTTTCAAGGATTCCTCTTTAACAATTGTGGTATGTATCTCAGTGATGTATTTCCTTCTTTGTTTATCAGTATATGTGTATCTTCTTATATGAATTGAATAGCAGCTGTAAAATTCATGTGACAGTGCCCTATATCTCATATTCATATATTCACTTTTCAACTGATGAGTTTATATATAATTCCTCATATTGTTGCTCTGTTTTAAACTCTAAATGCACTCCTCTTCATCTTTCCATGCTATGAATGAATTGTTGTCTAGCAATTGTTGATTGTAGGCCTTTGAAAGAAATTACTCTTTTTCACCAAGCTCTGAAGGTATTTACTCAATTTATAATAGGAATCCATGTCGAATGGTCGTTTCCTTGATCCCAAACCAAATCTATCATTCTTACACATTAAATTGGCCACTAATCATATTCAAGACCTACTGTTGTTATGACCTAAAGTAGTAGAGTTGATGAGAGATCCCTCTCTACAAGGAAGGGCTAGATTTCAATCCCAAAGTGGTTAGAGGTTACCTCGGGGGTTTTCACCATCACAACTTGGTTAAAGTCTAATTGATAATAGTGTCAAACATTGGGAACAAGGGCCCTTAACTTTTAAGATATTTTCATGAGATTTTTTTCAAAAGCAAAGTAAATTGTGCTTAGAGGTACCCAAGGGAAACCCTCTGAAGAGATCAGCTTTAATATCATGGAAAAATTACTAACAAAATCATACCATGGTGTAATTACACAATTGTGTACGTTCCATGTTTACAACATCTATATACCCTTCCCTAACGGATCTCATAAAATTCATCAATAACGATACCAAGGTATTTGGCTATGTTCCTAAGATTCTTCCACCTACTCAAGATCACGCCCATGCTATTCATTTGCAACTTGGAAGCATTCCGCCTAACATTAGGTCTCATAAGTATTTATATGTGTACAAGAGTGATATTTATTGTATGGTTCAAGAACTGTTAGAGGATGACAATTTTCAACCTAACGAGATTGATTTTTTTTCACCAATGGTGACAAATATAAAAACTAAAGTTTCATTGCATATGTGTCCCGATTATAAGCAACTCAAAAAAATGACAAACAAAGGTAAGTTTACTATTCCTTTAGTTAATGAAATATTAGATGAATTTCATGGAGCAATTTTCTTTACTAAGTTGGATCTCCATTTTGGATATCATCAAATCAAAATGAGGAAAGAAGACATTCCCAAAATAGCTTTACAACACATGAAGGTCATTATGAGATTTTAGTTATTCCATTGTAGTTACTAATTCATAGTAAATATTTCAAAGCTTACTAAACTCTATTTTCAAACCCTTCGTTAGAAAATTTGCATTAGTTTTTTTTAATGGCATACTAATCCATAAAAAAATCTTGGGAAGAGAATATACAACATGTTTATAGGGTTTTAACACATTTAGAAGAGAAACAACTATATGGAAATAATTTCAAATGTTCCATTGGAGTTGGAGAGGAAAAATATCATGATCATATTGTATCCCATGAAGGTGTAAAAGTTGACCCTAAAAAATTTAAGCCTATGAGGAAATGGTTGATCCCAAATACCTTGAAGAAACTCAGAGGATTCTTAGGATTGACAAGAAATTATCACAAGTTTGTCAAGAGTTATGGTAAACTAGAAGCACCTTTAACAACAATATCGAAGAAGGAAACATTTTCTTGCACTAAATAAGTAACCAAAGCTTTTGAAAAAATTAAAGAGGATATGTGCACAACTCCCATCATGGATGCACTTGATTTCACAAAGACCTTGGTTGTGGAATGTGATGCCTCAAGCCATGTCATTTGTGCAGTTTCGATGCAAGAAGGAATACCCATTTCCTTTGAAAGTGGAAAACTTAAAGGAAAGGAATTTTATTTCTTTGTGTGACTGAAAGAATTTTCAACTCCAACCATCTTATTCTTGTGTGACATGGGGTTGATTCCATCTGTGACCACTATAACCACTAGGTGCACCACCTATACCTCTAACATGGACAAAGGTTAATCGGGGGATTGAACCAAGGACATATAAAATTTTACATAACTTGTTTACATGTATTTCCATGTGAGATACACCCAGGGGATTAAAGAACTTACTTAGACCCATCTATGGAAAACAAGTGTTATCCATATTACATGAAGTTCAAAAATAGTGTCCATACCAAATATGAACACACTTCCAAGTAAAAATATATAAAAATAGTTTGAGTTACATCTTGGAACAAATAATATCTTCATATTGCAACAAAAAAGTGTTACAAATATATTAGGTTATGACATTGAAATTATATACAAAAAGGAAAAAAAAATATTGATGTAGATGCACTCTCAAGGAAAGAGGAAGAAACAAAGGATTACTATGTGCTACGTCCAATCCAAAATATGACTTGTTGGTGGAAGCAAGAAGAGAAAATATACAAGATCATTTCAAATTTATAGGAGGACCTCGATGCAGTAGAAAACATTATGTGCAATAATGATCTATTGAAGCATCAAAGATCACTTAAGTAATAATAGTCAACTCAAAAAGAACATTCTTTTGGAATTAAACACTTCTCCTATGAAAAAACATTTAGGGTTCTTGAAAACATATCGCAGGATCAATATATTTTATTGGGGCAGGAGGTCTTAAAGAATATGTGCAAAATTTTATGGTTGAATGTGTGGTGCGATAGAATAATAAGGGATATATAATCAAGAGTATATGGATCCTACAACCATTAGCCATACCAATCTAGCATTAGGAAAAAGTTTCAATTGTTTTTATTATAGGTTTACCCAAATATGAAAGAAGGAATTCCATTATCGTAGTGGTAGATTGAATGGAAAGTATTCGCATTTTCCTCTCTTTGTCATCCTTATCAAGAAATTCCAATGGAAAAAGAATTCATGAAAACAACCAAATATTATTGTAAGTGACAAATTTATAGTTGTCAATGGAATTTTTTTTCTTATTTGGGTACTTAATTGGCTCATAACTCATCTTACCATCCTCAATCTTATCTACAAACTAAGATTGTGAATAAATGTTTACAAGAATATATATTACGCAACCAAATAAAAAAAGTGAAGAAACGATAGATCAACGACTTGAAAATTAGCCTCTTTGATGGGGTAACCTCCTTTACATCACACAAATGAACAATTCTTGGATGATACAAATGAAAAGACCTTGTTGGTATTTATAAAAGTCTAAGGGTCACTATATAATCCAAGCCTACATAGAAATAATAATGTAAGGGAACAACAATAAAAATAGTGGGATTCTATGGGGAACACGAGTAACAATATGGACTACATGGGAAGAAAAATAAAAATAGGAGGCTATACTAACAATAACAATAAAGTGACTACACTAGAATTCTAGGCCCCTAACATGCCCCTATCCTTCAAAAAAAATTGTCCGCAACGCTTGAGTAGTTATGGATGCTTCTGTATAAAATTCACATCCCCCCATGTGGAATCTTCAACGAATAAGTTCTTCCACTTAATGAGATACTCTGAAATTGATTAATTCTATAGCTGTCAGGTTCTTGTTTCCGTGATTGATTCAGGATCCAATATGATTTTTCCTTCTTCATAAAGTTCTCGCAACACTATTTGAACTAGGATCTTGTCACCAATAACCTTATTTAAGCATTAAACATGGAAAATTGGGTGTACTCGGGAAGATGTAGATAACTCCAATTTGTATGCCATAGTACCAATCTTTTGCAACACCTTGTAAGGACCATAGTGATTGGGTGATAATGTATTATCCTTCATAGCTTGCTTGAGGTACATTTGTTTGTATGGTTGTAGTCCTAAAAATACCGAGTAGCCTACATCGAAACTTCTTTCACTTCGATGTTGATGTGCCCATTGTTTCATTCGATTTTGCACAAGAGTGGGGTTATCCTTTAAGAGTTGGATAACTTGTTGTTGATGCTCGATGTGATCTTCCACTATTTGAGGCTTAGAATTTTCTCTTAAATACGATGTGATGCATGGTGGATGATATCCATAAAGTGCCATAAATGGCGTCATTTTTTCTACAATATGGAAAAAAAATTATATCACCATTCAGAAATAGGTAACCACTTCACCCAGTGTTTTTTCTATTAGATTCAAATAAAGACATATATCCTTCCAAACATTTGTTCACTATCTCAGTTTTCTCGTCAAATTGACGGTGATAAGATGATCTATGAGCTAATTTAGTACGAAGGCAAGAAAATAATTTCGTCCAAAAATTTCCATTGAGAATGGGATCTCTATCACTTACAATAATCTTTGGGTTTCCATGTAGCTTTTGAAGTGTTTCT
Organism: Pinus tabuliformis; assembly: GCA_031772625.1. Classification (NCBI taxonomy): domain Eukaryota; kingdom Viridiplantae; phylum Streptophyta; class Pinopsida; order Pinales; family Pinaceae; genus Pinus; species Pinus tabuliformis. Next base: position 2,007,679,220 of record CM062818.1, on the reverse strand, counting down.
ATATATGCAGTAGAAAATGTATTGCCTTTAAATGGATAATATAATGCACAAAAGTGTGCATACTTGATAAGTCTATCAACTACCACCACAATGAAAATCTTTCCTTCAAACTTGGGTAAACCTGTGATAAGATTTATTGAGACCTCCTATCAGTGCTGACTTGGAGTGGATAAAGGTTGTAAAAAAGCAGGGGTCCTAATTGTCTCTACTTTATTTTGTTAGAAAACCAAACATTATGCCAAAAAAATTTGAATATTAGATTTAAAACCATCCCAAAAAAATCCTTCTTGACCCTGTGGTAGTTTTTAAAAATCTAGAGTTCCCTCCTAAGGGGGAGGTGTGCAACTCCAAAATAATAATTTTTTTGAGTTGGGAATTATTATAGAGATGTAAAAAATCTTTGCACCACAATGAATCATTTTTCTAGATAAATGTATTTGATGTATTGTGATCTTGCTGCGACTTTTGAATGAGTGTCCACACCTATTCACCATTCTTTCATTCATCCCTACTTCATTTATCCAATCAAGTTGGACAATAGAAATGGAACATAGAAATGCTTCCACATCCTCATCCTTTCTTGAGAGCGCATTTGCAACAATTTTTTTCTTCCCTTTTTTGTAAATGATTTAAAAGTCATAAACCAACATCTTGATGACCCATTTCTACTAATCTTCTAAAGATAATATTTGTTCCAAAAAGTATCTAAGACTATCGTGATCTTTTTTTTCCTTGAAGTTTCTACCCATTAGGTAAGGTAACCATTACTTTAGAGCATGTATTATTTCCAACATTTCATTCTCATAAATAGGTTTGTGTATTTACTTTCCATGATTAGACAACTTTCAAAAGAAATAGGTCTTCCTTCTTGCATTAAGACAACACAAATCCCATTTCCTGAGGCTTCACATTCCATGATAAAGGTTTTTGTGAAGTTTGGTGTAGCTAAGACCAGTTCTTGTCACAACTCTTCTTTAAGATGTTCTAAGGCCTTAGTTGCTTGTGGAGTCCAATAAAATGCACCTTTATTTAGTAATGTTGTTAGAGGCGTTGTTATTCTCTCATAATTCTTAACAAACATGTGATAATACCCTATAAACTCGATAAATCCTCGAAGATTCTTTAGGGTTGTGGTTATTTTCCATTCCTTAATGGTTTTGAGTTTTTTAGGATCTACCTTAACACCCTCATGAGATACAATATGACCCATATATTCCAACTCATATACTCCAAAGAAACATTTGGAGGGTTTTGCATATAATTTTATCTCATCCAATAGTTTGAGCACCTTGTCAACATGTTGAACATGATCCTTCCAAGACTTGTTGTAGATTAGTATATCATCAAAAAATACTAACACAAATTTTCTAAGGAAGGGTTTGAAAATGGAATTCATCAAACTTTGAAATGTGGAAGGTGAATTAGTAAGGCCAAAAGGCATGGTAAAAAATTCATAATGACCTTCGTGAGTTTTAAATGATATTTTTAGAATGTCTTCAGTCTTCATTCTAATTTGATGATATCTTGACTAAAGATCCAACTTTGTGAAGAAAATTTCTCCATGTAATTCATCTAATAATTCATCAATGATAGGAATGGGAAATTTATCTTTAATAGCGAGCTTTTTGAGTTACCTATAATCCAAACACATACTCCATGATCCATCCTTATTGTGCAGTAATACTAATTGTTGACCGCTAATCATAGGGATTGGGTGAATAATTGTAATTAATGTAAATAAATAATAGAAAAGATGAAGAGTCGTCGGGAGATGAAATGAATAGTCTATCCCTCTTGTATATAATAATGAACAACCTGAATGAATATCAAAATTCACATTGAGGAGTTACCTCTTTGTTGACATGGCATCAGAGCCAGCGCCATTTTTGGCTTCCCTCTACTTTATAACTCCCTAATATGCCTATGTTTTAAATCCTATGAAGACTAACATCTCTCTCACTATTATTCTATTGATTCTGGCTAGCGTGGCAGCTCTGATGCTACCTCCCATCCAAGAATACAGTCGTGGTATAGTAGTGGTATAATGCTTCAACATCAAGCTGGCAGTTTTGGGTAATGGTGAACGCCGCTGTGGTGAATGCCTCTATCGTAAATGTTGTTGTGGTATATCGATCTATTCATTGAACGCTGCTCCTAAAAGCACCATACCTCGTAGCTTCAATATACTCCTTATCACTACAACAGTCGACTCCTCGCTTGGCGCTCCTCATACACAATCGACTCCCATACCTTTGATGGCTGATCACTGCAATTAATTGGTTGATACACTGTTCGTATCCCTCCATACGTATACCACTGTAGAGTTATCATCCTTCGTGCTTTAATATTGGCTTGCATAGCCCCCATCCACAACACCCATTGGTGCCATTGCCGAATATATATGGCACCTCCTCTCTGGTCTGAGGACTTTGAAATGGTTTCATTCACTATGTTAAAATTCTACCACGCTCACTCCATTCGCTACGTTAAAATCATTCCATGCTGCACTACTTCTCCCACACTATGGTTGTGTCCATAATGCCTTAGACAATCTCTATAATGTGGGCTCCCATTTGCAGCTCGAGGTCCAGCATAATCACGATGAGGAGAATGACGTCAGTAAGGTGAATGGTAACACTGTGGTGAATAGCTCTTGGGACAGGACTACGACCGTTCCTCCCTTAGCTTGGGCTTCAACGATATCCTGGGATATAACACCGCGTGGGATCGTGGTATCGTGGGATATATCACTACTCCAATTGATACGCTGGTGGCCTATGCGTGAGAGCCTCCCCTCCTGCATGAATGGTATGATTATTTTTAATGACTATGAGCTGGTGCATTGTGTATTAAATTTTGTACAATGATATGTATAACACCTTCCCCACATAATACCTCTGTCTCCATATATCAGAATCATATTTTTTTTAGGAGTAAAATTTTGCAGCAAAAGTATTTTTTTCCACAGTACACAGATCTTACAATGCATTCAATCATATCTATTATGGGAGTAGTTCTCACTGGCAAGGAGAACTATCCTGAGTGTTCCCGGAAGATAAACACACCCTCATTTTCAATGAGTTGTGGAAAGGAGTGTGTGTTGGAGACAGAGACAAAGAGCCAAAACAATCTACCTCAGACAAGGAGTTCACTATTTGGGGAAATAAGAACAACAAGGCCTATGCATTGATTGTAGCATCAATAAGTGAAGAGGTGGGTCGCCATATTTCACTATTTTCAAATGCTTTCAAATCCTTAGAAAAACTGAAGGAACTCTATCAATAACACTCGGCACTTGAAGTTGTTCAACTCATGATTAAACTCTTCACTCTTGAATTACAAAACAATGATCCTCTTGCTCTTGCAGCAGAAGTAAAATCTATAATGCATGATATCAAAGTCACTAATGTTGTACTGGATATTCCTTTGATATCTTTTCTCAAGGCACTTTATCCCACTTACTCAAATTATCTTGAGTCATTGCAAGCAAATGGAAACCTCAAAGATATTACCTTTGAATCCCTTGTGAAAAAAATTGCTGAAAGAGAGAAAGCTTTTAGGAAGAAGAAAACTCATGAATCATCTGAAGAGGTTGTGTGTCTTTCTCACAGAGAAAAGAATCTTGCTCAAGATTCTTCCAGAGGAAGAGGTGGTTGAAGAGGAAGAGGAAGAAATTTCAGAGGCACGGGGGGCAAACACTCTCAAGGATTAAAGTAAGATTTGCACTGCATACACTACAAAAGAGATGGATCACATGATGCATCCACATGCAAGCTGCCTTGGGAAAAAATTAAGCAAGAAAGAAACCAACCCAAAGGTAAAACTAATGACAAAGAGAAAGGTAAAGCACCTGAATCTGCTCACTATGTTGTGGCACACTGTAATATTGGAGTAAATGAAGACTTATTTAATGCTTCACTTGCTTTTTGGAAAAATGATTGGTTGCTTGATTTTGGAGCAACTTGCCACATGACTTTTAGAAAAGATTTTTTTGAAGAATTTACTGATAATGTTGATTTAGTAGTATACATTGCAGACAAATCAAAACTCAAGCCATCAGGGCTTAGCACAATCAGGATTAAATTGCCTGGTCTTCTAGACTTTCTTCTGCATCATGTTCTATATCTCCTGCCGCTGAGGAGAAAGTTTTTGTCCTTGGTCCACATCCGCCAACAAGGACACTCCATTCATATGTTTGATGGCAAGCTTGAGGTGGGAAAAGCTTCAAACCACTCAATTGTCATGATGGGGATAGAAGAAGAAAGGCTTCTCAAGCTGCAGGGTACCTCTGCTTGTGCACAAAATTTCTCATACAATTCTCATTATGGAGAAGGTACATTTCCATCAAGTTTATTATGGCATGTTAGATTTGGACACTTGAACTATGACAACCTCCGCATGTTGAAGAAAAATGGTGTTACTGGTTTTCCTACAATTCCTATGAAACTTAAGCAATGTGATGCTTTCATTCTAGGAAAGCATAAAAAACAGTCTTTTCATGATTCACATTCAAGGGCACATAGAAAAATTGAACTCATTCATTCAGATTTATGTGGTCCAATGCCTGTTCCTTTTGCAAATGGAAATAGATATATGATGGCATTTATTGATGACTACACTAGAATGTGTTGTGTTTATTTATTGGAGAACAAATCTAATGCTTTTCAAACATTCAAGAACTTTCATACATGGATTAAAAATGATGCAAAATCTCATATTGGCTCTATTCACACTAATAATGGAAAAGAATACACTTCAAATTAATTTGAAAACTATCTTTGCCAACATGGGATCAAACATCAAACAACTATGCCTTATAATCCCCAACAGAATGGAGTAGATGAAAGAATGAATAGGACAATCTTAAATATGGTACGCTCCATGATTTTTTTCAAAAATGTAAAATTGATGTTTTGGGCTGATGCAGTTCTATGTACTGCATATGTAAAGAATAGATGTCCATCTAATGCTATTATAAACAAGACTCCTTATGAAATGTGGTATGGGCACATTCCTTCAGTAAAGCATCTTAGGGTCTTTGGTTCCACATGCTATGCCTTGATACCAAAGGTACACAAAAACAAACTTGGTGCAAGAAGTCGTAAGTGTATCTTCCTGGGGTATTCAAACACCTCAAAAGCATATCATCTCTATGATGAACTCAATAAAAAGTTTGTTGTATATAGGAATGTAATCTTTCTTGAATCATCCAAAACGGACAATGTTGTTGAGCGGAAACTTGATCACTTGGAAAGATTCGCAAATGCAAAATCATTTCAAGAATTTGATAATTAGATTCAACATCTTGAAGGGGGGATTCCTATACTAGATCATCATGTGGAATCTTCTTCTGAAGCACTCTCTCCCCCGCATGAAACTCCAACAATGAATGAAACAATGAGTGATGTGATGGACAGAATTGGGAGACTCAATCCTGATTCAGTCCTAACTCAATCAACGAAGCAGCCTGGACCATCTGAGAAAGGTCCCCCAAAGTTGCTGACAAAGACACTTGAAAGTGTTCATCCTGATGAGGTTGGAAAGATAGGAACTAGAAATTCAAATCAGAAAAATGGAGGTGATATAGATGACTCTGATATGGATGTTTCTTATGATTGTGAATTGAATTTTTATACAGATTTTGAACTAGCTTCCTTCAAAGAAGCTGCTTCTCATGATGAATGAAAAGAAGCAATGCAAAAGGAGTATGACGCCCTGATAAAGAATGGCACTTGGAAGCTAGTTGATCCTCCATTGGGAACCAAACCAATTGGCTGTAAGTGGGTCTACAAGAACAAGTATAAAGCTGATGGCTCACTTAACAAGCACAAATCTAGGCTTGTGGAAAAATGTTTTGCACAGAAGGAAGGGGTCGATTATGAGGAGACATTTTCCCCCACAACAAAATGGGCTACCATCAGGACACTCTTTGCCCTATCAGCTCACAACGGTTGGAAAATCCATCAAATGGATGTAAAAACTGCTTTCTTGAATGGAGATCTAAAAGAGAATGTTTTTATGTCCTAGCCTAAAGGATTTTCTGTGAAAGGAGATGAACTTAAAGTATGCAAACTTGTGAAATCCTTGTATGGCCTCAAACGAGCACCATGAGCCTGGTATGAAAAACTAACTGAGTATCTTCTGAAACTCAATTTCAAACATTATGATCTTGATGATGCAACTTTGTTTGTCAAGAAGGTTAGAAAAACAATTGTATATCTTGTTGTATATGTAGATGACCTTTTGATGACAGGGCACAATGAAAGATACATTGCATCCATAAAGAAGTAATTGAGGAAAGGTTTTGAAATGACTGATTTGGGCTATGTTCATTACTATCTTTGTATTGAATTAACTCAACATCCGAAGTCCATATTCCTTTCTCAAAAGAAGTACTATGGAGATCTGTTGAATAGGTTTGGCATGACTAAATGTAATCCTCTCACTACTCCAATGGAACAAAACTTAAAGCTCACATCCATTGAAGGAAAAGAATTTGAGGATCAACAAAGTATAGACAAATTGTAGGAAGTCTCAACTAGCTAACTACTACCAGACCATACATTTCGTTTGTTGTTGGAATCCTGTCCAGTTTTATGCAAAAGCTTGTGAGGGACATTGGTCTTCTGCAAAAAGAGTTCTAAAGTACTTGAAGGGAACTCAAGACTTTGGAATCAAGTATACACAGGGGGGCGATTTTAGCTTGATTGGATACTTTGATTCAGACTTTGATAGAGACAAAGAAACTGGGGTATCTACTTCAGGTTATGCTATGAGTCTCTAATCAGGAGCTGTCTCCTGGAGATCATGCAAACAATTAGTTCTAACAGATTCCACAACAGAGGCAGAATATGTGGTAGCAACTGAGGCAACAAAAGAAATTGTGTGGCTGAGGAAAATTCTTGAATATTTGCAGGTAAAACAAGTACAATCGAGTCCACTCATGATTGACAATACCTTAGAAATAAAGTTGGCTAAGAACCCAAAGTTCCATGATCGAACGAAGCACATCAATACTAAATATCATCTAATTCGACATCATGTTGAGGAAAAAACAATCCATCTCAGAAATTGTTCCACTAATGAGAAAATTGCAGACATTTTCACCAAAGCACTTGGAAGAGAAAAGATTGAAAGATTCAGAACGATGCTAGGACTCACCAAAATCCCTTCAGATTAAGGGGGGGAATGTTGACACCTAATCATAGGGATTGGGTGAACAACTATAATTATGTAAATAAATATTAGAAAATATGAAGAGTCACGGAGAGATGAAATGAACAGTCTCTCCCTCTTGTATATAATAATGAACGACCTAAATGAATATCAAAAATTCACATTGAGGAGTTACCTCCTAGTCTGACACTACTGGAGGAGAGAAATAACTTTGACTAGGTTGAATTATACCATCCTCTAGAATTTCTACAACCATACATTTAATTTCACTCTTCTAGGAATAGGGATATCTGTAAGGCTTGATGTTTGGAGGAACACTTCCTAGAATAAAGTGAATAGCATTATCATAATCATGAATTGGTGGGAGGCCTTTGGGATTATCAAACACATTTGAATGATTGTCTGAGACTTTTTGGAGATGTAGATAAATAGATGACTTCAATGTTTGAACCTATAGTGAGCATAATTGTGCAATTACACCCCAATTTTATTTCTTCAAAAGATTTGTAATACTATTAGAGTTGATTATCTTCCCTTGTTTGACTATGATACCCCTTAATTCAACTTCCTTTCTTTCCCAAAAAAATTCAAGAAAATTTCTTGAAAATTGAAAGTTATTGTCTCCAAAGATTATAACCATTGGACTCCTAGTACAACATCAACACCACCCATTCGAATGGAAAGAATTGGACTATTCAATGCATATTATTCCACGGTTACCTCGATATTATGGCTCTTTCTGGAGAAATTTAAAGCTCCTCCATTTGCAACCATCACTTGATAGTCTGGCATTGTATATGGAAATCATTTCAATTCCTTGACTATCTTACAATGAATAAAATTATGGGTAATACCCAAATCAATAAGCATTATTACCTTTTTCTTCTTGATATATTATTCTATCTTTAGGGTTTTAGGAGTGGTAATTCCCAACAATTCATTACACGATATCATCGGATTCATTTCTTCTTTTTCTGGGGTTGGTTCATGGTGTATATCCTCTTCTTTTGATGCTTCTTGTTCCTTTCCTTCCCTCTCTTCACAATCTATGTAAAATAGTTTCTTCTCAACACATTTATGACCTCTAGTGTATTTTCTATCACAACTGTAACAAATCCCATTTTCTCATTTTTCCTCTAAATGTTGTGGTGTCAACCTTGTAGGTTGTGGAAGGCTAGTAGGAGTAGCACTTCCATCTTTATAGTTGCGAGTGGTAGACTTACTTGTTGGCATAATTTTTCTTTCAACTTTTCTTTCCACCTTGAAATCCTTCTCTATGAATCAAGTTCCCAAAGGTGAACATCATGTTGGATTTTATCCTCTGAATTTGTTATGAAAATATCAATCCTATACTCTTCTAGAATATCATTTACGTTGATACTCAATCTTTCGAAATCCTCAATGTTCTCTGCCATTGAACCCTTTTGTTTGAGATTTATTAATTGGATAAATAAGGTATTTCTATTTGTATGCCCATAATGCGCTACCAATTATTCTAAAAAAAATTCCAAGTGACAATTGATTTACGAGAACAAATCCATGAATACCACCTAAACTGATTTTGTTCAAAATATAAAGTGGCAATGCATACCTTTAGTGTGTTCAACACATCATATAGATCAAAGAATTGCTCCATATGTGGTATCCATGTTATCAGATCCTTGACTTAAAAATTCCTCATATCAATCTTTGGAATGTGGTTAGTCTTCAATCCAAAGTTAAAGTCTTTAAAATCATGATTAACATTCCCTTTGTTTTAATCATGGGTTTCATGGAGTACCTTGTCACAACTAGGAATAATTTGTTGTAGAAACTTTGTCAAACCATCCTTCAAACCTTCCATTTTTGCTTTTAAACCATCCTTCAAACCTTCCATTCCTCTTATTTTTTATTCTAAACCATCCATCTTAACATTCATCATCACTTCCAATTCATTTTTGCTTACTCTTTGTGAGAGAGAATTAGTTGCACTTGGTCTTGTAATTTTTATACATCATGTTTCATTTCTTCCTCTTCTTCATGCCTCATATTAGAGCTTTCTGGTTACTTACTAGGCATGTCCATTTTTTTTGTTTTCAGACATATTGGAATGAATTAATGATATCTATGTTTGGGATTGAATTCTGGAGTATTTAAAAACCTTAACTTCTTCACACCATATCTCAGAAACTAAAGCAAACCAAGCTCTTATTTTTTTACAAGAATTTCACCAAGATTTCTTCTCCATGTGGTCAAAATTTCAGCTTTTGAGCCAAACTTCTATGACGACATGTTTGAAATAGTGAAACCCTAGAATCCAAAGCTCTCATACCAAATGTTATGCAACCAGATAGAAAAATTAAAGAAATGATATATTAACAACTTCAAAATTACACTCTTCGAGAGGAAAACCTCCTTTAAATCACATAAATTAATAATTCTTGGACTATACAAATGAAAATACCTTGTTGGTATATATAGGAGTTTAAGGGGTCATAATATAATCAGAGCTTACATAACAATAATAATGTAAGGGCATAACAATAAAAATAGTGGGCTTCTATGGGCACAACAATAAAAATATTGGGACTACATGGTTACAACAATAACAATAGAAGGCTACACTAACAATAACAATAAGGGGAATACACTAGCATTATAAGGGCATAACAATAGATATGTTTATTTGCATCTAATAAATAGACATAACGGGCCAAGAGGTTGGCCTTGGAATAATGGTAGGACAACATCTCCTTCCATACTTCATTAAAAATGTCCTCAATTATGGCACTTTATAGAAATCATCCTCAATACATCACATCACCTTTGAAAGGACCATAAAGGCTTCTATACTAGAGGACCACATAGGGCACTAACAATAGGTTCTCAAACTATTAAAGAAAAACTTGCTTATAGCACAAAATAGGATGAAACAACTAGTGGGTTAACATTGCAATGAAATGGAATTTTATGTGGGGGATTGGGAATTTATGAGACTACAACCATATAAATATATGTCCCTCAAACAAAGAAAAAAGGATAATAAATTAGCATCAGAGTATTATCCCACTATAAGACATTGTAGCGTATTGGAACTATGCTTTAAAATTTGAGTTGCCTCCATCTTCATGTGTATGTCTAGTATTTCGTGTTTCCTACTTAAAGTAACACCCCTAGGATGACCCTTGTGTGTGATGTACATATCGCATATAAGTTGGAGCGCCAAGGAATACTTTTGGGCCAATGTGTTGAAGTACATATCCTTTTTAGGCATGTGTGCTTGTTCTTATATGTTTAGAGGCCAAAGAACCCAGTTTTGTAAATATGAAATTAGATGCATATTAATAAAATACATCATTATTATAGACCAAGTTAGACAAGAGAGTATGGGTGATAAGACTCGTTGATTGTGAAAAGGGAGCCAAATGTTAAGTGTTAAAGGGCTTAATCCTAGTTAGCTAAGCGATTATTAAAATAAGCCTAAGTCAAATGAGCACATTTTGTTATCCTAACTCCGTATAAAGTGACTTTATAATATGTCATGTGTCAAAAGGTGGACATGCATATAAAAGAAAATGGTGTTAGTCTCATTGCTAAAAATCATATTACATCATTCTACCTATGGGAAGGATGAAAATCCAAGGAAGGGGAGAAGAGAGATCCTATGACATGTGATACCTTAGGAAAAATCATTGTTGGATTTGGGGGAACATGATAAATTTCCCTAGTATGAGGCTATATAGTTACCTAGAAACCTAGAGGGTACTTGGAGTTCCTGGTAAAACCATGGGGTTTTGAAATATCCATGTTGAGGTGAGTTGGATACCCTAGAATGCTAATTGCACAACTAGATGGAAAATGAGTGCAAATAAGGGGGTGCATACTAAGGTTGCATGGCTAATGGGGGATGTGAGACTATTGGTAGGAAGTTTTTGTATTGGTAGTTTGGCTTGGTTATATCTACTACTAGTTATGTACTCAGATTTAGGTAAGTCATTGAACTTGTTGATTTAAAGCCACAACTCGGGTGTGTCCTTCTACTGAGAGAATATGATCAAGGTGGTGTATGATTAGGTGGAATGAATGATTTATATAGTTATTTGATGCCTCTTTTCAAATATGTAATTTTAATGTGTATTTAAATGGTCTCTATTGTGACCATTTTCTTATATGTGTAATAAAATGGTCACAACAGAGACCATTTAAATATATATTTGAAAAGAGACATTATACCAAAACAATGTAGATTATATATATATAATCTGCTTGTTTTTGGCATTATGCTTGTCCTCTGCATAAAATATTTGAATGAAAAATCCATGGAAAATTTTAGGGGCTAATGTTCGCCCAGTGGGCTAATTTTCCATGATTTTTCCACAAAAAAGATTCGCCAATTTCCAATTTTATAAAAGACGATTCGCCCAAATTTTAGAATATAAAATTATTTTACCTTAAAAATCGCCCACATTATATAGAGACTATATATAAAATAATTATAAATTTCAATAATTTTACAAATATATCAATAAACATTTATAATTTGCATATTAGGGATTAGTGAGATTCGCCAATGTTTTAAACTTCAAGAAAATTTTCCATCCTTAAAATTTTCCTTGGAAAAATCTTAGTAGAATCAATGTGATATTACAAGATGAACATAATTGCAATGTATTTTTGGTGAGTTAGAGGGAAACTTAGGGGTTTCCATATACCTTTCCATTCTAGTAGGCACCAAGATAGAAAATTATAGGACAAAGTGATATCAATGCCCAGGTTGCTACATTGGGACTTATACAGGCCAAAGTTAGAGCATATAGGTGAAATGATTGAAAAAATTGTAAACTATTTGAACAAATATCCAAAATGAGATATGGTTACTAGAACTATACAATTGTAGGATATACCCAAAATAGGAAATGTAGGGCTTTAGGTTTGAATTCTAGACTTGTAGGGGCCAAAGAAAGAGTCCAATAGGGAAATTATTAGTAGTTTTGTGTATTTTTTGATAGAAAATTCTCAAAGAAAAGTGGGAATTTAGAGTTTTCATATCAATTGTTTAACCAAGTTCATAAATGTGATTTTATCTTGTGGGTTAGTCATAACGAGGGTTCAAAGCCACATGCTCATTAACATAGTTCATAGGTTTGAATTTTCAAGGTAGTAGCAACCTTTTGGTTTCTTCCTAATCATACCATGGATTGGCCCAATAATCATATACATGATCTTTGGTCCTCCATCCCCTCCATCCAATTATTCGTTGGATAATATGGGGGTGGGGAGGAGGGGAGGAGGTTAAGAAATCGGAAGTATATGGCTCACATATTAGAACCACACCACCCCCCACCCTCCCTACTATTCTAAAACAATTAGGGAATCCCCATAAAACATATTTTTCAATGCCTATGGTGATTTTAGGAAGCACTATGGTGTCAAACTGATAGGGTGATGTGATAGATGAATTGGAGATTAGTAAGCTAGATGATAGAGTAGACACATGGCTACACTAGGTAATGTGATAACTAATAGGATAAGTTATAGGATCATGGTATGGAAATGACATGGCTAGGTGACATGGAAGGTGACATCATCAATGAGATGGAAGATGAAGTGGGGATTAGGTGGGGATTGAGAGGTAGTGGTAGTATTTGCATGTGTTCCAAGTGTGTGAGTAAATACATGCAACTCAGTTCATGTCCTATAAGGAGTGAGGAGTATATAAATGCATATGGATATTCACCAAAAGGAGAGAGGACATGGTGGAGTTTGGTATAACTAATGAGAGTTAAAAGATAAATTTACATGTCATTTTGAGCTAATTAGAGTTGTAAGTCAATGGAAAAGTCTATAATTTTTCTAATATTTTGCTAATATTTTGGGTTATTGCATTTTTTAGGACCTAGTAACATTTCGAAGTAGAAAAAACTCATGATGACTATGTGTATTATTGCTAGGTAGAGTTTTCGTAGCATGAATGAAACACCTTTGAGAGAGGTTTCCACTGACATATTAGTATCGAAGAGTGAAGTTATTATGAGGGAGTTATGATTGAAAAAATACAAGGGTAAAATGAGGTATCAATTTACTTCTAGGACATGCAAATTTGTAAAAATATATTATATTAAGACAAAAGAGTAGTAAATAGAAAGTTGTTACACATAATAACTTGTTGATGGAAATTTGGTTCTATAAAATTCTAGGAAATTAGCAAAAATATCTTGTAGAAAAATATGGAAATTTGAGTAAAATTGGCAAAAAATTTGGTAAAACAAGTAGTTAATAGAAATATATCAAGGATTAGAATACATTCGTTAACCCATACTTTGGAATTGGAATACACTAGTTCTCAAGAAATATAAATAATTTTTCTAGTGGCCCACAAGAGCAGAGTTAACATTCATGAAGAAGATGTCAAAGGCATTATGTTAGCATGGGTAATGGTAAGATAGAATAAAATGGGTATGGAAGAGTTTTGTATTTTAGGGAAAAGTCTACATGCTTACCAGTAGTAAAGACATCAGGAATTCACATAGCAAAGCACATAAGTAAAGAGAGGAAGAAGAGAAACAAGTAGTGGAGAACCAGCTGAAGCACACCTTTTATTATATCCCTTAAAAGCCAATCAAAATTGATAAATTGATGCATTCACGTGTATTAATACCATGTTGAGAGAGTTACAATAGTTTAATTGTTGACTGTACTTAGCTTAATCCATCTTAGTCATCGAATTAACAAGCTTGTCGCTGGCTCACATTGTGCTTATTATGACTTGATTGGGTTAATCGACTAAGTTAACTAGCCCCTCCAACATCTCCATGACCCTCAAAGGATTATTTGGCTTGAAGAATGGGAGATTGGAGTGATACAAAATGTATAAAATTTGTTACACCAAAATTATTATGACTTATAGAATTCTATATTCATTTGTTGGCTCTTTGAGAGCTAAATAATTTACAAAATTTTGATACAAAATAGATTATGATGTAAGGTAGAAAGTAAAACATGAAATAATGCAAAACTTTTGGTTCTCAGTCAAAGCTTCATGAAATGGTTATGTTAATCGATGCACTCTTGATCCACTTCGACTTCATGAGATTGTTGTTCTGAAGCTGCAAAACATGTTCAAACATTAGGTTCAAAGAACTGATGGGTAGGAGGTGATGGTTGTGGAGGCAAGGAATGAACTAGGAGTGGTGGTGACATGTTTAGGAAGGAAATTTGATAAATAACTGGTGCTAATATTAGGAGATGTTCATTAATGATTAACCACTCCTGGATTGCTAGCCTTGCTTGAGAACTCGATTCTTTAAGATCTACCAGAAACTGAACACTTTCTTCTAATGGATTATCTTCTAATAATATTTGGTTAAAAGGATTTTCCTGTATGAGCTGCTACAACTGATTACGTATTCCTTGTAAAACTTTGAAGCATTATTTGATTCCATCTGTGTTTTTTTCCATTCTCTAAGCCACTCGTTCTCACTCTGCATCAACTGTGTGTAAATTTCACTTTCCTGCTCTAGGTTATTTTCCAATGCCTGCTTTTCTCTTGGTTCTGAAACATTCTTCGTGGACAAGTCATGAATAATAATTTCTTATGTTTTCATGCGACCATGTGTTCATGCTAGATAGATGGGCCATTTGTTTAGCATGGTAGTTAAGGTAGCTCCTATGTCGAGTGTGTGCTCTAATTTTTTCATGGTTATTAGGAATTCATGATGAGTCTTTTGAATTATTTTTGTCAACTCTTTGCTTCTTTATATTGTGGTTTATTTACTATAACTTAGTTACTTCATCACTTAGTTGCTCATTCCTTACTTCATCACTTAGTTGCTCATTCCTATTAATCAACTCATGCACCAATTCTTGAAAGGTAATGTAATGATCATTAACTTTGGTTTTGATATCGATGTTAGATTTTTCTACTTCTGAGCCTTTAAAATCCAACCAAATATCCCTTTCTCATTATTGTCTTTTTTTTAAGTTTGTTGGCATCTATTTTCCTCCTTTTCAGTCACAATATTTCTCCTTTTACACACAATTATAGAAATTCAAAGATATTCCAATCACTAGCAAAGTTTAGGTCTAAATACTTATTGTGAATGTTAACAAGTTCCTTTTTGGCTTGGGTGCCGATATGGATACAAAATCACCCTCATGTGAATGCGTTCATATGTCAAAAGACCTAAGCATTGCAGTTGGTTTAGATTAGGTTTTTTTAATTATGTTTATTGCAGTTGGCATTTAGAAAAATATATGTTTATTGGAATTGGCATGTTTTAAAAAATTATGTTTGTCTGGTTTGCAAAAGTAATAGTCTAAATAAATTTAGATTGGACTTCGGCACAGTGAGGCAGCTATGCGCGTTCAAGGGTCGCAACTTGCAAGCAGTCTTGCTCAGCCCCCCAAAATTCAGTATTGTCCCTTTCATCTCGTGACACATTTGAAGTTACATTTAGTACTTTGTTGTACAGTGATATGGGGTTTAAAGTAAGTTTTGTTGGGTGAAATCCACGAGACGGAGGTTCAAATCTCGTTGAGTACATGGCCTGTTGTGTCTTGGCTAGAAGAGTAGGCGACCGGAGAGTGGACGTCTCGGCTCTTGTTGAGGCATAAGTTCTTGCTATGTGTGGCTTGCAGGTTGCAGCACTTAGCCTAGGTTTATAGTGGCAGCCAGTTGGATTTGATCCTGGGCCTTCCCAGGATAACTGGTGACTCTCACCAGTTACCGATTGTCCTCGTGTTAAAAAAAAAAAACATTTAGTACTTTGTCTTTAGTAGCTTGACTTGGTATTGAAAACATTTAAAAAGAAAGAAACAGCACAAAGATGGGAAAGGTGACAAATGTGCTGGGCAGGGACTAGAAAATATGCAGTGGTAGGGTCTATCATAATACATTTATGCAGTCGGAAAAGTGACAAATGTCTACGTATCTACTTGCATCGAAACCCGTTTGTAGCCACGTTCCTTGCTGTGTGAGGTGACAATTTAGTTTAAAGTATGTGTGAGGTGACGTTAAAATTTAACAGTTTTAGAAAATGTACGCTAGGCAGGGACTAGAAAATCTGCAGTGGGAAATTCTTTCCTGAGACATTTAGTACTTCCAATTTAATGTTTTATTTAATACCTTGTCTTGGAAAATGTACGAAGTGGGAACCTCTCTCCTAAGACATTTAATACTTCTACTAGTGTTTTATTTAATACCTTGTCTTGGACTTTAAGAACATTTAAAATAAAAAGCAAATTGAGCACACGAAAAGAGAAGCATGTCTCTGTCGGGCTATTTTATTAAAACACATGTTTAAATTCAAAATCCATTGTCGGGCTATTTTATTAAAACACATGTTTAAATTCAAAATCCATTGTTTGATGTAAATGTATTATCTACTATCTACTTGACGCTATTGCATCCTGACCCGTTTGTACTGTAGCGAAATCACGGTACTAAAATAAAAAGCAACGTTGAGCACACGAAACCTAGATGATTCAATTGCATCGAAACCTGGTTGTAGTATACCTAAATCAAAGTCCTAAAACGTGTTTTTTTTTAAGATTAAACCATGTGAATTTTTTTTTATAATATGGATCCATGGATGCCAAAGAATGATGCAGTGCAGTTGGGTTACATTAATTTTTTAAATGTTTGTTGGGGTTGGCATTGTCAAGAGTCCAACCAGCATAGTATACTAAACTAGGGCCTACCAAGGCAGATTAGGTCTACCGACCCAGCAAGGGAGCGAGTGCCATCATATTTTGTGGTTTTGTTACACCCACAGAAAAACAAAACTCTTTCTTGGCCCCCGCATCAGTGCCACCAACTTCTCTTGGCCCCCGCATCACTGTTCTGGATTTGGAGAACACAGATGACACTTTCAACACATGGGAAGATGACATTACAAAAATGACGCATTCAACGCATGAAAAGATGACAATATGTTTGCACGGACAAGCAATTTGGAAGGAGGCATTCGAAGGAGGCAATCGAATTTGGAGGAGATAACTTGTTTACTCCATAGCTAGTCATGCATCTTTACCTTATGATAATCTCAAATATATATATATATATATATCACTTTGCATATATATTGAGAGTTATTTCGTTTTGAAAATATTGAGAGTTATTTCAATTTTTTTTAATATTAAAGTTAATTGAATAGCATGCAAAATTGTTTTATTTTTTAATATCTTGAATTGGACTGTCTAAAAGATTAGAAAAAAAGGTATGTAAGTGATGCATGAACATAGGACAAAATGACAACATGTTTGTATTGGTAGAGGTTCCACATACAAAGATTTACAGATAAGAGTTGCACATTTAAAAGTCTACACAATATAATTTATAGTTTAACATTGACATTATTGGCCTCCACTTTTCAGCTTATTATGAAGCTTACAAAGTTAAAAAGTTATTGAGGAATTAAGCTATTAAATTAGGTAAAATTATATGGTAAATGATGTTATTAAATTAGGTTAAATTATATGGTATATTATCTTTATGTTCATAGATGTATTTTTTTCTAAAATGGTGTAGATAGTTAATAGGATTTAATAAATATCAAATAATTTCCTTTTTCATAAAGAAAATGGAAAAATGAGATCAAAGTTAATTTAATTTTAATTAGTTTTTTTAATTGTTCTTTTATTTTTTAATTGTTTTAAATTTATCTAATTGTGTTTATCTATTTTGTTAATTTCCAATATATAGACACTTGGTCACAATAAAAATATTTAACTCAATGCGACCTCCTAAGCCACCTTAAAGAGATATGATATTTGCCATAAAAAATACATTACAACCTCCTAAGCCACCTTAAGGAGATGGGATTATATTTTTTGCTTCTTTCACTTAACTCAAAATGGTTTCTTTTAAAGCTACCATCATCTTAATCTCATTAAGAAATTTCATTATTATTTTTACATCTAATTATTTATTATTTTATTATTGTCAAATGGTAAGTCTTATAAGCTCCATGTTAACCCTAAAAGCATTTATTAAACCATAGATATTGAATTATTACATTTCTATTGTTATATTGTTATGTTAGTAAGAAACTTTCATTATATTGCTTCATTATAATTGTGTGATGTGTCTTCTAAATATATAGTAACCAGACCTAGTCTTAGAATCATCAAATATTTTCTTATACATTATATTCATTGTCAAAGGAGGTCTCATACTTAAAGTGAATTGTAATTATTTGTATCTTATTATTTTTAAGGTGAAAGCTTTGCAACATTTGGTATAAGAGATATGATCATAGGGCTTTGATGCTTCAAACAAGTCATATCAGTGTTTTCATTATAATATTTTTACTTTTTTCTATGAAATTTTGATTAGATTCAGAAGACAATTCAATTTTTTTTTAAATTTTGGATTTTGGATTGCCATACTTTCATAGATATACCTTGTGGAACCAAGAGTTTGTGAATAGTCCTGAAATCAATTTCAAAGGAGTAACCTTGGAAAATTTTCAAAAATTCTTTTTCTAAGAATTTTAAGACATTAAAATGTTGGTCATATTGAAGAAACATCTTGTAAAATAAATTTTGTTATGCTTTACTATAACATTTTAGATATACTTGAAAGATAGGGTTTATGAATGGTCTTGAAAATGAGAAATTATGGAATCTTCACTATATTTTTTTTAGGACACTTCATCCTATACAATTTTCATAGATCTAAGGTGATATATTGAAGTACCTCTAGTAAAAATTTCATAATCAAATTTGAATAATTGGACAAGTGACATGCTATACAAGTTTTCTCTTAGGAAGACTTCAAAAATCAACATGATTTGGGAAAGTTAACATAACTTTCACTTGGCACATCAAATTTTAGCTAAACATGTCGAATTGTGGAGACATATATCATAGGATTTTATGTTAAAATTTTAAATTTATAAGGGCTCAAATTTCCGAGATATATCAACAAAAAGGGCAATGCCAAAGAGTCTACAAAATAGCCTTTTGAATGGTACATAAATTACATTTGGATATATTTATTAGAGTATCTATGTTTAGTAATTCAAAATTTGTGATAAAGGGGAAAGTAAAAGAATTATTACTTGCTCATAGGGCTACGAAGATTTCTTCAAAACTTATTCACCACTTAAACCTCAAAATATCTCATACATGGCTCATGAAGAAACAAAAGACGTCTAATACTAGGTATCCAAGTTGGAAGATTAATTGTGAGATAGGGGATAAAGGATGAAGAAAAATAAGGAATAAATGTAAATGTTAAGGAAAAAATTAAAAAATTCTCACTTGAAAAAGTGTTGAAAAATGTGCAACAAGAAATGTTAAATTTAGAATGTGCTAAAAATAGACCTGCTAAAAATAGCATGTCTAAAAATAGCTGTTTGGCTAGTGAGGTCATTGGCCACATTAGGTGAGAGGTGAAACTGCTAAAAATAGAAAGTTCTAAATATAGCATTTCTGGGTCCCTTCCTATTTATAGCAGTCCCTAGTCTATCTATAGGAAGTAAAATTAATTTTGGTCTTAAAACCAGTTGGAAATATTAATTAATTAATTCAGTTGAGTTAATTAGCTAAGGAAATTCAAATTTGAAGTCTTTGTGAGCATGCACATGAGTTGTCCCACTAATTGAGGAATTTATCCTTAATTTTCTCCACTGATTGAGGGAATAAGTATGGGTTCTATAATGAGAGAATCAATTAACTTAGTTCTAACTAGTCAAGTCCAGTTAGATTATTTTAACAGGTTTTTAAAATAATAAAATATAGTTTGTTAATGATCGCATGCATGTGACAACTATTACTTTAGATAGCTGAGGATTTACTCATGGATAACTGTTGCATGTCAGTTCTGTCTGAGACCCAGTTGAGATCAGATGTGGGACAGTGTACTATCAGATGCTTGGATATTTCTAGTAAGTATTCCTTGCATGGAGAAGGATCTGTTTTAGGAGATTGGAGGACTTGTGGCCTATATATTGAGGCCTAAGTAGTCCGTGATTTTCATCTTCTGATTCAAGATCATCAGAGTATGAAGAGTGCAGGATAGCTATTGAGCTAATTCTTTTTGTATGTTGAAGAGGATTTCCACTTGATTGATAATACAGTGATGGGGTTTTATGCTGGTGCTTTCCCCAGTGATATATTCTGTGTTATGTGTGATTGATTTCTCTTGATCAATTATGCATGTTTCTACATGATGTTGCTCATGAATTCGATTATGATTCTGCTTAATGTTTTGTAGAAGTAGAACAAGTATTATGCTTTAGGACATTGCATATTTCGATTTGTTCTAGAGGTGAAATTTCTACATGGTATTAGAGTGTAGGTGATCAAGGAAGAACAATATACTATAGGAGATTTCAAAGTTTTGAATTTTGGGCGGAGAGTTTACAGAGCAGATATGAAAATTTTTGTACAAAATTTTTAGAAAAAAAATAGAAAATTTGGATTCCTTGCGGAAAAATACCCAAAATCAAAAAAAAAAAAATCGACTGAATCAGAGTTCGGATGAGGGAGATATCGCTGATTTAAAATCAACTCTTTTTCTAGAAAATTTCGTGACGGCGGGAAAGTTGAAATAGATTGGTGTGCTAGCCAAGAACCTATATGCACTTGAGGTACAAGATGCATGCAAAGCCTTGAGGAGCAAGGCAAAGTTTAGATACTTGATGGTTGAGAGGGAGAGTAAATTACCTCTCAACATGTAGCACCAAAAGGAGTCTCAAACAATTGTGGAGGAGCCACGATTGGTGAAACAGCTTCAGGAGGTTGTAGAGCAGCCACAACATGGGAAGCTGGGAGGAGATTGAGTAGAGACATCTACTCATGCAGAGACCTCCAGTAGGGGGAAACTTCGAGCTAGGTGGGCTGAGGGATCACATGTAGCCATACCTCCAGGTAGGAGGTGGGGCGATGTAGAGTGATCATCCCAAGGATGAGGGGTAGGATCCTTGAGGTACCCAACCTCTTGGATGAGACCTTGCTACGGGAGCCCCGATGTCGAGTAGCAGGAACTGACTAATTGGGTATAGACAAATGCGGATGGAGCGAAAGAGAAAGCGACAATGCAGGGAATCCCAGGACAACACATAACTGGTAGGCTGCAGCAATGTGAGAGGCACAAGAGTTTTGCATAGTGATAGGTGGCACAGAGAGGTGTGCAATGGTGCGAGATGCATGGAGATGTTGTAGTAGCGTAGATGTCAGAGAGGGAGCACTTGTCACCAACAGGTAGAGCTTTAGCATCTGTTATAGACATTTTTGTGCCTTACAGCATAGAGCATGAAATGTCAATAATCTAAGGGATCCAAAGTCCCTAAACATGTTGTTCTTACCCTTAGAGGAACAAGGTCAGCAAACCACAGCACTGCAAATCAGTTCTCCACTGAAAAACACTCAAAAACAGGTCAATTTTGGATCAAAGCAGCTGCTCCACTAAGGATCTGCGCTGAATGTCAAGAGCTCTATGGTGTACCTGCGCTGCATTGCAAGTGTAACAAAGGCTACCTACGCTGGGCGTACTTTGACATGTGGAGGAATCTTTTTCTCAATGTGCCAGTGCCCAGGAAGCTTCCAAAAAGACACTTGATCATAAGATTCGCCTAATGATGAGTTAAGAGCTTCTAAAACTCCAAGTGGAAGGTAGAAACTCCGAGTGAAGAACTGAAGAACAACTGGAGTTGAAGAGGACAACAAGTCACACATCAAGCTGACTTATCTTCACTCCAAAACTCTATATAAGGATCTCATCCCATGGGATCTCGAGGGCGGAATTTAGTGCAAAGAATCGCTGTTGGTTTATAGTTGAGAGCATTGGGTGATTGCTTGAGGGAGGTGAAGAAGAGATTTCTCTCCGTCGGGAAGGTGATGCTGGATTGGACCTCTCATGGTTGTATCACCGCCTGAACCTTACTTCCATATATTAATAAAGCATTTGAGGTTCTTCTATTCACATGTGTTTCAATGGTGTATTGTCTTACTTGTGTCTTTGATTTATGCTAATCCTTGAATCGATTATGAATGCATGCTTCTTGTAGTTTCCTTTTCTTGTCTTATTTGCAGGATCTCGTGTAGCTGGGCCCGTGAAAAGACTTGGAGCTGGGAGCAAGAGGCAAACAAAGGAGATTGGATCGACCATTTTCGCAAGACATCGGTAAGTGGATCTCTCCCTTTTATCTCTTGCATGTCATAAAGAAGAAACTTTAGATAGCTTTGCTTTCAGTTGTTGCTAAGGAACTGTCACCCTTAGAGTGGGTTAGGGTCATTCCGAGTTGGATACTTTCCCCCACAACAGACTGCCGACTCCACTGGGGACCGTGTCTTGTTGGTAGCTTGTGTTTCTTGCTATTCATTTCTTAAAAAAAAGGAGTACCGAATCGAACTGCATTCAAGTCCTTCGAATGCAAAGTAGAGGGCAGCTACTCTAGCCCAGTGCTGGGCATGTTTATGATTTGAAGAGCTGATCCACAAGGACTCTTTTTAGCTCTTTGTGATAGTGTTCATCTTCCTTTAATCATCCTCTAGTGTATACTTGACTGATAGCCTCTGATTTGGCCAAAAACCATTGATTTTTGAGCAAACTGTGACCCAGAATCTGAGAGAGACGAGAGTTGTCTCTTCAGTGCAGCTGCAACAAAGGCTACCTGCACTGCAACGTAGGTCCCGAAGGGGCTACCTGTGCTGCATGTCAAATTGACAGTGCAGCACCTGCGCTGATCCAGTTTTGCCTTGTGCAACTGGGATTCCCCACTGTCTGTTGCCCAGTTTTCAGTATTGTTTTTGCAGCCTGTTGTCAACCTGTATACCCAGCTGAAACCACTTCTCTTTGCCTTGATTCCGCCTCAGTTGTATGAAGAAACCGTGATTGTTCTTATTGTATTTCTTGCTGTCATTCACAGTTTCCCATAGCGAAAGTGAACTAGTCTTGCTATGACCTCTTGGATCTAGACCTATGAGAAAGTGTCGTTGTGATTCTAAGAGCTAGTTTATTGCTGTTCATAGCTGATTGAGCATTTGCTTTCGTTATATGGTTCGAATTTCAGTATTTCTTGTGTTGAAACGAGTGAATCTTAAGGTGTTCTTTTGATTATTGGACAAAACTTGTTTGCGTTCGCTTGAAATTGAATTTGAAATTACACAACAGCTTCCTTTTTGTAATACATCAACATTAAGGAAGAAGAAAAGAAATACTTGCATTGTGCATGTGCATTTTGACAGCTTGCATGTCAATTTAGGAAAAGTGCATCAGTGTGTGCTCTATGATCTGTTTGAAAAGATGATGTCTTTCTTTTCCTTCAGTAGTTAAGGTTTTCATAAGTTGAAAGAATTGAAAAAGCTTGCTTATCATTCTTAGACTGCATTTAGGAGTTGTATCATACATCACGTGGTGATCCATAAAGGCAAACTGCTAAGCAAGATCAACCTAAAAAGAACTGAATTTATCTAACAACGCTTTGAAACATAACGAAACACAGTAGAGGTCTAGGTAGAGACGTGAACCTGCGTCTTTAAACATAGTGACTGTCGATCTCTACGAAGGTGGGTGATTCCTCCTGAGGGACTATAGCACTAATACGGACTTGTGCCCCCGCGTACCGTCGCGTATATTGGGGGACCCCTATAGAAACAAAGCCTTTATCCATAGGAAGCCGTGTCGGCCGCCCTACTCATCGCGATGAAGTGAACACAACATTCACGAAGATCGACCACTCGTACCGTAAAACGTATTCTGTGGTTTCGCGAAAGGTTTGGCACACCCTTGCCTAGAACTCCAGAGTAGTTTCTTTTGGCCTTTTTCAAACTCTATAACTGAAAATGTCCATCCGAGCATTTGTCACTTCGGGCTCGTTAATACATCGAAGGAGACTAGAGTCATCTTTATCTTTTTCTCGACTCTTAAAAAGTGAAAAAGCAAGTTGTGTCTAAAGCGTCGTCATATAAAATTCATCTTAAACGGAACATAATTAACCCTGATTCCTACGTTGATCTTAAGATTGAGAACATGGAACACACCAACAAAGGGATTCCACATGATGGGACCCCTAGCCCTTTCTCCTCTTGGGGAAAAGTTGGTGCGCCCCACATGGCCACATTGTCGCTTCCAGGACTGACAATTGGCCTGCCAGTTTGGCTATTCTCAACCGCTGTAGTTCAGACCACCACAGTTCCTGAACAGTCGAGTCAACAGTTAGACTAGTCTAGAGCTACCCTCCAGCCTTCCACTTCTTATACGCCTTCCTCCGATCCTTCTTCTTCGAAAGGTCAAGCCGCCAAAAGCGGAGCTCCCATAGAAAAGAAGAAGGAAAAGAAGAAGAAAGAAAAGAAGCAGAAGGAGCCAAAGGCGCCTGGGGGCAAGCAAAAGGTATCTAACGAAAACCCACACACAGCACGGACCGGGCCCAAATCGCCATGTGTCATATGTAGAGGAGACCACCTCGATCGTGATTGTCCCAGTATTCCCCGGATACTAAGGGACTGGTCCCCTCGTTTGCACAGTTTGGAAGCGTCAACCTATGACAACCAGGTTGAATGCTTGCCGTCGACCAGCGAAAGTGAAGGTTCTAGACGACGAAGGGAAATGAGATTCCCCTGCGAACTGTGTGAAGGCAATCACACCCTTCGCCGTTGTCCCTTTTTAGACGAAGCAAAGAGAGTTTTGGAAGATCAATCGGTTGCGTCGTTGCTACTTCCTCCTGGATACGAAAAACTCGCGCCAAGTCCTTCGTTGGTCGAAAATACAGCTGCCCCGCTCATAGGGCCAGCTGAAGCGTCAGCCACTGAAAGTGAACCTACTGAATCCGGACCGGACGAAAGTCCAAAGGTCGAAACAGCAGTTGACCCGGTTCTCCCTTCAGAAGTTTCATCTTCAAATACCACAGTCACTGAGGATTCATCTTCAGTTGACACCCCTACCGAAGAGAGTAAGGATGACACCGTCCAGATTCTTTTCATCAACACCGATTCTGATGAACATCAGGGCAATGCGCCCACTCCTTTGTCGCAGGAAGGAGCGTCGTCAGGATCATATCCGGCCGTATATTCGGTCCCACCACCAAGTAACCTAGTTGTATCCTTTGATTGGAACCAACTAGGCAGACCCCGGTTACCAGCCAGTATACCATTTAGAATTATAGTCCAAATATACAAAATGGTGATGGCTGGAACTATCATTGATGAAGGGGCATCTGTGAGTATCCTGTCCTCTATTACTTGGAAAGCACTGGGTTGCCCCACGCTTTTGCCCGAGACAAGGCATCTCTCGAGTTTTGACATAGGAACCAGTCGACCATTAGGGATTCTACCTAATGTGCCTATTACACTGAAAGGGAAGGCTGTCAAGATGAATTTGATGGTCGTCCAAGGACCCTTGGATTATAACCTACTCCTTGGACGAGACTACATATATTGCATGGAAGCAATAGTCTCCTCACACTTTCGAATAATGTGTTTTCCGTACGAAGGAAGAATGGTCAAGCTCGTAGACCAACTTTCACTTCCGGGATCACGCATCGCAAGTAGTCACATACCTATCCTGAATGGTCTATTTGATCGAGAAAGGTCTCTCCCTCCGGTTCTTCTTCCTGATGAATGCGAGTAATTCGGGAAAGGAAGGCCGGGACCCAGGGGGCATGCATCCTGGTCTGCTCTGTAGGCAGAAAAAACCTTGGGTGTAAAGTAGAATTTCCGCGGGAGAATATGACTAGTCTGTACCCCGTCCCCTCCTTCTTCTTCTTCTTCGAAAGGAAGAGCCGGCAAAGTGCCAAGGCCCCGTGAAGAAGAAGGTGATGATGGAAGTGGGGTTGTTCTGGAAAAAGATTCTTTTGTTAAAGTTAAGTGTGTGGCGGAGCGCCCGTTATTCACCTTTGTCTAAATAAGTAGGCTCTGCCAAAGAAGGGGATCCGTTTGTGGCAGCAAGTAGTAACCATCTTTGGATAAAAGGCAAGCCTCACCCATTAAAACAAATGTTTTAGAGGATAAGTAGGGGCAGCCTCCAAAGAAAGGGATTCAATTGCTGCAACAAATTGTAACCATCTTTGTGTAACCTAATGATAGACATTGCCGAAGAAAGTTTCTGTTTGAAAAGATTAGCAGAACAATCTTTGGGTAACCTGAAAGAGGTAAGCCTCCCCTGTTGAAAACAAAGGTTTTTGACAGAAAAGTAGGGGTAGCCTTGAAATTAGACTTACACCTGGGGGCATGCAAACCTCTTGGAATGCAAGCGCGGGCGGCTTTTAGTTTTAGGTAGGACTAACCCCGCTAACTCGTAGATAAGCCGATACCCGGCTTGCACAAAGAGAGGATATGGAGCAATACGTAGGAAGATGAAGCTTTTTTAAAAAAAAATAGTGATCTTCCATGAGACCTTCCTACTTTATGACTGGTAAAAACGAGCAGTTTTGGCAAAGTTCATGCTCGTTAAAAAATAAACGCAAGATCCGAGCAGTTTTGATGCGGAAATTCATGCTCGTTAAAAAATAAACATAAGCTAGTGAGCAGGCTTCCCCCAGAGTTCAAGCTCATTCAGAAAAAAATGAACCGGTAAATAACCATTTGAGACCGTAAATTCATCAGCCATAAAAGCCTTGGTCGTGTTTGTGCACCGTCACCTCCACTTTTCATTTGGCCGATCATTCACATCCACTTGATTGTTTACCTATTTTGAGGAACAGCTGCGAAGAGTGATTCCACCTAGCCATCCTTGTAATACTGCCGTGATTGGAAAATTCCAACTTGTACCTGGAATCTGCTGCTATCCCTGTTTATCACTCGTTCCTCAAAATACGAGTCTTCTTTGAGCTCTTTTCACTGACTCGTAAAAAATGAAAAGTTTGCCGAGTTTTGGCCTTCCAGCTCGTTAAAAGGACCGGAAGAGCTATCCCTCCTCTAGATTTTAATCTTTTTGGACCTGAGGGATTATTGCACAAAAAGATCGAGCGCTTGTCTAGTTCGGCTCGATAAAGATATCGAACATTCATCCCTTCTGTATTGTTTTATACTTTTTCGGACTTAAGGGATTAGATGACGAAAAAGGACCCCTGGAGTCTACTTTATGTACACTTTTCAGACTCTCTAAAAATGAAAAGGACCGAGTTGTCTTTGTCGCTGGGCTCGTTAAAAATATTAGATAGCGACAAACTTGTCTTTAGACAAGAACGAGTTTCCCTATCACTAGGCTCGTTAAAACATAGCGATGGGCTTGCCCGAAGGGCAGGTTATAGATCAAGCATATGTTATCCTCCTCAAGCTTGACAAAAATAAAGAGGTACTGGTCAGAAATGACTGGGGAAAAATTGGGAAGAACCTCAAAGTTTAATGGTAGCAAGTCGCTCTTGAACATGACACTTTTGCCTCCGTAAATATCGGGTTGGGTTATTATCATTCACCGGTCCCTTCACCATGGTCCCGCCATACCATCCATACATGGGGTAATGCTACCGATCCATCACATCAGTGTCGTTATATGTTCAAGAGATGTCATTCAGAAAGTGTCAACCGGGTCCCACCCACTACCGTACATCATCTTTCATCCTTCCATGACCGCCACCCTGAATCATATTTCACAGATCGTTTTCACCATCATCACTAGCTCCGTTCTGTGTCACTGATGTGGGATTCATTAAGGCCCTCCTTTGACGGATCACTTCTTGTGGACATCAGCTCATTATCCAAGAAGTTGGTCTAGGAACACCCCCTCAGTACTTTGAAGCTTGCATGCCTCAATGGCAAGTTTCTCACTCCCGACGATAGGTATACATTAATGACCTTCGACCGGGAGACTTTGCGGGGTGTTCGACGTCAGATCCTATATTCATACCACGTGAATTGTGCTGCAGTACCTTGAGGGTCATCATCATTATCGGTGATTCCTCTCGCGCTTGTTAATAGTTTACATTATTGACTGGTAATCAAGCGATGCCTTTCCATGTTCGACTTCAGGAAATTCTCACATGGATCGACTTGTACTAAAGTGAAGATCGGACAAGTTTGAAGACCCCGGATCTAGTTTCATCCATCCGGGCTGCGATATATATTCAGGAGATAAAAACATAGACATGTGCAGCAGATGATCATCCTACTAAAAGGATGATAATTAAAAGCAGAGAATTATCAGTCTATTATCAGACGATCGTCTGTTTATGTACGGCAAATGTATTTATAAAGCTGAGCATGGGAAATGCCCGCATCAGCTAGATCATGAAAAGAAAGTATGAAAAGATAATGTATTGTATTGTATTTTGTTACAGGTCACCTCCCGACGATTGAATGAACTTCGGATCCTCCTAATAAAGCATTTCACCCGATAAACGACCTCATACTTTAGGGGGCAACTGTTATAGACATTTTTGTGCCTTACAGCATAGAGCATGAAATGTCAATAATCTAAGGGATCCAAAGTCCCTAAACATGTTGTTCTTACCCTTAGAGGAACAAGGTCAGCAAACCACAGCACTGCAAATCAGTTCTCCACTGAAAAACACTCAAAAACAGGTCAATTTTGGATCAAAGCAGCTGCTCCACTAAGGATCTGCGCTAAATGTCAAGAGCTCTATGGTGTACCTGCGCTGCATTGCAAGTGCAACAAAGGCTACCTGCGCTGGGCGTACTTTGACATGTGGAGGAATCTTTTTCTCAATGTGCCAGTGCCCAGGAAGCTTCCAAAAAGACACTTGATCATAAGATTCGCCTAATGATGAGTTAAGAGCTTCTAAAACTCCAAGTGGAAGGTAGAAACTCCGAGTGAAGAACTGAAGAACAACTGGAGTTGAAGAGGACAACAAGTCACACATCAAGCTGACTTATCTTCACTCCAAAACTCTATATAAGGATCTCATCCCATGGGATCTGGAGGGCGGAATTTAGTGCAAAGAATCACTGTTGGTTTACAGTTGAGAGCATTGGGTGATTGCTTGAGGGAGGTGAAGAAGAGATTTCTCTCCGTCGGGAAGGTGATGCTGGATTGGACCTCTCATGGTTGTATCACCGCCTAAACCTTACTTCCATATATTAATAAAGCATTTGAGGTTCTTCTATTCGCATGTGTTTCAATGGTGTATTGTCTTACTTGCATCTTTGATTTATGCTAATCCTTGAATCGATTATGAATGCATGCTTCTTGTAGTTTCCTTTTCTTGTCTTATTTGTAGGATCTCGTGTAGTTGGGCCCGTGAAAAGACTTGGAGCTGGGAGCAAGAGGCAAACAAAGGAGATTGGATCGACCATTTGCGCAAGACATCGGTAAGTGGATCTCTCCCTTTTATCTCTTGCATGTCATAAAGAAGAAACTTTAGATAGCTTTGCTTTCAACTGTTGCTAAGGAACTGTCACCCTTAGAGTGGGTTAGGGTCATTCCGACTTGGATACTTTCCCCCACAACAGCATCAGAGTATGTTCCTAGCCCAGCAGAGTGGTCAGTTGGGAGTGTTTTTGTTCCAAGTGTTGTTGGAGCAAGTGGACCAGGTAGATGTGTTCCATGCAGAACATTCCAGAGTTACAGGATCGGGTTCGAGAGAAAGTCGTTCTTGTTGAGAGGGAGCGTTGAAAATTGTACAACAAGAAATATTAAATTTAGAATGTGCTAAAAATAGACCTGCTAAAAATAGCATGTCTAAAAATAGCAGTTTGGCCAGTGAGGTCATTGGCCATATTGGGTGAGAGGTGAAACCGCTAAAAATTGAAAGTTCTAAAAATAACATTTCTAGGTTCCTTCCTATTTATAAGAGTCCCTAGTCTATCTATAGGAATTAAAATTAATTCTGGTCTTAATAGCAGTTGGAAATATTAATTAATTAATTCAGTTGAGTTAATTAGTTAAGGAAATTCGAATTTGAAGTCTTTGTGAGTATGCACATGAGTTGTCCCACTAATTGAGGAATTTATCCTTAATTTCCTCCACTGATTGAGGGAATAAGTATGAGTTTTATAATGAGAGAATCTGTTGACTTAGTTCTAACTAGTCAAGTTCAGTTAGATTATTTTAACAAGTTGTTAAAATAATAAAATATAGTTTGTTAATACTTGCATGCATGTGACAACTATTATTTTAGATAACTGAGCATTCACTCATGGATAACTGTTGCATGTTAGTTCTGTCAGAGACCCAGTTGAGATCAGATGTGGGACAATGTACTATGAGATGCTTGGATATTTCTAGTAAGTATTCCTTGCATGGAGAAGGATCTATTATAGGAGATTGGATGACTTGTGGCCTATATATTGAGGCCTAGGTAGTCCATGATTTTCATCTTCTCATTGAAGATCATCAAAGTATAGAGACAGTAGGATAGCTATTGAGCTGATTCTTTTTGTATGTTGAAGAGGATTTCCACTTGATTGATAATGCAATGTTGGGGTTTTATGTTGGTGCTTTCCCCAGTGATATATTATGTGTTATTTGTGATTGATTTCTCTTGACGAGTTATGCATATTTCAACTTGATGTTGCTCATGAATTCAATTATGCTTCCGCTTAACGTTTTGTACAAGTAGAACAATTATTATGCTTTAGGACATTGCATATATCGGTTTGTTCTATAGGTGAAATTTCTACAAAAAGAAAAGGAAAAAAAAGTAGAATGTGGAGGAGGAAATACAAAAATCCATGAATGAAAATAAGAAAGAAATTAAAAAATTACAAACCATGTTATTACATAAAAGGGATATGGAGATCCATGGAAATCATGAACATAACGAAAAATATGATATAGAAATTTGATCACA
The DNA here is from genome assembly GCA_031772625.1 of Pinus tabuliformis. Lineage (NCBI taxonomy): Eukaryota > Viridiplantae > Streptophyta > Pinopsida > Pinales > Pinaceae > Pinus > Pinus tabuliformis. The sequence continues at coordinate 2,007,648,372 of CM062818.1, read as the reverse complement.
TGGATTTTATCACAATTGGAGACCACAAATGTTGAATCATAGAACCATAATAATGACTTTTCAATCCAAAATCCACATCATTAGCACTCAAACCAATACCAATGAATTACTATATTTTGAATATCAATATGACAAAGTTTGATGGTAAAAATCCTATAACATGGATATTCCATATGGAGAAATACTTTTATATACACCAATTGATGACCTCACAAAAGTTGAATATGGGAGCAATGTATTTAGAAAAATATCAATTTGTATGATATCAATGGCTTTGTTAAAGGTAAAAGGATTTTATTGTATCCAATTTTTATGTAGAAATTGATAGCACATTTTAGGATATTAAGAGAAAAACAGTTTTTAGTCAATTATTAAATCTTCAGTAGAAAGGTCCAAGTACATAACACATTCAACAATTCTAAAAATTGATTGTTACAATATCGAATATTTTAAGATAATTTGTTAGACCTCTTTATGGGAACTTTAAATGATCATATCCAATATGAGTTGTGAATATTTGAACCTAAATATAGTTACTAAAAATATAGCTACTAAAAATTTGGGCACTAATAACTATGGAGAATATAAAACTCCATTTCCTAAATTGACAATGTTGACTCAGCAAATGGATGAAAGGAGAGAAACGGGATTATGTTTCAACTATGAAAACAAGTATAGTAAGGGGAATAAATGTGGTGATAAGAAATTATTCTGCATAGAACACGAGGATGAAGAAGATAAAAAAATTGGAGCGATTAGGTCTAGAACTAGAAGAAACTAGTCCAATAATATCTTGTTATGAATTGGTTGACACTAGTACTCCACTAAACCTCAATATGGAAGGATATATAAGAAATAAATGGGTAACTATGTTGATCGATCTAGGCAGTATCCATGAATTCATAAATTTCAAATTGGAAAAACTTCTTAAGTACTTTGTATATCCAACACCATAATTTAATGTAATGAATGTAAATGAAGGTATCATAAATTTTTTAGGGAAGTGCCATGGTATTAAGCTAAACATGGGGGAGTATTTACTATGTATCCCATGATTGTAATCCAAATGGGTGGTGCTAATGTTGTATTAGGGGTCTAATGTTTTCTATTATCATAGTTTAGTTTCAGGATAAAGACTTTAGGGGTAATGGCTTGGAGCAGTTGTTTAAAATATTCCAATGAAACTTGTTGATAGATAATTTGTCGGTGTTGGTTCAAAAAATTTGAAATGGTGGTGCTAACAAAAAAAATGGCAACACTCTGTTTTACTCATTTTTTTTCTTGTTTTAGCCATCAAATTTGGGCACGGTTTTCGAACATCTCGAGACACTTATTTTATAACCAAAAGAAGTTTTAATTGGGAACAAACCCATTAACAAAACCTCTCTCATTGTTTACACAGGTATCATGGTTTGGAAGATTCAGATGAATCTTTGTAGCCCATTTTTTTATATTTAAATATTAAATGAATTCTTGTTTAGTCATTAACTTATGGTGAAATTTTCTAGAATATTATAATGTATTTCTTAAATATGAAGGAGGAATTATTTTTTTAAATAGACATATTTAAAAAAAAATGGTTTCATGTTTTACAAAACTATCACAGTTTGAAAGATTCAAATGGATCTTTGAAGCCAACTGTTTAGAAATTCACCAATTTTTTTTTTTTTCTATTTCTAGAAAAACATCCAATTATCTTTCAGTTGGAGAGACACCTCATCAATTCGACTTGACAAAAAACTCAATATGGATGAGGAGGATTTTAGATCTATTTATTTTGTATCTTGGTAGGATATGTATATATTTTTAGTGTTTTGTATAAAAACTTTCCAGAAATTGTGGAGCTCAAAACTTATGTATTTTTTTTTATAAATTAGAGGAATTCTAATAGTTCAAGGTTGGACTTTGAGAGAAAAAATCTATTGTAATGATGTTCATTGGAAATTAATGAAATATCTCTTCGACTATAAGTGCAAAGGTTATTTTTCAAGGATTCCTCTTTAACAATTGTGGTATGTATCTCAGTGATGTATTTCCTTCTATGTTCATCAGTATATGTGTATCTTCTTATATGAATTGAAAAGCAGCTGTAAAATTCATGTGACAGTGCCTATATCTCATATTCATATATTCACTTTTCAACTGATGAGTTTATATATAATTCCTCATATTGTTGCTCTATTTTAAACTCTAAATGCACTCCTCTTCATCTTTCCATGTTATGAATGAATTGCTATCCAGCAATTGTTGATTGTAGGCCTTTGAAAGGTATTACTCTTTTTCACCAAGCTCTGAAATTATTTACTCAATTTCTAATAGGAATCCATGTCGAATGGTCATTTCCTTGATCCCCAACCAAATCTATCATTCTTACACATTAAATTTGGCCACTAAGCATATTAAAGACCTACTGTTGTTGTGACCTAAAGTAGTAGAGTTGATGAGAGATCCCTCTCTAGAAGGAAGGGCTAGATTTCAATCCCAAAGTGGTTAGAGGTTACCTCGGGGTTTTTCACCATCACAACTTGGTTAAAGTCTAAGTGATAATAGTGTCAATCATTGGGAACAAGGGCCCTTAACTTTTAAGATATTTTCATGAGATTTTTTTCAAAAGGAAAGTAAATTGTGCTTAGAGGTATCCAAGGGAAACCCTCTAAAGTGATAAGCTTTAATAGCATGGAAAAATTACTAACAAAATCATACCATGGTGTAATTACACAATTGTGTGCATTCCATGTTTACAACATCTATATACCCTTCCCTAATGGATCTCATAAAATTCATCAATAATGATACCAAGGTATTTGACTATATTCCTAAGATTCTTCCACCTACTCAAGATCATGACCATGCTATTCATTTGCAACTTGGAAGCATTCCTCCTAAAATTAGGTCTCATAAGTATTTATATGTGTAGAAGAGTGATATTGATTGTATGGTTCAAGAAGTGTTAGAGGATGACAGCTTTGAACCTAACGAGAGTGATTTTTTCACCAATGGTGACGAATATAAAAACTGAAGTTTCATGGCATATGTGTCCCGATTATAAGCAACTCAATAAAATGACAAGCAAAGGTAAGTTTACTCTTCCTTTAGTTAATGAAATATTAGATGAATTTCATGGAGCAATTTTCTTTACTAAGTTGGATCTCCATTTTGGATATCATCAAATCAAAATGAGGTAAGAAGACATTCCCAAAATAGCTTTAGAACACATGGTCATTATGAGATTTTAGTTATTCCATTGTAGTTACTAATTCATAGTCAATATTTCAAAGCTTACTAAACTCTATTTTTGAACCCTTTGTTAGAAAATTTTCATTATTTTTTTTTAATGCCATACTAATCCAAAAAAAAATCTTGGGAAGAGAATATACAACATGTTTATAGGGTTTTAACACATTTCGAAGAGAAACAACTATATGGAAATAATTTCAAATGTTCTTTGGGGTTGGAGAGGAAAACTATCATGATCATATTGTATCCCATGAAGGTGTAAAAGTGGACCCTAAAAAAATTAAGCCTATGAGGAAATAGTTGATACCAAATACCTTGAAGAAACTCAGAGGATTCTTAGGATTGACAAGAAATTATCACAAGTTTGTCAATAGTTATGGTAAACTAGAAGCACCTTTAACAACAATATCGAAGAAGGAAACATTTTCTTACACTAAAGAAGTAACCAAAGCTTTTGAAAACCTATGGAAGGGACCATACAAAATCTCAGGATTCAGGTGGGAGAATGGTTATGTGTTGGAAGAAATGAATGGCCAAATTTATTTGGGAGGAGAAATCAATGGTAGGCTTCTCAAGCACTAATACATCTGAAGAAATTTCTGGAAATTTTCATGATCATTGTATATACTAGTTTACATTTCATGTCAGAGTTTGTAGTGGCTATTTTAGGAGTTTGAAGCACGAGGAGAAGTCCATAAGTCTTCTTGATCAACTACTGGTTTAAAGTTTCTATTTTCTTTGTTTATTATTTGTAAAGGTGAGTTAGCTAGTTAGTTTTTATATTCAAGTTAGTCTTTGCATTTTGACTCCATGCCCACTGAATAAGGCTACTAAGTCTACAGTGTTCTTGAGACCTCCAAGGAGTTGCCATCCCCAACTAGAGCCAATGTTAGTCTCAGACAGTTCTGCCTGTCACCAATTATCAATATGATTTTACCAAGTTTTGTTAGGGGTCTCAAAGTCAAATTTTATGATGTCACTAGGTATTAAGAATAAAATTTAGTTACTCGTTAGTGTGTTTAGGGTTATTTCTACTCTCTCAAGAATTTCACATGCCGGTCAATTTCATCACTCAGCTAAGTGTATCATCATTAAGAGACTATCATCATCATGTCAGTCATTTCCGTCATGATTCCATTGAATTGAGTGTCTCCATTAGATCATTAGGGTTTCAAGGTCACTAAAACATTCATTTCATGCATAAAATCCGGCAAAGGAGGAGTGGTAATAAGCATGTCTCTTCAATGAATTTTGATTTCAGACGTAATTTTATGTTTTTATATGTAATAAGTACTTCAAGGTTCCAAAGGCTGCAGTTTAGATTTCCAAAAAGATCCAATATTCGATTAAGAAAATAAAGTTACAAAGGTTAAAATTTCAAAGGTTATAAAGGGTCAAGGTTCCAAATTGGAGTTTAAAAGGGTATGATGAGTGTTTTTTTTAACTCATTTTCACTCTTAAAAATCTCATGATCTCTCATTCATCATTGTGCAAGCTTAAAAAGGATAAAAGATTGGAAAAACTATGGTTTTGTTGCATTTTGGGATAGGTGTGACCTTTCCTACGACGTTTCTGAGCACTGTTACTCTTTGCGCAACCTTTTTGGCAGTGCAACCCAAGGAGTGACCCACAACGTGATTCTTCTGGGAAATTCGTAGTGTTTGGAAATCTTCTTGGTTTCAAGATAATATTTGATTTCTTCTAGCTTCCAAAGATCGTGCAAGGACTCATAAGCCTCCGCAAATAGTAAGTGATATTTTACACCATCATTTCAAATAATTTCATCAATATAAATTGATTTCTTCTGAGGGTTTTCTCAGAAAAATATTTTTCTGAATGAAACCTAGCTTCTACTCATTTACCACTATATATATCTGTTATGAAACCAGCTCAAGAAAAGATAGAAAAGATAGATCAACGCCTTAGAATTCAGCCTCTTCGAGGGGGCAACCTCCTTTACATTACATAAATGAACAATTCTTGGATGATTCAAATGACAAAACCTCCTTTCTATATATAGGAGTCTAAGGAGTCACAATATAATCCAACCGACCTAACAATAATAATATAAAGCCACAAAAATAACAATAGAGGGATTCTATGGGGCACATTAATAACAATATGGGGGCAATAGGGGCACAACAATATAAATAAGGGGTATAACTACAATAGTAATGGGGTAATCACTAGTATTATAGGGACCCAACATGCCCCTCTCCTTCAAAAAAGTGTTGTCCTCAACGCTTGAGTAGTTCTGGATACTTCTGCATAAAATTCTCATCCTCCCATGTGGAATCTTCAGCGGATAAGTTCTTCCACTTGATAAGATACTCTGAAATTGATCGATTTCGTAGCTGTCGAGTTCTTGTTTCTGTGACTGCTTCCGGTTCCAATATAATTTTTCCTTCCTCGTCAAGTTCTGGCAATATTGTTTGAACTGGGAGCTTGTCGCCTATAACCTTCTTTAAACATGAAACATGGAAAACTGGGTGCAATCGAGAAGCTGCAGGAAGCTCCAATTTGTATGCCATAGTACCAATCTTTTGCAACACCTTGTACGGACCATAATACTTTGGTGATAATTTATTATCCTTCTTAGCTTGCTTGAGGGACATTTGCTTATATGGTTGTAGCCGTAGGAATACCCAATCACCTACATCAAAACTTCTTTCACTGCGATGTTGATCTGCCTGTTGTTTCATTCTATTTGTGCCAACACGAGGTTATCCTTTAAGAGTTGGAGGACTTGTTGTTGATGTTCGATGTGATGTTCCACTGCTTGAACCTTAGAATTTTCTCTTAAATATGATGTGATGGATGGTGGTTGATACCCATAAAGTGCCATAAATGGGGTCATTTTTGTTGCTGTATGGAAGGAAGTGTTATACCACCATTCAGCCAGAGGCAACCATTTGACCCATTGTGTCTGTTTATCAGATACAAAGCAACGAAGATATCCTTCCAAACATTTGTTTACTATCTCAGTTTTCCCATCAGATTGAGGATGATAAGATGAGCTATGAGCTAACTGAGTACCAAGACAAGAAAATAATTCTGTCCAAAAATTTCCAGTGAAAATGGGATCTCTGTCACTTACAATAATCTTTGGGTTTCCATGTAGCTTTTGAATTGTTTCCATAAATGCAGTAGAAACTGTACTGGCTTTAAATGGATGTGATAATGCACAAAAGTGTGCATACTTGGTAAGTCTGTCAACTACCACCATGATGACACTCTTTCCCTCAGACTTGGGTAAACCTGTGATAAAATCCATTGAAACCTCCTCCCAACGTTGGCTTGGAATGGATAAAGGTTGTAATAGACCCGGTGTCTTAATTGTTTCAACTTTATTTTGTTGGCAAACCAAACATTCCGCCACAAACTTTTGAATATCTGATTTAAGGCCATCCCAAAAAAATTCCTTCTTAACCCTGTGGTAAGTTTTTAAAAATCCTGAGTGCCCTCCTAAGGGAGAAGTGTGCAATTCCATAAGAATCTTTTGTTTTAGCTGGGAATTCTTACAGAGGTATAAGCGATCTTTGTACCATAACGAATCATTTTGCCAGCTAAATGTATCAGACGTACTGGAATCTTGTTGTAGCTTTCGAATAAGTGCCCACACTTCTTCGTCATTCTTCCATTCCTCCCTTGCTTCGTTTATCCAATCTGGTTGGATAATAGAAATGGCGCACAACAATGCTTCCACATCCTCATCCTTTCTTGAGAGTGCATCTGCCACCACATTTTGCTTCCCTTTTTTGTAGATGATTTCAAAGTCATAACCCAACATCTTTGTGACCCACTTTTGTTGCTCTTCAGAGGATAATCTTTGTTCTAAAAAGTATTTAAGGCTATCATGATCCGTTTTTACCTTGAAGTGTCTTCCCATTAGGTAGGGTCGCCATTTCTTAAGTGCATGGAGTATTGCCAACATTTCCTTCTCATAAATAGCTTTGCTTAAAAACTTTCCCTTGATTGGACGACTTTCAAAAGCAATGGGTCTTTCATCTTGCATTAGAACAACACCAATTCCATTTCCTGAAGCATCACATTCCACAATAAAGGTTTTTGTGAAGTCCGGTGTAGCTAAGACCGGTGCTTGGCACATTGCCTCTTTAAGATGTTCAAAGGCCTTTGTTGCTTCCGAGTCCATGAAAATGCATCTTTCTTCAATAATGTTGTTAGAGGTGCTGCTATTCTCCCATAATTCTTAACAAACTTGCGATAATACCCTGTCAACCCAAGAAATCCTCGCAGATGCTTTATGGATGTGGGGATTTTCCATTCCTTAATGGCTTTAATTTTGCTAGGGTCTACCTTAACTCCTTCATGAGATACAATATGACCCAAATATTCCACCTCCTGGACTCCAAAGAAACATTTGGATCTTTTTGCATATAATTGTTTCTCCTCCAATAGTTGTAGCACCCTGTCAACATGTTCAACATGATCCTTCCAAGACTTGCTGTAGATTAGTATATCATCAAAAAATACTAACACAAATTTTCTAAGGAATGGTTTGAAAATTGAATTCATCAAACCTTGAAATGTTGAAGGTGCATTGGTAAGGCCAAAAGGCATGACCAAAAATTCATAATGACCCTCATGAGTTCTAAATGTTGTTTTCGGAATGTCTTCAATCTTCATTCTGATTTGATGATATCCTGAACGAAGATCCAACTTGGTGAAGTAAATTGATCCATGCAATTCATCCAGTAATTCATCAATGACAGGAATGGGGAACTTATCTTTAATAGTGAGCTTGTTGAGCTCCCTATAATCCGGACACATGCGCCATGATCCATCCTTCTTGTGCACCAATACTACTGGAGCAGAGAAAGAACTTTGACTCGGTTGAATTATACCAGCCTCTAGCATTTCTGCAACCATACGTTCAATTTCACTCTTTTGGACATAGGGATATCTGTACGGCCTGATGTTTGGAGGAACACTTCCTGGAATCAGATGAATAGCATGATCATGATCACGCATAGGTGGGAGACCTTTGGGAGTCTCAAATACCTTGGAATGATTGTCCAGGACTTTTTGGAGATCTGGAGAAATAGATGATTCCAATGTGGAAACATCTAGCGAACATAATTGTGCAATTACACCTCTTTGCTCCTTTTTTAGAAGCTTTGTCATACCATTAGAGCTGATTATCTTTCCTGGTTTCCCTGCAATACCCCTTAATTCAACTTCCTTTCCTTCCGTAGAAAATTTGATGAAAAGTTCTTGAAAATTAAAAGCTATTGTACCCAAGGATTGTAGCCATTGGACTCCTAGTACAACATCAGCACCTCCCATTGGAATGGAAAGCATTGGGCTAGTCAATACATATTCTCCCATGGATAGCTTGATATTATGGCACTTTCCAGAGAAATTTATTGTTCCTCCATTTGCAATCATCACTTGACACTCTGGTGCTGGATATAGGAAGCAATTCAATTCTTTTGCTACCTTACAATGAATAAAATTGTGGGTGCTTCCTGAATCAATCAACACTATTACCTTTTTCTTCTTGATTTGTCCTTCTATCTTGATGGTTTGAGGAGTGGTAATTCCCGCCAATGCATTACAAGATATGGTCGGATTTATTTGTTCTTCATCTAGGCTTTGTTCCTGGAGTATATCCTCTTCTTTTGACCTTTCTTGCTCCTTTTCTTCTTCCTCTTCACAATCTATGTAGAATAATTTCTTCTCAGCACACTTATGACCTTTAGTGTATTTGCTATCACAACTGTAACAAAGCCCTTTTGCTCTTTTTTCTTCCAATTGTTGTGGTGTCAACCTTATAGGTTGTGGAAGACTAGGGGCAACAACACTTCCGTCTTTATAGTTGTGAGTGGTATGCTTCCTGGTTGCCATAATTTTGCTTTCCATTTTTCTTGCTAACCTGAATGCCTTCTCTAATGAATCAGGTTCCCAAAGGCGAACATCATGTTGGATATTATCCTTTAAAGACCCTATGAACACATCAATCCTATGCTCCTCTGGAATATCTTTTACCCTTATGTTCAATTTTTGGAACTCCTCAATGTGCTCCATTATTGAACCCTTTTGTTTGAGACTTATCAATTGGCTAAAAAAAGTGTTGCTTTTTGTATCCTCATAATGTGCTATCAATTCTTCCGTAAAAATTGCCCAAGTGATAAATTGTTTACGAGAGCAAAGCCATTGATACCATACAAACTGATTTGGTTCCAAATATAAAGTTGCCATACGTACCTTTTGTGTGTTTTGCACATTATTGAGATCGAAATATTGCTCCATCTGTAATATCCATGTGGCGGGATCCTTGCCATCAAACTTCCTCATATCGATTTTTGGAATATGGTGAGTCTTCGATCCAACATTAGAGTCTATGGAATCATGATTAACATTTCTTTTGTTCTCATCATGAGTTTCCTTTAGTACCCTTTCACCCTTAGGGACCATTTCTTGTAGCAACTTATTCATATTTATCTTCAATTCGTCCATGTCTGTCTTCAAATCTATCTTTAAATCATCCATCTTAGCTTCTATGCCTTTCTTTAAACAGTCCATCTTAGCTTCTACACCTTTCTTTAAAACATCCATCTTAGCTTCTACATCTTTCTTTAAACCATCCATCTTAGATTCTGTTCCTTTTTGTGCAAGGGACAGTTGTTGCACTTGGTCTTGTAATTTTGATATATCATGTTGCATTTCTTCCTCTTCTTCATGAGTCATGCTAGAGCTTTCAGGTTCCTTACTAGGTGTTTGCATTTTCTTTCCTCGGGGCATCAGTTACCGATAATAATGCTCTACTATGCCCTTTGAATTCCTTCAAAATAAATTTTCAAACCAAGTTTAAGAAAAAAACACCTTTTTTCACTTTGTAGGAGCTCGATATTGCCTCTGATGTATCTCTGTACTTTCCAATCATCTAGTTCTAAATTTTTGAGCTGTAGTAGCCCTCTGTGTCCTCTTTCCAATGCCACAAGTCTGACCCAAATTGGATTCTCCAAGGAAGAGTTATGTGAAATCTCCCACAGTGACTTGGTTATAGACTAGTTCAGTAGAGTGAACTTGTACGACGTGCCACGAGTCACTGTTTCGCCCTTTGGATCTGAAACATGCACTCAAGAAACTAAAGTCCATCCTTTTCTGTACCTTCTTATGAAATTTCAATCTGATCCCTAGAGAGAAAGTTATGACGATTTTCCCCAGGTCACCTGTTTTGAATGTAATTCAGGAGTCTGCAAAAAGAACAACTTCTTCAGATCATATCTCCCGAAATATCGCGCAAACAGCTCTGAAATTTGGACCCAAGGTTCAGCGTGATTTCTTCTCAAATGGGTTTTTTTTGCAACTTCTGAAACATTACAGAAAAAAAGTTATAGAGAAAATGCCACGATGACCTGTTTGGAGCAGCGAAACCCTAGAATCCAAAGCTCTGATACCAAATGTTATGAAACCAGCTCAAGAAAAGATAGAAAAGATAGATCAACGCCTTAGAATTCAGCCTCTTCGATGGGGCAACCTCCTTTACATTACATAAATGAACAATTCTTGGATGATTCAAATGACAAAACCTCCTTTCTATATATAGGAGTCTAAGGAGTCACAATATAATCTAGCCGACCTAACAATAATAATATAAAGCCACAAAAATAACAATAGAGGGATTCTATGGGGCACAGTAATAACAATATGGGGGCAATAGGGGCACAACAATATTAATAAGGGGTATAACTACAATAGTAATGGGGTAATCACTATTATTATAGGGACCCAACAATATCATCCATGAAACCCTGACTTAATATATCCTATCATTTCACTACTCATTTGCCATCGATTCCATCAAACCCTAGCCTTCCACTACGTTTTCACCTTTGAGAAAAATCCCACATCATTTTTATCAACATCATCTGGCTAGGGTATTATCGTTCAACAAATTTAATGGAGAGTGAATGAGAGAGTGAAAAGAAAGTGCACAAGGGAGGACACCATTCAAGGTTTGAGTTATCCAACCTCAGAGAAATCAATGCTTCTCCATTTGTCCAAAAATGTTTCAGAAATGGTGGTTGTATGAAGCTTTGTGAGAAGGTTTGAGAGGTTGCTTCTCATGTCCTTTTCGCAAGCCTTTTTTCCCAAAATTCCGAAATAGACAAGGCTATCATAATAGGTATAGAGTTTAGTGTTTCAGCAGATATTATTTCTTCAGCTACATGTATTTCAAATCATGGTGACACTTGGTTCAAAGGCATGTAATTACACCTTAATGATTATAAGATGTTCCTAAAACCTAATGTTAGAGAGACTTCTAAATATGTTTTTCATTTTAGACAACAAGTATGTCCCTTTAGTGAAGCTTATTATGAAATATTTTACATGTGAAGGAAAATTCTTCAGATTATATAGGTATCATGTTAGGTTACTTATGCACTTCACCTCTACAAGAACACTTAATTTGTGAAAATTTCTATTTAGAAGTGTGGTGAATATGACTGAAAAATTCAAACCAAGGGACGGCCTCATATCACCAATTTGTTTCACCATATCTTGATCCAGATTGTGGTTATGAATCAACTTCATTCAAGCAAATCACTTGGGAAACCTTTCTGGATAAACTAAAAATTTCTCCTAGTATTAGCCCCATTGTTTCTCCTAGCAAAATAACACCATCAGGGTCAAGGTCCACATGGCCAATGGAGCATGGTTCAACAAGCAAACAGGAAGAGGTTTCAGAGGAACCTAGACATAAGTTAACCAAGATAAATCAAAGAGGTAACATGTTTGTGTTTTCTCCATAGATTGTGGAGGGGACTAAGCCTTCTACATCAACACAACAGGGATCACATTTGCAGAATGAGGATATCATCCATTATGACATACACATAGTGGATTTGGAGTCCCAGGATGATCATCAAATCCCGCAACGAGTTATCAAAGAGAAGGATTCTCAGATCATGGAGCTGTTGGACAATTTGGAAAGGGCCAAATTCATCATTTCCTTCCTTAAGAAAGAAAATGAGCAGCTGAAGGAAAAGAATCTAAGTTTAGAGAAGGACTTTTTTAAAGATATTATGCAAGAGGTCAAAGGTAAAGTAGTGCTAGAGCATCATGAGTATGATGAACAAGAAAAGTAGGTTGGAAGGAAGAGGCCTAGGAAAATGGGTCTCAAAATGGCATTGCAAAAGGAAAGAGACCAAAACCTACAAAATGACGTTTTGAGTATTGAAGACATAATTTCTATGGAAATCAATGAAGTCATGGAATATTGGCTAGGCAAAGTCAATGGCCATCTAGAGAATATTCTTGACAAGGCTAATAGGGACAATCAAATGTTAAGGCACATGGCCCACCACTATCAAACAAGGAATTAGATTACACAAATCAAAATTGAGAATTTGGAAAGAAAACTGAAAGGAGTTCAAGACAAGAAAAGGGAGTCAAGAAAAGTGGGTAAAAGAGTGAAATTGGTGGCTAAAACATCCTTGGATGTTTATCATATCATCCATAGAAGCCAAGGAGAAAATTTTGAAAATTTTGGAGCAATTTGAATTTTTTCTAAAGTTTTGTAGGAAATTACCCACAGAAGCAGTGCGCAGAGGCGTGACCCTTTTTCCCTGGACATCCAAATGAGATATTTCTTACATGGATGAGTGCATAATGATGGGTACATGCAAAATATCATCTTCGTTTTGCATGAAAGTTTACTCTTTTGATCAGAAACTCAAAAAAACTCATCTCTTTCATGCCTCTGTCATTAAATCTGGATTGGCACAATACATCTAAGTAAGGTTGGAAAAATAAACTTTTGGAGGCCTTCCCATGGGTATTGTTTGGAGCTTGATGGCTCATTAGAAAGTAGACACGTGGGGCTACTTGAACCAACTTTCAGAATGCATATGGACGCCAAACAGTCTACCAAAATCAGTTCTCAACAGGTGCAACCCTTCTGAAAAAATTCATGTTTTGGTGCATGTTGGTGCTACCTTTTTGCTGGCTGGTGCAACCTTCCTGGTCCTAGAGAAACCCATGTGATCTAGTAAATTTTTGAGCCTTGAAAGGTGGAAAATTCGAGATATTGTGATCTATTAATTTTACTTTAGGTTTCTTAGATAGTTTTTGCCTCACCTTATGAGGAAATTTGTAATTAATGAGGGATATGCTCTCCTAAACTTTAGCCTAAATTGTGGAATCTGTCTCAACTACCCGAGTTTTTAGGTGAGGACTCATCATAGCCATTATAATGAACATTGAATAGAATTTTCGACCTGATGAGATGTCATATTTTGTATTTTACTTTTTTATATGGGGAAGAATCATTTTCCATAGGATGGAAATCTAAGGAGAAAACTATTGTAGCCTGTATTTGACATTTCTGGAAATCAAAGGACACAATTTGTAGCTATTGTTTAGGAATTCATGCACAGTAGGTTTGTTATGTTATTTTTTCTCTGTTATAAATTTATATGAATGATATTTATCTTTTCTTTCCATTCATCATCTCTTCAATAGTTTTCCTTGTAGTTTATAAACAAAATTCTTTTCACTAAGCTCTGCTTTGATGGAAAATTATTATATGTTATTTCCACTCCTGCTTAAAGAAATCATGTTTCATGCTCATTAAGACCTTCATGTTTCTTCCGAACACCATACTGCACCGACAAAACCTAAAATCCATCACAAAAGTACTTTTATCTTGCTCCTTCATATCTTTTCTACTGTAATCCTTTGACCCTCTAACCTAGCTACCTGCTTTTTCTCCCTTATCCAGCAACAAAACCCTAAATTTTCCAAAACCCACATGAGCCTAGCTATCTATCCTAAAATCCTTTATAATCGAGTCATCTCTTTCCTGTAATTTCATAAAGAGAGCCCTCTCTGGTTTACTAGGGCTAGCTACCAAACTGAATGCCTGGACTATGGACTACCTCCGTTGATTCCTCTCAGCCCGGGACATTGTGGAGGATAACACAACGACAAACTGCTGTCATATTCTCCCCACATTTCCAACCCTACCCATCGAATTGGGTTTCCCTAACCGGATTGTCCATTTTCATAACTTTTTCCTTCTCCAAAAAGATTGTTCAATTTCCATTTTTTGTCGCAGTAAAAAATAAATACTTTCATTTTAAATCCATATTTAATAGTTTCGTTTAGACTTGAGAACATTTAAAAGAAAAAGCATCCCATATATGACACATTCAACAGACGGAAAGATGACACGAAAAGATGCATTCAACGTAGTGAAAGATGACATGACATAAATAATGAATTCAACACACGAAGGATGACAACATAAAGATGAGGCATTCAATATATGAAAACCTTATTATTCTATATGGATGTGAGGTTTGGGGTTGATGTATATCTAGATAATTGTGGAGAAAGATCTAGTTGATCCAAAAACAATTTATAACCTACAATTTAAAGATTAAAGGAAATACTCCCTACCTTATCCTTGTGATTGAAGCTAGCCTTTCCCCATTCAAAGCATAACTATATTTAGATATCTAATGTATAAGATGAAGCGTTACAACATGGAAGCCAACAGGTTCCCCAAAATTGCTTCTAACTTTAGCCAACACCCCCACATCTAGCTCAAACGAGGTTGGCATAAGGATGCCTAGTCTCTAGGCCATTGGGGATAAAGGAGGAGGTCAACTTGGAAAATAAGGATAATATTGAAATTACTATTACTTCCAACTTTAAGGATAAGTTGTGGGATGATAAAGAGCTAGAGTGAAAAATGAAGCTAAGGTATTATATGGAGGTCATCAACCCCATTCATGTTAACCAAAATTATCTTTGTATCTGGAAGATGACAAAGAAAAACAACACACAGTTGAAACATTCAACACATGGGAAGATGACATCACATAGATGACGCATTCAACGCATGAAAATATGACAATATGTTTGCACGGACCAGCAATTTGGAAGGAGGCATTTGAATTTGAAATATGATTCTACTGGTTTACTCCATAGCTAGTCATGCATCATTATGTATGTATGAGATCATCTGATGATAATCTCAAACTCTCTCTCTCTATATATATATATCACTTTGCATATATGAGAGATCTCAATAATTTTTAATATTAAAGTTAATCGAATAGCATGTAAAATTGTTTTATTTTTAATATCTTGAATTGGACGGTCTAAAAGATTAGAAAAAAAGGTGGGTTGGTGATGGATGGATATAGCACAAAATGACAATGTGTTAGTATTGGTAGAGGTTCCACATACAAATATTTAGAGATAAGAGTTGCACATTTAAAAGTCTACACAATACAATTTATAGTTTAACATTTACATCATTGGCCTCCAAGTTTCAGCTTATTATGAAGCTTACAAAGTTTACACAGTTAAAAGGTTATTGAGGAATTAAGTTATTAAATCAGGTAAAACTATATGGTAAATGACTGTTATTAAATTAGGTTAAATTATATGGTATATTATGTTTATGTTCATAGATATATTTGTTTCTAAAATGGTATAGATAGCTAATAGGATTTAATAAATATCAAATCATTTCTTTTTTCATAAAAAAGAATGGAAGGATGAGATCAAACTCTAATCTAATTTTGGTTGTTTTTTATTGTTCTTTTACCTTTTTTATTGTTTTAAATTTATCTAATTTTGTTTATCTATTTCATTAATTTCCAATACATAGACACTTTGTCACAATAAAAATATTTAAAGGAATGCAACCTCTTAAGCTACCTTAAAGAGATAGGATCTTTGCCATAAAAAATACATTACAACCTCCTAAGCCACCTTAAGGAGATGGGATTATATTTTTTGCTTCTTTCACTCAACTCAAATTGGTTTCTTTTAAGGCTACCATCATCTTAATCTCATTAAGAAATTTCATTATTATTTTTACATCTAATTATTTATTATTTTATTGTTGGCAAATCTTAAGTCCTATAAGCTCCATGTTAACCCTAAAACCCTTTATTAAACCATAGATATTGAATTATTACATTTATATTGTTACATTGTTATGTTAGTAAGAAACTTTCATTATACTATTTCATTATAATTGTGCGATGTGCCTTCTAAATATATAGTAACGAGACCTAGTCTTAGGATCATCAAATCTTTTCTTATACATTATATTCATTTTCAAAGGAGGTTTCATACTCAAAGTGAATTATAATTATTGGTATCTTATTATTTTTAAGGTGAAAGATTTGTAACATTTGGTATAAGAGCTATGATCATAGGGCTTTGATGCTTCAAACAAGTCATATCGGCATTTTCATTTTAATATTTTTTAATTTTTACTATGAAATTTGGATTAGATAGAGAAGAAAATTCAATTTTTTTTAACTTTGGATTTTGGATTGCTATACTTTCATCGATATAATGTGTGGAACCAAGAGTTTGTGAATAGTCCTGAAATCAATTTCAAATGAGTAACCTTGGTAAATTTTCAAAACTTCTTTTTCTAAGACTTTTAAGACATTAAAATTTTGGTCATATTGAAGAAACATCTCAAGCAACATCTTATAAAACAAATTTTGTTATGCTTTACTATAAAGTTTTAGATATACTTGTGAAAGATAGGGTTTATGAATGGTCCTGAAAATGAGCAATTATGGAATCTTCACTATATTTTTTTAGGACACTTGAGCCTATACAATTTTCATAGATCTAAGGTGATATGCCGAAGTACCTCTAGTGAAAATTTCATAATCAAATTTGAATAAATGGATAAGTGACATGCTATACAAGTTTTCTCATAGGAAGACTTTACAAATAAACAAGATTTGGGAAAGTTAACGTAACTTTCACTTGGCACATCAAATTTCAGCTAAACATGTCAAATTGTAGAGACATATATCATAGGATTTTATGTCAAAATTTTAACTTTATAAGGGCTCAAATTTCCGAGATATATCAACAAAAATGTCAATGCCAAAGAGTCTACAAATTAGCATTTTCAATGGTACATAAATTACATTTGGAAATATTGATTATAGTATCTATTTTTAGTAATTCAAAATTTGTGATAAAGGGGAAAGTAAAAGAATTACTATTTTCTCACATGGCTACGAAGACTTCCTCAAAATTTATTCACCACTTAAACCTCAAAATATCTCATACATGGATCATGAAGAAATAGAAGATGTCTCGTACTAATTATCCGAGTTGGAAGATTAATTGTCACATATGGGATAAAGAATGAAGGAAAATAATGAATAAATGTAAATGTTAAGGAAAAAATTAAAACATTCACAGTTGAAAAAGAAAAGGAAAAAGAAATGTAGAATGTCAAGGAAGAAATACAAAAATCCATGAATGAAAATAAGAAAGAAATTAAAAAATTACAAACCATGCTATTACATAAAAGGGATATGGAGATCCAAGGAAATCATGAGCATAACGAAAAATATGATATAGAAATTTGATCACATGGATTTTATCACAATTGGAGACCACAAATGTTGGATCATAGAACCATAATAATGACTTTTGAATCCAAGATCCACATCATTAGCACTCAAGCCAATACCAATGAACTACTATACTTTGAATATCGATATGACGAAGTTTGATGGTAAAAATCCTATAACATGGATATTCCATATGGAGAAACGCTTTGATATACACCAATTGATGACCTCACAAAAGTTAAATATGGGAGCAATGTATTTAGAAAAAGATCAATTTGTATGATATCAATGGCTTTGTTAAAGGAAAAAAGGATTCTATTGTATCTTATTTTTATGTAGAAATTGATAGCACATCTTAGGATATTAAGAGAAAAACATTTTTTAGTCAATTAGTAAATCTTCGGTAGAAAGGTCCAAGTACATAACACATTCAACAATTCTAAAAATTGATTGTTAAAATATGAAATATTTTAAAGGATAATTTGTTATACCTCTTTATGGGAACTTTAAATGATCATATCGAATATGAGTTGTGAATCTTTGAACCTAAATCCCTAGAGAATGCTTTTAAATTTTAGCAAGGTTGAAAGCAAAAATATAGCTGCTAAAAATTTGGGCACTAATAACTATGGAGAATATAATACTCCATTTCCTAATTGACAATGTTCACACCTTAGAAAATGGATGAAAGAAGAGCAAGGGGATTATGTTTCAACTATGAAAACAAGTAGATTAAGGGGAATAAATGTGGTGATAAGAAATTATTCTACATAGAACATGAGGATGAAGAAGATAAAGAATTGGAGCCATTAGGTCTAGAACTAGAAGAAACTACTCCAATAATATCTTGTTATGCATTGGTTGACACTAGTACTCCACGAAAACTCAATATGGAAGGATATAAAAAATAAATCGGTAAGTACGTTTATTGATCTAGGTAGCATCCATGAATTCATAAATTTCAAATTCGAAATACTTCTTAAATACTTTGTATATCCAACACCAGAATTTCATGTAATGAAGGTAAATGAAGGTATCATAAAATTTTTAGTGAAGTGTCGTGGTATTAAGCTAAACATGGGGGAGTGTTTACTATGTATCCCATGATTGTAACCCAAATGGGTGGTGCTAATGTCGTACTAGGGGTCTAATGTTTTCTATTATCATAGTTTAGTTTCAGGATAAATACTTTAGGGGTAATGGCTTGAAGAAAATATTTAAAATATTCTAGCGAATCTTGTTGACAGATAATTTGTCATTGTTGGTTCAAAAAATTTAAAATGGTGGTCCTGAAAAATAAAATGGCAACATTCTGTTTTATTCATTTTTTTCCTGTTTTAGACATCAAATTTGGGCACAGTTTTCGAACATATGGAAACAAATATTTTAAACAAAAAGTGGTTTTTATTGGGAACAAACCCATTAAAAAAACCTCTCTCAGTGTTTACACAAGTATCATGGTTTGGAATATTTAGATGAATCTTTGTAGCCCATTTTTTCATATTTAAATATTAAATGATTTCTTGTTTTAGTCATTAAATTTGGGTGAAGTTTTCGAGAATAATCTAATGTATTTTTTAAATATGAAGGAGAATTTATTTTTTAAAACATACATATTTACGAAAAAAATGCTTTCAGGGTTTACAAAACTATCACAGTTTGAAGGATTTGAATGGATCTTTGAAGGTTTTACAAAACTATCACAGTTTGAAGGATTCGAATGGATCTTTGAAGTCTATTTTTCATAAATTCACCATTTTTTTTTTTGAGAAAAACATCCAATTATCTTTCAGTTGGAGAGACACCTCATCAATTCAACATGACAAAATACTAAATATGGATGAGGAGTATTCTAGATCTATTTATTTTTTATCTTGGTATGATATGTATATATTTTAGTGTTTCTATTAAAAACCTTCGAGAAATTGTGGAGCTCAAAACTTATGTAATTTTTTATAAATTAGAGGAATTATAATACATCACAGTTGGACTTTGAGAAAAAAAAATCTATTATAATGATGTTCATTGGAAATTAATGAAATATCTCTTCGACTAGAAGTGCAAAGTTTTTTTTTAGGGATTCCTCTTTAACAATTGTGGTATGTATCTGAGTGATGTATTTCCTTCTATGTTTATCATTATATGTGTATCTTCTTATCTAAATTGAAAAGCAGTTGTAAAATTCATGTGACAGTGCCCTATATCTCATATTCATATATTCACTTTTCAAATGATGATTTTATATATAATTCCTCATATTGTTGCTATGTTTTAAACTCTAAATTCACTCTTCTTCATCTTTTCATGCTATGAATGAATTGATGTCTAGCAATTGTTGATTGTAGGCCTTTGAAAGAAATTACTCTTTTTCACCAAGCTCTAAAGGTATTTAGTCAATTTCTAATAGGAATCCATGTCGAATGGTCATTTCCTTGATCCCCAACCAAATCTATCATTCTTACACATTAAATTTGGCCACTAAGCATATTAAATACCTACTATTGTTGTGACCTAAAGTAGTAGAGTTGATGAGAGATCCCTCTCTAGAATGAAGGGCTAGCTTTCAAACCCAAAGTGGTTATAGCTTACCTCGGGGTTTTCCACCATCACAACCTAGTGAAATAATATTGTCAATCATTGGGGACAAGGGCCCTTAACATTAAAGATATCTTCATTATATTTTTGTCAAAAGGAAAGTAAATTGTGCTTAGAGGTATCTAAGGGAAACCCTCTAAAGTGATAAGCTTTAACAACATGGAAAAATTAAAAACAACATCATACCATGGTGTAATTACACAATTGTTTACATTCCATGTTTGCAACATTCATATACCCTTCCCTAGTGGATCTCCTAAAAGTTATCAATATTGATAGCAAGGTATTTGGAGCTATTCCTAATATTCTTCCACCTACTCAAGATCACAACCATGCTATTCATTTTCAACTTGGAATCATTCCACCTAACATTAGGTGTCATAAGTATTTATATTTATAGAAGAGTGATACTGATTGTATGGTTCAAGAGGTGTTAGAGGATCACACCTTTCAACCTCGCGAAAGTGATTCTTTTTCACCAATGGCGACGCATAGAAAAATTGAAGGTTCATGGCATATGTGTCCAGATTATAAACAACTCAATAAAATGACAAACAAATATAAGTTCACTATTCCTTTCGTTAATGAAATATTTGATGAATTTGTTGGAGCAATTCTCTTTACTAAGTTGGATCTGCATTTTGGATGTCATCAAATCAAAATGAGTTAAGAAGACATTCCCAAAATAGCTTTACAACACATGAAGGTCATTATGAGATTTTAGTTATTCCATTGTACTTACTAATGCATAATCAATATTTCAAAGCTTATTGAACTTTATTTTCACACCCATCATTAGAAAATTTCAATTTTTTTTTTTTAATGGCATACTAATCCATAAAAAATATCTTAGGAAGAGAATATACAACATGTTTATAGGGTTTTAACACAATTAGAAGAGAAACAACTATATGGAAATAATTTCAAATGCTCCATTGGGGTTCGAGAAGAAAAATATCATGATCATATTGTATCCCATGAAGGTGTAAAATTGGACCCTAAAAAAATTAATCCTGTGTGGAAATGGTTGATCCCAAATACCTTGAAGAAACTCAGAGGATTCTTAGGATTGACAAGAAATGATCACAAGTTTGTCAAGAGTTATGGTAAACTAGCAGCACCTTTAACAATACTATCGATGAAGGAAACATTTTCTTGCACTAAAGAAGGAACCAAAGCATTTGAAAAACTTAAAGAGGATATATGCACAGCTCCCATCATGGATTCACTTGAGTTTGCAATGACCTTGGTTGTGGAATGTGATGCCTCAAGCCATGTCATTTGTGAAGTTTCAATGCAAGAAGGAATACCCATTTCCTTTGAAAGTGGAAAACTTAAAGGAAAGGAATTTTATTTCCTTCTGTGACTGATAGAATTCTCAACTGCAACCACCTTATTCTTGTGTGACATGGGATTGATTCCATCTGTGACCACTATAACCACTAGGTGCACCACCTATACCTCTAACATGGACAAAGGTTAATCTGGGGCTTGAACCAAAGACATATAAAATTTTACATAACATGTTTACATGTATTTCCAAGTGAGATATGCCCAAGGGATTAAGGAACTTACTTAGACCCATCTATGAGGAAAAAGGTTATCCATATTACATGAAGTTAAGAAATAGTGTCCATACCTAATATGAAGAAACTTCAAAGTAAAAATATATCAAAATAGTTTGAGTTACATCTTGGAACAAATAATATCTTCATAAGTGCAACAAAAAAGTGTTACAAATATATTAGGTTATGACATTGAAATTATATACAAAGAGGGGAAAAAAATATGTCGTAGATGCACTCTCAAGGAAAGTTGAAGAAACAAAGGATTACTATGTGCCATGTCCAATCCAAAATATGACTTGTCAATGGAAGCAAGAAGAGAAAGTATACAAGATCATTTCAAAATTATAGGAGGACCTCGATGTAGTAGAAAAAATTATGTGCAATAATGATCTATTGAAGTATCAAAGATCACTTAAATAATAATACTCAACTCAAATAGAACATTCTTTTGGAATTACACACTTCTCCTATGAAAGAACATTTATGGTTCTTGAAAACATATCGTAGGATCAATATATTTTTATGGGGCAGGAGGTCTTAAAGAATACGTGCGAAATTTAATGTTGAATGTGTGGTGCGATAGAATAATAAGGGATATATAATCAAGATCATATGGATCCTACAACCATTAGCCATACCAATCGAGAATTAGGAAAAAGTTTCAATTGTTTTTATTATAGGTTTGCCTAAATATGAAAGAAGGAATTCCATTATCGTAGTGGTAGATTGAATGAAAAGTATTCACATTTTCCTCTCTTTCTCATCCTTATCAAGAAATTCCAATGGCAAAATAATTCATGAAAACAACCGAAGATTATTGTAAGTGACAAATATATAGTTCTCAATGGAAATTTTTCTTATTTGGGTACTTAATTGGCTCATAACTCATCTTACCATCCTCAATCTTATCTACAAACTAAGATGGTGAATAAATGTTTACAAGAATATTAGCCTCTTGGATGGGGCAACCTCCTTTACATCACACAAATGAACAAACCTTGGATGATACAAATGAAAAGACCTCGTTCGTATATATAGCAGTCTAAGGGGTCACAATATAATCATAGCCTACATAAAAATCATAATGTAAGGGCACAACAATAATAATAGTGGGATTCTATGGGGCACAACAATAACAATATGGGGACAACATGGGCAAAAAAATAAAAATATCAAGTTATACTAAGAATAACAATAAGAGGGCTGCACTAGTATTCTAGGCACCTAACATGCCCCTCTCCTTCAAAAACAATTGTCCTCAACACTTGAGTAGTTATGGACACTTCTGTATAAAATTCCCATCCTCCCATGTGGAATCTTCAATGAATGAGTTCTTCCACTTAATGAGATACTCTGAAATTGATCAATTTTGTAGATGTTAGGTTCTTGTTTCCATGATTGATTTAGGATCCAATATGATTTTTCCTTCTTCATCAAGTTCTCGCAACATTGCTTCAACTAGGATCTTGTCACCAATAACCTTATTTAAAAATGAAACATGGAAAATTGGGTGTACTTGAGAAGATGTCGACAACTCCAATTTGTTTTCCATAGTAGCAATCTTTTGCAACACCTTGTAAGGACCATAGTCATTGGGTGACAATTTATTATACTTCGTAGCTTTCTTGAGGGAAATTTGTTTATATGGATGTAGTCGTAAAAATACCCAGTAGCCTACATCGAAACTTCTCTCACTACAATGTTGATATACCTGTTGTTTCATTCTATTTTGTGCCAGAGTGGGGTTATCCTTTAAGAGTTGGAGAACTTGTTGTCGATGCTTGATGTGATCTTCCATTGTTTGAACCTTATAATTTTCTCTTAAAGACCATGTGATGGATGTTGGATGATATCCATAAAGTGTCATAAATGGCATCATGTTTTCTACAGTATGGAAGGGAATTTTATATCACCACTTGACCAATTTTATATCACCACTTGACCCAGTGTGTTTTTTTATTAGATTCAAATAAACATATATATCCTTCAAAAAATTTGTTCACTATCTCAGTTTTCTCGTCAGATTGAGGATGATAAGATGATCAATGAGATAATTGAGTACCAAGACAAGAAAATAATTTCTTCCAAAAATTTCTAATGAGAATGGGATCTCTATCACTTATAATAATGTTTTGGTTTCCATGTATCTTTTGAATTGTTTCCATAAATGTAGTAGCAAATGTATTGGATTTAAATAGATAAGATAATGCACAAAAGTTTAAATACTTGGTATGTCTATCAACTACCACCATGATGAAACACTTTCCTTCAAACTTGGGTAAACTTGTGATAAGATTTATTGAGACCTCCTCCCAATGCTGACCTGGAAAGGATAAAGGTTGTCAAAAACTATGGGTCCTAATTGTCTCTACTTTGTTTTGTTGGAAAACCAAACATTATGCCAAAAATATTTGAATATCAGATGTAAAACCATCCCAAAAAAATCCTTCTTGACCCTGTGGTAAGTTTTTAAAAATCTAGAGTTCCCTCCTAAGAGGGAGGTGTGCAACTCCAAAAGAATATTTTGTTTTAGTTGGGAATTATTATAGAGATATAAAAAATCTTTGCACCATAACGAATCATTTTTCTAGATAAATGTATTTGATGTATTGGGATCTTGCTGCGACTTTTGAATGAGTGTTCACACCTCTTCACCATTCTTTCATCCATCCCTTGCTTCGTTTATCCAATCAAGTTGGATAATAGAAATGGAACATAACAATGCTTCCACATCCTCATCCTTTCTTGAGAGTGCATTTGCAGCAACATTTTTCTTCCCTTTTTTATAAATGATTTCAAAGTCATGAACCAAAATATTGGTGACCCATTGTTACACAGTAATTTATCACTACCTTCCTGTCAGTCGCCCTGCTGTGTCCAAGAAGTCACAATCACTAAGTGTTTGATCCCTGAACTGGCTTAAAACCCATTTTTCCAAAGTTTTGTGCATCAGCTCGTCTGTTCCTAAAATAACCGCGATGACCAGCGCCCCACAGTCTATTTCGTGCGCTGCCATCGCGGAAGAACATCACTTTTCCGCGATGACGCACAGCGCGGCTTTCGTGTGTCCTTCCGCGCTGACATGACTTGTTCAGTTATTGTTATGTGCTGACAGCGCGGCAGTCTCCATATAATCCGCGCTGATCCAGTTTGGGCGAATTTGTTCAAACAACCAGCCTTCCAGATCTCTCCAGGCTTGGTTGTTAGCTTTGTGAATGTCGACTCCCTTCTATGGCATGTCTGTTCGACCCTTTGCAACTACTCCCCTTGAAGATAAGCTCATCCTTCCACCTTTTTAGGAGACTCCTTCTCCTATATAAACTTCCACCACTACCATGAGCAGCTGGTTAGAAACTAGCTAGACTTAGCTTGGATTGTACAGAGCTTGTAGTGCTCAGATTGCTGCTATAGGTGTGGTGTGTTAGGAGTGGAAGTGATTGATTGCTTTGGGAAGTTTGTTTGTGACATTTGTGTGAGAGAGAGAGAGTTGTTTGTCTTGGGAGAATCATCCTCAAAGGTGAATGCTTGAGATACATGCTGACTGATCCCTCCTGAGGAGTTTACCGACGTCAGAACATTTGGTTGTACTCTTCTCTATTCTGATTAATAATAGATGACTGCTATTATTGTTCCATTCTCGTTTGTTTATGCAATGGATAAATGTGAATTATGTCTTTTCTGACTGGCATATAGTTACTTTTACTAGATTTTACGCTTGCGTTTGCCTTCTCTTCGTGTGTGCAGGTGTCCGTTCGCGGGGATCGCGGAGGACTGTGACCAGCTGAAGCGAAGGAGCGAAGGAAGCATCTCTTCGTCACACGACAGCGCAGGAATCCAAGTAGGTGCTCTTTACTTCTTGTTTAATTGTAACTAGGAACATGCGTGGCAGCATTGTGTGATTGTTGCTAGACCCCTATTGGGCTAGTAGGGATCGCCTCTATCCGTAGAGGGGATTTACCTTCTCAACAATTTGGCGACTCCACTGGGGATCAGCCCTTTTGTCTCTTGAGTCCACTTTTGTGTTTGGCTTTGATTGATCTCTTTGTGGGTTTTTGGGATTGTCTTTTGTTGCTTATGAACTTTCTGGGTGTTTCTGGAAAGCGTCTTTATTATTAAAAAGCTCCTGCCTTTGGTTTGGGAAGTTTTTATTTTGGCTTTCCTTGTTTTTTACTCCCAGCGCATTTTATTTCGGAACAGTCGCGCTCACATCGCGACTCTGTTCTTTTGGTTTTCTCTTCATCGCGCCTGTACGTCTAACAGCCGCGCTGACCTCGTTTTCAAGGGCAGCGCGCTTTATTCGTGTTCTTCCGCGCTGACATCGCGCCCCCTCTTCTTTGCGATTTCGGTCATCGCGTCTGTGTGCCTTATATCCGCGCTGACCTCGTTTGTCCTAGGGCAGCGCGCTTTTTCCCTGACTTTCCGCGCTGACGTCGCAAAGTTGCTGAAGGCCTCCCCCTGTCAGCGCCAAGTTGCTGAAGGCTACCCGCGCTGAGCCTGAAAAACTCTTTTTTGTCCAATTTGACCTCCTGAACCTCTTGCTGTGACTTTCCCTTCTTCTCCCCACTTGTCTGATGACTTGTTTTTCACTCTCTGAATTTTGAACTGTTTGATTACGGAGCTCAACTCCATAGGGTTTCGTTTTGCTTGGTTTTAAGTTTGCAAACAACTTCCCTTCTAGCTGCTTGGTTCATGTTTTCATCCTTACTTTTGCGATTACTGGATTGTGTTTGGGTCTCTAATTGACTGGTTGCGACCCTGGTCCGTCGGATGTTTGCTTTTCTCTATTTGATTTCACGCTCTGAACCCTAGGACATCTAGTGGCCGTGTGTGTGTCAAGCCTCCCGTGAGGATCCCTGTTTGCTTGATTGACCAGCTCGTTCTAGACTCGCTTTTCGCATTTTTTCAGTGATTGTCAGAGTGTATTGGTTTGTGCTTCCAAGTGGTCTTTTTCGCTTCCTCCTTGCTTGCGATCCTTGCTTGTTTTGCAGAGCTTAGATCACATAGCTCGTGCATTGCCTTGTTTCCCTTTGATTTCGAGACTTTGGTTGAGTGTTTTCGGGAACTTCGTGTGCTCTCATTAAGTAGTTTACTTGGTGTTCAAGTTCCTCCAAATTCCTTTAGGTGTTTTATATCACTAAAAGAAAACGAATTAGTAGCTTACTTTAAAATT
Source organism: Pinus tabuliformis (assembly GCA_031772625.1). NCBI lineage: Eukaryota > Viridiplantae > Streptophyta > Pinopsida > Pinales > Pinaceae > Pinus > Pinus tabuliformis. The sequence continues at coordinate 2,007,621,421 of CM062818.1, read as the reverse complement.
CAAAAAAGGAAAAGAACATTTCATTGATTTCCATTTTCAAAAGAAAAGTTTCCTTTCCTCGCTTTAGTTGCATTTAGCTGCTTGTTTGTTTGTATTCGTTTTGTTTAAAAATTCTTTGCTCTCTCGTAGCTAGAATTCATCGAACGAAACGAAATTCTTTTGCATATAGATTGCATCTAAGTAATTGTGAGAGAACATACGATAGAGCTTGAAATCGAAACTTAATCTCAAGATCAACTATAAAATGAACCAAATGAATCTAAAAACGCATTGGAACTAAACGCAAATATTTAGAGGTCTAGGTTAGAGACGTGTTCCGGCGTCTTAAAACATAGTCACTGTTGTTTCACATTAGGTTGGGTGATTCCTCCTTCTGTGACTCGATAGTGGTCTAATACGGACTGCGCTCCCACGTACCGTCGAGTATATAGGGAGACCCCACTAGGCTTTTATCCTTTATCCATAGGAAGCCGAGTCGGCCGCCCTACAATTCGCAATGCAGTGAACACAGCATTCACGAAGATTGACCACCCGTACCCTAAAAAGTATTCTGTGGTTTTGCGAAGAGTTTGGCACACCCTTTACCTAGAGTTCCAGAGCAGTCACTTTTGATCCTTTTCGGACTCCCTAAACGAAAAGGTGCCTGTGAGCGTCTTGTCACTTCGTGCTCATTAAACATTCGAAGGAGACTGGAGTCATCTTTGTCCTTTTCTCGACTCCTGAAATATGAAAAGGTCAAGTTTGGTCCTTGCGTCTTAAAATTAATTTGGCCACGATAACATCTCCTTTTCTAGGTCTTGTGTGCGATAGTTTTGAGTACGCTTTTATCGATAGTTTCCTTTAAGAGTTCTAAGGGGTCTGGTCATCCTGGCTGACCCATCAACTCCCGGTATAAGTGACCAAGGTTCTCAATCCTCTGTTGCTCCCGAGGTACCAGTTGAAGGCGGTACTCTTCCCATTGTTCCGAGTATCCAGCCTATTAACGTACGGTCCCCAGGCAACCCAGATTACTTGGAGGATTGGAATCCCGTCTGGGAAGAAGATTGGGATACCCCCCAAACCCCCCGTACCCCTTTAGGTATGTCATCTCCAATGGAGGGGGCAGCTTCCAGCACGGGTGAGACACCCGCAGTCACAGACATCGAGACACCCGCGGTCACAGACATTGAGACCCCGATCCCGTCTTCATCTCCCCTCCCTCCACGATATCAATCGCTAAGGGATAGGTATGATGCTAGAACAACTTCTACCACTATATGGGATCCTACTCTCGCTGCCTCGATCGGCCCTTTTGTTTCGCAGCCTCTTTTCCCACCCCTCACGTCAGAACTCAACCCGCCCGTCACCTCAGTTCCCGCTCAACCTACTGTTTGTGTAGCACGTTCGACTCCGGTCGTCAGTGCTGTACCGATTCCCTCGTCTGAAGTTCCTCAAGCTGGTTCTTTTGTTGGAGGCATTCCAGGATCAGGACCGTATGATGCTTATGGGGAACCTATAACAGACCCAGATTACGATGGTCCTGTTTTCTTCTTCGATGCAAATGGTGAGTTCCTTGAGGAAATCTCAGGTCTCCCTCGTCACCCCTTCGAAGAGAACGAGGAATCTTTGAATGTCAGGTATGACCACACTACTAAGTACTTTGGAAACCGAGACCCTCCTCGGCAGCCCATAGGACCACCCCATCAGGACCCGTCATTCTACGTGCAGCCCCCTCAAGGGCAACCATTATATGGCCTGCCTGACCCAGGACAATCTGGGCACCCACAAGGTCAACCTTACCAGGAACAACCTATGGACATGGGAGGTCCGCCATACCCATATCAGAATCAACCTACTGGGCAGCCAGAGCAACCGTCTTTTCAAGACCAGCTTGGTTTCCAGCCAGGGTACCCCTCTGGACAAACTGGCTCAGTTTACAATCCCTCAAATCAACCAGCCGTCCAGCAAGGGTATCCCTATGGCCAGGGTGGACAACCCTATGTTCAACAGGGCCCACCTACCCCTCGAAACGCAAATCCTTCTGGGCAAGGGGGGCAACCCTCTGCCCAGCCTATATACCCAAGAGGGCAGCCTGCCGTACAGCAAGCCCAACCCTCTTCCCAACCCGGTTACAGTGGGGGACAAACGGGCCAACCGTCTATACAGCCAAATCAACCCGGGGTCTACCCTCACCGTCAACCTGGACAAGCTGGCCAGCCTCGGCGTCAACCAGCTATCCAACCAATTCGACCACCCGTTCCGCGAAGACAACCCTTGGTGGCACATGGACAACCTGGCGTTCAGCAAGGCTATCCTGCTGGCCAACCAGGTCCATCTCGAATCCGACCAAGTCAACCTTCGGGACGTATAGTCCAACCTCAACCGGTTCAAGGACAATACTCTGGGCCTCAGACTCAAACAGGTTATCAACCTCCATATCAAACGCAGCCTGCCTACCAGGCTCCGTATGCGACCCAGCAGTCACATGGCTACCAGCAACCCCAGGGGCAAAATCAGTATGCTCCTTACCAAAATTATCAGCGACCACAGGTCACTCCCTATCAAAATTATCAATATGGTCAACCTGGCGGGCAAGCTGCTAATTCATGGGGAGCTGGGGGGCAAACACAGGGACAGTCGTCCGCACACGGACAAAACCCCTACGGACAAAATTCTTATGCGGCCGGTCCTTTTGGGCCAGGTCCGTCTGGACAAAGTTCGTGGGGGCAACCCCAATCTGGGTGGAACCCTAATACCGCCTCGAACCCTCAGCCACAGATGTCCTTCAACCCGCAACTACCATTTTTGGCTACGTTGGAACTACCCGATGTGTCTAAGTTAACAAACGATCCTATTTTGCATAACTCATGGTGGCCACCGGTTCCGACCAAAATACCAGGTGACTGTCCAAAGTTCGACGGCAAAGCCGGAGAGGATCCTCAAGCCCACGTAATGACATATCACCTTTGGTGTTCATCTAACTCATGGCTTGATGATTCTATCCGACTGCGCCTCTTCCAGAGGACCCTCACTGGTTCAGCCGCAAAATGGTACATCGAACTTCATCGCGGTATGTTTTCAGACTTTAACTCGTTGGCTATGGCCTTTCTTACTCATTTTCAGTTACCCATTCGGTACGAGACTGGGACCCATTTGCTCACGTCTCTAAAACAGGATACGGCAACGCACATCTCTGATCATATACATGAATGGAGAAGGCGCCGTCGTTTGATTAAATTTTGGATTCCCGATCAACTCCTGACCGACTGGTTTACCACGTCCTTTGTTCCTAAAATTGCCAAAGATATTGCAATGGGGGCGTGTGTAACTGAAGAGCAAGCGATTGCGCGAGCTCAATACCTTGACTTAGTATATTCTCAGTCAGGTACTTTGTATGACAATTTGCCAGATGCCCCGAGGCACGGACAAACCAAAGCTCCACCGAAACCGTCTGTGGATGGAGTTATTGGCTCCGTGAATTCACCAAGTAAGAAATCAACCGCAAACTCTGGGAAGCAGAAACAAAACGCCTCTAACGAGAATGCTTCTCAGAGCCCATCTATTCCTGGGAATACCTCCGAGGTAAATGCCGTTCAGTCCACCGCGGCAGACAAATCCTCGAAAGGCAAAAAGAAAGGAAAGGCCAAAGAAAAATCCGGACAACCTAAGCAGAATCCTCCTAAACCTCCCACCGAGGATGGAGCCAAGCGGAAGCCTAAGTATCCCTGCCTCATTTGCAAGGAGGATCACTACACCAAGGACTGCCCCAGGCGGTCCGAGGTTAGTCGGCTTTTAAAAGGTGCTTTAGGGTCCCCCGCCGTGCTTAAAGAGCCTTTCCCATCCCAGCAGACGCATCAGGTGGCAGACCCTTCTCAATCCTCTTCCTCGTTCGGTTCTCAAGTATTCATGGCAGGAACCATCCCCGTCCACGTCACGACTCGAACGAAAGAATATCCATCTTCAGCCGGGAAGGAGCCGGAGGTCCCCTCCAGCGCTCCCGCGTCTAGTTCTGGCCCTCTTCACATTGAACGGCCCAGCACTGAGACGATCCCCCGACCCCCTCCCAAAGGTGTACTCAGGAAGTCATCTTATAACCCCAATGCTCGTGCCGCTCAGCATTATAGCATTGTCGAGGACTTAGCTCAGGCTCCGTCTGCTATGTCCGCGTTAGAAGTCCTCCAGAGCTGCCCCTCCCAGAGGAAGTCCCTGCTATCAGCAATTGGTGGCATCGACCCGACAGATTCGGATCTCATTTCTTTCGACCTCGAAGGTTTCACGCAGAGATTACCTCATCAGGTGGCCTTCCTTATACAAGTTCTCATCAAAGGCAAGACGATTCACCGTACTGTCATTGATGAAGGAGCCTCAACCTGCATCATGTCGGTTGCTTGTTGGAAGGCTATTGGTTCGCCTGCTCTGAGCCAGTCTCCCACCACCCTAGAGGCGTTCGATGGAAGAGAATCTCGTCCACTTGGTATCCTCCCGCGTTTACCTATCTCTTTAGAAGGGAAAACTGTAGAAGTCGAGGTTGAAGTCGTTGACGCTAACCTCACTTACAACCTCCTTCTAGGACGAAGCTGGACTTATGCCATGCAAGCCGTGGCTTCCTCCTTATTCCGTGTCGTTCGTTTTCCCCATCAAGGAAAAATCGTCACGGTGGACCAGCTGTCCTTTTTTGCTTCCTCTTCTGAAGGGAATGTACCATTCGTGGAGCATACCTTCAAATCGCTCGAGAGTGTGGGTGCCGGATTATTTAAAGATCCCTCCTTGATGGGAGTCTTTCCCCTCCCACCTCCAAATCTCGCCTCCGTTAACATGATCACGACGCATTCTGATCCATGGGTTCTTCCTCCCGTGAATCAAGAAGACTCCTGGGGCGAGATGATGCCGTTGAGCCCAGCCGAGCTCAACTACATCGAAATAGTTGTTGCATCGGCTTCAACCTCCGGACCTGCTATTCCAGGCAGCGTTCCCGATTCACCTCAAACCTTCCCCTGGTTGGGAGAGAAGGCCACCTCGGACCCCCTGAAGGAATCATTCCCATCCGACGAGGCTATTATCGAGACTATGTCTCCCGAAGAGCTCCCTTGGTTAGATCACCACCATCGCTCTTCGTTCCTCCCTCCTCATTCGGAAATGGCCACGTGTCTCGGAAAGTTTGCTTCATGTCTCCCACATATCCCTCTCCAAACACCTATCCAGTTATATCAAGTGTCTTCGGAAGGGAACATGGGTAACATTACGCAGACTTTGGCTATCGACATCTCTGTCAAAACAGGGGTTGTCGAAAATATTCATATTGGAGTCACATGTACTCCTGAGGAAATTCAAATCTACACAGATCTATTTCATGAATTTCGTGATGTTTTCGCATGGTCTTACGAAGAAATGCCCGGCATTGACCCCAGTATCGTGGAGCACGAAATCCCTACCTATCCGGGGCTAAGCCTGTTCGTCAGCGTTTACGCCCGGTGCACCCTCGAAAGGCTGCAGCCATCAAGGCCGAAGTTGAAAAGCTTTTTCGAGCTGGTTTCATTTATGCCATTCCCCTCACGGAATGGGTATCTAATATAGTTCCTGTCAATAAAAAACAGGGCACTATTCGGGTTTGTGTTGACTATCGCGATATCAATCGCGCCTGTCCAAAAGATAACTTTCCTACGCCTTTTATTGATCAGCTTATCGATGATTGCGCAGGAAGCGAAATTTATTCGTTCATGGACGGCTTTTCTGGTTACAACCAGATCAACATAGCCCCCGCAGACCAGCACAAGACTGCTTTCATTTGTCCTTGGGGCACCTTCGCTTACAAGAAGCTACCTTTCGGTCTTAAAAATGCCGGCGCCACTTTCCAGCGTGCGATGTCGTATGCTTTTCATGATATCCGAAACATCGTACAGCCTTACCTGGATGACCTACCCGCTCATTCAGCTAAACGTCAAGACCATCCATCTCATTTACGCGAAATCTTCCTTCGCTGTCGACACTACCGTATTCGACTCAATCCGCATAAGTGTGTCTTCTGCGTGGAATCTGGCCGACTACTCGGGTTTATCGTCTCCCGAGAGGGCATCCGTTTGGATCCCCTTAAAGTCGAGGCCATTGTGAACCTTCCTCCCCCTGCCACTCTACAGCAATTACAAAGCTTGCAGGGAAAAGCCAATTTTCTCAGACGATTCATCCCAAATTATGCCGCGGTGGCCAAGGGTTTCACGCGATTACTAAAGCGAGACACGCCCTTTCATTGGGACGCTATCGCTCAGCAATCTTTTGAGCGTCTTAAAGACCTTCTGGTCTCAGCTCCGCTCCTAAGACCTCCAAATTACCACCGTGACTACACCCTTTATCTGGCCGTTGCCGATACCACCATCGGCATGGTTTTAGTGCAAGACGATGACGATGGCTCGGAGCACGTTGTATACTATCTTAGTCGCAACCTCCTTGATACGGAGACTCGCTATGCATATGTCGAAAAGTTGGCATTAGCCGCTGTATGTGCCGTCCAACGTTTCCGTCATTACATCCTGTTGCGCACAACGACCGTGATCTCTGACTGCAACCCCATGACCTATATTTTATCACGTCAGTTGCTGGGGGGCAAATACTCGAAGTGGATCGTAATCCTCCAAGAGTTCGACTTGGAATTTACTGCCGCCAAGTCCAAGAAATCACTGGTCTTTGCTGAACTGCTCTGTTCCTTACCATCTCAGTCTGCACCATCTCATTCAGAGGAGCAAATTCCGGATGAAACGCTCTTTCTCATCAGCACTCTCGACCCATGGTACGGGGACATCATTGTATATTTACAAACGTCTTCGTTTCGTCCCAATACATCAAAGGAAGCCCGACGACGGATACGTCATCAGGCTCAACCGTATCGCATTTTAGGCGACACCCTGTATCGCCTCGGCGTCGATTCTATTCTTCGCCGATGCTTAACTCTCGAGGAAGCTGAGCGAGTCATGAATGACTGCCACTCCGGCGCTTGTGGCGGCCACATGTCCGGATACGCTACCGCTCAAAAGATCCTCCGCGCTGGTTATTTCTGGCCTTCTATATTCAAGGATTGCATCCTTGCTGTACGCGCATGCCATGAATGCCAGGTTTACCACCGGAAGATGCGTGCACCTGTTGCACCACTGCACCCTGTTGTAACCGTAGGTCCATTTGCCAAATGGGGCATCGATTATACGTCCTGTAACCCTCGTTCGGCCGGGGGGCATGGGTACATTATCGTTGCCGTGGATTATTTCACCAAGTGGGCCGAAGCGATGCCTACATTAAACGAAGACGGTCACACAGCGGCGCAGTTTTTATTCAATCATATCATCACTCGCTTCGGAGTCCCTCAGGCTATTGTTACAGATCATGGAAAGCATTTCCGAAATCATATGATGACAGAGTTAACGAGCCAGTTAGGCTTGCGTCAAGATAGTTTGTCACCGTACTATCCTCAATCTAACGGTCAAGTTGAAGCTGTGAACAAAGTTTTGATCACCATGCTTCAACGCACCGTCAATACACACAAGTCGAACTGGCATCTAATGCTTTTCCCAGCCTTGTGGGCCTACCGGACTTCTGTGAAGGATGCCACCGGTTTCACCCCGTTTCAACTGGTCTATGGACTGGAGGCTACCCTTCCCGTCGAATGTGAAATTCCTTCATTAAAATTAGCTGTCGAGTTGCTTCCCAACACCACTCCGGTGGAGGAACGGCTTCTTTACCTAGAACGGTTAGACGAGACTCGTCGTTTGGCCTCTCTGGCTATCGAAGCGCAAAAGAAGAGAGTCAAAGCTCACTTCGATCAGAATATTCACCCTCGTTCCTTTGTTGAGGGAGATTTAGTACTGCTCTACGATCAAGCTAAGGATAAGCTGGGGGCAGGAAAACTCGAATCCATGTGGTTAGGTCCCTACATCGTGAAACGTGTTTTACAAAAGGGCGCATATGAGTTGATTGATTATGAAGGAAATCCTCTTGACAAGCCCCGAAATGGGCTGTATCTGAAGAAGTACTATGCATAGCTGCTCACAGTCACTTTGTATATACGTGTGTTTTTGAGTTTTTACTGCATGAGTTTCTTTTGCTTTGGTGTGAAGGCGTGTTTTTGCCCCTTATTATGCTTTCTCTTTCCTGCGCAGATGTCTCGTACTCCTTATGTTGGTTTCGCTGATGGTGCCTGCCGTAGTACTTGTAATTTGTCTTCGGCAGCGTGGGTGATCTACGATCCTCACGGGGAGTTGATAAACCTGCAGGGTGTGTGCCTAGGTCGTACCACTAACAACGTTGCCGAGTACAGTGTTGTAATAGAATTACTTGCCGAAGCAGTTGACCTCGGCATCCGAGAGCTAGTGGTGAACCTGGACTCCCAGCTGGTTGTCCATCAACTAAACAGGCGATATTCCGTCAGAGACCAGCGCATATTAAGGTTATACCTACGTGTGAGATTGTTAGAACGGAATTTCGATTACATTACTTATCAGCATATTCCGAGACGATTAAATACGTTGACTGATGCATTGGCAAATCGTGTATTAGATAGACATTTGCGGAACAGATAAACATCATACAAGGAAGGAAAGAACAGCATAGTAAGACCATAAGCATATGTAAATAAATCATTCCAAGCATAGTTTGCACGTGTGTTTTTAAGCTTGCATTAAACATATAAAATCCATGAGTCGAGTGTCGTGCAAATTCATACACAAGATCACAAATTGTACTGAACAAACGCATAACACAAGATAACACATCATCACATGTAACAACGACTCATCCAAAAACCGGTATGTATATATATATATATCGTGTGGCGCACTGAGGCGCTCAAAAATAGAAGTACGTGTCCCAAAATTTCAATACATCTGAGTCATAATGTCTCAAAATAAACAGTGGAAATAAAACCTAGGTGACTAATCAGCTGGGTGGTGCTCTCTGTAGTACACAGCCGCTCGTGCCACCCGCCTCAGAAGGCGGTGCACTCTGGGTTCCACACCCACTGTGTGGATCTGATGCTCCACAGGGACCTCCTCAACCCCCTGGAAATCCGGCACCCCCTCCAGCAACCCCTCAAGGTTGCGAGCCACAGTCTCTGGTGTGTTGGCCCCTGGAGGGGCTAAGGCCAAAGCTCCGGCTCCCGGGCCCTCTCTCCGTGCCGTGGCAGCCAGGCCAATCGATCTAGTAGGCCCCACATCTGCATGACAAGACATTTATTAGGACATGTACATAAAAAAAAATACAAAACTCAAAAGACAAAAAGTGTCATACCTGCATCATCCCACTGTTCACCCGGAGGCAGCACCAAGTCAGGATCATTGCGGAAATCCATCCCCGCATATGGCCAATCCTGTACGAAGATCTCATGTTGGTCCAACCAGTCTCTGAAATATACCCCCCAGCTATGTGGTCGGCCGCCACCCCCACGTGGCATAATCCGAGCCCATCGTGAGGCCCTCGTCTCTCGAGGATCTCTGGGGGCATCCACAGCCATAGACTGCAGTCGCATGGCTGGTACTCGCTCCAGGATGAGCGGGACCAGGATCGATCCATACCCGAACTGCTTCGTCTCTCCGCGACGGCAGTTGCTCAATTGCCTCTTCATATTGTTGCACACTGCAGTGCACCAGTCAAACACGGTAGGCTCGAGGCACTCGAGGGCTAGTAGGAGATGGGTCTTGGATGCCTCGTGGTTCGCCATGCTGCCCGCTGCCCGGGTCACCATGAACAGGATGGTGCGCAGCACTATATCTCTCACTGTGGGGATCGAGCACTTCCCACTCCGCGTTTTCACCGCCCCGGGCAAACTTCAGCCATCAAGTCATCCAGGGTACCACCGCTAGGTCGCTGCCCCTCTAAGATGGGCCTCGCACCTCGGCGCGACAACCCAGTCAAGAAAAAGATATCCATATGGTCAAACTCAATGTCATGACCACGGATGGTGAACGTTTGGTCCACCGGGTTCCATGCCCTAATCAGCAGCTCCAGCAGATCATGTTGGGCCCTCAGACGCGGCGTAAGGAAGAATTTCATGAATCCACACGCCCGCATGGCGTTGCAGCAATTTACGTCTCCCCAAGCAGCCACATCCTCTACATCGTGGACTCTCTCTTGCCATTGAAAGGCCATGGTGTCCTGCATGAACAATAAAAACCAATCAGAAGTGCTTCCATGTAAAAATTCACGTTCATTTTCAAAAACAAAATTTTTTCCGCACCAGCGCGGCTGTTTTAGAAACAGCCGCGCTGACAATGGCAGCTCTTTGTAAAAAATGCGAGGTCAGCGCGGAAGAACACGCCTTTTCCGCGCTGACCTGAAGTTGGTTACATTGGCTATTTTTCGATCAGCGCGACCCCGTGGGCAATTTCCGCGCTGACCGAGGGCGCACCCATGCAAATAAAAAATGCCCAATTGGGCCTATTCAAACTGCTATTATTGTTCCATTCTCGTTTGTTTATGCAATGGATAAATGTGAATTATGTCTTTTCTGACTGGCATATAGTTACTTTTACTAGATTTTACGCTTGCGTTTGCCTTCTCTTCGTGTGTGCAGGTGTCCGTTCGCGGGGATCGCGGAGGACTGTGACCAGCTGAAGCGAAGGAGCGAAGGAAGCATCTCTTCGTCACACGACAGCGCAGGAATCCAAGTAGGTGCTCTTTACTTCTTGTTTAATTGTAACTAGGAACATGCGTGGCAGCATTGTGTGATTGTTGCTAGACCCCTATTGGGCTAGTAGGGATCGCCTCTATCCGTAGAGGGGATTTACCTTCTCAACAATTTTGGAGTCGCCAAATTGTTGAGAAGGTAAATCCCCTCTACGGATAGAGGCGATCCCTACTAGCCCAATAGGGGTCTAGCAACAATCACACAATGCTGCCACGCATGTTCCTAGTTACAATTAAACAAGAAGTAAAGAGCACCTACTTGGATTCCTGTGCTGTCGTGTGACGAAGAGATGCTTCCTTCGCTCCTTCGCTTCAGCTGGTCACAGTCCTCCGCGATCCCCGCGAACGGACACCTGCACACACGAAGAGAAGGCAAACGCAAGCGTAAAATCTAGTAAAAGTAACTATATGCCAGTCAGAAAAGACATAATTCACATTTATCCATTGCATAAACAAACGAGAATGGAACAATAATAGCAGTCATCTATTATTAATCAGAATAGAGAAGAGTACAACCAAATGTTCTGACGTCGGTAAACTCCTCAGGAGGGATCAGTCAGCATGTATCTCAAGCATTCACCTTTGAGGATGATTCTCCCAAGACAAACAACTCTCTCTCTCTCACACAAATGTCACAAACAAACTTCCCAAAGCAATCAATCACTTCCACTCCTAACACACCACACCTATAGCAGCAATCTGAGCACTACAAGCTCTGTACAATCCAAGCTAAGTCTAGCTAGTTTCTAACCAGCTGCTCATGGTAGTGGTGGAAGTTTATATAGGAGAAGGAGTCTCCTAAAAAGGTGGAAGGATGAGCTTATCTTCAAGGGGAGTAGTTGAAAAGGGTCGAACAGACATGCCATAGAAGGGAGTCGACATTCACAAAGCTAACAACCAAGCCTGGAGAGATCTGGAAGGCTGGTTGTTTGAACAAATTCGCCCAAACTGGATCAGCGCGGATTATATGGAGACTGCCGCGCTGTTAGCACATAACAATAACTGAACAAGTCATGTCAGCGCGGAAGGACACACGAAAGCCGCGCTGTGCGTCATCGCGGAAAAGTGATGTTCTTCCGCGATGGCAGCGCACGAAATAGACTGTGGGGCGCTGGTCATCGCGGTTATTTTAGGAACAGACGCGCTGATGCACAAAACTTTGGAAAAATGGGTTTTAAGCCAGTTCAGGGATCAAACACTTAGTGATTGTGACTTCTTGGACACAGCAGGGCGACTGACAGGAAGGCAGTGATAAATTACTGTGTAACACCCATTTCTGCTACTCTTATGAAAATAATATTTGTTACAAAAAGTATTTAATACTATCATGATATTTTTTTACCTTCAAGTTTCCTCCCATCAGGTAAGGTCACCATTACTTTAGTGCATGTATTATTTTCAACATTTCATTCTCGTAAATATTTTTGTGTATTCGCTTTCCCTGATTAGACAATTTACAAAAGAAATAGGTCTTCCTTCTTGCATTAAGACAACACAAATCCCATTTCCTGAGGCTTCACATTCCATGATAAAAGTTTTTGTGAATTCTGGTGTAGCTAAGACCGGTTCTTGGCACAACTCGTCTTTAAGATGTTATAATGCCTTAGTTGCTTCTAGAGTCCAATAAAATGCATCTTTATTTAGTAATTTTGTTAGAGGCGTTGTTATTCTCCCATAATTCTTAAGAAACATACGATAATACCCTGTAAACTCGTTAAATACTCAAAGATGCTTTAGGGTTGTAGTTATTTTCCATTCCTTAATGGTTTTAAGTTTCTTAGGGTCTACCTTAACACCCTCATGAAATAAAATATGACCCAAATATTCCAACTCATGTACTCCAAAGAAACATTTGGAAGGTTTTGCATATAATTGTATCTCCTCCAATAGTTTGAGCACCCTGTCAACATCTTGAACACGATCCTTCCAATACTTTTTGTAGATTAGTATATCATCAAAAGATACTAACACAAATTTTCTAGGAATGATTTGAAAATGGAATTCATCAAACCTTGAAATGTGAAAGGTGCATTAGTAAGGCCAAAAGGCATGGTAAAAAATTCATAATGAATTTCATGAGTTTTAAATGCTATTGTTGGCATTACGTTTTCTGGTATGACTGTGTGTTACAGATGTTGTACTTGATGGCAACTCCAGTGGTAAGGCTCTCAGTTTGATGAAAATTAAGAAGGACGCAGGCAATCGGTTCAGAAGGTGCGCCCCCGCAGGTATACCATGCAGAAACCGCGTCCAGGGACGCCGGCCGGCCGTTCAGGGGGTGCGTCCACCCAGTGCACACATTTCAAGGCAGAGAAAAGCACGTGGGGGTTTCTTGTGTGGTATCTAGCCGATGGTTTGTGTTTCTATGGTGTCGGCTCGTGGTATTGTTCCATGTTTTGGGGAGAAGCTTGCCTATATAAAGCAAAGGAGTTCATTTTGATTGGGCAATTGTCTTGGGTTGAATATCTTATTTGGTGAGATCTAGTCCAGATCTAAAAAGGCGAATCTTCTAATGGACTGTGATCTCTATGGCGCATGAACAGATCGATAGATCTGACTGTTTGGGTTTGTTCTGAAGTCTTCATATCATTTATATCTGAAGGGTCGCAGGTTCAGTGAAGGGAAAGTGCGCCGGGACGCAGGTACTGTAAAGGGAAAGTGCGCCGAGACGCAGTACAGTAGAGATAGACCTGCGTGGGGACGCAGGGCGATCAAGGTTCAGGTGCATCTCTGAAGCAGAAGGACGCGGCGCGAGAGTGTTTTCAGGTGCGTCTCTGTAGCGAAAGACGCGGCGCGATAGTATCCTTGGGTGCGTCCCTGAAGCAACAGAATGCAGAGCAATCAAACGAACAGTGCGTGGGCACGCAGCGAAGCAGAAGGATATCTGTGGGTGGACGCAGAGTAGCAGAAGGTTAACAGCGTCTGGTCGCAGGCCACAGAAAAGAAAACTGCGTCTCTGTTTTAAGATGTTCTGTTGATTAAATTTCTCTATTGATAAGGTGTTCTGGGTTAGTTCTGTTGTTGCTGATCTGATATCTGTAGTGATCTATATCTGTTATGTACTTGAAAAGAAGTAGGGGGTTGTAGCTCCCTTCCAGGAGTAGACTGGAAAACAAGAGAGAGAGAGAGTTGCAGCTCTCTGCAGGTTGCAGCCTGCGTACTGGTAAAGGACTGCACCAGTACAAAATCATTGTAAAAGAAGTTTCTAAATTGAAAGAAGATAGAGACATATTGCAGCAGGTGGTTTTCACCCACATTGGGTTTCCACCTTACATCTTGTGTTCTTTGGTGTGACTATCTGTTTTTCATGCTCATTATTTTATGGTACTGACATGCTAAAATAATTCAAAGATCAAATAAGGAAGATTTATTTAATTGCTAGATAATACTGATTCACCCCCCCTCTCAGTATTATTTCCAACAATTGGTATCAGAGCAGGTCCTTCAGAGAAGCTTGATCGCTTGAAGGTAGATCGTTCATCATGAGCAACTACGAGAGAGAAGCATCAATCAGGCCACCGATTTTTGATGGGACAAACTTCAATTATTGGAAGGTAAGAGTTACTGCATATCTTCAATCTCTTGGTACAGAAGTTTGGGACATTGTAGAAACAGGCTATGCTTTTCCTTCAGCTACTCCTACAGATCCAGCTGAGAAAAAGAAGTATGAAACAAATGCAAAAGCAGTCAGTACTCTATTAGGAATTATATCCCAAACAGAATTCATGAAGGTCATGCACTTCAAATCAGCAAAAGAGATATGGGACAAAATGATCACTAGCTATGAAGGAGATGAACAGGTAAAACAAGCTAAACTTCAAACTCTCAGGATTCAATATGAGACTCTCAAGATGTATAATGATGAAAGTGTGGCTAATTATTTTCTTCGGGTAGATGAGATTGTTAATTGTATGAAAAATTTGGGTGAAGAAATAAAAGAGACTATAGTAGTTCAAAAGATTCTAAGATCATTATCCCCCAAGTTTGAATCTAAAGTATCTGCAATAGAAGAAAATGAAAATCTCCGTGTTCTCACTATGTCTCAGCTACATGGAATTCTAACTGCTTATGAAATGAGAAAGGGAGGTCCATCAGACAGAAGAGAAGCTGCTTTTAAGGCATCAGGCAAAGAAGATTACTATGAAGCAAGCCATGTTCCAGAAGAAGAGGAAGAAGAATCAAATTTTGTCAGAAATCTTCAAAGGGGTTCTGGAAGGTTCAGAGGTAAGCTACCTTTCAAATGCTTTGCTTGTGGAAGAGTAGGTCATTATGCTGCAAAATGTACTTATAAGGATAAAGGAAAAGAACCTGCTAGATGGAACAAGAAACAAAGTGCAAATAAGAAAAGCTACTACACCCATGAAGATAGTGATGGCTTATCAAACAGTGATGAAGATGAACAAGGTAATAAATATAAGCTGTTAATGGCATTTGAAGATGATGATTATGAGGATGCTGTAGATGTGGATAATCTCTATGATGAAATTACTAGACTCAAGAGATGCATAAAAGAAAAGAATGTGATCATTGATACTTTGCAATTTCAAATTGATGAAAAGGAAAAACATCTTGAAAAACTAGAAGGTGAAATTGTTGGTCTCAGAAAAGAAATAGAGAAAACAAAAGCTATTAATCTTAAGTTTGTCAAAGGATCTGAAACTTTGGATGAGATTATCAATGTGCAGCGGTCTCCTCTAAACAAGACAGGTTTGGGCTATAATGGAGAAACCTCTCAAGCATCCACCTTAAAAAGTTATCTTGATGCAGCAAGAAGAAATGAGCAGAAGAACAATGAAGATAATCAGGTAAAGCAGGGACGAATTACAAACAGAAACTATCAGGGACAATCCATCTTAAGGGTGAACAAAAGCTACAACCAGCCACAGGTAAAATCTTCTCAGTTTGGTTCAAGAATAGATGAAAATAGAAATTACAATCAGTTGGCTGGTAGATTCAATAACCGCAGAAGCTTCTTCAATGGACAATGCTTTTCTTGCCATAACTTTGGTCACAAAGCAGCTCAATGTGTTGCATATAAAACAATCATGACTAGGGAAGCTCAAAAACAAAGAAGTATGACAGGGATTACAAAAAGGACCTATAACAACTTTTCGGTTCTTGAAAATGAAGTTGAATGTTCTATTTGCAATAATTTTGGTCATGAAGACTCTGAATGTAGGAGCAGGTTTCAGGAGAAAAAGGAACAAGCCACAAGCACCAAAACATGGAGAATAAAGGAACCTCAAACAGAAAGATGTGGGATAGCATTTTATGCAGAAGGACAGGAAAATCTATGGTACATTGACAGTGGATGTTCGAAACATATGACAGGTGATAAAGAAAAACTTGAATCTTATTCTACTTTAGAAAAGGGAAAGAAAGTTTCTTTTGGAAATGATACTCCTGCAACTATAAAAGGAAAAGGTATTGCTCCTTTAAAAGAAAAGGTCAAGGCTGGAAATGTTTTGTATGTTGATGGATTGAAGCATAATCTACTAAGTGTCAGCCAGATGTGTGATCAAAAAACCGAGGTTATTTTCAGATCGAATGGATGTCTTGTTCGTGATCTTGATACAGGTAAAACAGTACTCAAAGGCAAAAGAACTCCAAATAATCTGTACATATTTGAAGAAGGACAACAACAATGCTATCTTAGCAAGGATGAAGAGCACTGGTTATGGCATCGAAGGTTGGGACATCTAAGCTTCTCACAAATAAGGAAAGCATGCAAATATCAGGCAGTTCGCGATCTTCCAGATATCAAAATTCCTGACAACACCATATGCAGATCATGTCAGTTTGGAAAACAAACCAGGACTAACTTTCCAGAGAAAGAGGGATCAGCTAGCATGCCTCTTGAGCTAGTACATACAGATACATGTGGCCCATTCAGGAAAAGAACACCTAGAGGAGAGGAATACTTGATATTATTTATTGACGATTTCTCCAGGTTTGTCTGGTTAGGACTTATGAAGCACAAAGATGAAGCATTCGAAAAATTCAAGACCTTCAAAGCCTTGGTTGAAAATGAATCAGGTCACAAAATTAAGTGCCTCAGATCCGACAGAGGTGGGGAATTTACTTCAAATGAATTTTTCGATTTCTGTGATGAACATGGGATAAGGAGAGAATTCTCTACAGCTAGAACTCCTCAGCAAAATGGAGTTGTTGAAAGAATGAACAGAACAATCCAACAAATGGCTCGTGCTATGCTTGATGAATCAGGAACTCCCGCAACTTTCTGGGGTGAAGCTGCACATGCTGCGGTTATTATTCTCAACAAGACAAATGTCCGGGTAAACAACACTCAAACTCCTCATGAGCTCTGGAGTGGTAAGACTCCTTCGGTAAAGCACTTCAAAATTTTTGGGAGCAAATGCTATATCAAGAATACTGATGAGCAGCTTGGCAAACTTGAACCTAGAGCAGATGAAGGCATTCTTCTTGGCTATTCTCCACACAGCAAAGCATACAAATGCTACAATAAAAGACTTGGCAGAATTGTTGACAGCATTGATGTAGTGGTTGATGAGAAGGGATATATTCCTAGGCAAGTACATCATGAAGATATAGAAGAAGATGAAGGCTACCCTCAAAGACAGAATAATGAAGAAGAAGAACCCCAAGGAGAACTTCAAGAAGAACCAGAGGAGCAGACAAGAATAGAAGAGAAAACTCCATCCAGATATGTTCAGAAGAATCATCCAGAATCTCAGATTGTGGGGCAGAAAGAAGCAGGTGTACAAACAAGAAGAACAGCTGCAGAAGCCTCAAGCTATTTGGCATTACTCTCCTCTACTGAACCACAAAATGTGAAAGAAGCATGCAAAGATGAATGTTGGGTGAAAGCAATGGATGAAGAACTTGAGCAAATCGAAAAGAACAACACTTGGGAGCTGGTTCCTAGACCAAAGGATAAGAATGTTATCGGAACAAAATGGGTCTTCAAAAATAAATTGAATGAAAGTGGAGAAGTAATTAGAAACAAAGCCAGACTTGTTTGTAAAGGGTATGCGCAGCAAGAAGGAATAGACTTTGAAGAAACTTTTGCTCTTGTTGCAAGACTTGAGGCCATCCGAATGTTCCTTGCTCTCTCAAGTTTTCAAAACTTCAAAGTATTTCAAATGGACGTGAAATCAGCCTTTCTGAATGGAGACTTGGAAGAAGAAGTGTACATTGAACAGCCAGATGGGTTCATTCTTGGAAATGATCCAAATCTTGTATGCCGATTGAAAAAGGCTCTCTATGGTCTCAAACAAGCTCCAAGGGCTTGGTACTACCGGTTGGACAAATATCTTCATCAACAAGGTTTCTCAAAAGGTTCAGCAGATAGCAATCTGTATATAAAAGTTGAAAATGACAAATTGCTAATACTTGTTGTGTATGTAGATGACATTATTTTTGGCAGCAATGAAGAAGCTATGAGTCAAAGCTTTGCCTCGGTCATGCAGAAAGAATTTGAAATGTCCTTGCTAGGAGAACTGACATATTTCCTTGGTTTGCAAATCCAACAAAAGGAAGGAGGAATCTTTTTATCTCAAACCAAGTATCTCAAGCAGATTTTGAAGAAATATGGCATGGAAGATGCAAAACCTGTATGTACACCCATGGTCACAGGATGTAGTCTCAGTGCAAATGATGAATCTGCAGCAGTACATCAACCAACCTACAGATCTATGATTGGAAGTTTACTATATTTGACAGGTACCCGACCAGACATCATGCATGCAGTTGGAATAGTTGGAAGATTTCAGGCAAATCCGAAGGAGACTCATCTTCAGGCAGTAAAGAGAATTTTCAAATATCTTCAAGGGACTCAAAATTATGGCTTATGGTATCCTAGAGATACAGATCTTACTCTTCATGCTTATACAGATGCAGATTGGGCCGGAAGCGTGGATGACAGGAAAAGCACAAGTGGTGGTGCGTTCTTTATGGGTTCCAGACTGGTATCTTGGTTCAGCAAGAAACAGAGTTCGATTGCCTTGTCTACAGCTGAAGCGGAATATGTTGCTGCTGCATCTTGTTGCACTCCACTCCTTTGGATGATGCAAACTTTGCAGGATTTTCAAATCACTTGTACACCACCTATCCCCATCTTATGTGATAACACAAGTGCAATCAGCATCTCAAAGAATCCGGTCATGCATTCAAAAACCAAGCACATCCCAATCAAGTACCATTTTCTCCGGGAACAAGTGCTTGAACAGAAAGTCAAGTTGGAGTATGTTCCTTCCAAGGAACAAGTTGCTGATATTCTTACCAAACCATTGCCCAGGGACACGTTTGAATACCTCAGGCAAAAGCTGGGAGTTGTTGATGCATCATCTTGTTGAACCTCTTCTTATTGGTGGTACAGGCTCAGGGGGAGCACATAATGCATTGTTGGCATTATGGAGAAGGAGATCTTGGAAATAGCTGCAATATGTCTCTATCTCTTTCATAGTGGTGCGTTGCTGCAGATCTGGTTCATATTCAGGGGGAGCATGCGCTTAGGGGGAGCATACCCTTTGCTCTTGATGTCAAAGGGGGAGAATGAAGCTGAAGTTTGTGAGGTTGCCATCAAGTCCAAAGGGGGAGATTGTTGGCATTACGTTTTCTGGTATGACTGTATGTTACAGATGTTGTACTTGATGGCAACTCTAGTGGTAAGGCTCTCAGTTTGATGAAAATTAAGAAGGACGCAGGCAATCGGTTCAGAAGGTGCGCCCCCACAGGTATACCATGCAGAAACCGCGTCCAGGGACGTCGGCCGACCGTTCAGGGGGTGCGTCCACCCAGTGCACACATTTCAAGGCAGAGAAAAGCACGTGGGGGTTTCTTGTGTGGTATCTAGCCGACAGTTTTGTGTTTCTATGGTGTCGGCTCATGGTATTGTTCCATGTTTTGGGGAGAAGCTTGCCTATATAAAGCAAAGGAGTTCATTTTGATTGGGCAATTGTCTTGGGTTGAATATCTTATTTGGTGAGATCTAGTCCAGATCTAAAAAGGCGAATCTTCTAATGGACTGTGATCTCTATGGCGCATGAACAGATCGATAGATCTGACTGTTTGGGTTTGTTCTGAAGTCTTCATATCATTTATATCTGAAGGGTCGCAGGTTCAGTGAAGGGAAAGTGCACCGGGACGCAGGTACTGTAAAGGGCAAGTGCGCCGAGACGCAGTACAGTAGAGATAGACCTGCGTGGGGACGCAGGGCGATCAAGGTTCAGGTGCGTCTCTGAAGCAGAAGGACGCGGTGCGAGAGTGTTTTCAGGTGCGTCTCTGTAGCGAAAGACACGGCGCGATAGTATCCTTGGGTGCGTCCCTGAAGCAACAGAACGCAGAGCAGTCAAACGAACAGTGCGTGGGCACGCAGCGAAGCAGAAGGATATCTGCGGGTGGACGCAGAGTAGCAGAAGGTTAACAACGTCTGGTCGCAGGCCACAGAAAAGAAAACTGCGTCTCTATTTTAAGATGTTCTGTTGATTAAATTTCTCTATTGATAAGGTGTTCTGGGTTAGTTCTGTTGTTGCTGATCTGATATCTGTAGTGATCTATATCTGTTATGTACTTGAAAAGAAGTAGGGGGTTGTAGCTCCCTTCCAGGAGTAGACTGGAAAACAAGAGAGAGAGAGAGTTGCAGCTCTCTGCAGGTTGCAGCCTGCGTACTGGTAAAGGACTGCACCAGTACAAAATCATTGTAAAAGAAGTTTCTAAATTGAAAGAAGATAGAGACATATTGCAGCAGGTGGTTTTCACCCACATTGGGTTTCCACCTTACATCTTGTGTTCTTTGGTGTGACTATCTGTTTTTCATGCTCATTATTTTATGGTACTGACATGCTAAAATAATTCAAAGATCAAATAAGGAAGATTTATTTAATTGCTAGATAATACTGATTCACCCCCCCTCTCAGTATTATTTCCAACAATTTTTAGAATGCCTTCAGTCTTCATTCTAATTTGATTATATTTTGAATGAAGATCCAACTTGGTGAAGTGAATTTCTCCATGTAATTCATCCAACAATTCATCCAAAAATTCATCAATGATAGGAATGGGAAATTTATCTTTAATAGTGAGCTTTTTGAGTTCCCCATAATCCAAAAACATACTCCATTATCCATCCTTCTTGTGCCCCAATACCACTGGAGGAGAGAAAGAACTTTGACTCGGTTTAATTATACCATCTAGAATTTCTACAACCATACATTCAATTTCACTCTTTTTGGCATAGGGATATCTGTAAGGCTTGATGTTTGGAGGAACACTTGTTGGAATAAAGTGAATAGCATTATCATAATCATGAATTGGTGGGAGGCCTTTGGGAGTATGAAACACCTTGGAATTATTGTCCAAGAATTTTTTGACATGTAGATAAATAGATGACTTTAATGTTTGAACCTATAGTGAGCATAATTGTGCAATTATACCCTGATTTTTTTTCTTCAAAAGATTTGTAATACTACTATAGTTTATTATCTTCCCTGATTTGACTATGATACCTCTTAATTCAACTTCATTTCCTTCCCAAAAAAATTCAAGAAAAGTTCTTGAAAATTGAAAGTTATTGTCCCCAAAGATTGTAACCATTGGACTCCTAGTACAACATAAACACCACCCATTCGAATGGAAAGTATTGGACTATTCAATACATATTATGCCATGATTACCTTGATATTATGGCTCTTTCTAGAGAAATTTATAGTTCCTCCATTTGCAACCATCACTTGACAGTCAGGTGTTGTATATGGAAATCATTTCAATTCCTTGACTATCTTACAATGAATAAAATTATGGTTAATACCCAAATACATAAGAATTATTACATTTTTATTCTTGATATATTATTCTATCTTTAGGGTTTTAGGAGTGGTCATTCCCACCAATTCATTACAACATATCATCAGATTCATTTCTTCTTTTTCTGGGGTTGGTTCATGGTGTATATCCTGTTATTTTCATGCTTCTTGTTCCTTTTCTTCCACCTCTTCACAATCTATGTCAAATAGTTTATTCTCAACATATTTATTACCTCTAGTGTATTCTCTATCACAACTATAACAAATCCATTTGTCTCATTTTTCCTCTAATTGTTGTGGTGTCAACCTTGTAGGTTGTGGAAGGCTAGTAGCAACAACACTTCCATCTTTATAGTTGCGAGTGGTAGACTTACTTGTTGCCATAATTTTTCTTTCAGCTTTCATTGCCACCTTGAAATCCTTCTCTATGAATCAAGTTCCCAAAGGTGAACCTCATGTTGGATTTTATCCTCTAAAGTCGTTATGAAAATATCAATCCTAGGCTCTTCTGGAATATCATTTACCTTGATACTCAATCTTTAAAAGTCCTCAACGTTCTCGGCCATTGAACCCTTTTGTTTTAGATTTATTAATTGGATAAAGAAGGTATTTCTCTTTGTATCCTCATAATGTGCTACCAATTATTCTAAAAAAAATTCCAAGTGACAATTGATTTACGAGAACAAAGCCATCAATACCACACAAACTGATTTTGTTCAAAATATAAAGCTACAATGCGTACCTTTACTTTGTTCAACACATCATATAGAGCAAATAATTTCTCCATATGTGGTATCCATGTTATCAGATCCTTGACTTAAAAATTTCTCATATTGATCTTTGGAATGTGGTTAGTCTTCAATCCAAAGTTAGAGTCTCTAAAATCATGATTAGCATTCCCTTTGTTTTAATCATGAGTTTCATGGAGTACCTTGTCACAACTAGGAAGCATTTGTTGTAGCAAATTTCTCAAACCATCCTTCAAACCTTCCATTTTTTCTTTTAAACCATCCTTCAAACCTTCCATTTTTTCTTTTAAACCATCCTTCAAACCTTCCATTTCTCATTTTAATTTTTGTTTTAAACCATCCATCTTAACATTCATCATCACTTCCTAATCATTTTTTCTTACTCTTTGTGAGAGAAAAATTAGTTGCACTTGGTCTTGCAATTTTGATATATCATGTTGCATTTCTTCCTCTTCTTCCTCCCTCATATTATAGCTTTCTGGTTGCTTACTAGGTATGTCCATTTTCTTTTTTCAGACATATTGGAATGAAATAATAATATATATGCTTCTCTATGTCATTTTAATCACTTCAAACTTATTTTTCAAACAAAGAGTTGCAAATGAAAAAAAATCTACACATCATTTTTCATGTTTTTTGGAGCTAGACATTGAAATTATTATATCTATACAATTTAGGCTCTCAAGGATATGAAATTTCTTCTTGTGGTATCCATGTAAGTCTTCTTTCCAATTCCAAATTCAGACCAAAATTTGATACTTCAAGTTAAAGTTATGTCCAATCTCCCACGATGGCCTCATTATAGACGAGTCAGTAGAGTGACCTTGTAAGGAATTTCGCATGTCATTGTTCGAACTTTCGGCCGTAAAAATTATACACGAAAAACTAAATTATATTTGATTTCATTCAAGTTTTACAAAATTCAAATCTCACGCCCATAGAAAAAGTTATGACAATTTTCCTAACGTCACTTGTTTGAGACTAAATTATGGAGTATTTCAAAAAACCTAACTTCTTCACACCATATCTCAGGAACTAAAGCAAACCAAGATCTTATTTTTTTACAAGAATTTCACCAAGAATTCTTCTTCATGTGGTCAAAATTTCAGATTTTGAACCTTCATAGAAAGAAATTTATAGTGAAACTTCTATGATGGCATGTTTGAAATAGGGATACCCTACAATGCAAAGCTCTGATATCAAATTTTATGCAACCGAGTAAAAAAACTAAAGAAATGATAGATCAACAACTTCAAAATTAGACCCTTCTAGAGAGAAACCTCCTTTACATCACATAAATTAATAATCCTTGGATTATACAAATGAAAAGACCTCGTTCGCATATATAGGAGTTTAAGGGGTCACAATATAATCAGATCTTACATAACAATAATAATGTAAGGGCATAACAATAACAGTAGTGGGCTTCTATGGGGCACAATAATAAAAATATTGGGGCTACATGGTTACGACAATAAGAATAGGAGGCTACACTAACAATAAGAATAAGGGGACTACACTAGTATTATAAGGGCATAACAATAGATATGTTTATTTGCATCTAATAAATAGACATAATGGGCCAAGAGGTTGGCCTTGGAAGAATGGTAGGACAATGTATCCTTCCATACATCATTAAAAATGCCCTCAATTATGTTACTTTATAGAAATCATCCTCCATACATCACATCAACTTTGAAAGGGACCATAAAGGCTTCTACACTGGAGGACCACATAGGGCACTAACAATAGGTTCTCAAATTATCAAACAAAAACTTGCTTATAGAAAAAAATAGGATGAAGCAACTAGAGGGTAAACATTGAAATGAAATGGAATTTTATGTGGGGGATTGGAAATTCATGAGACTACAACCATATAAATATATGTCCCTCAAACAAAAAAACAAGGTTAATAAATTAGCACCATATCATTATCCCACTATAAGGCATTGTAATGTATTGGAACTATGATTTAAAATTGGAATTTCCCCCATCTTCATGTGTATGTCTAGTATTTCATGTTTCCTACTTAAAGTAACACCCCTAGGATGACCCTTGTGTGTGATGTACATATCGCATATAAGTTGGAGAGCCAAGGAATAATTTTGGGCCAATGTGATGAAGTACATATCCTTTTTAGGCCTAGGTGCTTGATTTTATATGTTTAGAGGCCGAAGAGCATAGTTTTGTAAATATGAAATTAGATGAATATTAATAAAACACCTCATTATTATAGACCAAGTTAGACAAGAAAGTATGGGTGATAAGACTCCTTGATTGCGAAAAGGAAGCCAAATGTTAAGTGTTAAAGGGCTTAATCCTAGTTAGCTAAGCCACTATTAAAGTAAGCCTAAGTCAAGTGAGCACATTTTTTTATCCTAACCTCGTATAAAGTGACTTTAGAAGATGTCATGTGTCAAAAGGGGGGCATGAATATAAAAGAAAAGGGTGTTACTGTCATTGCTAAAAATAATATTACATCATTCTACCTTTGGGAAGGATGAAAATCCATAGACGGGGAGAAGGGAGATCCCATGACATGTGATACCTTAGGAAAAATCATGTTGGATTTGGGGGAACATGATAAATTTCCCTAGTATGAGGCTATATAGTTACCTAGAAACCTAGAGGGTACTTGGAGTTCCTAGTAAAACCATTGGTTTTGAAATATGCATGTCAAGGTGATTTGGATACCCTAGAATGGTAATTTCATGACTAGATGGACTGTGAGTGCAAAGAAGGGGGTGCATACTAAGATTACATGGCTAATGGGGGATGTGAGACTATTGGTAGTAATTTTTTGAATTGGTACTTTGGCTTGGTTATATCTATTACTCATTATGTACATAGATTTAGGTAAGCTATTGAGCTTGTGGATTTAAAGCCACGACTCATGCATGTCCTTCTAGTGAGAGAATATGAGCAAGGTTGTCTATGATTAGGTGGAATGAATGAGTTATATAGTTATTTGATGCCTCTTTTCAAATATGTAATTTTAATATGTATTTGAATAGTCTATGTTGTGACCATTTTCTTATATGTGTAAGAAAATGGTCACTACAAAGACGATTTAAATACATATTAATGATGATGATGATGATGATGATGGTTAACGTCCACTGAGACCAAACAATGGTCTATCGGACCTAAAGAAACAAATTATCTATTTTGATTTAATATTTTATTCCTATGCTCAAAAAGCTTGGAGAGAAGCCTCCCGAGCTCACTATAATTTTGACATTATAAAAGGCTAGGAAGGTCAGTATTGTAACAAAGATTGTGAAACTGAGATCTAATGTGGTTATACGCAGGGCACTCTAAGAAGAAGTGGTTTTCATCCTTGATGTTCCTATTCTCACATATATGGCAGATCCTTTCCGTCCATGGCGTTTTAGGAACTGACCAACGACCTGTTTCACTATGGAGCTCATGAGAATTCGTTCTAATCTTTGCTATATTAATTTTCTTCTTTGAGCTAGCTAAAATAGAGAGATACTTTTGATCTTCTAGGGTGGGGTTAATGACCTTCTTATAATAACTTAATTTTCTTTTAGTCGCTAAGTCTTTCTCACACCACATTTTTTCTTTGAACTTAGAAGTAACAATATCTTTAATGTTATTTATGTTTTGCAATGCATCATTTTCGTTGATCTCCCAATAGTTTAACCAGGCCCTTGTGTCTTTATGCCACCCTCGATTGAGCCTTAGGTGGTTTTGGCTAGATTTTAAAGCTAGCTTAGGAAGTCTATGATCGTCTGTGTTACTGATTTTGTGCTTATACAACAGAAACCTAAGCATAACTAGGCTCTCAATAGGGGAAAGACCTGCTTCTATAAGGAGAATAGGGTAGGGTGTATTACTTTTAATTTTTAGGTTATAAGTTATAAAACTCTTCTGGATTTGCTTAATCTTTCTCCATGATTCTCTGGAGATGCTACAACCCCAAACCTCACAGCCATATAAGATAACAGGAGTGACTAAAGTTTCAAAGAGGAACTTATTTTTATCCCACATTACAAGGTTTGCTATTTTACAATTGTTTTCAAGACCAAAGTAAGCTTTCCACCCCCCATTAATCCTTTTCTCAATGCTATGGTTCCAGTTGAGCTTGTGATGAATATCAATTCCTAGGTACTTGTAAGAATACACTTCCACCAATTTATTATTGTCATACATAAAATTAGCGTAAGTGTCCTTCTTGGATTTGATAATCATAACTTTTGTTTTGTCAGTGTTAACAGTCATACCCATGGTAGAGCAGAAATCCTTAAGAAGCCTGAGTTTCTTATTAAGATCAGATGGGCACCTTGCCAAAAGAACAATATCATCAGCATAAAGAAGAAGGATGACGACTATCCCAGCTAAGATCGTGTCATCACATCCTGCTTCCTCTAAACAGCCTTCGAGCTTATCGATGTAAATGCCAAATAGGGTAGGGGAGAGGGGGCAACCTTGTTTAACTCCGACGTTACACTTAATATCTTTCGACCACCCTTCATTTCTCTTTAGCTTGGCAATTACATTCTCGTATAACCTTATAGCGGCAGCTCTCAACTCGAGAGGAACCTTTAGCTCTTCTAATCTATTCCAAAGGTTGTATCTAGGAACCGTATCGAAAGCCTTTCTAAAGTCCACAAAGAAACATATTTGAAAAGAGGCATTATACCAAGAAAATGCAGATTATATATATATATATATATATATATATATATATATATATATATATATATATATATATATATATATATATATATATATATATATATAATCCGCATTTTCTTGGTATAATGCCTCTTTTCAAATATGTAATCTGTTTTTTTTTGGCATTATACCTCCCCTCTGCATAAAACATTTGAATGAAAAATCCTAGTAGAATCAATGTGATATTACATGATGAACATAATTGCAATGTATTTTTGGTGAGTTAGAGGGAAACTAAGGGGTTTCCATATACCCTTCCATTCTAGGAGGCACCAAGATAGAAAATTACATGAAAATGTTATATCAATGCCAAGGTTGCTACATTGGGACTTATACAAGCCAAAGATAGAGCATAGGGGTGAAATGATTGAAAAAATTATAAACTATTTGAAAAAATATCCAAAAAGAGATATGGTTACTAGAACTATACAATTGTAGGATATACCCAAAATAGGAAATGTAGGGCTTTAGGCTTGAATTGTAGACTTGTAGGGGCTAAAGAAAGAGTCCAATAGGGAAATTATTTGTAGTTTTGCGTATTGTTTGAAAGAAAATTATCAAAGAAAAGTGGGAATTTAAAGTTCTCATATCAATTGTTTAACCAAGTTCATAAATGTCATTTTATCTTGTGGGTTAGTCGTAATGAGGGTTTAAAGTCACATGCTCATTAACATAGTTCATAGGTTTGAATTTTCAAGGTAGTAGCAACCTTTTGGTTTCTTCCTAATCATACCATGGATTGGCCCCAAAATCATATGCATGATGTTTGTCCCTCCATCCCCTCCATCCAATTATTCGTTGGATAATATAGGAGTGGGGAGGAGGGGAGGAGGTTAATAAATTGGAAGTATATGGCCCGCATATTAGAACCATGCCACCCCCCTCCCCACTATTCTAAAACAATTAGGGAACCCCACAAAAAATAATTTTCACTGCATATGGTGATTTTAGGAAGCACTATGGTGTCAAACTAACAGGGTGATGTTATAAATGAATTGGAGACTAGTAAGCCTAATGATAGAGTAGACACATGGCTACACTAGGTAATGTGATAACTAATAGGATAAGTTATAGGATCATGGTATGGAAATGACATGGCTAGGTGACATGGAAGGTGAAATCATCATTGCGATGGAAGATCAATTGGGTATTAGGTGGAGATTTGGTGGGGATTGAGAGGTAGTGGTAGTATTTGCATGTGTTCCAAGTGTGTGAGTAAATACATGCAACTCAGTTCATGTCCTATAACGAGTGAGGAGTATAAAAATGCATATGGATATTCACCAAAAGGAGAGAGGACATGGTGAAATTTGGTATAACTAATGACACTTAAAAAATAAATTTACATGTCATTTTTAGATAGATAGAGTTTCAAGTCAATGGAAAAGTCAATAATTTTTCTAATATTTTGCTAATATTTTGGGTTATCAACCTACAGGGAATTTTTTAGGCCCTAGTAACATTTCAAAGTAGAAAAAACTCATGACGGCTATGTGTATTATTGATACGTAGAGTTTTCACAACATGAATGAAATACCTTTGAGAGAGGTTTCCACTAACATATTAGTATCGAAAAATGAAGTTATTATGAGGGAGTTATGATTGAAATAATACAACGGTAAAATTATGTATCAATGTACTTTTAGGGCATGCAAATTTGTAAAAATATCTTATATTAAGACAAAAGAGTAGTAAATAGAAATTTTTTACACATCATAACATGCTAATGGAGTCGTATTTGAAATTTGGTTCCATAAAAATCTAGGAAATTAGCAAAAATGTCTTGTAGAAAAATATGGAAATTTGAGTAAAACTGGCAAAAATTTTGGTAAAAAAACTAGTTAGTAGATATCTATCAAGAATTAGAATAGATTATTTAACCCATACATTGGATTTGGAATAAAATAGTTCTCAAGAAATATAAATAATTTTTCTAGTGACCCACAGGAGCAAAGTTAACATGAGGACCAAAAGTACGGCAGATGCCCAGAGGACCAAGGGTCATGAAGAAGATGTCAAAGGTATTATGTTAGCCTGGGTAATGCTAAGATATAATCAAATGTGTATGGAAGAGTTTTTTTTTTTTTATAGGGAAAAGTATACATGGTTACCAATAGTAAAGACATCAAGAATTCACATACAAAAGCGCATACCTAAAGAGAGGAAGAAGAGAAACAAGTAGTGGAGAATCGACAGAAGCACACTTTTTATTATATCTCTTAAAATCCAATCAAAATCGATAAATTGATGCATTCACGTGTATTATTACCATGTTGAGAGAGTTACAATCATTTAATTGTTGATCGTACTTAGCTTAGTCCAACTTAGTCATCGAATTAAAAAGCATGTTGACTAACTCACATTGTGCTTATTCTGACTTGATTGGGTTATTCGACTAAGTTAACTAGCCCCTCTAACATCTCCATGACCCTCAAAGAATTATTTGGCTTGAAGAATGGGAGATTTGGAGTGATACAAAGGGTATAAAAATTGTTACACCAAAATTATTATGACTTATAGAATTCTATATTCATTTGTTGGCTCTTTGAGAGCTAAATAATCTACAAAATTTTGATACAAAATAGATTATGATGTAAGGTAGAAAGTAGAACATGAATTAATGCAAAACTTTTGGTTCTTCTTCGACATGTATTTCTGGAGTCTCAGTCGAAGCCTCATGAAATGATTACTTGAATCGCTTCAACTTCATGGGATTGTTGTTCTGAAGCTGCAAAACATGTTCAAACATTGGTTTCAAAGAACTGATGGGTATGAGGTGATGGTTGTGTAGGTGAGGAATGAACTAGGGGTGGTGGTGACATGTTTAGGAATGAAATTTGATAAATAACTGGTGCTAATATTAGGAGATGTTCAGTAATGATTAACCACTCCTAGATTGCTAACCTTGCTTCAGAACTTGATTCTTTAAGATCTACCAGAAACTGAACATGTTCTTCTAATGGATTATCTTCTAATAATCTTTGGTTGAAAGGATTTTCCTATATGAGCTGCTACAAATGATTAAGTATTCCTTATAAAACTCTGAAGCATTATTTGATTCCATTTGTGTTTTTTTCCATTCTCTAAGCCACTCGTTCTCACTCTGCATCAACTGTGAGTAAATTTCACTTTCCTGCTCTAGGTTATTTTCCAATGCTTGCTTTTCTCTTGGTTCTGCAACATCCATCGTGGACAAGTCATGAATACTAATTTCTTATGTTTTCATGCAACCATGTGTTCATGCTAGATAGTTAGTCCATTTTTTTAGCATGGTAGTTAAGGTAGCTCCTATGTCGAGTGTGTGCTATAATTTTTTCATGGTTATTATGGATTCATGATAAGTCTTTTGAATGATTTTTGTCAACTCTTTGCTTCTTGCGCCTGCAGTATTTAACTATAACTCAGTTACTTCTTCACTTGGCTTCTCATTCCTATTAATCAACTAATGCACCAATTGTTGAAAGGTAATGTGATGATCATAAACTTTGGTTGGGATATCGATGTTAGCTTTTTCTACTTCTCAACGTTCAAAATCCAACAAAATATCCCTTTCTTGTTATTGTCTTCTTTAAAGTTTATTGGTGTCTGTTTTCCTCCTTTTCAATCACAATTTTACTGCTTTTATAGACCATTCTAGAACTTCAAAGATATTCCAATCACTAGAAAAGTTTAGGTCTAAATACTTACTGTGAATGTTAATAAGTTCCTTTTTGACTTGGGTTTGTGATATGCTTGTTGAATTTGGGTCAGATGATGATGTAGACATTGAGGTGGGCATAGTGACCGGTGTATCAGTTGATGGAATATCAATCATCATCTTTTTTGTTGATATGTTGGCACAACCGATGTATCATGGGTCTTCTCATTATGTGCTCTAACTGTGTCATCTGACATAGTACACTCTGATGAATTTTCCTATGAATTATCTTGATCTCATAGACTTTGACCTAGTTGAGGCTGCTCATGTATAATACGTGTCGGAGAAGCAAGGGACATATCCTTAGATAAATCTCATTAATTTGAGTATTTTTCTATGTACCTGTAGCCTGGTCCATCTAGCTTTGCTCGTAGGAAGAAATATCATTTCGTTCTTGTGTAGAAGTGTCGTTTTTCTCCTAAGTAGAAGTACCATTTTGCACAAAACTATGTCCCACTGAAGCTTGATAAATTTCTTGCATCTTTTGTTGGATATTTTTCATAAATCCTTCCTTAGAATTTTTTACTGCTTGCAAGATGTTAGCTTAAACCGTTGATTATGGATATTTTGTCTTTTTATGCTTTTTGACCACTTTATCTTTTTCTTTAACAGATTCTAAGACTTCTCAGAAAACTCCATCAAGTTGTTGTTGTTGCTATGGGTTTTATAAATGAATGATTGATAATACCTCCTCTCACTTAATTCCTTCATAGGAAGTCGTAGTGGTCTTGGGAGTTTGTGACTCCTTTTTACTCGACTTCTATGACAATTTTGCTAGAGGAACTGATAGGTTGTAAGTAAAATGCAACTTATTTCTCCTTCTCAACTCTGCATTAGAGTGTAGGGCAATGATATATTCAGATTTCTCTAAGACTTTAGGGGGAATATAAAACATTATATTTTAATTTCAATGCAACTCATAAAAAAGTTTCTCGACAAAAGCTGGGTATGGTAGCTCTTGAAGGAATGTCTCTACAGTATTATTATACAAAACTATTGTAACATCTAAAAAAAACTCAATGTGGAGTGTAGATGACAATGCTTAACGTACATGTTGCATAAATCTCTGTTTGTTGGAGGATGAGATAATGTGTAACAACCAATTTCTAAATAACTCATGGGGCCCATAGACGAGGTTTTCCCAACCAACCATGTGAGAAAATTTTAAAATTATTCATCAACGACATAACCTTCCTAGTGAAGTATGTCTCTCCAACTGATAGACTAAACTTCATAGCTAGCCAAATAAGAAATGAAGGAAAGTTAATATACTTACCTGAATTTGGCACTCTTGAAAATTTGTCTTGATCAGTTGGACAACATATTCTAGAGCTTGTTATCTCACCATTTCCTTCTAGCATGTCTAATTTAACATATAAGGATTAACCAACAAGTGTAAGTCAAAGGGATACAATCATACAAGTCCATCTCACCAGAGGATCCTAAACCTGACTAATCACTAAACCTCTTGAGTTCTTTCCTGACAACCTGCTAGTGAATTTTATAACCCACTTGTTACAGTCGGCCATGTTGGGTACCTTCTCTCATTTATATGGAAATATGGTAATCAAATGGATGGTAATCCCAGAAATTTATTGGGGCTAGGAAAGCCATAGCTTCCCATTATGATATCAAATTATCAAATACTTCACAACTTCCTCTTTATTTCCCTGCATGTTTGCAACCAATGGGGCAATGAGAATGTTGCAAGTTCCTACTTTCTCAAGTAACTTGGAATCTAAAGTCCATTGATTATTTGGCTATGGCCATCGAAGGAATGACTCATAATGATTTTCCCATGATGACTCGTCTATATTTACTTATTTGATATGACACATTTGGACTTCGAGATCTGTTTTTCCTAGCAGATAAAATATCGCCTTGGTTCTTGGCTCAACTATAATGCCATCATCCTAAAAATGGACTTTCGTCTTCACCATTGCAAAATAACACTGAAATTTAGAAGTTATCAAACAATTTAACAATTCAAAAGACAAAATTACAAGGCTTGGAATGTCTGGTATATTGTCAAGGTCACAATTGAAAGTCAACAATATTTATGGAAAAATGTTAGTCACACCCAATGCCTCATCCATTTTTATGGAATTCTAATTAAACGAGCCATTATTTCTGCTTTCTTCCTCTTCCATAAATTGTCTCGTCAAATTTTCATTTGATTTCCAATGTCACATAGCACATGCATGCCACCTTATCGTCATCTCCTTTGTTGAATGTTAAATGATTTTATGATTATTTGAGTTGAAGGTTGACATACATTTGACGGTTATGGGACTTATGGAGAATGTGGTGTGTCATGATTGTATTGATGCATTTGAGTATTTTGATTTTTAATCTTTAATTTTTTACTTTTCTAAGTTGTGCTTTGAAACTCACGTGAATGAAATTTATTTGTAAATTATTTTTTGTTACTACCTTCTGACACATGGCCTAAGCTTTTCTATTGATTATCTATCTTGCTAAAGTATTATTTATGGCCATGTTTTGCCAAACGATTCTTTTTTTCTTCAGGTTGACTTTGAGCTTGTTCTATTGGTCTGTCTGTTGAGTTGGATTTTTATTATAATAATATTTGAATCTTTCTCTGCATTGTTTCCTTCTTTCATCATTAGAATGATGTCTATCCATACTCTATTTAGCTCTGCTATTTTGTTGAAAAATGGGCAACTGTGGGACAAATTTCCCATAGAACCCATTAGCCCTAAATTGCAAGCCCTATGGTCATAGAAGAATAATTTCAAAAATAAGTGATTATTTGAATTTAAATTATTAAGTCTCCCACCAAATTATTCAAGGTGGAATTCAAGGCCTTGTATTAGTTCACTCAATATTTGTGACCCTTCACACTCAAAATATTACTATATATACCCTATGCTATCGATCTACAATTAGCAATTTTTTGCATGGCATTTTCAGTTCTATAATTTTCAGATAGAATTTTCAAAAGTGAGGACAAAGATGCAACTGAGGTTGCTGAAGAATATTTGTCTGGGGATTGAGAACAATTTTATTCTATAATTAAATACTAACTTATTTAATATTATTTTAATATTGAAATGATAGTAAATTTTATTATTTCAACATTTAATTCCTAATGGCTAATTCCTAACAACTAATTGATAATTGATAATTCCCAACGACTAGTTCTTGAACCGAGTGTATCTCCACTATTTAATCATTTGGATAGATTGATTTTTTTCACCTTTGTCATGAGGAAACCTCCTTTACATTACATAAATGAACAATTCTTGGATGATTCAAATGACAAAACCTCCTTTCTATATATAGGAGTCCAAGCAATCACAATATAATCGAGCCGTCGTAACAGTAATAATATAAAGCCACAAAAATAACAATAGAGGGATTCTATGGGGCACAGTAATAACAATATGGGGGCAATAGGGGCACAACAATATTAATAAGGGGTATAACTACAATAGTAATGGGGTAATCACTAGTATTATAGGGACCCAATATGCCCCTCTCCTTCAAAAAAGTGTTGTCCTCAACGCTTGAGTAGTTCTGGATACTTCTACATAATATTCTCATCCTCCCATGTGGAATCTTCAGCGGATAAGTTCTTCCACTTGATAAGATACTCTGAAATTGATCGATTTCGTAGCTGTCGAGTTCTTGTTTCTGTGACTGCTTCCGGTTCCAATATAATTTTTCCTTCCTCGTCAAGTTCTGGCAATATTGTTTGAACTGGGAGCTTGTCGCCTATAACCTTCTTTAAACATGAAACATGGAAAACTGGGTGCAATCGAGAAGCTGCAGGAAGCTCCAATTTGTATGCCATAGTACCAATCTTTTGCAACACCTTGTACGGACCATAATACTTTGGTGATAATTTATTATCCTTCTTAGCTTGCTTGAGGGACATTTGCTTATATGGTTGTAGCCGTAGGAATACCCAATCACCTACATCAAAACTTCTTTCACTGCGATGTTGATCTGCCTGTTGTTTCATTCTATTTTGTGCCAACACGAGGTTATCCTTTAAGAGTTGGAGGACTTGTTGTTGATGTTCGATGTGATGTTCCACTGCTTGAACCTTAGAATTTTCTCTTAAATATGATGTGATGGATGGTGGTTGATACCCATAAAGTGCCATAAATGGGGTCATTTTTGTTGTTGTATGGAAGGAAGTGTTATACCACCATTCAGCCAGAGGCAACCATTTGACCCATTGTGTCTGTTTATCAGATACAAAGCAACGAAGATATCCTTCCAAACATTTGTTTACTATCTCAGTTTGCCCATCAGATTGAGGATGATAAGATGAGCTATGAGCTAACTGAGTACCAAGACAAGAAAATAATTTTGTCCAAAAATTTCCAGTGAAAATGGGATCTCTGTCACTTACAATAATCTTTGGGTTTCCATGTAGCTTTTGAATTGTTTCCATAAATGCAGTAGAAACTGTACTGGCTTTAAATGGATGTGATAATGCACAAAAGTGTGCATACTTGGTAAGTCTGTCAACTACCACCATGATGACACTCTTTCCCTCAGACTTGGGTAAACCTGTGATAAAATCCATTGAAACCTCCTCCCAACGTTGGCTTGGAATGGATAAAGGTTGTAATAGACCGGTGTCTTAATTGTTTCAACTTTATTTTGTTGGCAAACCAAACATTCCGCCACAAACTTTTGAATATCTGATTTAAGGCCATCCCAAAAAAATTCCTTCTTAACCCTGTGGTAAGTTTTTAAAAATCCTGAGTGCCCTCCTAAGGGAGAAGTGTGCAATTCCATAAGAATCTTTTGTTTTAGCTGGGAATTCTTACAGAGGTATAAGCGATCTTTGTACCATAACGAATCATTTTTCCAGCTAAATGTATCAGACGTACTGGAATCTTGTTGTAACTTTCGAATAAGTGCCCACACTTCTTCGTCATTCTTCCATTCCTCCCTTGCTTCGTTTATCCAATCTGGTTGGATAATAGAAATGGCGCACAACAATGCTTCCACATCCTCATCCTTTCTTGAGAGTGCATCTGCCACCACATTTTGCTTCCTTTTTTGTAGATGATTTCAAAGTCATAACCCAACATCTTTGTGACCCACTTTTGTTGCTCTTCAGAGGATAATCTTTGTTCTAAAAAGTATTTAAGGCTATCATGATCCGTTTTTACCTTGAAGTGTCTTCCCATTAGGTAGGGTCGCCATTTCTTAAGTGCATGGAGTATTGCCAACATTTCCTTCTCATAAATAGCTTTTCTTAAAAACTTTCCCTTGATTGGACGACTTTCAAAAGCAATGGGTCTTTCATCTTGCATTAGAACAGCACCAATTCCATTTCCTGAAGCATCACATTCCACAATAAAGGTTTTTGTGAAGTCCGGTGTAGCTAAGACCGGTGCTTGGCACATTGCCTCTTTAAGATGTTCAAAGGCCTTTGTTGCTTCCGGAGTCCATGAAAATGCATCTTTCTTCAATAATGTTGTTAGAGGTGCTGCTATTCTCCCATAATTCTTAACAAACTTGCGATAATACCCTGTCAACCCAAGAAATCCTCGCAGATGCTTTATGGATGTGGGGATTTTCCATTCCTTAATGGCTTTAATTTTGCTAGGGTCTACCTTAACTCCTTCATGAGATACAATATGACCCAAATATTCCACCTCCTGGACTC
The DNA here is from genome assembly GCA_031772625.1 of Pinus tabuliformis. NCBI lineage: Eukaryota > Viridiplantae > Streptophyta > Pinopsida > Pinales > Pinaceae > Pinus > Pinus tabuliformis. Next base: position 2,007,585,193 of record CM062818.1, on the reverse strand, counting down.
CAAAGAAACATTTGGATCTTTTTGCATATAATTGTTTCTCCTCCAATAGTTGTAGCACCTTGTCAACATGTTCAACATGATCCTTCCAAGACTTGCTGTAGATTAGTATATCATCAAAAAATACTAACACAAATTTTCTAAGGAATGGTTTGAAAATTGAATTCATCAAACCTTGAAATGTTGAAGGTGCATTGGTAAGGCCAAAAGGCATGACCAAAAATTCATAATGACCCTCATGAGTTCTAAATGCTGTTTTCGGAATGTCTTCAGTCTTCATTCTGATTTGATGATATCCTGAACGAAGATCCAACTTGGTGAAGTAAATTGATCCATGCAATTCATCCAGTAATTCATCAATGACAGGAATGGGGAACTTATCTTTAATAGTGAGCTTGTTGAGCTCCCTATAATCCGGACACATGCGCCATGATCCATCCTTCTTGTGCACCAATACTACTGGAGCAGAGAAAGAACTTTGACTCGGTTGAATTATACCAGCCTCTAGCATTTCTGCAACCATACGTTCAATTTCACTCTTTTGGACATAGGGATATCTGTACGGCCTGATGTTTGGAGGAACACTTCCTGGAATCAGATGAATAGCATGATCATGATCACGCATAGGTGGGAGACCTTTGGGAGTCTCAAATACCTTGGAATGATTGTCCAGGACTTTTTGGAGATCTGGAGAAATAGATGATTCCGATGTGGAAACATCTAGCGAACATAATTGTGCAATTACACCTCTTTGCTCCTTTTTTAGAAGCTTTGTCATACATTAGAGCTGATTATCTTTCCTGGTTTCCCTGCAATACCCCTTAATTCAACTTCCTTTCCTTCCATAGAAAATTTGATGAAAAGTTCTTGAAAATTAAAAGCTATTGTACCCAAGGATTGTAGCCATTGGACTCCTAGTACAACATCAACACCTCCCATTGGAATGGAAAGCATTGGGCTAGTCAATACATATTCTCCCATGGATAGCTTGATATTATGGCACTTTCCAGAGCAATTTATTGTTCCTCCATTTGCAATCATCACTTGACACTCTGGTGCTGGATATAGGAAGCAATTCAATTCTTTTGCTACCTTACAATGAATAAAATTGTGGGTGCTTCCTGAATCAATCAACACTATTACCTTTTTCTTCTTGATTTGTCCTTCTATCTTGATGGTTTGAGGAGTGGTAATTCCCACCAATGCATTACAAGATATGGTCGGATTTATTTGTTCTTCATCTAGGCTTTGTTCCTGGAGTATATCCTCTTCTTTTGACCTTTCTTGCTCCTTTTCTTCTTCCTCTTCACAATCTATGTAGAATAATTTCTTCTCAGCACACTTATGACCTTTAGTGTATTTGCTATCACAACTGTAACAAAGCCCTTTTGCTCTTTTTTCTTCCAATTGTTGTGGTGTCAACCTTATAGGTTGTGGAAGACTAGGGGCAACAACACTTCCGTCTTTATAGTTGTGAGTGGTATGCTTCCTGGTTGCCATAATTTTGCTTTCCATTTTTCTTGCTAACCTGAATGCCTTCTCTAATGAATCAGGTTCCCAAAGGCGAACATCATGTTGGATATTATCCTTTAAAGACCCTATGAACACATCAATCCTATGCTCCTCTGGAATATCTTTTACCCTTATGTTCAATTTTTGGAACTCCTCAATGTGCTCCATTATTGAACCCTTTTGTTTGAGACTTATCAATTGGCTAAAAAAAGTGTTGCTTTTTGTATCCTCATAATGTGCTATCAATTCTTCCGTAAAAATTGCCCAAGTGATAAATGGTTTACGAGAGAAAAGCCATTGATACCATACAAACTGATTTGGTTCCAAATATAAAGTTTCCATACGTACCTTTTGTGTGTTTTGCACATTATTGAGATCGAAGAATTGCTCCATCTGTAATATCCATGTGGCAGGATCCTTGCCATCAAACTTCCTCATATCGATTTTTGGAATATGGTGAGTCTTCGATCCAACATTAGCATCTATGGAATCATGATTAACATTTCTTTTGTTCTCATCATGAGTTTCCTTTAGTACCCTTTCACCCTTAGGGACCATTTCTTGTAGCAACTTATTCATATTTATCTTCAATTCGTCCATGTCTGTCTTCAAATCTATCTTCAAATCATCCATCTTAGCTTCCACATCAATCATCTTAGCTTCTACACCTTTCTTTAAACAGTCCATCTTAGCTTCGACACCTTTCTTTAAACCATCCATCTTAGCTTTTACATCTTTCTTTAAACCATCCATCTTAGATTCTGTTCCTTTTTGTGCAAGGGATAGTTGTTGCACTTGGTCTTCTAATTTTGATATATCATGTTGCATTTCTTCCTCCTCTTCATGAGTCATGCTAGAGATTTCTAGTTCCTTACTAGGTGTTTGCATTTTCTTTCCTCGGGGCATCAGTTACCGATAATAATGCTCTACTATGCGCTTTGAATTCCTTCAAAATAAATTTTCAAACCAAGCTTAAGCAAAAATTTAAGAAAATCTACACACATTTTTTCACTTTGTAGGAGCTCTATATTGCCTCTGATGTATCTTTGTACTTTCCAATCATCAAGTTCTGAATTTGTGAGCTGTAGTAGCCCTATGTGTCCTATTTCCAATGCCACAATTTTGACCCAAATTGGATTCTCCAAGGAAGAGTTATGTGAAATCTCCCACAATTACTTGCTTATAGACTAGTTAAGTAGAGCAAACTTGTACGACATGCCACACGTCACTGTTTCAACCTTTGGATCTGAAACATGCGTACAAGAAACTAAAGTCTGTCCTCTTTTTGTACCTTCTTACGAAATTTCAATCCGATCCCCAGAGAAAAAGTTATGACAATTTTCCCCAGGTCACCTGTTTTGAATGTAATTCAGGAGTCTTCAAAAAGACCAACTTCCTCAGATCATATCTCCGCAACTTTCATGCGAAAATCTCTAAAAGTTGGACCCAAGGTTCAGCGCGATTTCTTCTCAAATGGGTTTTTTTTTCGACTTCTGAAATGTCACAGAAAACAAGTTATAGTAAAAATGCCACGATGGCCTGTTTGGAGCAGCGAAAGCCTAGAATCCAAATCTCTGATACCAAATGTTATGAAACCAGCTCAAGAAAAGATAGAAAAGATAGATCAACGCCTTAGAATTCAACCTCTTCGAGGGGGAAACCTCCTTTACATTACATAAATGAACAATTCTTGGATGATTCAAATGACAAAACCTCCTTTCTATATATAGGAGTCTAAGGAGTCACAATATAATCCATCCGACCTAACAATAATAATATAAAGCCACAAAAATAATAATAGAGGGATTCTATGGGGCACAGTAATAACAATATGGGGGCAATAGGGGCACAACAATATTAATAAGGGGTATAACTACAATAGTAATGGGGTAATCACTAGTTTTATAGGGACCCAACAGAAGGAATGGTACTTCTTCACTCCCCTAGATAGAAAGTACCCAAATGGGTCAAGGCCCAATAGGGCGGCTAGTTCTGGATACTAGAAAGCTACAGGTGTCTAGAAGCCCATCACTGCTAATGAAGGAAAGAAAAGAGTAGGCATCAAGAAGGATCTAGTCTTCTATTCCGGGAAGGCTCCGAAAGGCTCAAAGACCAATTTACGCTTGCACAAATACCGTCTTGCTGATCTTAATAGGCATACAAGGAAGAAAGGTAACTTAAGAGTGATTTATTCTGGTTAGACATGGTTCTTTTTTTGGAGACATGTGTTCGGATTTTGTTCCATACTAATATTCACTCTCCTCGTTTCTTCCATGTTTGGTAATATGGCCATGGGAAATAAAGATATTGAGTTTGAATTACACTTATTTTTATTTTCACTGTAAATTTCAAGAATATTTTATAATCTTATAGATAGATATAGAATGGCTTGCACCAAAAAACCAAGTGAAATATATTTATCAGACATAGGAAAGGGGATAAACATTAAAAAAGGTAGTAGCAAGTCAAAGGATCAAGACTCTTGAGAAGCATGGGAAGTAGAAATGCAGAAGAAGACTTACATAATGCCTCTAGGATTCAAATTCTCCCTATAGAGGAGGAGTTGGTGGTGTATGACTTGTGCAAGAAAGAAACCTCACATTAACTTCATGTTCAGGTAGTAGCAGGTGTGGACCTCTACAAATATGATCCATGGTAGCTTCTAGGTAATATTTGATTTTTCCTCCCTAAGCTTTGTAGCCCAATTCCTGGCATGTGTAAATAGAAACAATTCAGGGGTTACATAAACAGAGAAAGCCCTTATTGGAGAGAAGGAATCGTACTTCTTCACTCCTCGGGATAGAAAGTACCCAAATGGGTCAAGACCCAATAGGGCGTCTGGTTATGGATATTGTAAAGCTACTATTGTTGATAAGCCCATCACTGCTAAAGGAGGAAAGAAAAGAGTAGGCGTCAAGAAGGCTCTAGTCTTCTATGTTGGGAAGGCACCCAAAGGCTCAAAGGCCAATTGTCTCATGCACGAATACCATCTTGCTGATCTTAATAGGCCCGCAAGGAAGAAAGGAAGCTTAAGAGTAAGTTATTTTGGTTAGAATGGCTTGCACCACAAGACAAAGTGAAATATCTTTATCAAACACAGGGCAGGGGATAAACATTAAAAAAGGCAGTAGCAGGCCAAAGGATTGAGACTCGTGAGAAGCATGGGTAGTATAAATGAAGAAGAAGACTGACATTTCCCTCCAGGATTCAGATTCTTCCCTACATAGGAAGAGTTGGAAACAAACAAAACATTTGATTTCGTCTTCTGCTACTGCCATATATTTTCAATCAGTGCTTTTTTGGTGCATTTATTGGCTTACATATTGGTTGATATTGATATATTTTTCTTCATTTTTTAAAAAACATTATTTCATCTGAGTATAATGAATTCATTTTGTAAATGCTTGAAGCTTAGAGAAATATTAAAACGCAAATATACATTTTTTGCTAAGCTTGCAAAAAACATTGATATGGATTGAAGGGTCATGTATCTTCTCTAAAATTCAGAAATCTTCTTTCAAGGCACTCAGATCATCTTCAGAAAACTGACTGTCATAAGAGTACCCATTTGAGGATGGATAAATATGTTCCTATAAGATATGGCAATCCTTGATTTCCCTCCATAACCTTGAACCCTCAGACAGTTGTAGTCCTTCCTTCCTCAAGGTGTCTGATTCACCATTTAATTCTTTGTAGACATTCAAAGCACTCTGAAATAAAAACGGACAAAAAGTTTGAATTCATATTCTGCTACTTCCATTCATCCAATTAATTACTAACAACTCATTAAATTTAGTAACACTTGGTAAACAGATTCTTCTCCCATAGGAAGCTAGCATAATATGAATTTAAAGGCTAATCAAAACTGTAATATGAATCTCGTTTTAGCCTATAAACAAACACAGTTAGAAAACATACATAGAACATGTAGATCACTGTCGAGAACCCCTGTTAATGCTATTCCATTATCATTGAATAAAAAACTACTAGAAAAATAGATATGCTGAATTTTTTTTAGCATAAATAAAAGTAAAACTCTTTAATGTTGATACAGATCTGTTGATCCAGATTTAAACAGGAACACAACAAATTACAGAGATAACCATAAACATAGAGATGCAGCAAAAATAATTCTTCGTTTCATTACTGTGAAATACTGAAATATGCTTACAAACAGAAATGGAAATAAACTAGCTAGGGCGATGGTAGCTTATCACTGAGAAGAGATGTGGTGGATACATGCCTCTGAACTGTGTTATAATGAGGCTCGAAGGCCTATTTATTGTTGAGAAACAATGGAAAATCCTTAACATCCCAAAACCTAACTGTAGAAGATGAAACGCCAAATTGTGGGCCCTGTTTTGGGTAAGTTGATACATCAACTTCTCGAGGTCGTAACTTTGGCACCCGATCTTCATTTGACACGTACAATAGCTTGTTAGAAAGATCTATCCAAGCACTACAACTTTGGGAAGAGAATCATCGGTCCATGGACCCATGTTGCTCCCAGATTTCCCAAAAATAGTCGTTTAGGGCCTCAAAACGGCTTTGGATGTTCACGACCTGAAAGACAGCTAAAAACAGTGAATTGTGCTACAGCTAAGGAAATTTAAAAACTGAAAGAAATAGTTGTGGGGGTCCAAATGGGATAGGTGGGTGGCCACCAACATCCACTTGGATCATTCCTCCCCCCTTAAGAAGCAATGGTCCCCATTGCGTTGAGTTCTTCCATGAGATGAGGAAACTTCTGCTGAACGTGGTCCTTAGTGAGCTATTATGTAACCATTGTTGTGTCCAGTAATGGTGGGAAGCATGGTCGACGGTGGTCCATATTGAAAACTTGGTGCAAGTGAAGGAATGGGGGAATGATGTGCTCCAAATCATTGTTTCCCACAACCATGGTAATGGTGTAAGGACCATGTCAGAGTGGTCAAAGCTTTTGATGGGCTCTTGTAAGGTGTTCTTTTTGTAGATGCAACCAGAATTTGTTGCCCACCTCAAACTTGTGTGGTACCCCTCTGGGTGAAGAGAAGTTGTTCTTGTGTTATTTCATGACCGTATCCCTATGTTGTTGCTGCTGTTGTGTGGAGGAACCCTTCGTGGGGGTCATGGATGTGACAACGATCTTCCCCTTTCTTTGGGAGCGAACCAGACAAAAAATAAATTTCCTAGTCTGTGAGATGAGCTTGCTTCCTTTCTTAGTAGTGATCAAAGAGGTGGCGGTAGGTGGGGCTACCTCTGGTATCCTGTATAATGAATTACAAGAATAAATAATGACATCACGAGGCCTTGACTCATACACATCATGTCCTCTCCACATGTATGGCTGGCCTAATAATACATCACAAACATCCAGAGGTGTAACATCACACAATTCCTCGTCCCTGAAGGGTTTGATGTTGTAGGAAAGGCGACACTGCTTGCGAACTCGAAGATCTCGTTCTTGGTGAAGCCACCCGATACTATACGGCTGCAGGTGTGGTGTAGTCGGTAGTCCCAACCGCTTCGCGATCTCTGCTAAAATGAAGTTCTTTTGGCTGCCACTGTCGACAATGAATTGTAGTGGCGAACCATTCACCCACATTTGTGAGCGGAAACGATGCTCCCCCTCCTCTGGATCTTTGGGCTCATTCTTCTAGATCTTGGCAATGGAAACAGTGGCACTAGGATCTGCATCAATGATTTGCTTCCCTTCGCCATTCACCTTGTCAGGTCTTGACTCAGGGTCGGAACATGCATCTGATTCGGAAGCCTTTAACTCGACCACCTGCGGGTGCTTGGTCTAACACTCAATTCTGCTATGAGTGGGGCTCTTATGGAACTCACTCCACTTTACCATGTCCTTCTTTGACTTCATGGTATTGTTCTTTTCTTGAGGCTTTGAAGGGTTGTCTTGGGTGTTGTAGGGAAAAGTATCCGACTCGGATGACCCTATCCCACTCTAAGGGTGATAGTTCCTTAGCAACAACTGTAAAACAAACTACTTAAGGTTTACTTCTTTATGAAAGCAAAAGAGAATGGAGAAATGCACTAACCGTTGCCTTGCGCTTAATGTTGAATCCAAACTCTTCTCTTTGGCCGCTTGCTCCTAGCTCCTTGTTCTTTTGCTTGCCCAGCTACAATGAGATCCTACAAAATAACAAAGAAGGAAACTACAAGAGGCATGCAATCATAATTGGTTCATGGATTAGTGTAAACCAAACATGCAATCATCACAATATATTATTGAAACAAGAGCACATAGAAGAACCTCAATAGCTTTTATTAATGAAGAAGTAAAGGTTCTGAGAGTATTACAACCATTGAAGGCTCCAACCCAGCAACACCTCCCAGCAGAAAGAATTGCTCCTCTTCACCTCTCTCAAACAATCACCCAATAGCTCAATAGTGAAACCAACAACATATCATTACTTTGCACAAAATTCCAGCCCCCTGAGCTCATAGGAGAGAGCTCAATATATAGATGAATTGAGAAAGGATGAGTCAGCTTGCAACTGATGTGTAGCTGCCTTGTGTCCTCTCTCTCTTCAGTTAATCTTTAGTTGATCTTCAGTTCTTGAGTCCACTTGGTGAACTTTGCTTCCACTTGGAGAAACAGAGCCTCTGACTCATCACAAGGCAAAATCCCTGATCCAAGTGTCATTTTTGGAAGATTCCAAAGCAATGACTCATTGTGCCACTTGTCCCATCTCGCTCAGCGCAGGTGGCCTTTGTTCCACTTGCTTTGCAACGCAGGTACACCATGGAGAAACTGAGTTTCAGCGCAGAAACCTAGTGGAGCACCTGCTTTGATTTCAGGATTGCTTGTTTTTGAGTGTTTTCAGGTGGAGAACTGATCTGAGAGCTGTTGGTTTGCTGACCTTGTTCCTCTAGGGGTAGGAACATCATGTTTAGGGAACTTTGGATCCCTTGGATTATTGACAATTCATGCTTGTTGCTGTAAGGCACAAAATTGTCTATAACATTGGGTCACCTCGCTTTGGATTTGTCCATTGTTCTTTGGATTTCCAGATCCAAAGTCTCACTTCTTTTGTTTCAACTTCTTCTCAATTTTGATAGCATATTGGTACGCCGTGCCGAGTGAGGAGATGTTCAGGAAATATATCTCTTCCTAGATGTACTTGTGTAGGCCACCACGATATTTGAGTACCAAATGCAACTCAGAGTCCTTGATACCCAACTGTGTGCGAAGGGTATGAAAAATGTTTGTGAACTCTGGCACATCTTGGTCCCTTCCCTGTCACAGCATGGTCCACTTTATGTATTTGTCCTCGTAGCTTTTGACAGGGTAGTACTACTCCTTCATGGCATCTCGGAATGAGCTACAAGTGGGTCCAGTAAGCCTGTACATGGGGGGCTGCTTTGAGAAGAGAAAAAATAATCTTTTCCTAACTAGAAAAATACCATTCCCGTAGGTTTAACCATTTATCTAGGACATCTACGTCTATTTGACCCTCGAAGACAGGGAATTCAAAATTAACTTGTACCTTAAAGGGTGTGGCATTTCCAGAGTAGCTATTCGAAGCCGATGCGTCACCTCTAGGTAGCCACTGAAGGATCTGCGCAGTGTTGTGCATAATTGTATTCCTTTGCCACTCAAGGGCTTCTTCGAGCAAGATTTTGATACGATCTCCTACCCCCTCGTCTTTCTTTTCATCCGCCATGGGAGGTTGTCGGGATTTGCGAGGCTAGTCTTGCAAGGGTTTGACCAATTTAATCCCTAACTCCTTATATCTCGACTTCATTGGGGACATGCAAAGAAAAATAGAGAAAAAGAAGACTGCTCTGATACCACTGATCCAGATTTAAATAGGAATGCAACAAATTACAGAGATAACCATAAATATAGAGATTCAATGGAAATAATGCTTCATTTCATTACTGTAAAATACTGAAATATGTTTACAAACAGAAATGGAAATAAACTAGCTAGGGTGATGTTAGCTTATCTATGACAAGAGATGTGGTGGCTACATGCCTCTGAACTATGTTACAATGAGGCTCAAAGGCCTATTTATTGTTGAGAAACAATCAAAAACCCTTAACATCCCAAAACCTAACCCTAGAAGATGAAATGCCAAATTGTGGGCCCCATTTTGGGTAAGTTGGTACATCAACTTCCCGAGGTCGTAACTTTGGCAGCCGATCTCCATTTGACGTGTACAATAGCTCGTTAGAAAGATCTATCTGAGCATTACATTTGGGAAGAGCAACATGGGTCCACGGACCCATGTTGCTTTTAGATTTCCCAAAAAACATCGTTTAGGGCCTCAAAACCTCTCCAGAAGTTTAGGACACGAAAAACTGCTAAAAATAGTAAATTGTGCTACAAATAAGGAAACTAAAAAACTGAAAGAAACAGTTGTGGGGGTCCAAATGGAATAGCTGGGTGGCCACCAACATCCACCTAGATCATCTGCACCCTAACATTTTCTCTTATAGATATTATTGTGTGTCTAGGTTTACAAAAATATATCTATTTCTTAGATCTAGGGATCTCCATGCAAGAGATTGTGCTGCAAGCAAGATCTGCACTCTATTTACCGGATACAAAAACAAATTTACAAAGATTGTTAAAAATATAACAAAACTACCTTATATAAATTTAGCAACTTATATCTAAAATGAAGAGTAAGGATAAACTCATGCTATTCTATCTATAGTTGATTCATGCATGCACACTCACTACTAGAATAATAAAATTAGTAATATGCCGACAATGCATTTTTATGTTGCATCCTAGTATATTGATCATATATGATCATTATGTTGTATGAAATTTACCATTGTATGGCTTTATATAATGTTGTTGTAACAAAAGGTGCCCATAATTTCCATTTGTGCTTCAACCTAGTAGAAGATGATCAGAGGAAGACTATTTAAGAGTCCCTCTTATCAAGAAAAGTGTTCTCCACCAATCCAAGTCATCTTTAACTTCCCTTTGGCCAAAGGTTTAGTCAAAATACTAGGTACTTGCTGATATGTTGGAATGTGTTGTAGAACCACAACTCCTTTATGAACTCTTTTCTCTGATAAAATACTATCTGATCTTAGTGTGTCGAGATTGATCATGAAAAACTAGATTTTTAGAGAGTTTTATACAATTTTGATTGTTATAAAAGTATCCAAATTTTGATTTGTCAGCTATGTTAGTAACTTTCCAAAACCAGTTGGCTTCACAACTAGAAGAACTCACAACCATATATTCTACTTATGCTCAATTGAGTGCTGCATAATTTTGTACTTTGTTAACTACTGAACCTGGAAACCATAGCTGAACTTAAACTGAAAGAGTGCCTTGAAGTGTTATTTGTGTCACGAGAACTATCTGCCCAATCAGATTTTGAAAACCTTTCAATGCCGCCTCTCCATCACTAACATATCTAAGTGCAAAAAGCATTGCCCCCTTTCAAGTATTAGAGGTTGTGTTTTGTGGCAACCCGATGAACTTGCCTAAGCTGCACCATGTACTGAATGTGTTGATTGCAAAACAAATGTTAGGCCTTCCGTTAACTAAGTACAAGAGGGAATCGAATCTATCGATTCCCTATACACAAATGTTCATCAAATCTGAATTAGAATCAACAAAGTACAATAGATTTACTACTGTAGGGGAGTAGATGTGGGTTTGTAGTACATCATTTGAAATCTCTTCAAAATTTCAATTGCATATTAGGGAAGTAGCCATGGTTTTGCCGTCCATAATTTGAAATATTCTAAGAATTTCAATTACATACTTATTCTATCCAATGAACACTTCATCTACACTTTGCTACACCCCTAGATCCACCAAGTAATGCATCATGCCAATGTCTTTCATGGAAAATTGTCTTGCCAATTTTTCCCTTCACCATTTTGTGAATATCTTAGAACTTCCTGTGAGTTTAAGATTGTCTACATATAGGACTAAAACAAGAATATTTGAATGATCAACCAAATAGTAAAAATTAGAATCTACACATTTCTTAGTGAAACCCAAATCTGAAAGTTACTCATTGATCTTGGAGTGCCATGAAAACGGTGGTTGTTTCAACCCATAAAAGTCCTTCTTCAACTTGCAAATATGGGTTTCAAGTCTATTCACCTAAAATCTCCTTTGTTGGTTTATTCGTATACCTGCTCAACCAACCTATTAGTAAATGTTGTCTTTACATAAATTTGATATAAAATCCAATGGAAGGTTGTTGTGAAAGACATAGTAAATCTGATAGAGGTATATTTAGTAATAAGAAAAAAGTCTCCTCAGAACTCCTTTTTAATGGGAGGACCTTCTAGCCACAAACTAAGCTTTGAAATTTTCTATGCTGCTATTTGTTGCATGTGTATCCTTGTAAAACAACATAGAGTCAAACACTGACTTCCCCACAATTCTTCACACTGTCTCCTAGCCATGATTCTTTAAGAGGAGATGTATTCCTCCATGATTGCATTTTGAAGTACTTGCTTCCTTACTGCCTCTTTGTTACTAGAAGGTTTTGTTTCAATAATGGAAGACATCAGTGCAACATAACTAGGGAACGTTTTAGGAGGGTGGCTTACTTGAAAGGAAATAGTTGGAGCACCAACTTACTGTGTTCCCTCTGGTAATGTCTAGATTATCCATCTAGAACTTCTAGTTGGAATTTAACGTTGCATGGATTTGTGTAATGTTGCTGTAATGGAAGGTGCCCAAATCTGCCATGTGTGCTCCAACCTAGTATAATATGATCTGGTGTGTACTATCTAACAACAATGTCACCAAACACTTGTATTTTTTAATTGCCACTGTGGGATGCTAGTTTTAAGAGTATTGTTAGGGCAATAAGCTTGGTGTAGATATTTGATCTTCACCTAAATCTATTTTAAATCTAATACAATTAGAGTTATTGATAATTTGAGATAGGGAACACCTTTGGCTCTCATTTTTTGGGGTACTTTGGCTAGATCCATCAAAGTAATCCCCATGTTCTAGATTTATCCATAGGAGTATGAATCAACTTTTTCTGTGTAGTGGTTGATGAAAAAGATTTGAAATTTTAGAAGGTTGATTTTCCTTAGAAGGCACATTGAAAAATATTTAGACATTTCTATCTTTCCAGATTCCCCATGATACTATTAGAGGAAGGCCTTTGAGATATAAGTATTTCTACCCACTTTTCAAAGCACTCTTGAGCATAACCTCCTTGTCCACAGTCCTTTATCCTTGTCAAACCATCCATTTCAAGTCCAAATTTCCCTTTAGTAAGGATAGAATATCAGTAAGTGGCCTATGTTCTTTTCACCTCTTTTACACATAGACACATTTGCTTGGACTTGATCCATTTATTCTCTAAATAAATTCCAATGTGGGTGCTCTATTTAAGATTTCCAACTACCTCTAAATAATGAAAATTTGAAAGCTTCTGATCCATATGTGCTTCCACCATGAGAGTGTGCATTCTGGTCTATCCATTCTTCTTTATTCCTTTTCCATGAGAAAGGAAATGTCCATCATGGAATCTAATTTTATCTGGTTGCTAGTGAGATACATCAGAAGCTCCTGATTAAATAAACACTGAGGATAAATGTCGTGCTATTTATTCTACAATACTGGTTTGGTTCTTTCAGCCTAGGGAAAATGGGTTTTACATTGTGATTGATTGCGACTTTCTGGTCAATCAAGTGTGATATGTTGGCACTTCATTAAAATGATGAATGCTGATATTTTCGAAGTTGCAGATTCTACACCAAAACTTATGAATAATTCGGAGCTGATGTCTGGCTCATTTTCATCTATTATTTGATGATGTCTGAAATTTGTGAGGTTGTGATGCAAATTTAGATTTGGAAATATAGCCATCATATTCTTCATGAATTAATATTATTTTATTTAGCTTATCTAGTGCCATCTACTACCTATATTTTTTCAAAATCTATCAAATATTTGTTACTGGAACTTGAAAGACCATCTTTGAAGATTAAGAGGCAATCTATGTTGGAAAATCTGTCAATTTGGCATTATGTAAGTGCTTTCTCTTTATCTTCTACTTTTGAGAGACATTTTGTTTACTAATTTTCATCTTCAATAATTTTTTATATGTCACAATGTTTTTTGAATTTATGTCTTACAACGTTTCCTTTGCAATATCTGGTGCAATTGCTAGTATATACTAGTGCAAGATATAAATCAAATGGATATAAATCAAAACACTTATTCCTTGATATATTAAAAATGTATTATTATTATTATTATTATTATTATTATTATTATTATTATTATTATTATTAAAATGAATCAATATATAAGTTAAACATACATACATGTAAAAGAACAAAATTATTAAAAATGGAGCTTCGCCCCCACTTTATGATGAAGATATTTAATATGTAAGTATGCTTTGTTAAAATACCATAAGGCAATACAATGGTTGATCAATACCACATGCCAAAAAACCATAACTCATTCCATATGATACTTGTTCACATGATATTATTTTCCTTAATTAATCAATTTAATTGAAAGGGAAAAAACTCATAACTACTTTGGAGATAAATTTTACCTTTTAATTTTTAAATACTAATAAAAATATTCTATGAAGATTGAATCTCTATCATCCAACTAATAATTATTGTATATATAAATAATGATTTTATATTTTCGTAAAAATAAAAATAAAATTAAAAATTAATACATGAGCCTATATAAACGTATCTATATATAAATGAGTTTTCATGTATTTTTATCTGACTTTGATATATATATATATATATATATTATATAATTTAAATTATATTGAATACGTTGCAAATATTGGCCATTAAAGTTATGCCTAAATATCTATATATAAATGAGTTTCATGTATTTTTATCTCACTTTGATATGTATATTATATAATTGAAATTATATTGAATACGTTGCAAATACGGGCCATTAAAGGTCATTAAAGTTATGCCGAATAATTTGTCTCGATATGGAGATATGGAGGAAGTAAAAAAATTAAGGCACATGCATTCAACCCATGACAGTCACCTCTCCCTTGGCTCTAGGCTCCACACGGAGAGAGACTTACGGATAAGAGATAAGAGTTTCCCTTTCATTGGTGTACACTTTAAAGTTTTTCTTTACGTTTCCTCAATGTTAGATTTCATCAAGTTTCTTAGTAAATTTATATGGTTATTGAATAATTAAGTTATTAAATTACGTAAAATTATATGTAGTAATTTGTAATAGGTTTGAAAAAAAAAAATTAAGATTTTTGTTATTTTATAAAGATGTAAGGTTTGGGGTTGAAGTATATCTAGAAAATAGTGTGAGAGGATTTAGCTGATCCAAAAGCAATTTATAATTTACAACATAAAAATTAAAGGAAATAGTCACCTTATTTTCTTGAGTGAAGCTAATCTTTCACCTATTCAAAATGTGGCTATGTTTAGGTATCTAATGTATTAGAAGAAACTTTATAACATGGAAGCCAAGCGGTTCCTCAAACTTGTTTTTAACTCTAGCCAAAAGCCCCGCGTTTGGCTCAAAAGATGTTGGCATAAGGATGTTCAATCTTTGGACGAGGAGATTATCTTGGAAAGTAAATATAATATTGAAAATACCATTACTTCCAAATTTAAATATGAGTTGTGGGATGATAAGGAGCTAGGGGCGTAAGGATGACCTAGTCCTTTCTGGGATAAAGGAGGAGATTATCTTGGAAAATAAGGATAATATTTAAAATAGTGTTACTTCCAAATTTAAGGATGAGTTGTGGGATGATAAGGAGCTAGAGGGGAAAATGAAGCTAAGGTATTATATGGAAATCATCAACTTCATTCTTGCTAACAAGAATTATTTTTCTGTCTTGAATATACTAATATTAAAGAAAAAAAATGAACATTGCAAAAATTCAAAACTAAATAAAATTTTAAAGAATCTCAATTAATCTCTTACCTTCTTAAAGTCTAATAAACCATATTGATAGTCTTAGACTTTAATCATCATACTCATCATGATAATATTTTATTTAGTAATTTAATTTTATAAATTATTTTATTTTAATTTATTAATTAATTTTATTATAAAATTTATATTTGTTTTTAATATTTTAATAATTTTATTCTTTATTTATAATATTAAATTAATAGCTCAGAGGTTGGACAGAAAAAACTGATCGGGGTTCATGGCGGCTAGGGTTCAAAACTAATATGCAACTTCAGGCTGCCCTCCCAACTCTTACAGCTACAAGACATACTACAAAATGGATAAAGGAGGTGAGCGAATCATGGGTAAACCTGAGGGGGAGGGAGCAGAGCCTCCCCCAAATGACAACGAACAGGTTCCAATGCAGGCGGAAGCCTGCAAACAAACAGTCCACAAGGAAATAGAAGAATGACAAGTTATAAAAATTAAAATAGAATAAAGAAATTAAAATAAATAAAAAATTAATAATAATTTAATAATCATAATAAAAAATAATTAAATATAACAAATAAATAAATAATTAATTAAATTAAAAAATATATAATTAAACTAAAAATTAAAAGTTAAAGAAAATTAAAATAGAATTAATAAATTAAAATAAATAAATCATAAATTAATAATTAATTAATTAAATTATATTAAATATTAAACTTTTATTAAAATATATAATTAAATTAAAAATTAAAAGTTATAAAAATTAAAATAGAATAAAGAAATTAAAATAAATAAAAAATTAATAATAATTTAATAATCATAATAAAAAGATAATTAAATATAACAAATAAATAAATAATTAATTAATTTAAATTAAATTAAAAAATATATAATTAAACTAAAAATTAAAAGTTAAAGAAAATTAAAATAGAATAAAGAAATTATAATAAATAAAAAATTAATAATAATTTAATAATCAGAATAATCAAGTAAATAAATAAATAAATAATTTAAACTCATTAATAAAGTAAATAAATCATTATTGAATTCAATTAATTTTTTATTGAAAAATAAATAAATAAATAAATACATTGGCCGACCTATTTTTTATTATCATTCTTCAATAACATAGATATATATACCCTAAACCCAGCTCTTGGATACATCATTGATTGAAGATTATCTATTGTCGCGTCCCGTGATGATGGACTCACTTGGTAGTCCGAAAAATTGGGTTCACAAAACTCTTCAACAGGTCATTCCTCCTCTATCTAAAACCATCTTCACTTGTATGGATTCCCTATTTAACAAGGACAAGACTCTCAAGGAGACAAAGAAAAAGTTAACGAGGTCCCCAAAGTGACCTCCACCACATGCAAGCCAGTTGCAGCCACGAGACCAAAGATCGAGCTACCGAGCTGTAGGATCAACACACAAATCCAATATATGAAGGATCATGCCCTGATAGGGAAGTTTATTAGCTTTTGGCCCACAGAAAAAGTGTTGCAGGGATGGATCGCAGCCAAATGGAAGCTGAAAGGTCACATTACCCTGCAGTTAGGACCCAAGGGATTCTTCACAGTGGTTTTCAACTGTCTGGAGGATAGAAATAGAATCATTGATGGAGGGCCGTATTTCTTTAACGCCGTTGGCCTGTACCTCAGAGATTGGGTTGAGAGATTTAACTCGGATAAAGAGGATCTCAGTTGGGCTCCGATCAGGATCCGCCTCTACTCCCTCCCTTTAGAGTATTGGGATGAGGCATCATTACAAGATATTGACAATGGTCTTCGCGAGTTCGTCAAAGTTGCAGAGGAAACTAAGCTTAGAAGATACACCTCATATGCACATATATGTGTTTATATGCACCTCAACAATGCCCTGCCGGATGCGGTAAGTCTCTTTCATGACGATTTTGAATGGATCCAATCTATTGACTATGAACATGTTCCATTCCGCTGTAGGAAATGTCACGCTCTTGGTCATCTATTTCATGATCGCCCATCTAGCCTGAAAACCTCATCCCCTCCTCCTTCTGGAAAATCAGACACTGATGGATTCACCAAAGTCTCCCATCACACAAAGAATCTTAGAAAATCTAGATCTCATCCCAAGACCACTGTTGATAACCCCCCCAGACCGAGTACCAGGAATAGCTTCGAGTCCCTGGCTCAGCCAGATCTAAACAATCTTGAAACCCCGGCTCCCCCTAAGGAGCAGCCCAAGTCAAAATCTCACTCAGCCTCCACCAGCACAGTGATTCCTCAGAAATCAAAGCAAACCGTTGACCTTAGTTCTCCATCTCCCAGCGATTTTCCCGCCTGGCTCACTCAAAATATGGAGGTAGATAATGAGCAGACCGCTCTGAAGGATACAAAAGGAAATACAGAAGAAAGGAATGAAACCCAGAATATGGAAGAGGAACCAGAAAGCATAGATATAGGAGACCTGGATATTCTAGGCTTAGAGCAAGCCTGTAAAACAAAAAGTTATGACAAAATTCCAGAAAGACAGTTGGACAATCTAGAAATAATTTTATCAAGAGCACAGAGACAGTGAACCCTTGGAATACAGCCTGGAAGCCAATGGGATGGAAAGATCCTCAACAAAGACAACAAGAAAAGAGGAAGGAAAACAGATCTTCAACGAACCATTCGCATCGGGGAAATGCTAGTGGAATCCGGAAGATACTCCAAGCTCACGAAGTACTATACCACCCTCTCTAATATCTCATCATGAAGCTCATCTCATGGAACATTAGAGGGCTTAACAGCCCCGGGAAGTATAGATCGATAAAAAGCATGATTCACCAAGAAAAACCAAGCATTTTCTTCATACAAGAAACCAAATGTAACTGAGCAACTCTGGAAAAAACCATGGCCAAATCTTGGCCAGGTTGTACTGCAATTGTCGTAGATGCATTAGGGGCATCAAGATTTCTTGCAATCATCTGGAATGCACAGACAATCACGCTCTCCAACTTACACGCGAACAAGCACTTCATTCAGACTTCGTTCCATATAACAGGGACAAATATCCATGGGAATTTAACAAATGTTTACTTTCCCCACGAAGCTACTCAAAAGTTAAACATACTGAATAATCTATCAATAATCAACACTGAAAGGACCCACCCACTCTAGATCATAGGGGGGGACTTCAACATGATTACCAAATTAGATGGAAAAACGGGAGGCAGAAGCAGACTAGATAAAGGAAGTTGTCATCTAAAGGACTTCATCCAAAATAACTGGCTCATTGATCTACCCTTCAATAATGGAGTTTTTACTTGGAACAATAAAAGAGTAGAGCCTCATCAAATAGACTCATGATTAGATCGATTCCTTCTCTCTGATAATGCTATCCATTTAGGAGGAGAGCTCTTAGCCTCAATTTTTCCCCTCACAGGTTCTGATCATTGGCCAATCGCACTCCAATGGACCAGACCAGGCAATACTACACATCAGCCCTTTCACTTTGAAGCCTTCTCGCTGTCACATCCAGATTTCAACAACTTCGTCAACACGATCTGGAAAAGCTTCAAGCCTTTGGAGGGATCAAATATGTTCCAATTCCACCAAAAGCTAAAAAGTCTCAAATTTCATATCAAACAATGGAGCCAGTCTACCTTTGGTAATATAATCTAGGCACAAACAACACCAAATAAAGCAATGACAGGACTGCAACAGAAAATAATCATAGAAGGGCGAACAGAGCAGCTTTCGGAGCAGGAAACAAATCTACAATCTCAAATCCTTGAAAGAGACAAGCAAGAAGAAGTTCTTTGAAGGAAAAAATCATGGGTCAGGTGGCTAAAGGAAGGTGAAAAGAATACTAAGTTCTTTCACCACTCTACGATCCAAAGGAGAATGGCCAACACCATTACCCATATATAGAATAGACAAGAAGAAAAAGTTGAGGACCATGCAGCCACAGACCAAGAAATTCTGACATACTTCAAACAAGTTCATCATGAGACTCAAACATATAGGACGGAGGCCATTGATAAAATAATCCAATCCATTCCAAATATCATCACTGAGGAACATAATCAATTGCTCCTCTAGCCGATTACTTTACAGGAGGGGGAAAAAACGGTCCAATAGCTAAAAGAAGGAAAGGTGCGAGGTCCTGACAGGTTTACCTCTAGCTTCTTTCACAATTTTTGGGAGATGATCAAATTGGAGGTCTGGCAGGTTGTGGAAGAATCTAGAGCCAACAGATGGATGCTCCCATCTATGAATGTCACTTTCATTAACCTCATTCCTAAAGAAGCGCACTCTAGAGCCCCTGACAAATTGAGACATATAGCGCTGTGCAATGTCATTTACAAAATAGTCTCCAAAGTCATTGCTTCAAGTCTTAAACCATTGCTCCCTTTACTGATCTCCCTAGAGAAGTCAGGGTATGTGGAGGGCCGGAAAATCACGGATGGCATTATCCTAACGCACGAAATCATCCACTCTTTGAAGCAGCATAAAAAAGCAGGTATGCTACTTAAGATAGATCTATCAAAAGCATTTGATAGTCTAAGCTGGAGTTATATTCAAAAAATGCTAAATGCCTTTGGTTTTTCCCCTCCATGGGTTAGATGGGTTATGAGTCTCATTTCATCCACCTTCTTCTCCATCCTCATCAATGGAATTCCTTCCTCCCCCTTTCATCCTTCTAGAGGTATTCATCAAGGAGATCCCTTATCTCCCTTTTTGTTTGTTATCATGGCGGAAGGTCTGGGTAGATGCATCAAAGATGCACTTCACTCACAGCAACTACGAGGTCTCTCCTTTCCCAACTCCCCTCCCTTCACCCATCAGCAATTTGTAGATGATAACATGCTTTATGCGCATCCTTTAGTCAAAGAAGATCGCAAGTTAAAGCTTTGTTAAACATTTTTTCAGCTGCCTCTCGAGCTTCTATAAACCAAGCCAAATCTATAATTTTCTTCTTTCATACCCCTGCAGTTACCCAAGTCTCCTTTGCTCGAAGTCTGGGTTTCTTGATAGCCGCTCTTCCATCTAACTACCTAGGAGTTGCCCTTACTGATGTCGCCCTGAATCATTCCACATGGAATTTTCTCCTTGAAAATTAGACGCACGTCTCTCTTCCTGGACCGTCAGATCCCTCAACTTGCCGAGTCGGCTCGTCTTAATCAAATATGTTCTTCAATCTATGTCGTTGTATCTTTTCTCAATCTTAGCAGTGCTTAAATGGGTTCTCAAAGAAATAAAAAAGATCCAACGATCCTTTCTATGGCGTGACTAAGGTCAGAAACGCAAATGGGCTCTAGTTAAATGGGAAAAAGTATGTCTTCCTAAGCACTTAGGAGGGACTGGGCTCTGTGATCCTCATCATAGAAATGCTATTATGGGAGCACGTATCTGGTGGAACTGGCTCACTGCACCCCACACTCTGTGGGCCACTCTGTGGATAGCCAAATATGCCAATAAGAGACCTGCTGAGGATCTTCTCCGACTCACTGATATAGGACTGGGTTCATTATTCTGGAATGCAACAAAGCAACATAAAAATCTAATTCAACAGCATAGCTTCTCGGAGGTGAGGGACGGTACTATTGCGAGATTCTGGGAGGACTCCTGGCAGCAACAACATCAATTAAAAGATTTGATTAATCCTCACCAAATTCCCAATTGGGAAGCTCACAGGTTTGATAAGATCAATCAATATTGGAAGCCCACCCTATCGCATGGCTTCAAGCAATGGGTCAATCCTGATCACATTATCCAGAATGGCTTGGAGACAGATAAGTTGATCCTCGGAACGGAACTCTCCAATTGGAAAATCAAATATTCAGAAAAGAAGGATGTACTTAAATGGGGATATGAAGACATGGGAATGCTCACAACACATGAAGACTACAACATAATCATAAAAGAATCTGCATTCAAAGATCCACTGTGGACAACTATCTTAGCTCCCAACTTATGGCCAAAGGTGTCCACTTTCCTTTGGCTGCTTTGTCAGAACAAAATCCTCACCTGGGATAATCTACAGAAGAGGAAATTTTGTGGACCTTCCATCTACCCCAATTGTAATCAGGAAGAAGAAACCACTTTGCATCTCATGAACACATGCCCTCTAGCTCATAAGCTCTGGGAAAAAGTCAGTTTTAGATGTCAAAGGGATAGCAGAATCAAGGAAGACATCCCTACCATTGTTCGCAATTGGGTAAGAAATCCTTATAAGATCAATATTCTTAACTCCTTATGGAAGCTTATCCCCGACCTGCTTATGTGGACTATATGGAAGGAGAGAAACAAATGCATCTTCAAGAATTAGTCAATGCCTATGGACATCATCTAGAACACTATCTGTCAAAACCTCAAGGAAACTCTTCTACTCCAATCTTGGCATGACGACGACCTTCCCTCACTGCCGCAGGAAAAGCCTATTTGGGACAACTGGAATCTACATTGGAATCAAGAATTGAAAATTTCAGCCAAAACTATAGCAAAATGTCCAATCTCAGACAAATGGATTCCTCCTCCTCAGAATGTGTACCAACTGAATTTCGACAGAGCCTCAAAAGGCAATCCAAGTAAAGCTGGGTTCGGACGAATTTTTAGAGATCATAAAGGGGCCATCCTTCTAACTTTTCTAGACTCGAAAGAATGGGACTCTAATAACTCAGGAGAGCTTGAGGGGTTATGGCAAGGACTCCTTTTAGCTCATTCACATGATTTTTTACCTCTCATCATTGAAGGTGACTCTCAAATACTAATAAATATGGTGAACAAAATTATGCAGGGGACTCCCTCAAAAAAAATTGGCAACAGTTGGAGACTATCTGAAAGACTGGAACATTTGAAGATTGGCTCAGAGCCCACAAAGCAGTTAATTTCAAACATATTCGCCACGAAGGCAATAAGGTGGCTGACCTTCTTGCCAACATAGGGGTGGAGAGTAACACTACTCTAAAAGCTAATGAATTATCTTCTATAGCAACTCATTCATGGATGAAGGAATTCAATGAAATAGTTGAGAAGGAGAAGACTCAAGAAGGTACTCCTAGTCGTAGTAATTACAGGGATACTGGTAAGAACACGATGGATGAATCCCTCTTCACCTTTGCTGCCACACACCCTTCTGGTGGTTCGATTTTTGAAAGGCCTGCCATGCAGGTTGCAATGACAATGGTGATCGGTGATTAAACGAGGGTTGTCGATCGCGTATGCGGATCGACAGCCCAAACCACATCGGCGGATCGCAGAATGGGGAGACCAAAGGGCAAGGCCTTTACATATAGCAATATGTGATTGCGATCAGATCGCATTGCAATATCACATCGACAGAAACCAAGGGGCGGAGCCTATACACCTTCATATGTCTGATGCGATGATGCGGATCGATGGCCCAAACCACATCAACGGATCGCAAAATGGGGAGACCAAAGGGCAAGGCCTTTACATATAGCAATATGCGATTGCGATCAGATCGCATCGGCGGAAACCAAGGGGCGGAGCCTTTACACCTTCATATGTGCGATGCGATGATGCGAACCCGATGGTATTATTAATATTATTTGATAATATTTGAGGTCCACAGAAAATCCAGTTTCAATGCATTTTCAAAATATTTCGTTATATAATGAAATAACGAAGGTGGGGGAGAGACTCACGGAGGTGGGGGAGAGCCACACGGACGTGGTGGATGACATGGCGGAGGAGTAGGCTTACCCAATCATCGAGGAACCCATTGCGGCTGACCTCAACTAAGGTGACGTGGGGTCTAGGCAGGGGCTGCCTCATGATAGTTCGAGGCCGGCTGTGGCTGCCTAGGTGTTCATTATCTGGTCTTTTTTATTTTTGCTAGTGTTGCTTCGGTTCTGGTTTCCTATCTGGACTAATTGTCAAGGAACCATCTTAATGTTTCTTTTGTGGGGTCTAGACTTGAGAAGTGATACCATTTTTGAGGTTTGTGCTCTCACTGCACTGGGTTTCCCCAATGTTGGCACAGTCTAGATTTTGTTGATACTCTACGATACCTTGGTCGAGGCCTTATCCTCTTTGTATCTTTATGTACATATTAATAGATTACTTTTACTAAGAAAATAAATATTAAAAAATAAATTTACCCAATTAAATTGAAACTAACAATATAATTAGTCTATTTAAAAGTAAATAAATTATTTACCAATTTATTTGAAGTTAAAAGCATTTTGTAGAAGTAAAAATATCATATTTTACCAATATGATGTTTGAATCAAAATACTTACTCTACCACTATGATTTTCATGAACAACAAATACATTAATATCAACCAATGTTGTTGTCTTCTTTTCTATGAATAACTATTAATGTTGTTGTCTTTTCATCTAATTGGATTGAGTTTTATGAATAACTATATATTAATTGCTGTTAATTAGGATTATTTTGACTAATTAGGGAGAATGGTTGTTGAAGAGTGGCAAGTGTATAATGATAAGAAACATTTTTGTAATAGATAAAAAATATATTTAGTTCTGACTTTTATAGGTTAATAAATTATAGTATATATTAAAATAATTGACATTGGTATGAGATAAAAATAACCGATTTCGGTTTTGAAATAGGTTTTTATTGGTTTAAGATTAAAATCACTTGCATGCATGGAACCCGTTTGTAGCACGACAAAATCACCCTCGTGTGAATGCGTTCATATGTCAAAAGACCGAGGCATTGCAGTTGGTTTAGATTAGGTTTTTTTAATTATGTTTATTGGAGTTGGCATTTGAATGCGTTCATATGTCAAAAGACCGAGGCATTGCAGTTGGTTTAGATTAGGTTTTTTTAATTATGTTTATTGCACTTGGCGTTTAGAAAAATATATGTTTATTGGAATTGGCATATTTTCAAAAATTATGTTTGGACTTGGGCACAGTGAGGCAGCTATAGGCGTTTAAGGGTCGCAACTTGCAAGCAGTCTTGCTCCGCCCCCCAAAATTCAGTATTGTCCCCTTCATCTCGTGACACATTTGAATTTACATTTAGTACTTTGTCTTTAGTAGCTTGACTTGGTGTTGAAAACATTTAAAAAGAAGAAAACTGCACAAAGATGGGAAAGGTGACAAATGTGCTGGGCAGGCACTAGAAAATATGCAGTGGTAGGGTCTATCACAAGACATTTATGCAGTGGGAAAGGTGACAAATGTCTACGTATGTATTGCTTACTCCTTGCTGTGTGAGGTGACCTTAAAGTTTAACATTTTTAGAAAATGTACGCTAGCCAGGGACTAGAAGATCTGCGGTGGGAACTTCTTTAATACTTCCAATTTAATGTTTTATTTAATACATTGGCTTGGACTTTAACAACATTTAAAATATTGGACTTGTACGGAGTGGGAACCTCTCTCCTAAGACATTTAATACTTCTACATTAATGTTTTATTTAATACCTTGTCTTGGACTTTAAGAACATTTAAAAAAATAAAGAGCAACATTGAGCACACGAAAAGAGAAACATGTCTCTGTCGGGCTATTTTATTAAAACACATGTTTAAATTCAAAATCCATTGTGTGATGTAAATGTATTATCTATTATCTACTTGACTCTATTGCATCCTGACCCGTTTGTAGTGTAGCGAAATCACGGTACTAAAACGTGGCTTTTTTTAAAGATTAAATCGTATAAAAAAGTTATTAATATTTGTATTTATTTGTTTAATTAATTTTTAATAATAAATTTATATAGATATTTAGTCACAATTAGAAATATTTAAGAGAATGAGTGGCCATTCTCAAACTTTGTTATCAAAAGTACATTATAACCTTTCAACCCACAGCGGAAACGAGAATTATAAAATTTCTCCTTTCACTCAATTCAAATTCTATTTTTAAGCTACTAGCTCATTAAGATATTTTTGATGATATAAATTTCATGATTATTTTTTTAATTATTTATTTTATTATTTATGTAAGATCTTAAGTTTTATAAGTTTTTTGTTAACACTAAAACCTCTTATTAAGCCATAAATATTGAATAATTACATTTCTATTGTTATGTTGGATAGAAATTTTCCTTATACCATTTTATTATAATTGTACCATTTATATCCTAAATATATAGTAAGGAGACCTTGCCTTAGAATCATCAAATATTTTGTTATACATTGTATTTATTGTAAAAGGAAGCTTCCCATTCAAAGTTAATTTTAATTATTGTTGGACACCTAATCCTCTAAGGGTTAGTGTGGAAGCGGAATAGATTAAGTCCATCCAAGAGACCTTGGGATGTGGAACCCAACAGTCAAACAATGTACTATAAATGTATATGTTTTGTTAATAAAAAAATTATAATCTCATGTTTTATTTTTCATACTCTTTCTGCCATGTGTGTGTTTAACATGGTATCAGAGCACGCGTAATCCTGCGTTGCATAATGTTAGGGTCCCACCCTAACCCCCTTATTTATGTCATGGGATCACGTCATAGTCAAGAGTCAAGAAAGCCCATATTAATATTTGTAAGTGGTTGACCCGCAATTAATGACGGGACCACAGTTAGTTGCAAATGGGCGGTAGTATTAGATAGATGGTAAATGGGCGGTAGTATTATATAGATGGTATTAATAAAACCCACGGTATTGGCCCGTGGTATTGCATGTATGAGTCATATATAAAGGATAGAGACTCCCTGCGAGGAGTATCGTGTCTTGTTTTTGTAATCGAGCTCTGCTCTATTAGAGGTTGCCCCCTCGAAGAGGCCTGTGAACATTTCTCTCTGAATAATAAAATCATTGCTATTATGTGTTCTGGGTATCTTTTCTTCACATATTCTGTGTTCTGGGTATCTTTTCTTCGCATATTCTGTGTTCTGTGTATCTTTTCATCGCATATTCTTTATTTTGGGTATTACTTTGCAGGTTAAGAGCATAAAAAGTGGTATCATAGCACTTTCCAGGGCTCGGTGGGATCTCCAAATTTTAGCAAATTTTTTTTTGGCTAGAGACGTGTTCCGGTGTCTTTAAACCACAGGATCTGTCGTTAAGCGCATAAACCTGCGGATTTGGAGAGGCATGCACGCAGGAAATACAAGAGGTGGTCACGTCTGTTGGACTCCCTTGTAACCCCTGTGGGTACCCCTTCGAGTGGTAGCGCATTAGACAGAACCGTGCACGAACTGTCTTCCACGTACCCTCTGGGTATATAGGAAGCCCCCTAGCTCCCTTGAAACCTCGCCATAGATAAACCTTCGGCCGTCTTGTGGCTACAGTACACCGAGAACAACACTCGGAGAGATTACTCGCCTGTACGATAGGGTAGTCGGGTTGTACAGCTAAGGGTACGGTCGATCCTCCTTAGTTACAACCCTGAAACATTGGGCCGAGTACTACTGTCAGACCCTTATGTATATTGCGATCTGTAGCACCTGACACTCCTCAAGACCATAGTTCCCTTTCTATCGGGGGATCACACATCATCTATTCCAGATCAGCAAGTGCAGCAGTAGCAGACATCAGTCCCGCAGCTCCATCAGATCAGCAGCAGCAGTTGTTCCACCATTCAGATCTCTCAGATCCACCAGATCCACCATTCAGATCTCTCAGATCCACCAGATTGGAGTAGTTGTGAAGGGTTCCTATACCTGGATATAATTTTCGCAGGACTTTTGGCGGCATTGACATTTTGAGGATTTGGCGACTGCAGTATTGATCAGGAAGGAAAAAAAAAGGTCTGAGATCTTCCGGGGCGCTTATTGGTGACCTAGCCCATCAGAATCAGGACGACAAGCTGAGCAAGGTGGTACCATTCAATTTCTTAGTAAAAAATTTTTAGGCGGTCCCAATTTTTCATCAGGTTGGTGTATGGTAGAAACTCGCGCTCAAGCGATGGCCAATGAAAGGATCGACAAAATTGAAGACCATGTGAACTCCCTCCAAACCGCGATGAAGAATATCGAACTTGAGCTTAAAGGAATAAGTCACCAGATACATGATACACTCCCAAAGGGCAAGGAGCCAGCCCACGAGGAGGCGTATAATGGCCATGAATACCATGAGGGTGAGTCTAGCCACTCTCATCACGTCTGGCACACCCATCCACCACCCAGTCAGCGACCTCCCAAGTTGTATATGCATAAATTTGACGGTTCTCGCACGTCCGCATGGCTAGCACAAATGGAGCAGTATTTCCAATTGAATCATATCATAGATGAGGGGACTAAGCTTATGGTGGGCACCATGTACTTGGACAATGAACGATGGCAATGGAAGGAATGGCATCAGCGTTGCAATGGACATTTTCAGAATTGAGCCCAATTTGCCAAAAACCTTCGCAGTCGCTTTGAATAGGAAGACTCTTTTTTGGGGCGTCTCACTAAGCTCCGACAGACGGGTACAGTGGAGGAATATATTACTGCTTTTGAAGCCTTAGCCTTCCACACTAGGGGTCTCACAGATGAGTTCTACATGGAATGCTTTATCAACAATCTTAAAGAAGCCATCAAAGCTCAGGTTCTACTCCACCACCCTCCCACATGGACAGAGGCTTGCCAGGTAGCCCGTAAGGTGGAACGTGCATTAACAGCCCAATCCAGCCGCCCCAACTTCCCCGCTAAAGGTCGTCCCTCACAGGCTCCCAATACGACTCAGACACTTAAGATTCAAAAGGTGTCACCTGCGGAAATGGCCGAAAGAAGGAAGCAAGGACTATGTTACTACTGTGATGAAAAATATTCCCCGGGTCATAAATGCAAAGAGCACAAGTTTTTTCAAAGAGATGCCACTGACTACAACTCCACCGAGGAAGATCCACCACTTGAGGAACCAGAGGAGATCGAAGAAGATAACCAAAAGGAGATTGTATCTGATGAACCAATTATTTCGCTAAATGCATTGGCAGGAATTTCTTCCCCTCAAACTCTCAAAATCAGGGGTTTTCTTAAACATCGCCCAGTAGTAGTCTTGATTGATAGTGGAAGTACCCATAATTTCATCCATCAAAAGATCGCTGAAGCAGCACATTGTTTCGTCCGGGCAGTTTCTAACTTCCAAGTCCAGATTGCAGATGGGGGCACAATGAAATGTGAAGGTCGCTGTGAAAATGTCAAAATTCAAATGGGGGATTATCAATTGAAAACCCACATGTTTGCAATACACATGGGGGGTTGCGACATTGTCCTAGGCGCGAAATGGTTCCGCACTCTTGGGCCAATCACAATGGATTTCCAGGAGTTATATATGAGTTTTAAGCAGAACAACTCCACACATACCCTCCGTGGACGACAGGCGGGAGCCCCCTCTATCATCAGCTCGCATAGGATGGAAAAATTGTTAAAAAAGGGCCATCATGGAGTGGTAGCTCAATTTAATGCCATCCAGGTAGTAGACACCATGTCTCAGCCAATTCATCCTGAGATGCAACAGACTTTAAATAAACATCGGACGGTCTTTGACAAGCCTCATGAGCTTCCACCCTCGCGAGGGGAACATGATCATAGCATCACATTGGTTCTAGGGGCCCAACCCCCAAATGTGCGGCCATACAGATATCCGTTCACCCAAAAGAATGAAATAGAAAAAATCATCAAGGAATTGTTGGAAGCAGGTGTCATTCGTCCCAGCATTAGTCCTTATTCATCCCCAGTGGTCATGGTCCTCAAGAAAGATGGGGAGTGGCGGATGTGTCCCGACTTCAAGGCCCTCAATAAGTTAACAGTCAAAGATAAATTTCCCATCCCGGTGGTTGACGATTTGCTGGACGAACTCAATGGGGCTCAATTCTTCACTAAGTTGGATCTTCGCTCAGGCTACCACCAAATTCGCATGAAGGAAGTCGACATTCCCAAGACAACTTTCAGAACTCATGAAGGCCATTATGAGTTCGTGGTCATGCCATTTGGTCTCTGTAATGCCCCCTCTACTTTTCAGAGCCTTATGAATCACCTCCTCAAACCATATCTCAGAAAATTTGTCCTTGTCTTCTTCGATGACATCCTCATCTATAGTGGCACTTGGGCGGCACATCTTCAGCATGTAGATCTACTCTTGCAACTGCTCCGCACAAATAAATTATTTGTCAAGATGTCTAAGTGTTCGTTTGGCATGGAAGAAGTTGAGTATTTGGGCCACATTGTGGGGCGTGAAGGTGTCAAGGTGGACCCCAAAAAGATCCAGGCAATGCAAGAATGGCCTCAACCTAAGACCTTGAAAAGCTTGAGAGGATTTTTGGGTCTCACAGGCTATTATCGTAAATTTGTCCGCAACTATGGCCGCATAGCGAAGCCCCTAACTCAACTCCTAAAGAAAAATTCCTTCTTCTGGAACGAGGAAGCACAACAGGCATTTACCGCTCTCAAAACCGCCATGTGTTCCACTCCCGTCTTAGCACTACCTGACTTCACCAAATCCTTTGTCATTGAATGTGATGCTTCGGGTACAGGTATTGGAGCGGTCTTAATGCAGGAAGGGCGACCATTGGCCTTCACCAGCCAACAACTAAGTGGGAGGAATATCGGCTAATCTACCTACGAGAAGGAAATGATGGCCATCTTACATGCAGTTGATACCTGGCGACCTTACTTGTTGGGGCGACGTTTCAAAATCCGCACAGATCATCACAGTCTTAAATATTTTTTGGAGCAACGCCTATCTTCCCCACAACAAAATAAATGGTTAGCCAAAATGCTGGGATATGATTATGAGATCATTTACAAGAAAGGGAAATACAACAGTGTAGCAGATGCATTGTCGCGCCAATTTGAGGAGGAAAGTACTCTGCTCGCAATTTCCCTCCCCATTCCAGACTGGATTGAAGAGGCTCGCAGAGAATGGTTTTCACATCCCGGGCTCTCCCAACTCATTTCTCAATTACAGGTAGATCCTAATTCGAGCAAGGGCTACTCATGGCAGAATGATATTCTTCGCTACAAGGACAGAGTCGTAATATCACCAGCATCCACCCTCAAAAGTCGCATTTTGGTAGAATTGCACTCATCTCCCATTGCAGGACATTCGGGCTTTCAGAAGACGTATGCTCGCACCAGAAGATCATTTTTTTGGAACGGCATGAAACAGGACATCCTTACTTTCGTAGCAGAATGTGACGTCTGTCAACGCCACAAAGGGGAAACCGTGAACACACCAGGCACATTACAACCATTGCCCATTCCGGCGTCAATTTGGACGGAGGTGTCCATGGATTTCATTACAGGTCTTCCAAAGTCTGGGAACAAGTCAGTCATCATGGTGGTTGTGGACCAACTGTCGAAGTATGCTCATTTCTGCGCCTTACCCCAACAGTTTACACCAACTTTGGTTGCTCAAACTTTCATGGATCAGATCTTCAAATTGCATGGCATGCCCACTTCTATTTTGTCCGACCGCGACCCGATCTTCACCAGTAATTTTTGGCAGGAACTCTTCAGAATAAAAGGCACTCAACTCAAACTCAGTACTTCATATCATCCGCAAACAGATGGTCAAACCGAAGTCATCAACAAATGTCTAGAAACCTACCTTAGGTGTTTCACTTCAGAAAAGCAACACCTTTGGGTACAGTGGTTACCTCTGGCTGAATGGTGGTATAACACCAACTATCATGCCACCACCAAAATGACTCCCTATGAAGCAGTTTATGGTCAACTTCCGCCTTCCCCTACTTCTTATCTCACGGGGTGCTCCAAAGTACAAGCCGTGGATCAACTCCTACAACACCGAGCAACCATGCTCGCCCATCTGCGCGAGAATCTTCATCAAGCTCAGAACCGTATGAAGCAACAGGCCGACCAACATCGCTCAGAGCGCCAATTTCAAGAAGGGGATCAGGTCTTTTTGAGGCTGCAACCATATAAGCAAACATCACTCAAAGACAAGGGTTGTCAAAAGCTCTCTCCAAAATTCTACGGACCATACCAAGTACTTCAGCGCATTGGAGAAGTGGCTTACAAGTTGGCTTTGCCACCTACAGCAAAAATCCACCCAGTTTTCCATGTATCGTGCCTCAAGAAAGTGATTGGGAACAATTTCCGAGTTCAAACCAGTCTACCTGAATTGGACGAAGAAGGGTCAATCTGGCTTCAACCTGAACAGATTCTAGACACACGAGACAAGCACCTGCGCGGCCGCATGATTAAGGAGGTCCTCGTCAAATGGAAAGACACCTCTCTGGAAGATGCAACTTGGGAACCAACCACTATTCTTCAGCAGTTTCCGCAGCTTCAGCCTTGAGGACAAGGCTAGTCTTAAGGGGGAGGGCATGTTAGGGTCCCACCCTAACCCCCTTATTTATGTCATGGGATCACGTCATAGTCAAGAGTCAATAAAGCCCATATTAATATTTGTAAGTGGTTAACCCGCAATTAATGACGGGACCACAGTTAGTTGCAAATGGGCGGTAGTATTAGATAGATGGTAAATGGGCGGTAGTATTAGATAGATGGTATTAATAAAACCCACGGTATTGGCCCGTGGTATTGCATGTATGAGTCATATATAAAGGATAGAGACTCCCTGCGGAGAGTATCGTGTCTTGTTTTTGTAATCGAGCTCTGCTCTATTGGAGGTTGCCCCCTCGAAGAGGCCTGTGAACATTTCTCTCTGAATAATAAAATCATTGCTATTTTGTGTTCTGGGTATCTTTTCTTCCCATATTCTGTGTTCTGGGTATTACTTTGCAGGTTAAGAGCATAACACATAATTACTTTGAGCCATTTGTTTTATGGCCTTTCTGTGCAAGTCATTTCTACCATCAGTTCTGCCTTTCTGCGTGTGAGAACTGCCATTACTATTCTTGCTGCATATTTGTCATCACTGCCCATTAAAGGAACCATTACAACCTTTTTGCGTATTGGTGTCACTGTTATATTGCTAGCTATAACATTTAGTTTTGTCAACCACGCCAGGCTAGTGTTGTGGTGTAAGGGACAAGAAACACGCATGATTAAGGGTTGTGCAATACTGAAAGTTACCTCTTTTGCTCTAACTGAACTGCTCTAGCATGTTCAGTTGCTCATTCTGCAATACAATTTATAAACCGCCTTTATCAGACTGATATGTGGTGCATCCAACCATCATTCGCATGATGCGTTGTGCGTTGGAATATCATGGTGTGTTGTGAATTGTTTGAGGTGGATTTGATTTGCATCTTGTTATGCGTTGTCTGAGGCCCTGATGTGTGTTGTGCAACACTATGTCGCATTATAAGGTGGAATCGATGTATTGAAATCCATATGCATTGAAATCCATGGCCATTTTGCTATATTGTTCATGGTGTCGTCTGTGTGAAATGATGTGTTGGTTGATTTGTGTTGATTGGTAGAAGACTCTAGTCACAAATCACGGTTAGAAAGATAACGAGTTCCCTTCAAATTCTGCTGGTAGAATCTTGAGAATAGAGGTCGTATTTTTGGAAAAGAGACAAGGTAGATTTCTAATTCCTAATGGCACCAATTCTCCCTTAAAGGAAATCTAATCTCCCTCTTGCATCAACGCAACTATTTGCATGGTTCTTTGAGAACAAAGGACAAACACCTATACCGTGGGAAGAATCACCTTAGTTTTGAGTCGACTTTCTAGCTGAAGGGACGAGATGAAGGGACTAGATTCTATCAGTGTTGAAAGCCATATCAAATTTTGAGTGTGAAGTTGGACCTACGTCAGTAAGGGACCTATTTTATGAAGTGATTTATTGGTGGTTTAGGGTTTGCTGGAAATTATCTTCAGTTTGGGCATGTTGTGACTCTCTTCGGGCTTGTGGACTGATTCCTAATCTACGTTTCACTTGTATGCTATGTCTTGAAGTTTTTAATACCCTTAAAAGTGTCCATGTGATAAGCTTAAGAAGACAGATTTAAGAAAATCGATTTTATATATGAGTTAAGTTTTCTTTAAGAGGACTTATGGTCATATTAAAAATGGTGGATTCATATATGCATTGGAATTATATTATCTATATATATATATATATATTATATCTATATATATATATATATATATATATATATATATATATATATATATATATATATATAATATGAAAGAAAGAGAGTACATTGATATTTTTGAAAAAAATAGGAGTAGCAAATTCATATTCAACGGCAAAGCTTACAGAGCCTTTCTCTTGCACGGGCAGCAGAAACAAATCGGACACATCAGAAGCACCTGAGTGACGGGGAAATTACAGCGGAACCATTTGGAATGAGGAAGCTTCTCACAGGGTCCCTCTTCTGCATCACGTATTAGCCTTCTTCATCTGTAGATTTCAAGGGAGCCCGATAATCCAGAATTGCCGTTAACTTAAAGCCCTCTTCGTTCCACTGGAAATCGAGCAAAGACGACCGAATCGCCTCCGCCGGAGACCATGACTGCTGTGAAGGGAAAACAATGACAATAAAAATCACTTTGTGTGTTGCTGTGTAAGGAAAGCATTCCACCAGCTTGTGAGACTAGACTATAGTGCGGCTACAACATTTTCCAGGCTTCTGGAAACTACGCTTGCATTCCCAAAGCCATTATAAGAAGAGGAACTGTTATTGAATGCTTTTGTCAAGGCTAGCGTTTCAAGTCCCACAAAAACGTTTATTGAAAGACCAAAGAATACAACATAGGACACATTTTACTACAGAACAAACGACTTGCTCGAGTTGGTGCTACGTTCTACTGAGACATGCATGGATTCTACCCATGAATTTAACCTCAGTGATGCTTCCAAGCATCAATAACTGGAATAGATTGAATGGTTAAGTCTTTAGCGGGATGGATTTTGGTTTCTACACTGAGGGCAGTAGATAATGCTGAACCAACAGATGATCTCTGAGAGAACTGATTCAAAGTAGGTTTGGATGACGCTTTCACATCTTTACTTGAACCTTTTTCTCTATTACTTGATGTAAAAGCAGAAGTCAAGGCAGCCAGTGCAGAAGATTTTCTAGTTAAGCCACCTTTTCGAAGACCATTCAAACTCTTAGGTGTTTGTTTTGTATTTTCACTGGATACAACATTAATGTTTAATGTTGTGTACTCAGCTTTTAATTTCTCAACAGCTAGAATAGGCTTTCCTTGGAGAATCACAAGTTTCTTTTCAAATAAATTCCCCTAGACCACGGCCTTGAAAGAATCCCATGCAAAATATCTTGTGAAGAAAGATGGTTCATTTCCCTCAGTAACTATGTAAAGCAGAGTATGTAGATACAACCCTTCAAACACCACTGCACTCTATGTGCATTTTTGTCCAAAAAAAATAATACATTTTTGTTGCTTTAGTTTAGAATTTCCATGCTGACCAATCCAAATGAAAACCTCGTTGTGAGTATCCAATACCATGATATCCTCCGTCAACAAGTAATCTTGAGAAAAGTTGAAGACTTTCATAGGCTTCAATATTCCTTTTTCAAATGCACAAGCATACAAAATTACCATGCCAAATAAGAAATGATGTCCTAGTTTGCAACAAGAAGAAATAGGTAGAATTCAAAGATGCTACAACCAGATCAACTTGAATTTCTTTATAGTAATTGGTGCTTGCTGGTTGCATACTAGTCAATTGGTGCACATTTATGAAGGATATTGTTGTGTACTGTGAGTGGGTATTACTTTTCTGCATTGAGTAGTAGTTGTGATTAGTTTTTAAGTTATAATTCTGACATTGATAAAAAAAATGGCCAGAATCAATGAAGTATTAGAGTTCCTCAAAACTCTAATATTGTCTACTACTCATGATACATTAAAAGGCAGCAAAGTTTTTCTCACAAACATTTAGGTCCATCTACAAAATTCACAAGAGAAAATTGATCTTTTACAGCTCGAATCTCAGCTACAGCAAGAATAAATAAAACAGAAGAGTCATCATTCTGAACCTACTTCTTTAGAAGATTGAAACAGACTCCCATAAAGCAGCAGTTGTACATGCAGATGCAGAAGTTCAGTTTGCACTTCCCAAGCCCATCATCAAACCTTGGGAACAGATTGTCCACAGCAAGCACAAAACTGGTCTTGGATATGACAAGGATGTGTCCTTTCATATTCTAGACTACTCCAAACCAATTTAGTTTCAAAGTGTTGGATTCCTTCATGACATTTCACCTCTAGCTATTCCATATTCTACAGCTCTTCCATAGCAGCCACAACTAATTTTGAAATGCCAACACTGTGACCAAGTTGGCCATCTGAAATATCACTATTTTGATCTTCATCCATGTAAGCACTGTCATAAAACTAGTCATTCTTCAAACAGATGCTTCAGAAACAAGTCTCCTGCAAGAACAAAGATTCATCTTGGATGGATCGCTTCTAGGCAATGGGCATCAATAGCCAAGAAGATATTTCAATGGCATGTCAAAACTTGTTCAAGAGTATTGAACAGTCTTGCAGTTGAGATTTCTCCATCATCTCACCTTGTATCTGACAAGGGGAAATGATGTTCATCTACAAGCTTCAAAGCCACATCAACCAAGCCTGAGCCACAACCAGTCACACCAGTTTCAGAATTGTAGCGAGAGACAAATATGCCCCTGAGCATGCCTTAAGTTGGTAATTTGGGACACTCCCTCTAGTAGAAGACTTCAGCTTCTTGCCAGTTTCGGAAGAATTCTAGGAATAGAATTGGGGACACTTCCTCTAGCAGAAGACTTCAGCTTCTTTCCAGTTTTGGAAGAGTTCCAAGAATTGCATTAAGCATTCCAGAGTTGGTGGTAATCCTTAAACCATCATAGGTTGAGACTTCCCTTTTCAGGTTGAAGTTCTCCCTTTTATGCGGGGTGAGACCTCTCTTTCATGGTTGAAGGTTTCCCTCTTCAAAACAATAGGAACACTTCCTCTAGCAGAAGACTTCATCTTTCTAGTTTTGGAAGAGTTCTAGGAATTGCACTAAGCATTCCAGTGTTGGTGGTCATCTTTAAACCACCGCCCTTTATACCAACATTTCAGAGAGCACATTCAGCCTAGTGCTGCCATGCAT
This sequence comes from Pinus tabuliformis, assembly GCA_031772625.1. Lineage (NCBI taxonomy): Eukaryota > Viridiplantae > Streptophyta > Pinopsida > Pinales > Pinaceae > Pinus > Pinus tabuliformis. The sequence continues at coordinate 2,007,548,936 of CM062818.1, read as the reverse complement.
TTTTTGCACATTTTGTATTACAACTCTCTTCTTGGACTCATACATAACCCTTCAGATTAAGGGGGGGAATGTTGGACACCTAATCCTCTAAGGGTTAGTGTGGAAGCGAAATAGACTAAGGAAGTCCAAGAGCCCTTGGGATGTGGAACCCAACTGTCAAATCATGTACTATAAATGTATATGTTTTGTTAATAAAAAATGTAATCTCATGTTTTATCTTTCATACTATTTCTGCCATTTGTGTGTTTAACAATTATTGGTCTCTTATTATTTTTAAGGTGAAAGTTTCATTAACATTTGGTATGAGAGCTATGATCATAGAGCTTTATTACTTCAAACAAGTCATGTGGGCATTTTAGCTATAATTTATCTTTTTTACTATGAAATTTTGATTTGATTGAGATGACATCTCATTTTTTTTTAAATTTGGATTTTTTTAATAGTTTCAAAAGTATACCATGTGGAACCAAGGATTTGTGAATGGTTCTGAAATCAATTTCATACGAGTGATCTTGGAATTTTTTCTAAAATTATTTTTATAGGAATATTAATTCATTAAAATTTTTATCATATTGAAGAAATATCTCAAGGAACATCGGGTAAATTTTTTGTGCTATGGTTCACTATAACTTTTTAGATATACTTTTTAGAAGTTAGGGTTTATGAATGTTCCTCAAAAATGAGTGATTATTGAATTTTCACTATAATTTGTTTTATAGGACACTTAAGATTATAAAATTTTCATAGATCTAAGGGGACATGCCAAATTACCTCTAGTGAAAATTTCATAATCGAATTTAAATAATTGGACGAGTGGCACACTAAACAAGTTTTCTCTTAGGAAACCACCAAAAATCAACAAGCTTTGGAAAAGTTAACATAACTTTCACTTGTAACATCAAATTTTAGTGAGAAATGTAGAATGTAATGAGCATATATCATAGCATTGTATGTCAAAATTTTAAATTTATAAGGGTTCAAATTTCTGAGATATATCAGGACAAATGTTTGTTATCCAAGGAGTCTACAAACTAGTGTTTTGAATGGTACTTAACTCACAATTAGCAAAAAATTCATTAGAAGATCTCTTTTTAATGATCCAAAATTTGTGACAAAGAGGAAAAATAGAGGCATTATTATTTATTCACGTGGCTCCTAAGGGTGATTCAAAATTTATTTCACCAATTAAACCTCAAAAAATATCATCCTTGAATCATGAAGAAATATAAGATGACTAGTACTAGGTATCCATCTTGGAGGATCAATTGTGATACATGGGACAAAGGCTGAAGGAAGAAATGCAAATGTCGTGGAAGAAATAAAAAAGAATCGGTGGAAAAGAAAATAAAAAATAAATACAAAATTTCAAAGAAGAAATATAGAAATCCATGACTAAAATGGAAAAATAAATTAAAAAATAACAAACCATGTTATTACATAAAAGGGATATAGATATCTAGGAAAATCATGAAAATAAAGAAAAGCATGGTGTTGAAATTCAATGACAAGTATTTTATCACAACTTGAGAGAACAAATATTGAATCATAGAACCATAATCATGACTTTTCTATCCAATATCCACAACATTAGGGCTTGAAGCCAATAGCATTGAACTACTACGTTCTAAAGATAATTATGAGGAAGTTTGATGGTAATGATATTATAACATGGATATTCCAAATGGAGAAATACTTCGATATACACCAATTGATACTTCGATATACACCAATTGATGACCTTACAAAAGGTAAATATAGGAGCCATCTATTTAGAAGAAGATCAGTTTATACGGTATCAATTCCTTTATGAAAGGAAAAAGGATTATATTGTATTTTAATCTACTTTTAAGCCAAAATTGATAGCACATTTTGGGGGCATTAAGAGAAATACATTTTCTAGTCAATTCATAAATATTCAGTAGAAATTTCCAATTAGATAACAATTAAACAATTCCAAAAGTTGAGCCTTAGGTTAAGGAAAATTTTATCGGGTAATTTGTTATACCTCTTTATGGGAACTTTAAAGGATCACATCCAATATGAGGTGTGCATCTTTGAACCTAAATCCCTAGAGCATGCTTTTGTTCTAGCAAGGATCGGTGAAAGTAAAAATATAACTACTAGAAAATTGGGCACTAATAAGTATAGAGAACATAATGCCCCCCTTCCTTAACTTACATGGTTGAAACCTTAGCATATGGATGAAATAAGAGCTCAGGGACTACGTTTCAATAGTGAAAGAAAGTATAGTAAGAGGCATAAATGTCATGAAAAAAAATTATTCTACACAAACTGTGAAGATGAAGAAGATAAAGAATTCAAGCCATCATATCTAGAACTAGAAGAGACTACAACAATATCTTGTCATATATAGGTTAGTATTATTACTCCACAAACCCTCAAGATGTAAGGATATATCTAAAAGAAAAAGGTAATAATGTTCATTAATTTAGTTAGCATACATAACTTCATCAATTTCAAATTGGAAAAACTTCTTAAATACTTAGTATATCTGACACCATAATTTCATGTAATGAATGCAAATGGAGGCACCATAAAATGTTTAGGGAAGTGCCATAGTTTTAAGCTAAATATGGGGGAGTATTTACTAGATAATCCAATGATTGGAATGAAAAAGGGTGGTGCTAATGTCATATTAGTGTCTAATAGTTTCAATTGCTAAGAACAATGGTCCTTAAATTTTAGGATATTTTTAAGGGATTTTTGTCAAAAGGAAAGGAAATTGAGCTTGTAGGCATCCAAGGGAAACCCTATAAATTGATAAGCTTTAATAGCTTAACAAAATTGCTAAAAAAGGCATACCTTAGTGTAATTACCCAATTATGTTAATTTGATATTCAAACATCTATATACCCTTCCCTGTTGGATCTCCAAAAAATTAGCAACAATTATTCCAAGGTATTTGCAAAGATGCCTAAGCTTCCACCACCTAGTCAAGATAATGACCATGCTATTCATTTGCAACCTAGAAGCATACCACCTAACATTAGGACTCATAGGTATTCATATGCATAGAAGAGTGGGATTGAGTGTATGGTTCAATAAATGTTAGAGGATGGCATCATTCAACCTAGACAAAGTGATTTTTCTTCATAAGTGGTGATGGTTATAAGAATAAAAGGTTCATGGCATATGTGCCTATATTAAAAACAAGTCAATAAAACAACTAACAAAGTCACCATTGGTGAATTATTAGGTGAATTGCATCGACCAAGTTTCTTTATGAATTTGGATCTCCATTTTGGATATCATCAAATCAAAATGAGGTAAGAAGACTTCCCCAAAAAAACCATTAAAACACGTGTTGGGTATAATATATGGTATATTATTGTACCAACATTTAATTGTGAATGTGGGATCCATGGAGTCACTTTGAGACGCAACACTGGAAATGCCAAACAGACTTTCAAAACTTGCAAAACAAAACCCTAATTTGTATAGAAATTGTTCACTCCTTGAATTCTTGCACCTTACTCTAATTGATCTGAAAATGGGTCATTTAGGCTTCTTGTCTAACTTACAAGAACCTCTCCCACTTCCAAAGCTTCAATATTTCCCAAGTATTTATGATTAACCAATGCAGAATTAAATATGTGCTTGAAAATAAGGTGTATGTTTGTCTGTTTTAAATTGTTTATGTGCTTCAAGTTGATGTGCTTAAGCTGATATAAAAATACATATAACAATAAATAATTCATCCACAAAACAAACACATAAGACAACTATTTAATTAGGAGTTCACCCAAAACTCTTGGGCTATGTCTCCGTGAGCTCTCGTCAACTCGACTAGGCTCTATGGGATTATGGTATATGTCCTTTTACAAGCTCCTCGCTCAACTCCATTGGTTTACACAGAACACAATGGGTTTATACACCATCTTATCCCTGGATCTTGAAGCTCTCGCCTTTCTGGCTCTGCACTCTCGGCTCTGGCTCTAACTCTTAGCTCTAGCTCTTGGTTCTAGCTCTGGCTCTTCGGCTTTGGCTTTGGCTCTGGCTCTTCGGCTCTAGCTCCTCTATGCTCTCAATAGTCCTCCAGCTCCCTCAGAAACCTTCAACTCTCTAGAATTATGCTCAACCTCCAAGCAACTCCAGAAACCTCCCTCAGCTGCTCTGTGCTTCAGCTTTTGCTGGCCTTGCTTCTCCCTTTGCTTCTGCCTGTTCTAAATTGAGCTCTCTACCTCCATTGAGGTACTTTTCCAGCTTTTCGGTTACCCTAGCCATTTCTCTGTGTATCATCATCTCTCTGCGCCTCTGCGGCTTCCCTGCTCCTTGTCAGTTCGACCGGCCATTTCGCTCTACAAATTCCTGGCTTCAAAATGCATCATTGCCTATAAAAAGTCTTGCTTGCAGTGTGGCATGAGGGTCTAGAGCGGTTACAGAGGTTTTCAGGGCCTTCTCTTAGGCAAAAACTGAAAATTTGAGAAAATCCCATTACACAGAGAATGTCTGCAAAATACACTATCGGGCATGATTTTCTGACTTGAAATCCCATTCAATCTCCCCTAAAATCCCTACTGGGTACGCCATTAGGCATTATATTGCATCGCATGTGTTTTGGGTAAAATCCCAAATACATGGGAAATACGTGAAAAACCCGACAAAGCGCTTTCTATCGGACTTCAAAATTTATCGCATCTGCCCTATAATCACATCGAGTCCACCTTTGGTCGCTAACACAGGCCCCGCTATCGATCTACAGGATCTCTGATCCAACGTCCAATATGCGATTTTGGGCAGCTTAATGGTATGGAGGTTACCCGTCCGAAACGATAGTTTTCCTCTCTCCTCTACCAGCCAAGCGTCGTTCATTGTATGGGATCGGAGCTGGCCCAATACCATGTACCACATGAAGCCCGCCCCACATCCCACTTATGGAACTCAAATTTGATAAATTGCGCCTGTAATTCCCCTTCGGGTGTATTTTCTTTGTATTTCGGTTTTTACACTGAAAAGCCTTAATACATAGAAAATCCCTTTTACAGGAAATTAAATTTTATTAGGCCGGGTTTATAAAACCCATCGAGTCTGGCTTGTAATCACCCCTTATGAAACATAGATTTTAACAAAGCAAGCAAAACAAGAATCTAAAGAAAATTAAAAAGTAACAAAATTGTAGGATAATCAACTTAATAAAAATCCTAAAATGCGTTTTGCGAATATTTTTATAGAAAGGGTCCCCATTATTTGAAATGAACAAATAAAAAATGTGTAGTTTTGTTTTACCACAACAATGGCGACTCATCGGAGAACAACCAGTTATCTCTGTTTGATATGAATGATATTTTCCTAAAATTAAGGTAAAAATAATTAAAGAAGAGAAAATTGTTTTTTGGAATGCTTGACTAGGTTCATTAATCTGAATAATAGCAAAAATCATCTTATTGTAATTTTTCTTCAAATTCCTAATAAATTAAAATATTTCAAAACTTTATATCAGTCCTTAATTAGTTGTAGAGATAAAGCAGGGGTCACTTTATAGCTTAGCTTTTAAAATATATTCATTTGTTACAAGTAGAGCGACTGCTGCTAGCAAACATCTATAGTCTTGACAGGGTTACCTTTTAATCATCGATGATTGAGAATCCCATCTATTTAAGAATTATTAACCTAGAGATAAACCCATTGGTATATGTTTATTTTATTTTTTTTAGTTTGTAAAAGGCATTGTCCTGGTTTGGTCGCCAGATATTTGACAATTCCATTCACTGGTTATAATTGGATTTAACAAGTTGGCTCGTCATGAGACCCCTTGTCTTATAATTTTTTTCAATCATAAGCCATTACCTTGGTTTGTTTAGCAATGTTGGTAATGTCAGCCTATTTTTTCCCTATGATCATGGTAAGCAGGCTCATGATGAGACCTCTTATCTTTTAAGTTTTAAATATATTTTTGGATTACACTATATAAAAATAAGGCTTTTTTAGACAAGGAGAATCATTGACTCCTTAAGAGTTAAGAATGACAATTTCAGAGTTAAAAGTGCTTTGCTGTAAAGTCTCTTTACTTGGTTAAAAATACATTTTCTTTACTTATAATAAAATTTTGAAAGATCTTAATAAAATATTGAAATCTCAAAATGATTCCAATTTTGAGGAAAAAGAAAATTTTCAGATTTTATGATACTTTTTCAACTTCTCTTGATTGGTAATCCCTTCCTTAAGTATGTCTACCTTTATAATAAGAAAAACAAACTTTACTAAGAGATTTTAAGAAAAACCTAATAGGTGACTATTAACAATTTTTTCCTATGTATGCCGACCGTTGTTAGGTAACAAGAAGGCCTTCCATATAAATGATGACAGAGTCACCAATATTAAAACTGAAAACCAAAGGAAAAGAATTCTTGAGTTAAAGTGAGGAAAGAAAAATCAGCAAACAAAAATAAAAATGAAGAAATTTAAAAGTGGAAAGAAAAATCTATGTTTTGAAAGAAACTCTAACAAGAATGTTTATATCAATATCTCAACAAAATGAAGTAAATTAAAATAATCATGTAATCATTCCTTCTTATGTCGAGATTCAGAAAAATTGTACCTTGTGTTATCACTCAGGTTGTTCCCTTTGACTCCTAAGGGAATACGGCCGAGGTAACCACAAACCAATCTTTGGATTGCAGGTCCTAGCCTACCTGCAATAAGAGAGGGCTCTCTCTTTCTGATTTAGCTTTGTTTTGGGAATTTTAGGGTAGCTATGAAATATTGAATTTTGTTTGAAGTGTGGTTGAATGATAGGCTCTAAAGAGGGGCATGCAATGTTCAGAGAGTTTTATTCCATTGGGCAATGGGAATCCATGATTGTATGTTGCTTGGGGTATGTGATAAGGATAGTGTTACTGCAGAGCTAGACAGGTATCCATGAAACAAACTTTTGATTTAAAGGAAAAACAGTAAGAACCGACACAATGAAATGCAATGAAGATTTATTTCACTGTGAAAACGAGTATAAAGGGTTGAAAATTTATTCAAGAGAAGTTAAGAATTCCTGAATAGATTTCACCATGTAAACTTAGAGAAAATGGGAGCATTTAAGAATTCCACATTTATAACTAGTTCTGAAGAAAACATAACTAGCAACAAAGATTGAGTTTAGGGTGCCTCAATGGACAAATCCTAAACTATTCTTTTTCCTTACTGCTAAGAGTATTAAACATATAATATAGATGGTTTCAGCAAACAGAGAAAATACAAAACACAGTTTAGAAGAAACTTATTGTATCACGAGATAACACGGGAATCCTGCAGTAGCCAACAATCTCATCACAACATGTCCAAGAAATTCCAAACTGAAAACACCAACAGCTTCTTGTATTCAACTTTGAGAAGATACAGCGGAGCTCTCCAGAATAAAATCAACAACCCCAAATAAGTTATTCTTGGGGATATATATACAAAAGTGTTTCACAAAATATCTGAAAGATGAGTCATTAACTCATAACTTTCTTACCAACTTTCAAAAATAGTAGATACAACAGTTATTACCATTAAAATATACAAACAACAGCTGTTCATTTCTGTCAGAGTTCTTTGACTTTGCAGCCAACTGGGCCGGCCGAGTACTTTGCATCCATTTCGAGGAATTTCGCCTTTTGCTGCTTTATCACGGTGTGACTGCTTTAGCCCCATCATCCGCACTCGTTTATTTGTGCCAAGTCATTATCCTTGTTATCCAGCTGCTCTTTCTATTGCCGCCCAGGTAGATTGAACATGTGAGTCTTTTGAAAATGCTGACTCGAGATTGATCAAAAAGACTACAAACAAAATTTGATTTATCAGAGCAACGTTTCTATCATGCCTCTTCACCAATCTTCAGTAGGAAATTGGTGTCTCTGTATTTTAATCAGAGTTTCATCAGCTTCAGTATATTTGTAGTAATTTGGAGGCACTTCAAAAAGGTGCTTGATCTCATGCTCAATAAAAAATAAATTTTCCAACTTTTCATAGAGAGTCTGCCCAGATGGGGGCCCTGTTTCCTCTGAAATGCTTGCGGGTACTGTTATTTGATTTGCTGCATAATTGTTGACCCTCTTGGCATAATGTTCATGTGATAATAATCTTCCTGCACTAGTTACGAGGCTAGGAAGACCTCTGTTATGCAATGCTGTGATTTTTGCAATAAATTCATTTACCTTCTGTCCAATGTCTGCACATAGTTCCTCAAGGTGAGCACCCTATTTATTAGTAAAATGGTATCAGTTATATCTCTAATACCAATTCCTTCTAGCTGAAGGCCAGTGCGATTGTTGAGGACTTGAATCATTCTGTTGGCTATTTCAGGCATATTCCCCAGGGATGTCGGGGCTCTTTGATTTTCTACTTTTGCCCTGCTCAGGAGATCCATTTGCTCATGGATTGTTTCAATGGACTGCCATTGGTCTGTAATGGATTGACCAATGTTAGCCCATAGAATCTTCTTGATTTCACCTATAGTTTTATCCAGAGTAAGTTCTTTTTCTAACTCCTTTATCCTTTTCTCAAGAGCTCTTATCTCCCTTACTCTTTCAGCCAAATTCTGCTTGGATTTGTCATGTTTCTCTTCAATCTTGGCTAACTTTTCTTTAGCCTCTTTCAGTTCAGCCATCTGTACTTCTAGAGCTTCAAGCTCCTTCATCATATTCTACATGCTAAGGCTGGGTACCTATTCTGATGCTACTACCTGTGTTGTCCCTTCTGATGCTAGTGCTGAGCCTGAAGGGCCTGCCTCCGTTTTTTGTCCTGTGGGCGGAGCTGGTGGAGCTATTATTTGAGGAGTATCCTCAATATTTATGATTGCTGGTGGTGGCCGAGTTGCTTTCTCTTCCTGTCTTTGCTTTAGGTTCGCCTCCAAAGCACTCTCTGTATCCACCAATCTCTTATGTAAGGTCAAGAGTAGAGAAACCACATCTTGGTCTTTCTTTTGTTCTGCAACCCCTTCAGTGTGAGGGTGATGAGTAGGTGGTATATTGATCTTCTTTCTTAAAGATGCTATATCCTCATCTTTTTTCTTCATCAAGGCCTGCACACCGTTAGGATCATTTGGATCATGTCCTAGTTCTATAATAATTTCTTCCAAGGACTTGATTCTATTGTCCTTGGCTTGAGATGATGCCTTTTCTAGTTCCAGCTGAGCAGCAGTATTGTGTAGAGAATTTTGTAACCTGTGTGCCAATAGAGTTTTATCAGCCAAGGTTGAGTAGACCATCTCCCCGGTTTGCTTGTGTAGCTCAATCTGATCCATGGGGTGGATGTCTTTGGCAAACACTTCCAAGTTAGTTCTGATGTAGTCTGCCGCTGACTGAGGATGCTGCATGGTAGGTCTAAAATGACTGAGAGTCATTTTCCCTTCTTGAATATCATAGGCTGACATGAGTCTCTCCTGATTGGTTGGTGCAATTCTGAGAAGTTAGTTATAGAGCTGGTATCTAACCGGCTCATTTCTTGCTTTTATGTCTGTGAACTGCTTTTTGATACTAGATTCTGCCTTGGTTCGCTGCCTTGAAGAACTTACTTCTGCTCCTCTTTGCATTTCTTGCTCTTGTTGTAAGGAGCTTGCCGATGTTTTGATGCTAGGAGGGAGCATAATATCAGTTTGTCTTTCAGGCGTTTTCTCCTCAGAGAAGGGATTTAGCCTCTGTTGCTTTTCCCCTGGTTGATTTGTTGAAGTAGTGAGAGGAGTTTCTTCTTACCTATCTCTTTTCCTCATTCTTTCTTCATTTGCAAATGTCTGTACAATTGTAGTTTCAACTGTTACCTCTTGCCTTGGAGAGATTTTCTCTTGGGTTTGCTGCTCTATGGAGGCAAGTGCCTCAGCCATTTCTTCTTGCCACTCTACTTGCTGCTCTACTTGCTGCTCCAAATTGGGAAGTGACTCCTCTAGTTATACCTCTTTGCCTTTAGCTATGTTTGCTGCTTGACCAGCTGCTTGGGCAAACTGTTGGGGAACAGTGGAAGATGAGGCACTTCCTCCAAGATGCCGAGTGGCTGGAGACCAAACCTGTCCAAAATGTTCCAAGTCAACTACTTTTTCTAAATTCTTAATTTCTCTTTCTCCTAATTCTTCTTTAGAATAATTCTCCATTAATGTGCCTTCTCTCCACTCTAGTTGATTAGCATATTTTTCAATTTGTGGAATGCTAAAATGATCATAGGTAGCAAGCCTATACTTGATTCTTTTGAGGCTTATGAAATGATTAGGGTCATATGGTGCCCAATAGAAGCTTGTTTTGAGCTGGAGGGTTTTTAGGATCTTGTCTGCCTCTCCCCAAGCTTCTTCTCTCTTATTAAATATGAATGGACCCAGTTGGTGCTTAATTTTCAACTGTGCTTTCTTATTTTTGCTATGAAAGTGTACCATGTCTGAATTGCCAAATTGCCGAAAGTACTCTAGGGAAAAAAGTCTCATGGGAACGTACTTTGGCAGTCTGTATGGGGCTAGCTCACAGCCATATATTCTGATAACTGTGTGGTCTTGGTAGAAGTACCAATCTCCAATGCTATAGTTCTTTAACAGCTGGAGGATCTTCTGCATTTCATCGGTGAGTCTAGGAGGAGGAGAACTCTGTAGTAGGGACAAGGCTGGATGAATGAACAGATCAATGAACTCACAGTAGTTGTATGGAGAGTAAAAGATATGGTGACAGACTCGTGTCTAGAATATCACTGACCTCCTGTTTCCTTTTGCACCCAGCATTTTGAGAAAAATAGGGAAACTGTCAGGCTGATTGTATAATATAAAGTGATATGTGTATGAGGTAAATTCAAATACCCTCTCTCTCTCTCCAGATTCATGAATTGCTCATGAATTCTGTCAGCAATGAATGTGGCATAATCATACTGGACAGCAGGGGGCTGTCCTGGAGCGAACATGGATAGCATTACCAAGATTGTTTCATCCACATACTCACTGGTATTGTAACCCAGGATGTAGGATATCATATCCACTAGCAGCCTCCCTGTTTCATTGAACCAAACATGTAGATAAGGAGGAGGTTGCCGGGGCTGGTAATCTGGCTGCATGAACAATTGGCCAATCCTTGTGACCTCTGAGCTGGGCAGCTTGGCACCTTGTTTGAGTAGAAAATTCATAGAAAGGGGCACCAGGGGTTTAGTTGGCTCAAAGCATAGCATCTCATTTATGAATTGAGGATTGATGTGAAATAAAATAGTCCCAGATGGAGTGAAAACTGCTCTTTGAGTGGGTTCATAGTGTTCACAACACTGATGGATGAAGTCTGGGAACACATTCACTTGTGGAAGGTAATAGATGGGCAAGTTGGACTCCCAGATACCTATGTCATCAGCACCACTTATGTGTTTCTTCTTCAGCTCACAAACGGTTTCTATGTGATATTTGTTGCTTATTTCAACCGTTTCTTTCATTTGATAATCCCGGTCAGCAAGGGCCAACCATTCTAGGTTCTTATGTGGAGCATTCAGAGGTGCAATGTTTAATGCCACAGGGGCCTCCATTGCTTAGTTGTCACTTGGAGTTGAATTGTACTTGACTTTTGAACAAAGGTAACACTGAACAGTGAATTTTGATGGATAAAGTAATTTGCAGAGAGAAAAAGGGGTAGATTGGGTGAAACAGAGGTAAAATGCTGCTGAGAGAGGCGAAAAGGATGAATTATAATGCAGTGGTTTGCCTTGCCAAGTGAGGAATGCTTGACAAAGGGTCTGAGCCAAAATGGTGCAGTGAGTGCGGGAATTGAAAGGGTTTAGAGCCGGGACGCTCCTCTGATAAATTTTTAGTTTAGTTTTGCAGTTATAGGGAAGTTGACTGGTTAATTTTTGAATTTTTTAACAGAGGAGGAGTGAAAACCAGGTTGCGCAGAGGAATGGTAAATACCTGGAAATTACGCAGTTGGTAGGGTGTTGACAGTGGTGAATCCACGACGGCAGTAGCTCAGGGTTGATATTTCTGGAGGTTGGTGAAAATGACGTAGAATGGCATGCAGGCGGCAGAAAACGCTTTCGATAAAAAATGAGGAAAAAACATGACTTTTGTGTGCAATATGGAAAAAATAGATTTTTGGCGCCTTTTATGAATGACGTCAGCATGATGTCATTGGTCAGGTCCGGGTACGGCAGGATGACGTGGTGACGCATGACTGGGCTGAGGTGGACGAGTGACGGGGCGGCCATGTCGGATTGACAGGTAATATAGGCGCTGACATGACCCGCTAACCTAACGCTGACGTGATGCTGGCATGGGCTGGAAAGGGATGGCAGTAAGCGGTTTTATCGGACCGCTTTTGGTACGGGCCCGGTATTTGTCAGAAGCCGCTCGATACAATCAGAAACTGACATGCGCCCCAGGGAATACGTCAGCCGACTGACAATTTCGGGCGCTAAAGGCCGGACGGCGGGGGTGGTCCGAAATCGCCGAGGACCATCGGATGGGAGGGCCCGGATCCGACGGATGACGGACAGTGAAAATGCCAGCGCGATACGGCGGGACCTGACGACTTTTTAATTTTTTTTTTTTTTTGGTAAAACGCGCCGAGATATAAAACATTGGATAAATGGCTAGAGTGGGTTTTTGCAAAATTTTTTTAAAACAAATCGGGAGGAACATGAATTTACAACTTTGTAAGGTGGGTTAGGGCTATTAAATCAACCAGATGTTAATTTAATCCCCAAATACAGTATGAACATCAATTTACATTAGAATTCAACTTTATTATACTTTCACACTTTAGGGTATATGGCTAAATTGCCCAAGGGGAGGATATATACATATTTTGGGATTTTTTGCATAAAAATGCTATAATACTAGGGGAAGGGGAAAAGTTAGGGAGTTATATAGTAAGATTAGAGGTTAATATGGATTTAAAGTGTGAAAGAAGAACTGAAGGCTAAGTTTAAGAAGTAAACTTGGGTTTGGAAGCATATGAGAGTGGGGAATGATTTTACACAGGAAATGTGGCTTTCTTGTGTGATGGAGACCAACACCTTGGCTTGATGTTGCTGCAATCTTAGAGTGATGTTAGGACTGGATGAGGAGATCCCACTGGTCCACTGAGGGGATGTTAGAAAGAAGTTTTGTGGGGAATGATGGGGAAGTTAGACATGCTTCCATGCTTTGTTATCAAGATGCTGAGTAGATATCTCTATTCTTGGCAATATATGCTTTCTTTGTCAAGGCCAGCAACATGAAGGAAATCAAGCTTCTGCAACCCCTGTCTACCTACCCATCTTAGTACCTAGCATTTTTTATTACTTCAAGGAGGGTGCATTTGGACTTGCAAACCCTCAATTGCTCTTTTCTTTTTCTTTTTCAAATGCCTTTCTATCTAAGACTACCCTTATTACTTCCAAGGGCCCAGATTAAGCAGTTGGGCACCTTTATTCTCTACCTAACTATTAATCTGCCAAGATTAAACTGTTTGGACAGATTCTCATTCTCTATTCTACAACATCAATTTAAACATGGCATGACCCAGATTACACTGTTGGATCACCCATCAACAAGTAGGACATGAACAAAATTGTTTACAGATGTGTTTTACACACAAATATGGAATCTTTGCTTCATCAAAGCAGAACATATTTGGAATTTCCCCTGCCAATCATGATATATGAAACCTATTGGTATAGGAGGCTAACAGTGGCTCCACTTGGGGATGGTTTTTCCATATGAAAGACCAAGAACAGCAGGTCAGAATGCCTTGGTCCTTGCCCTTTGCCAAAGTCAGGAACTTTTGCTTCCTAGATGACCAAAATTGGAGCTTTGCCAGGCAAAACAAAAAACTTGAAGTAGTACCTTTTCCCTTGATCATTCCCAAAATTTGTGAAACTGGAACTCTATTTGCCTGCTGAAAACAAACTACTAAAAACAACTATTAATGTACAAGGCAGCCTTGGGTTATATACATGGAAAGTAGTCAAAATAGTGCTTTAACATTCGGCCATTCACAGGGCCCTCTTCAACCACAGTGCCATCCAGATTTTTTAAGAAATATGTGTTGTTTCCTTGCACTGCTTGAATAACAAAGGGTCCTCTCCAGAGGGAATCAAATTTGCCATGTTTTCCCTTGTCCTCTCTTCTTGAATCCCATCTCAGCACTTTATTCCCAATGAAAAAATCCTCTGCTTTGGTTCTTTTGTCAAAGATTTTCTTGATTTTCTCTTGCAAAACCTGAACTCTGTGATACACTTGGTCTCTAGTCTGCTACAAACAGATAGTTTGGTTAATTCTTCTTTGTATATCATTGGGCTCAGCTAGAACTTCTTGAAGTAACTTGATGACAGGAACCCCTAGTGATGAGCGAAACTTAGCCTCCATACCATAAACCAATTCATATGGGCTGGTCCCAATATATCTCTCGGTCGTCAATCTGTCTGCCCATAAGGCATTTACAAGCTTTTTGTGCCAATTTTTCTTGTTTTCCTCCAATATCTTCTTGATGATGTTAATGAGGCTCTTATTAGATGATTCAACTAAACCATTGCCTTGAGGATAGTATGCTGTGGAGTGGCCCAAAGTGATATGAAACTTATGGAAAAAGTTGACCATTTTCTTAGATCTGAAAGCAGCAGCATTGTCTGTAATGATCTTTTCAGGGCAACCAAATCTAGACAAAATATTAGTTTCAAGGAATTGAATGATAGTGGAGTCATTTGCTTGTCTGCATGGAACAGCCTCAATCCACTTGGTAAAATAATCTGTGGCTGTTAAAATCCATTTATGCTGACCTGAAGATGAAGGATGAATCTCCCCAATAAAATCTAAGCCCCATTGTTGAAAGGGCCTCTCTGTTGAAATGGGCTTAAGGGGTAATGGTAGCAATTTTCTTTTTCCTTCAAATAGCTGACACTTATGACATGAAGTAAAAAATTTCTTGACATCTGAAAATATAACATGCCAATAGTAGCCAGCCCTTAATATCTTATCCACAGTAGATTTCCAGTACAGATGTCCTCCACAATCCCTTGCATGAAAATCTCTCAAAACACTGTCAGTTTGATTCACAGTTAAACAATTAAGCAATATACCTTCATGATTTTTCCACAATAAGGCACCATCTACAACGCAAATTTAGAAGCTTTCATTCTTAGAAATCTGGTTTTAGTTCTGGACAACCCTGGGGGAGCACACAGGGTTTGCAATACATAACAAATATTAGCATACCAAGGGGATTGTTCAAAGGCTATATTGATCTGTGGAGTCGCCAGCTCCGGTTCATTGTCCAGTTCATTGATGTCTAAGGCCTGAAAATTTGTTTCAGACAATAATTTGGCTAAACCCTATCCTTTTATCAGCTTAGTGGGTTTTATCTCAATATCATACTCAAGAATGCTAACAATCCACTTGCCTCTTTTGCCTTCAAGCCCTTCAATATGTCTTTCACAATAGCATTTGGCACATAAGCAGTGACATGAGAGTATAGAATATAAACTCTAAAATCTTTAATGGCCTTAACCAGGGCATAGGCCTGCTTTTCCATGATCTGATACTTCAAGGGTGCATCTCTGAGGGCTCGGCTGAAAAAGGCAATGGGCTTCTCATTCCCTTGATCATCCTTTTGCAGTAAAACAATAGCAATAGTATGTTGGGAGGCAAAGGAGAAAATAATGAAATCCCTATCAAATTGGGGGCTTGTAAGGACTGGGGTTTGAGTCAAGGTGGTCTTGATGCCCTCAAAGGCCTGTTTGGCCTCCATCATCCATTTTACTTTGGAATCTTTTTTCAACATGTGGTTTAGCAGCCTTATCAATTCTGCTAGGTTTGGGATAAATCTTCTTAAAAAGTTGATTTTTCCCAAAAAGGCTTGCAATTCCTTTACATTTCTTGGTTGTGGGACTTGTAGAATGGCTTGAATCCGGTCTGGATCAATTCTAATCCCCTCTTTTGAAATAATGTGGCCTAGCAGTTTACCCTCCTCTAGACCAAACAAAGACTTTTTGGGATTTAAGGAAATGCCATATTTCCTACATGTCATGAATATTTGCCTTAGGTGTTTAAGGTGCTCTTGGTCAGATTTTGAAAAAGGGGTGAGGTCATCCAGGTAAACAACTAGGAAATCATGTATCTCCTTGGCAAAGGCAATATCCATTGCTCGTTGAAAGGTAGCCCCTGCATTTTTCAGTCCAAAAGGCATTTTGACATATTTAAATGTTCCCTAATGCGTTGTGAATGCTGTTTTGTCCTGATCATCCTGGTGGACCAGGATTTGATTAAAGCCTAAAAACCCATCAAGTAATGAAATTCTTGAAGCTCCCACCACTCTTTGGAGGATGTGATCCATTTTAGGTAAGGGGTAATTATCTTTGAGGGATACTTGATTCAAATTTCTTAAGTCAACACAAAGCCTAATTTCACCTGTTTTCTTCCTTGTAGGGACAAGATTAGAAATCCACTCTGAAAATCTAATGGGTGCTATAATACCTGCTTCAAACATTTTTTGTACCTCTTTCTCAATCAAAGGAAGAAGAATTGGGTTAATTCTCCTTAGTTTCTGCTTGAAAGGCTTTTGATTTGGTTTGAGAGGAATAGTATGTTGAATGACTGAAGTATCATAAGATTTTAAGTCATCATAACTCCATGCAAACACATCTTGAAACTCTTTAAAGAGGTCAACATACTTCGGCTTCTGATCAGGGGGCAAAGACTTTGATAGTTTTATTATCTTGGGTTTTTCAATTGTTCCAATGTTGCATTCCTCAATGGCAGTATTTAGGGGCTGCATCTTTGGTTTCCTAGGAATATCATTCGAGTCAAAAATGTCTTCCAAAGGAGTCAGGCCTGTGGGTAAAAAATTGTCTTTTAATTCTATAACTTCAGCCTCTGCTCCAGCTATTTCATCAAGATTGATTTGTTTAAGCTCTTGCACATTCTTGTTATTAAAGGTTGTTGGATGAAGTATTTGGCTTGTTGTTTTAGCTGATATAGTTGTTTGACCTTGATTGCTTTGTTGTTGTGAGTCATTTACAGCATCAACATCAATATTTAAACCTGAAAATTCTTGTTGCAAAGTTAAAAAGTTGTTTATCTGTGTATCATCTTCAAATACTTGCCAGTCTTTGACATTGTTTGGGACAGAAGGTCTGTGCTTTACCTCAGCTATGAAACAATGATTAGGCTCAAAGGGCAATTTACAAGTGCTAGCAAACGTAGCCAGACTATGTGCATGAAGGTTGTGAGTTCTTGATATCTTAGTAAGTTGGGATTCAGTGAAAGTGTTAAGTATTTCAGTTGCAGCAGATCTGTATGCTCTCAGTCTGTTGTCATTAGTGACAAAACTACCTTTCATTTGTTGGATAATAAGGTCAGAATCTCCTAGAATTGACACTCTTGTTGCCTGTAAGGATTTGACTAATTTGAGCCCTAATAGAAGGCCTTCATACTCCGCCATGTTGTTAGTGCATCTGAAATTTAGCCTATAGGCACGACCCTCTGCATGATTGTTTTGTCTATTGTGGATCCATACCCCTGCTCCTGCTCCTAATCTATTAACTGAGCCATCAAACTCAAGGTACCAAAGGATGCCTTGATCTTGGGCAGTATTAGGAGATTCAGTTGAATTTGGAATGGGCAATTGAGATTCTTGTTTTTTATGTGATTTATCTTTCAAAACAATTTCAAGGTTTTGGGCAACTGACTGCTCAATTGTGAGTGTTTCTTGTTCCAGGACCAAAGGTTTATCATCAGCTATAGGGGAAGCATCATCATTAAACAGGATAAAAGAATCCATGTCAGAATGAATTGCATAAATAGGAAAGTTTTGGGGTTTATCCTCACTGCTCACCACATATTTCATCAATGTCTCTCTGTACAGTCTCTTTGGTTGCCCAAAGACTGATATGGTCGCATAGGACATGTCTAATTGGAGGGATCCCTGGAGTTTGGCTCCCCAGGATCTTGACAAAAGCATCCCATACTTAGGTGGGATATCAGCTACAACCACATCCATCAGGATAGTTTTATTTGGGTATTGGACTAGAGAAACACACAAATCTTTGATTAGGCCCAAACATTTGACCTGGCTGGAGTCGAATGAGAATAAGTCCTTGTATGGTCTTGTAATGTCCAAGTTTAGTTTCTCCATTACAGATTTAGGCATGAGGTTATGTGAGGCTCCTGAGTCAAACATTGCATTGTGTAAAATCTTGTCATGGATGTGTAGACTGACATAAAAGGGTAAGACACCTGTATTTATTGTTTTTCCATCAACTTCTGGTCCAAAAAGCAACTCAGGTGTGTCATCAGGTACATTAACGTCATCTATAATTTCAAACATTTTGAGGGACTTTTTAATTTGCTGTTTATACACATCATGTTTGGCGAGTTCTGAGAGAGGAATGGTTATCTTCAATTTGGCAATCTCTGCCTCAAGATCAAAGGGTTTTTCAGATTGAATTTTGATGTTATGAGTAACAGACTTTTCTTTTTCAACTGTGTTTTTAGTGACTTTGTCATGATTATCAATTTCCTGTTGGAGTATATCTGTTTTGGAAACTTTCTGTGGGGTATTATCAGGGTTGTCTTGTGAAGAAGATGTTACCCATGGCTGCTTTTTTGCGGGAAATACCTCAGTCACATCCTCTACTGTTACTTCTTTTGGGTCTGGATTTATTTTGTCAACTGATTCTACGAGGATAGCCTTTTCCTTTATCATCCTGGGCTGTTTGGTATCCTTTGTCTTGGCAGGTTGAGGGACATCTATGATTCTGCTTCTTAACTTATATTGCTTGTGAACTTCATAGACAGCTGTGTCATAGCCTTCTTTGAAGTCAAATGACTCCCCTGACTTGGTTTGAAACTATTTGGTATCATTATCCTCCTGGTCTTCTTGTGTTAGGAAAACCTGCTGCTCATCATTTACGCCCATCAAGTTGATGTGAGTGTCATCTATTGGCTCATTTGATGTTGATGCCTCAGTAAAGTTTTCTTGGAAGGGAGGTCTTATGTCTTGGTCCAGGCCAGCCCTACCAGCACTTGTGTTCTGGGTTTTCCTAAAATTTGGGTTCCTTGTAGTATTGGACTGTTGTCCTTCCCATGAAGCTCTTCTCTCTACACTTTCTACTCTGTCTTCTAGTCTTTGCATGCCACTGATAATAGCATAAAGCTTTTGCTCTAGGGTTGAGGGCTCTTCCTTAAAGGTGGTTCTTCTTTCCATTCTGGCCCTATTTCTTTTGGAAATTAAGTTGGCTTCTACACTAACAACAACATTTTGCATGTCTGCAAGAGTTTGAGGGGCTCTTTCCTTTAGCTGGTAGGCCATATCTGGGTCAAATCCATCAGGGAATTTATACAAGGCAAGGTCGGGTGGAGGTCTTAAATTCTGTGGTATTGCATTGTAGACATTATTGAATCTTGCACAATATTCCAGGATAGTCTCCTGTGGGCCTCTTCTAATTGTGTCATACTCAGCTAGTATGTGCAAGGGGTCTTTCTTTCTCTCCCATCTATTGGTAAAGGATTGATAAAGCTCGTCAGGAGTAGTTATGGAATTTGCAGCAAGTGATCTAAACCAATTTCTTACATCACCTATTAGACTTCGAACAAAAATTCTCATCCTCACACTATCATCATCTATTTCATAATTCTCAAAATAGTCTTTCATTTTCTTGGTATGTTGAAGGGCTGTGGAAGAGCCAGTGTTGTCAAAATATGTTATCTTGGACTGATAATCTTGAGGCAAAGCCCCGGGATTAGCAGGTAGTTGCAAGGGCGCATATCTATTAGCCATATTCACAGGGACAAAAGGAACAACAGCAATACAGGGAACAACTGGAACAATGGGGATAATAGGAGTAACTGGAAAAACAGTAACTGCTGCAGTGGTAGTGGTAGTATGTGCAGGAAATAGAGGTGTAGAAGGAGAACTTTGAGATGTGGATGATGAGCCAGGGGAAGCAGGGGATGAACGAAATAAAACCTTGACAGGGGTTGGAACGCAGATTGGGTTAACTACTTCAGGAGTATTGTCAGCAAAATCTTCTATTTGCTCTTGCTTCCTCAGGATCTTTGGGATTAGGTTCGGATTTTCAAAAACAGCAGGAGGATTTGGATCTGGGTTGGACCTTGTATAACGAGAATTCTTTTTGGGAGCCAGCTTCCGAATATTTTTTGGTATTTTTTGGGAATGCTTTTAGGAGTAGCAAGGAACTGATCGAATTTTGAAACAGCTGTATAAAACTTTAGGACTGACTAAAAGATCAACTGACACAGCTTTTATATACTCCCGCAAATGCAAAGAAAAAATAGTTTGTCAGATTATATACAGGAATATAGAGTAGGCAACAATTTAAACATTTGTTTTTATCCCCAGCGGAGTCGCCAATTATGTTATCACTCAGGTTGTTCCCTTTGACTCCTAAGGGAATACGGCCGAGGTAACCACAAACCAATCTTTGGATTGGAGGTCTTAGCCTACCTGTAATCAGAGAGGGCTCTCTCTTTCTGATTTAGCTTTGTTTTGGGAATTTTAGGCTAGCTATGAAATACTGAATTTTGTTTGAAGTTTGGTTGAATGATAGGCTCTAAAGAGGGGCATGCAATGTTCAAATAGTTTTATTCCATTGGGCAATGGGAGTCCATGATTGTATGTTGCTTGGGGTATGTGATAAGGATAGTGTTACTGCAGAGCCAGACAGGTATCCATGAAACAAAATTTTGATTTAAAGGAAAAACAGTAAGAACCGACACAATGAAAGGCAATGAAGATTTCTTTCACTGTGAAAACGAGTATAAAGGGTTGAATATTTATTCAAGAGCAGTTAAGAATTCCTGAATAGATTTCACCATGTAAACTTAGAGAAAATGGGAGCATTTAAGAATTCCACATTTATAACTAGTTCTGAAGAAAACATAATTAGCAACAAAGATTGAGTTTAGGGTGCCTCAATGGACAAATCCTAAACTATTCTTTTTCCTTACTGCTAAGAGTATTAAACATATAATATAGATGGTTTCAGCAAACAGAGAAAATACAAAACACAGTTCAGAAGAAACTTATTGTATCACGAGATAACACGGGAATCCTGCAGTAGCCAGCAATCTCATCACAACATGTCCAAGCAAAGCCAAATTGAAAACACCAACAGCTTCTTGTATTCAACTCTGAGAAGATACAGCGGAGCTCTCCAGAATAAAATCAACAACCCCAAATAAGTTATTCGTGGGGATATATATACAAAAGTGTTTCACAAAATATCTGAAAGATGAGTCATTAACTCATAACTTTCTTACCAACTTTCAAAAATAGTAGATACAACAGTTATTGCCATTAAAATAGACAAACAACAGCTGTTCATTTCTGTCAGAGTTCTTTGACTTTGCAGCCAACTGGGTCGGCCGAGTGCTTTGCATCCATTTCGAGGAATTTCGCCTTTTGCTGCTTTATCACGACGTGACTGCTTTAGCCCCGTCATCCGCACTCATTTATTTGTGCCAAGTCATTATCCTTGTTATCCAGCTGCTCTTTCTATTGCCGCCCAGGTAGATTGAACATGTGAGTCTTTTGAAAATGCTGACTCGAGATTGATAAAAAAGACTACAAACAAAATTTGATTTATCAGAGCAACGTTTCTATCATGCCTCTCCACCAATCTTCAGTAGGAAATTGGTGTCTCTGTATTTTAATCAGAGTTTCATCAACTTCAGTATATCTGTAGTAGTTTGGAGGCACTTCAAAAAGGTGCTTGATCTCATGCTCAATAAAAAACAAATTTTCCAACTTTTTATAGAGAGTCTGCCCAGATGGGGGCCCTGTTTCCTCTGAAATTCTTGCGGATGCTGTTATTTGATTTGATGCATAATTGTTGACCCTCTTGGCATAATTTTCATGTGATAATAATCTTCCTGCACTAGTTACCAGGCTAGGAAGACCTCTGTTATGCAATGCTGTGATTTTTGCAATAAATTCATTTACCTCTGTCTTCATTTCTTGACACCTTCTGTCCAATGTCTGCACATAGTTCCTCAAGGTGAGCACCCTCTTTATTAGTAAAATGGTATCAGTTCTATCTCTGATACCCATTCCTGCTAGCTGAAGGCCAGTGCGATTGTTGAGGACTTGAATCATTCTGTTGGCTATTTCAGGCATATTCCCCAGGGATGCCCGGGCTCTTTGATTTTCTGCTTTTGCCCTGCTCAGGAGATCCATTTGCTCATGGATTGTTTCAATGGACTGCCATTGGTCTGTAATGGATTGATCAATGTTAGCCCATAGAATCTTCTTGATTTCACCTATAGTTTTATCCAAAGTAAGTTCTTTTTCTAACTCCTTTATCCTTTTCTCAAGAGCTCTTATCTCCCTTACTCTTTCAGCCAAATTCTGCTTGGATTTGTCATATTTCTCTTCAAGCTTGGCTAACTTTTCTTTAGCCTCTTTCAGTTCAACCATCTGTACTTCTAGAGCTTCAAGCTCCTTCATCATATTCTACATGCTGAGGCTGGGTAGCTGTTCTGATGCTGCTACCTGTGTTGTCCCTTCTGATGCTGGTGCTGAGCCTGAAGGGCCTGCCTCTGTTTTTTGCCCGGTGGGCGGAGCTGGTGGAGCTATTATTTGAGGAGTATCCTCAATATTTATGATTGCTGGTGGTGGCCGAGTTGCTTGCTCTTCCTGTCTTTGCTTTAGGCTCGCCTCCAAAGCACTCTCTGTTTCCACCAATCTCTTATGTAAGGTCAAGAGTAGAGCAACCACATCTTGGTATTTCTTTTGTTCTGCAACCCCTTCAGTCTGAGGGTGATGAGTAGGTGGTATCTTGATCTGCTTTCTCAAAGCTGCTATATCCTCATCTTTTTTCTTCATCAAGGCCTGCACACCCTTAGGATCATTTGGATCATGTCCTAGTTCTATAATAATTTCTTCCAAGGACTTGATTCTATTGTCCTTGGCTTGAGATGATGCCTTTTCTAGTTCCAGCTGAGCAACAGTATTGTGTAGAGAATTTTGTAACCTGTGTGCCAACAGAGTTTTATCAGCCAAGGTTGAGTAGACCATCTCCCCGGTTTGCTTGTGTAGCTCAATCTGATCCATGGGGTGGATGTCTTTGGCAAACACTTCCAAGTTAGTTCTGATGTAGTCTGCCGCTGACTGAGGATGCTGCATGGTAGGTCTAAAATGACTGAGAGTCATTTTCCCTTCTTGAATATCATAGGCTGACATGAGTCTCTCCTGATTGGTTGGTGCCATTCTGAGCAGTTGGTTATAGAGCTGGTATCTAACCGGCTCATTTCTTGCTTTTATGTCTGTGAACTGCTTTTTGATACTAGATTCTGCCTTGGTTCGCTGCCTTGAAGAACTTACTTCTGCTCCTCCTTGCATTTCTTGCTCTTGCTGTAAGGAGCTGGCTGATGTTTCGATGCTAGGAGGGAGCATAGTATCAGTTGGTCTTTCAGGCATTTCCTCCTCAGAGAAGGGATTTAGCCTCTGTCGCTTTTCCCCTGGTTGATCCGTTGAAGTAGTGAGAGGAGTTTCTTCTTGCCTATCTCTTTTCCTCATTCTTTCTTCATTTGCAGGTGTCTGTAAAATTGTAGTTTCAACTGTTACCTCCTGCCTTGGAGGGATTTGCTCTTGGGTTTGCTGCTCTGTGGAGGCAGGTGCCTCAGCCATTTCTTCTTGCTGCTCTACTTGCTGCTCCAAATTGGGAAGTGACTCCTCTTGTTGTACCTCTTTGCCTTTAGCTATGTTTGCTGCTTGACCAGCTGCTTGGGCAAACTGCTGGGGAACAGTGGAAGATGAGGCACTTCCTCCAAGATGCCGAGTGGCTGGAGACCAAACCTGTCCAAAATGTTCCAAGTCAACTGCTTTTTCTAAATTCTTAATTGCTCTTTCTGCTAATTCTTCTTCAGAATAATTCTCCATTAATGTGCCTTCTCTCCACTCTAGTTGATTAGCATATTTTTCAATTTGTGGAATGCTAAAATGATCATAGGTAGCAAGCCTATACTTGATTCTTCTGAGGCTTATGAAATGATTAGGGTCATATGGTGCCCAATAGAAGCTTGTTTTGAGCTGGAGGCTTTTTAGGATCTTGTCTGCCTCTCCCCAAGCTTCTTCCCTCTTATTAAAAATGAATGGACCCAGTTGGTGCTTAATTTTCAGCTGTGCTTTCTTATTTTTGCTATGAAAGTGTACCATGTCTGAATTGCCAAATTGCCGAAAGTACTCTAGGGCAAAAAGTCTCATGGGAACGTACTTTGGCAATCTGTATGGGGCTAGCTCACAGCCATATATTCTGATAACTGTGTGGTCTTGGTAGAAGTACCAATCTCCAATGCTATAGTTCTTTGACAGCTGGAGCATCTTCTGCATTTCATCGGTGAGTCTAGGAGGAGGAGAACTCTATAGTAGGGACAAGGCTGGATGAATGAACAGATCAATGAACTCACAGTAGTTGTATGGAGAGTAAAAGATATGGTGACAGACTGGTGTCCAGAATATCACTGACCTCCTGTTTCCTTTTGCACCCAGCTTTTTGAGAAAAATAGGGAAACTGTCAGGCTGATTGTATAATATCAAGTGATATATGTATGAGGTAAATTTAAATACCCTCTCTCTCTCCAGATTCATGAATTGCTCATGAATTCTGTCAGCAATAAATGTGGCATAATCATTCTAGACAGTAGGGGGCTGTCCTAGAGCGAACATGGATAACATTACCAAGATTGTTTCATCCACATACTCACTGGTATTGTAACCCAGGATGTAGGATATCATATCCACTAGCAACCTCCCTATTTCATTGAACCAAACATGTAGATAAGGAGGAGGTTGTCGGGGCTGGTAATCTGGCTACAGGAACAACTGGCCAATCCTTGTGACCTATGAGCTGGGCAGCTTAGCACCTTGTTTGAGCAGAAAATTCATAGAAAGGGGCAACAGGGGTTTAGTTGGCTCAAAGCTTAGCATCTCATTTATGGATTAAGGAGTGATGTGAAATAATACAGTCCCAGATGGAGCCAAAACTGCTCTTTGAGTGGTTTCATAGTGTTCACAACACTGATGGATGAAGTCTGGGAACACATTCACTTATGGAAGGTAATAGATGGGAATGTTGGACTCCCAGATACCTATGTCATCAGCACCACTTATGTGTTTCTTCTTCAACTCACAAACGGTTTCTGTGTGATATTTGTTGCTTATTTCAACCGTTTCTTTCATTTGATAATCCCGGTTAGCAAGGGCCAACCATTCTAGGTTCTTATGTGGAGCATTCAGAGCTGCAATGTTTAATTCCACAGGGGCCTCCATTGCTTAGTTGTCACTTGGAGTTGAATTGTACTTGACTTTTGAACAAAGGTAACACTGAACAGTGAATTTTGATGGATAAAGTAATTTGCAGAGAGAAAAAGGGGTAGATTGGGTGAAACAGAGGTAAAATGCTGCTGAGAGAGGCGAAAAGGATGAATTATAATGCAGTGGTTCACCTTGCCAAGTGAGGAATGCTTGAAAAAGGGTCTGAGCCAAAATGGTGCAGTGAGTACGGGAATTGAAAGGGTTTAGAGCCGAGACGCTCCTCTGATAAATTTTTAGTTTAGTTTTGCAGTTACAGGGAAGTTGACTGGTTAATTTTTGAATTTTTTAACAGAGGAGGACTGAAAACCAGGTTGCGCAGAGGAATGGTAAATACCTGGCAATTACGCAGCTGGTAGGGTGCTGACAGTGGTGAATCCGCGGCGGCAGCAGCTCAGGGTTGATATTTCCGGAGGTTGGCGAAAACGACGTAGAATGGCATGCAGGCGGCAGAAAACACTTTCGATAAAAAATGAGGAAAAAACATGACTTTTGTGCGCAATATGGAAAAAATAGATTTTTGGCGCCTTTTATGAATGACGTCAGCATGACGTCATTGGTCAGGTCCGGGTACGGCGGGATGACGTGGTGACGCATGACTGGGCTGAGGTGGACGAGTGACGGGGCGGCCATGTCGGATTGACAGGTAATATAGGCGCTGACATGACCCGCTGACGTAACGCTGACGTGATGCTGGCATGGGCTGGAAAGGGATGGCGGTAAGCGGTTTTATCGGACCGCTTTTGGTACGGGCCCGGTATTTGTCGGAAGCCGCCCGATACAATCAGGAACTGACACGCGCCCCAGGGAATACGTCAGCCGACTGACAATTTCGGGCGCTAAAGGCCGGACAGCGGGGGTGGTCCGAAATCGCCGAGGACCGTCGGATGGGAGGGCCCGGATCCGACGGATGACGGACAGTGAAAACGCCAGTGCGATACGGCGGGACCCGGTGACTTTTTAATTATTTTTTTGTTTTTTGGTAAAACGCGCCGAGATATAAAACATTGGATAAACGGCTAGAGTGGGTTTTTGCAAAAAAAATTTAAAACAAATCGGGAGGAACATGAATTTACAACTTTGTAAGGTGGGTTAGGGCTATTAAATCAACCAGATGTTAATTTAATCCCCAAATACAGTATGAACATCAATTTACATTAGAATTCAACTTTATTATACTTTCACTCTTTAGGGTATATGGCTAAATTGCCCAAGGGGAGGATATATACATATTTTGGGCTTTTTTGCATAAAAATGCTATAATACTAGGGGAAGGGGAAAAGTTAGGGAGTTTTATAGTAAGTTTAAAGGTTAATATGGATTTAAAGGGTGAAAGAAGAACTGAAGGCTAAGCTTAGGAAGTAAACTTGGGTTTGGAAGCATATGAGAGTGGGGAATGATTTTACACAAGAAATGTGGCTTTCTTGTGTGATGGAGACCAACACCTTGGCTTGATGTTGCTGCAATCTTAGAGTGATGTTAGGACTGGATGAGGAGATCCCACTGCTCCACTAAGGGGATGTTAGAAAGAAGTTTTGTGGGGAATGATGGGGAAGTTAGACATGCTTCCATGCTTTGTTATCAAGATGCTGAGTAGATATCTCTGTTCTTGGCAATATATGCTTTCTTTGTCAAGGCCAGCAATATGAAGGAAATCAAGCTTCTGCAACCCTTGTCTACCTACCCATCTTAGTACCTAGCATTTTTTATTACTTCAAGGAGGGTGCATTTGGACTTGCAAACCCCCAATTGCTCTTTCCTTTTTCTTTTTCAAATGACTTTCTATCTAAGACTACCCTTATTACTTCCAAGGCCCCAGATTAAGCAGTTGGGCACCTTTATCTCTACCTAACTATTAATCTGCCAAGATTAAACTGTTTGGACAGATTCTCATTCTCTATTCTACAACATCAATTTAAACATGGCATGACCCAGATTACACTGTTGGATCACCCATCAACAAGTAGGACATGAACAAAATTGTTTACAGATGTGTTTTACACACAAATATGGAATCTTTGCTTCATCAAAGAAGAACATATTTGGAATTTCCCCTGCCAATCATGATATATGAAACCTATTGGTATAGGAGGCTAACACCTTGCAGGGTTGTAAATTCTTTAGGCTTTTCAGATAGTAGTGATGATAAAATTCAGCCACAATAAAAACTTTCTGTATGATATCAATCTTCTTGTTTCAAAGCATTACCGTAATCATTTTCTAATAAAAGTAATGCTTAAAGAAAAAAATTAAAGGTTCAGAAACTTCCTAGTGTAGCCGTTTCAACGAAGATTATCACTGCTTCTTGAAATAAAACCAGGAGAAGAGTATAGGACTTCCAAAATATGATCTGGTGGAGGATTGAAAGCTTGCATGGAGAGCTGTTGCAGAACAGATTTATATATCAATAGAATTTCGAAACAAAACTAAAACTAAAGTAACAAAGTGGTAATTAATGAAAGTGGGTACATGAATCTTACCATTGGATGATTGCATTTGATCTTACCTGAGAGGTATCAGTTTCTCCAATACTAGCTGACTTCTTATTTTAGTTAACATTAAAAACATGAAGAAGTCAAACTAGCCAAAATCTTCTAACCCAAAATCATTATTTATTTTATTTAAACTAAAGAAATCAGTGAAATGGAATGCTTTGTGTTGAAGGGAATTGAAATTAAAACAAATGCATAAAAAATGAGAATGAGAATTTGCAGTAATGAATGTTCTGAAAATATTATAAGTTTCATATAAACTCCATAATTTTATAAATTGTCCTGAATTAAGACCAAATCCAAGATAATGAAATTTAAATGTGAAGATAGAGGTCTTGAATTTCTTATTTAATTATGGAATTATTTAAAACTGAAATATATGAGAAATCGAAATGATTTAAATATGTTGCAAATTTGTTATCAATTGCTTTAGTACCATAGCGGTTACCCAAGATTGCTTTTAAAATAACACAACGCCTTATCAGATGATTCACATTGCATCTTTCTTTACTATGCCTATAGTCCAATCTGCAAAATTTCACCTTTGTTAATATGACATATATCAATTAAACGTTAATGGCATAGAGGGATGTCTTGGAGTCTATTGCATTAGAGGTTGCAATGGCAAATTGCCGATATGAGAACATGTGAAGATAATATGTGTGATGAGATTGAGCGATCACACCATTGAAGAAATGTTATATCGGGGTTCAAGGATAGTCATGTCATGCTTTGTACTTTGCACATCGCACATCATACATCACACATCATGTTGTTGGGAAAAGTATCTATTCAGAATGCCCCTATCCCACTCTAAGGTGTGATAGTGCCTTAGCAACAAACAAGGAAAAACTACTTGAGTATTCTTCTTTATGAAATGTAAATGAAGAGGAAGGATGTAACTAACCCGTGTCTTTCGCTAGTTTGTTGATCCAATCGCTCCTCTCTTCAATAGCTCCCAGCTCCCTGCTCCCTTACCGGCCCAGCTTCACCGAATTCCAGCAAGATCACAGAAGAGAGAAACTACACGAAGATATAGATTTACATTCATAAAAAGCTTAGGATCAGATTAAGCTAAACATGCAAATATAACAAAACATCATTGATACACAACATGTAGGAGAAACTCAAATAATTTATTTGATATGATAAGAAAGTCCAAGAGGAGATACAACCAAGTGAGTCCCGATCTAGCATCTACCTCCCAGCAAAGGAATCCCTTCCTCACCTCCAACAAAGCATAAATCACCCAATGTACTAATCTCAATCTCAAACCAACAACAATTCTCTGGAAAGTACAAAATTCCAGCCTCTTGGATCTCTGGGATGAGGGATCCATATATAGATGTAAGCAAAGAGGATGAGTCAGCTTATGTTTTGACTTGTGGCTTCTCTCTGTCAGTTCTTGCTTCCACTTGGAGACTGAGAGCCTCTTACTCATCACTGGTCGAATTCAGTGAGGCAAGTGTCATTGGAGAAGATTATGGAAGCTTCCATTGTCTCTCCACCTCGTTGAATGACTCTGCCACTTATCATTTCCCACTCAACGCACCTGGGTAGTGCATTCAAGTGCGTTGCAACGCACCTAGCCAGTGTATTTGGGTGCTTTGCAACGCAGGCAGCTAGGGGAGCTTCTGAATTGATCCTGATTTGACTAGTTTTGAGCAGTTTCAGGTGGAGAACTTTTGGGAGAAGCTGTCATTGGTTGACCTTGTTCCTTTAGGGGCAGGAACAACACTTTTAGGGACTTTGGATCCCTTGGATTGTGGACATTTCATGCTCAAAGCTATAAGGCACAAAAGTGTCTATAAGAGTTGCCCCCTAAAGTATGAGGCCGTTTATCAGGTGAAATGCTTTATTAGGAGGATCCGAAGTTCTTTCAATGCTGGGAGGAGACCTGTAATAAGATACAATACAATACATTATTTTTCATACTGTTTTCATGATCTAGCTGAGGCAAGCATTCCCATGCTCAACTTTATAAATTCATTTTTCTGTACATAGGACAGACAATCGTTTGATGGTAAACTGATGATTCTGATGAAATCATCATCCTTTTGGTAGGATGATTATCTGTGCTGCAATGCTGTACATGTCAATGTCTTTATTTTTCCTGAATATATATCGCAGCCCGGATGGATGAAACTAGATCCGGGGTCTTCAATCTCGTCCGATCTTCACTCTAAGTACAAGTCGATCCATGTGAGAAATGTTCTGAAGTCGAACATGGAAAGACATCGCATGATTACCAGTCAATGATGTAAATTGTTAACGAGCGCGAAAGGAATCACCGATAATGATAATGACCCTCAAGGTACTGCAGTACAATTCACGTGGTGTGAATAAAGGACTTGGCGTCGAACACCACGCAAAATCTTTCGGTCGAAGGTCATTGATGTATACCTGTCGCCGGAAGTGAGAAACTTTCCATTGAGGCATGCAAGCTTCAAAGTACTGAAGGGGGTGTTCCTAGATCAACTTCTTGGATAATGAGCTGATGTCGACAAGAAGCGATCCGTCAAAGGAGGGCCTTGATGAATCCCACATCAATGACACGGAACGGAGCAAATGATTTTGATGGAGGTGAAAACGATCTGATGATATATGGTTCAGGGTGGCGGTCATGAAAGAATGAAGTATAATGTATGGTAGTGGATGGGACACGGTTGAATTCTCTGGATGAATTCTCTTGAACATATCGACGACACTTATATGATGGATTGGTAGCATTTACCCCAAAGGTGGATGGTATGGCGAGACCATGGTGATGTGACCAGTGAATGAAACAATCCAACCTGACTCAGGCATGGAGTGGAAGTGTCATGTTCAAGAGCGACTTGCTACCAATAAAGGTTCTTTGAGTTTCTTTGCAATTTTTCCCCAGTCATTGCTGACCAGTACCTCTTTATTTTTGTCAAGCTTGAGGAGGATAACATATGCTTGTTCTATAATTTTCCCTTCGGGCAAACCCATCGCTATGTTTTAACGAGCGTAGCGATAGTGAAACTCGTTCTCGTCTAAAGACAATTTTGTCGCTATTAATATTTTTAACGAGTCTAACGACAAAGATAACTCAGTCCTTTTCATTTTTAGAGAGTCTGAAAAGGTACATAAAGTCAACTCCGGAATTCCTTTTTCATCATCTAATCCCTTAAGTCCGAAAAAGTATAAAACAATACAGAAGGGATGAATTTTCGATAGTTTTAACGAGCCGAACAAAACAAGCGCTCGATCTTTTTGTGCAATAATCCCTCAGGTCCAAAAAGATTAAAATCTAGAGGAGGGATAGCACTTCCGGTCACTTTAATGAGCTGGAAGGCAAAAACTGGAAAATATTTTCATATTTTACGAGTCAAATGAAAAGAGCTTAAAGAAGACTCGTCTTTTGAGGAAGGAGTGATAAAATGGGTAGCAGCTGATTCCAGGTAAGGGTTGGAATTTTCAAATCACGGCAGTGTCACAAGGATGGCTAGTGAAATCACTCTTCGCAACTGTTCCTCAAAATGGGTAAACAATCAAATGGAGGTGAATGATCGGTCAATGGAAAAGTGGAGGTGACGGTGCAAACACGACCAAGGCTTTAATGGCTGATAATGTTACATTCACGGTGGTTATTTACCAGAGGATAGTTCATTTTTTAACGAGCTTAAATGCGGGTTGAAACATTTGCTCGATCTTATGTTTATTTTTTAACGAGCATGAACTATGCGCTAAAACTGCTCGATTAATCCAGACATATGATAAGAATGTCTCATGTAAGATGCCATTTTTTATGGAGCTTGCGCCTTACAAAGCTATGCCCCGCATCCTTTCTTTATGCAAGTTCGGAAACGACTAATCCTACGAGTTTAAAGGGTTAGCCTACAGGTTTAAAGGGAGGACCTAAAAATTTAAAAAATAAATAGCCGCCCCTTGCTTGCACTCCAAAAGGTTTGCATGCCCCCATGTATAAAACAGAGTTTCAAGGTTACCTCTACTTCACTTCCGCCAAAACAATCGTTTTACTGAGAGAGGCCTACCTCTTTCATGTCACCCAAAGATTGTTCTATTAATATTTCAAACAAAACACTTCTTCGGCGATGTCTACCGAGATAAACAAAGGTGAGCGACGATGCCCGCCAACTCACATAACTTTGACAAAAGAATCTTATTCTAGAACAACCACTCTTCCAATCAAGGACGGGGTACGGACTAGTCATATTCTCCCGCGGAAACCTACCCTGTACCCAAAGTTTTCCTGCCGAAGCAGACCAGGACGCATGCCCCCTGGGTTCCAGTCATATCCTTCCGAATCACTCGCGCTCATCGGGAGGACGGACCGTGGGTTGAGACATTTCTTGCGCGAAGAGACCATTTAGGGATGGTATATGACTATTTGCGATGCGTGATCCGGGAAATGAAAGCTGGTCCATGAGCTTGACCACTCTTCCTTCGTGCGGAAAACACATTACTCTAAAGAGTGAGGAGACGATGGCTCCCATGCAATAAATATAGTCTCGTCCAAGGAGTAGGTTATAATCCAAGCGTCCTTGAACGACCATCACGTTCATTTGAACGGTCTTCCCTTTCAATGTTATGGGCACATTGGGGAGGATCCCTAAAGGTCGACTGGTTCCTTTATCAAAGCCTGTCAGATTTCTCATCTCAGGCAAAAGCGATGGCGAACCAAGCGCTTTCCAAGCAATAGAGGAAAGGATACTCATAGATGCCCCCTCATCAATGATGGTGCTAGCCATGACCATTCTGTATATTTGAATGATAATTCGGAATGGTATTCTTGCTGGCAAACGGGGTCTGCCTAGTTGGTTCCAGTCGAAGGATACAACTAGGTTGCTTGGTGGTGGGACCAAGTAGACGGCCGGGTATCGCTCTGACGAACTTCCTTCCTGCGATAAAGGAATGGGCGGATTGCCCCCGTGTTCGTCGGATTCTGTGTTGATGAAGAGAATTTGGATGGTGTCATCTTTATCCTCTTCAGTGACTGTATCATTCAAAGATAAAACCTCTGAAGGCAAGACCGGGTCAACTGCTGCCTCGACCTTTTGACTTTCGTCGGGTATGGATTCAGCTGGTTCATCTTCAATGACCGGCGCTTCAGCTGACCACTTGGGCGGGCCAGCTGGATTCTCAACTAACGAAGGACTGGTTAGAGTTTTTTATATCCAGGAGGAAGTCGTAACGGTGAAACCGGACGATCATCCAAAACTCTTTTAGCTTCGTCTAAGAAGGGACAATAGTGGATGACGTGATTTTCTTCGCACAGTTTACAAGGAGATATAGCTCTCCCTTTTTGTCCTAGGACTTCACTTTCGTTAGTTGACGGTGTGCTTTCAACATGGCTATTAGAGGTTGACGCCACCGGATTGTGCAAACGGGGAGACCAGTCCCTTAGTATCCGAGGGATGCAGGGACAATCTCCGTGAAAGTGGTCTCCCTTGCAAATGACACATGGCGATTTAGGCCTCGTTAGTGCAGTGTGTGGATTTTCATTAGACGACACTCGTTTGCCCAAAGTCACTTTTGGCTCCTTCTTCTTCTCCTCTTTCTTCTTCTCTTCCTTCTTCTCCTTAGGAACTTGACTTTTGGCTTTGCCAGCCCCATCAAGCGAAGAGGAAGGAGGAGAGGAAGAATTAGAGGAAGTAGAAGGCTGGTGGGTAACTCTGGACTGGTCTAACTGCTGATTGGACTGTTCAGGAATAGTGGTGTTCTGAACGACATTGGTTGAGAAGAGCCAGACTGGCAAGCTAATTATTAGTCCTGGAAGCGACAATGTGGCCATATGGGGCGCACCAACATCTCCCCAAGAGGAGAAGGGACTAGGATTTCCACCAAGGGGAATTCCTTGGTTGGTAGGCTCCATTTTCTCAACCTAAAGATCAACACAGGAAAAAGGGTATGAATATTCCATTTAAAATAAATTTTAACGACGCTTGGACACAACTTGCTTTTTCAATTTTAAAGAGTCGAGAAAAAGCAAAAGATGACTCTAGTCTCCTTCGATTTTTAATGAGCCTGAAGTGACAAGTGCTCAGATGGACCTTTTCCGTTAAGGAGTCTGAAAAGGAACGAAAGGGACTCCTCTGGAGTTCTAGGTAGAGGGTGTGCCAAACCAATCGCAAAACCGCAGAATACTTTTTAAGGTACGGGCAGTCAATCTTCCCGAATGCTGTGTTCAGTGCATTGTGATCAGTAGGGCGGCCGACACGACTTCCTATGGATAAAGGTTTTATGCCTATAGGGGTCTCCCAATATATACTCGACGGTACGTGGGAGCACAATCCGTACTGGCACTTATCGTCTCTCAGGAGGAATCACCCAACCATCAGTGAGACTGACAGTCACCAGGCTTTACGACGCTGGAACACGTCTCTAGCCTAGACCTCTATGTTGTGCGTTAAGTTACAAAGCGTTGTTAAGTTCATTCAATTTATTTTAGGTTGATCTTTCTTAGAAGTTTTCCTTTTTGGATCACCACGAGATGTAGATACAATTCCTAAATGCAGTCTAAAGATGATAAGCAATCTTTTATCTCTTTAACAATGAAAATCCTAGCTACAAGGGGAAAAGAAAGACACAATCTTTTCTCAAAGAGCAAAGAGCACACTATAAATGCACTTTTCCTAAATCAAACCATACAAACTATCAATATGAAAATGCACAAATGCATGTATTTGTTTTCACTTTCTTAATATTGATGCCTAAAAAGAAAGTTGTTGTAGAAATTTGAATTCAATTTCAAGTGAAAACACAAACAAGTTTCTTTTTGAAATAAAAAAGATGATTACGATACTTTATGATTTTGAAGTAAACACTTGTTTCGACACTAGAAATTCACAAATTCAAACCAAAAGACAAAAGTAAAAGTGCAATCAACTGTCAACAACAAACAAACTTACTCCTAAGATCAAAACGACACTTACGACAAGTCTAGATCTAAGGGCGACAGTATGACTAGTTTACTTTTGTAATGGGAAACTTCAAATGATGTAACAAATACACAAAAACAAATACAGTTTCTTTTATACAACTGAGGCAGAATTAAGGCAAAGAAAAGGGGTTTTCAAATAGGTACACTCACTGATAACAGGCTGCAAAAATCAGAGATAAAACTAAACAAAATGAAGCAAAGAACCACAACTGCACAAGGCAAAGGCTGATCAGCGCACCTGTTGCACAGAGAAACTGAATTGCAGCGCAGGTAGCGCTCTCAGGACCTGTGTTGAAATGCAGAACCTCTTCACAGAGACTGCGCAGAAGCAGAAACGAGAATTGTCTCCGGGTTCTGGGTCACGGTTTGCAGTTTGATCTAAGGTTTTTGGCCGGATAAAAGCTATCAATAAGGTACAATTAGAGGGATGATTTAAAGGAGGACTAAGAGCTATCGCAAAAGGGCTGTTAGAGCATTTGTGGATCAGCTGTTCAGATCATAAACAGGCCCAGTGAATGGACTAGAGTGGCAGATCTCTACTTTGCATTTGTAAATGGCAAATGAAGTTCGATTCGCCACTCCTAATTTTATGAGAAGAACAACAATAGAAACACAAATAAACTAACTAGATATGTTCCCCAGCGGAGTCGCCAATTTGTTGTTGGGAAAAGTATCTATTCAGAACACCCCTATCCCACTCTAAGGTGTGATAGTGCCTTAGCAACAAACAAGGAAAAACTACTTGAGTATTCTTCTTTATGAAATGTAAATGAAGAGGAAGGATGTAACTAACCTGTGTTTTTCGCTAGTTTGTTTATCCAATCGCTCCTCTCTTCAATAGCTCCCAGCTCCCTACTCCCTTACCGGCCCAGCTTCACCGAATTCCTGTAAGATCACAAAAGAGAGAAACTACACGAAGATATAGATTTACATTCATAAAAAGCTTAGGATCAGATTAAGCTAAACATGCAAATATAACAAAACATCATTGATACACAGCATGTAGGAGAAACTCAAATAATTTTATTGATATGATAAGAAAGTCCCAGAGGAGATACAACTAAGTGAGTCCTGATCCAGCATCTACCTTGTTATAGACATTTTTGTGCCTTACAGCATAGAGCATGAAATGTCAATAATCTAAGGGATCCAAAGTCCCTAAACATGTTGTTCTTACCCTTAGAGGAACAAGGTCAGCAAACCACAACACTGCAAATCAGTTCTCCACTGAAAAACACTCAAAAACAGGTCAATTTTGGATCAAAGCAGCTGCTCCAAAGGCTACCTGCGCTGCATCGCAAGTGCAACAAAGGCTACCTGCGCTACATCGCAAGTGCAACAAAGGCTACCTACGCTGGGCGTACTTGGACATGTGGAGGAATCTTTTTCTCAATGTGCTAGTGCCCAGGAAGCTTCCAAAAAGACACTTGATCATAAGATTCGCCTAATGATGAGTTAAGAGCTTCTAAAACTCCAAGTGGAAGACAGGAACTCCAAGTGAAGAACTGAAGAACAACTGGAGTTGAAGAGGACAACAAGTCACACATCAAGCTGACTTATCTTCACTCCAAAAATCTATATAAGGATCTCATCCCATGGGATCTGGAGGGCGGAATTCAGTGCAAAGAATCGCTGTTGGTTTGCAGTTGAGAGTATTGGGTGATTGCTTGAGGGAGGTGAAGAAGAGATTTCTCTCCGTCGGGAAGGTGATGCTGGATTGGACCTCGCATGGTTGTATCACCGCCTGAACCTTACTTCCATATATTAATAAAGCATCTGAGGTTCTTCTATTCGCATGTGTTTTAATGATGTATTGTCTTACTTGCGTCTTTGATTTATGCTAATCCTTGAATCATTTATGCATGCATGCTTCTTGTAGTTTCCTTTTCTTGTCTTATTTGCAAGATCTCGTGTAGCTGGGCCCGTGAAAAGACTTGGAGCTGGGAGCAAGAGGCAAACAAAGGAGATTGGATCGACCATTTGCGCAAGACATCGGTAAGTGGGTCTATCCCTTTTATCTCTCGGATGTCATAAAGAAGAAACTTTAGATAGCTTTGCTTTCAGCTGTTGCTAAGGAACTGTCACCCTTAGAGTGGGTTAGGGTCATTCCGAGTTGGGTACTTTCCCCCACAACAGACTGGCGACTCCGCTGGGGATCGTGTCTTGTTGGTAGCTTGTGTTTCTTTCTATTCATTTCTTAAACAAAGGAGTACCGAATCGAACTGCATGCGAGTCCTTCGAATGCAAAGTAGAGGGCAGCTACTCTAGCCCAGTGCTGTGCATGTTTATGATTTGAAGAGCTGATCCACAAGGACTCTTTTTAGCTCTTTGTGATAGTGTTCATCTTCCTTTAATCATCCTCTAGAGTATACTTGACTGATAGCAACTGATTTGGCCAAAAACCGTTGATTTTTGAGCAAACTGTGAGCCGGAATTTGAGAGAGACGAGAGTTGTCTCATCAGTGCAGCTGCAACAAAGGCTACCTGCACTGCATCGCAGGTCCCGAAGGGGCTACCTGCGCTGCATCGCAGATTGACAGTGCAGCACCTGCGCTAATCTAGTTTTGCCTTATGCAACTGGGATTCCCCACTGTCTGTTGCCCAGTTTTCAGTATTGTTTTTTGCAGCCTGTTGTCAACCTGTATACCCAGCTGAAACCACTTCTCTTTGCCTTCATTCCCCCTCAGTTGTATGAAGAAACCGTGATTGTTCTTATTGTATTTCTTGTTGTCATTCACAGTTTCCCATAGCGAAAGTGAACTAGTCTTGCTATGACCTCTTGGATCTAGACCTGTGAGAAAGTGTCGTTGTGATTCTAAGAGCTAGTTTATTGCTGTTCATAGCTGCTTGAGCATTTACTTTCGTTATATGGTTCGAATTTCAGTATTTCTTGTGTTGAAACGAGTGAATCTTAAGGTGTTCTTTTGATTATTGGACAAAACTTGTTTGCTTACGCTTGAAATCGAATTCGAAATTATACAACAGCTTTCTTTTTGTCATACACCAACATTAAGAAAGAAGAAAATAAATACTTGCATTGTGCATGCGCATTTTGACAGCTTGCATGTCGATTTAGGAAAAGTGCATCAGTGTGTGCTCTATGATCTGTTTGAAAAGATGATGTCTTTCTTTTCCTTCAGTAGTTAAGGTTTTCATAAGTTGAAAGAATTGAAAAAGCTTGCTTATCATTCTTAGACTGCATTTAGGAGTTGTATCATACATCACGTGGTGATCCATAAAGGCAAACTGCTAAGCAAGATCAACCTAAAAAGAACTAAATTTATCTAACAACGCTTTGAAACATAACGAAACACAGTAGAGGTCTAGGTAGAGACGTGAACTGACGTCTTTAAACATAGTTACTGTCGATCTCTACGAAGGTGGGTGATTCCTCCTGAGGGACGATAGCACTAATACGGACTTGTGCCCCCGCGTACCGTCGCGTATATTGGGGGACCCCTATAGGAACAAAGCCTTTATTCATAGGAAGCCGTGTCGGCCGCCCTACTGATCGCGATGCAGTGAACACAGCATTCACGAAGATCGACCACTCGTACCGTAAAACGTATTCTGTGGTTTCGCGAAAGGTTTGGCACACCCTTGCCTAGAACTCCAGAGTAGTTTCTTTTGGCCTTTTTCAAACTCTATAACTGAAAAAGTCCATCCGAGCATTTGTCACTTCGGGGTCGTTAATACATCGAAGGAGACTAGAGTCATCTTTAGCTTTTTCTCGACTCTTAAAAAGTGAAAAAGCAAGTTGTGTCTAAAAGCGTCGTCATAATAAAATTCATTTTAAGCGGAACATAATCACCTCCTATTCCTGCGTTGATCTTCGAAGTTAGTCTTTTGGCATCGTAAGTTCTTGTAGAATCACTAAGAAATCTTTTGGATAGACTAGATATGTCTGAACAACCGTCGACATCTAGGACTGTGTCGTCTGACACAGCAGCAGCAGAACCTCCTGTTGCTACTCCAACGATGTTCGCTGGTATACCATCTGTCCCGGCTAATTGTCAACAACAAGCCGGAGTCCCATCAGGGACGACAATATGGTTAGTTCCTATTTCTTCATCCGGATTATCATCTGGTACTTCTTATGTTGAAACTCGACAAATTGATCCAATGTGTCTTCAAAGGCCAATTTACCCTTTAAGTACTGGATTTCCACCATGTGGGGGTCAGTATGCTCTTTCATTGTTCCCTCCTAGAGAACAACCATATGAGAGTTTACAACAAGGATCAGGTCAAGCTGGAATTACATCCAGCGGTTGGGTACCAATA
The DNA here is from genome assembly GCA_031772625.1 of Pinus tabuliformis. Lineage (NCBI taxonomy): Eukaryota > Viridiplantae > Streptophyta > Pinopsida > Pinales > Pinaceae > Pinus > Pinus tabuliformis. Next base: position 2,007,509,988 of record CM062818.1, on the reverse strand, counting down.
CTGCCTCAACGATCAGGAGTTGCACATTCAATGCAACCAGTACACCCTGTGTCGAATATTCCCACCACACCTGCTATGGCGAATGCGTCGCAAGTACAAGCGCTACCTGTTGTAATACAACAACCTCTTGTCTCAGTGGCTCAATCACAATCTCAGGGTAGTGCCTCCTTATCTGGAGCGACTCAGGCTCAAACAAGTACTGTGACTCCTCATCTTGGTCAATCATCCGGTATTGGTCAACAGCAAATGGTCCAACAACCAGAGCTGGTTCAATCTCAACAGCCGCCATTCCAGCAATCATATCAAGGACCTGAGCAACAAGTCTTTGTAAGTAATGGGCAACCATGTTATAATGGTTATGCCCATCAACTTTGTCAAAGTTGTCAGCATTATGTTGGTCTGCAAAGACCCATTACTCAGGCGATACCATCTTATCCTGGATATGCTTCGCCTAACCTGAACCAACAATTGCCCTTTGTAGCAACTCTAGAATTGCCAGATCTAAACCGGCTGACGAATGATCCAATTGCTTATGCCCGTTGGTGGCCAACGATTCTGCATAAACTTCCATCGGACATTCCTAAATTCAATGGAAATCCAGGTGAAGACCCGTCGAATCACGTCATGACTTTTCATCTGTGGTGTTCATCGAACACTCTAAACGATGATTCGATAAGACTTTGGCTCTTCCAGAGGACATTGACAGGTCCAACGGCTAAATGGTACATTGAATTGCCAAGAGCCTCTTTCGACAATTTCAGCTCCTTAACCACGACTTTCTTAACCCATTTTCAATTACCAATAAGGTATGAAATAGGAACAGAACTCCTTACCAACTTCAAATAGACAACGACCACTCACATATCTGATCATATACATGAGTGGCGACGTCGTCGTAGGATGGTGAAAACTTACGTTCCCGATCAGCTGTTAGCTGAATGGTTTATAAAGTCGTTACTTCCGGCTATAACGGAAGATGTGGCCAAGGGGGGAGTCGTAACAGAGGAGCAGGTCATTGCTCGTGCTCAATATCTGGACTTAGTATATACTCAGTCTGGCACGCTCTACGACAAAATACCTGACGCCCCCAGACCTGAATTTTCAATTCCTCCCCCTCCTAAATCGAATACTGACTCTCACGCCAGTAATGGCGTGACTGGCAAACGCAAAATTTCTAGTCAAAATGCAAATGAGGAACTTCTTGCCTCAGAAGTAAATGCCATGTCGACCGACAAGGGAAAACGACTGAAGCAACCATGGGGCAAGAAGAAAAAGAAAAGGAAAGGGAAACCCCCGACAGGGTGTCATATATGCGATGAGGATCATTGGACGAAAGATTGTCCTCATATAGCTGAAGTTAAGAAACTCTTCAAGAGTTCAAAAACCCCAGCAGTATTGACTGATCCGTTTCCTAGTCCAAGACAAAATCTGGTTGCTAATCAAAATGCTTCCCGATCCCAAGTGCTTATGTTGTCCACCTCGAAGCAGCAAAATAATGCTTTGACAAGGAATAAAGATCACAGGAATCCAAAGCAATTGAACAACAAGGGAAATAAACAACCTAGTAGTTCAACAACAACTTTGACCAAAGTTGTGCCACCCATTGTTCCTAAACCAATGATAAAGTCGCCAAAAAGAGTAGTACACAAATCGACATTTAATCCTCGTGAAAAAATAACACAGGATTATAATATAATAGAGGACCTCGCCCAATCGTCGTCCTCTATGTCGACACTTGAAGTAGCGCAAAATTGCACCTCCCAAGAGCAAGCTTTATTATCAGCCATAGGTGGGATTGGCCCAATGGATTCCAATCTTGTGGCCTTTGATCATAAAGGATATGACCCTCAGTTACCAGCTCAACTAGCTTTCCTTATTCAAGTGAAAGCCCTCAACAAAACTGTTCATCGAACAATTATTGATGAGGGGGCATCTACATGTCTTATGTCGATGAGTTGCTGGAAAAATTTAGGCTCACCACCCTTGTCAAAATCGTCAACGACATTAAAAGCATTTGATGGACGATCATACACTCCATACGGGATTTTAAGTAACTTGCAAGTTGAACTGGGGGGCAAAACAGTAGAAGTTGATGTGGAAGTAATCGATGGAAACCTCGATTACAACATCCTACTAGGAAGGCCTTGGATATATGCCATGGCTGCAGTTGTGTTGACCTACTTCAGGAGGATTGTATTTCCTTTTCGAGGAAAAATTACAATCGTCGACCAACAAACATTTCTCCCCAACAGTTCTCAAGTTACGGGAAGCAGCACAATGATCCATGAAAGTAATCAATCGCTCCAAAATATTGGAGTAGGTCTCCTAAAATACCCTGCCTTAATGGGTACTTTTGCCCTACCGCCGGCGGGTAATCTGGCGGAAGTAGCCACAATGGAAACCTACAATATGAAATCTTCTATATCCAATGGATTCAGAATATTCCTAAATATTTTGTCAGCATGGATCATCGCCCTAATGGAAATACTATAAATACAGTGGGCTCGGAGGACGGTTCTTACCTCGTGTCAACCTCGTTAAAAAATGAAACAAGGAGTCATGAGGATAGTTCTTTTACTATGTCAACCTCATTAAAAAATGAAACAAATCCCCTTTTCAAAATTCAAAGGTAAACCTTCATTCCAACCACCAAGTTGAATGCAATGAAGCTTGGGGGGCACCCTCCTTTGACATGCGTTATTTTGATGCTGGGGGCATGCAAGAACCGAGCAGTTTTAGCACATAGTTCATGCTCATTAAAAAATAAACATAAGATTGAGCAGTGTTTTGGTGCATTCAAGCTCGTTAAAAAATGAACCCATCTCGGTAAATAACCATTAAGTATGTAACCTGATCAACCATAAAAGCCTTGGTCGTGTTTTGCACCTGCCACCTCCACTTTCATTTGGCCGATCGTTCACCTCCATATGATTGTTTACCCATTTTGAGGAACAACTGCGAAGAGTGATTTCACCTAGCCATCCTTGTGACACTGCCGTGATTGGAAAATTCCAACCTGTACCTGGAATCAGCTGCTATCCCTGTTCATCACTCGTTCCTCAAAAGACGAGTCTTCTTTAAGCTCTTTTCAACTGACTCGTAAAAGATGAAAAGATTGCCGAGTTTTGGCCTTCCAGCTCGTTAAAACGACCGGAAGTGCTATTCCTCCTCTAGATTTTAATCTTTTTGGACCTGAGGGATTATTGCACAAAAAGATCGAGCGCTTGTCTAGTTCGGCTCGATAAAGATATCGAATATTCATCCCTTCTGTATTGTTTTATACTTTTTCGGACTTAAGGGATTAGATGACGAAAAAGGACCCCTGGAGTCTACTTTATGTACACTTTTCAGACTCTCTAAAAATGAAAAGGACCGAGTTGTCTTTGTCGCTCGGCTCGTTAAAAATATTAGATAGCGACAAACTTGTCTTTAGACAAGAACGAGTTTCCCTATCGCTAGGCTCGTTAAAACATAGCAATGGGCTTGCCCGAAGGGCAGGTTATAGATCAAGCATATGTTATCCTCCTCAAGCTTGACAAAAATAAAGAGGTACTGGTCAGAAATGACTGGGGAAAAATTGGGAAGAACCTCAAAGCTTAATGGTAGCAAGTCGCTCTTGAACATGAGACTTTTGCCTCCGTAAATATCGGGTTGGGTTATTATCATTCACCGGTCCCTTCACCATGGTCTCGCCATACCATCCATACATGGGGTAATGCTACCGATCCATCTCATCAGTGTCGTTATATGTTCAAGAGATGTCATTCAGAAAGTGTCAACCGGGTCCCATCCACTACCATACATCATCTTTCATCCTTCCATGACTGCCACCCTGAATCATATTTCACAGATCGTTTTCACCAATCATCACTAGCTCCGTTCCGTGTCACTGATGTGGGTTTCATTAAGGCCCTCCTTTGATGGATCACTTCTTGTCGACATCAGCTCATTATCCAAGAAGTTTGTCTAGGAACACCCCCCTCAGTACTTTGAAGCTTGCATGCCTCAATGGCAAGTTTCTCACTCCCGGCGATAGGTATACATTAATGACCTTCGACCAGGAGACTTTGCGTGGTGTTCGACGTCAGATCCTATATTCATTATCGGTGATTCCTCTTGCGCTTGTTAACAGTTTACATTATTGACTGGTAATCAAGCGATGTCTTTCCATGTTCGACTTCAAGAAATTCTCACATGGATCGACTTGTACTAGAGTGAAGATCGGACAAGTTTGAAGACCCCGGATCTAGTTTCATCCATTCGGGCTGCGATATATATTCAGGAGATAAAAACATAGACATGTGCAGCAGATGATTATCCTACTAAAAGGATGATAATTAAAAGCAGAGAATTATCCGTCTATTATCAGACGATCGTCTGTTTATGTACATCAAATGTATTTATAAAGCTGAGCATGGGAAATGCCCGCCTCAGCTAGATCATGAAAAGAAAGTATGAAAAGATAATGTATTGTATTGTATTTTGTTACAGGTCACCTCCCGACGATTTGAATGAACTTCGGATCCTCCTAATAAAGCATTTCACCCGATAAACGACCTCATACTTTAGGGGGCAACTGTTATAGACATTTTTGTGTCTTACAGCATAGAGCATGAAATGTCAATAATCTAAGGGATCCAAAGTCCCTAAACATGTTGTTCTTACCCTTAGAGGAACAAGGTCAGCAAACCACAGCACTGCAAATCAGTTCTCCACTGAAAAACACTCAAAAACAGGTCAATTTTGGATCAAAGCAGCTGCTCCAAAGGCTACCTGCGTTGCATCGCAAGTGCAACAAAGGCTACCTGCGCTGCATCGCAAGTGCAACAAAGGCTACCTGCGCTGGGCGTACTTGGACATGTGGAGGAATCTTTTTCTCAATGTGCTAGTGCCCAGGAAGCTTCCAAAAAGACACTTGATCATAAGATTCACCTAATGATGAGTTAAGAGCTTCTAAAACTCCAAGTGGAAGACAGGAACTCCAAGTGAAGAACTGAAGAACAACTGGAGTTGAAGAGGACAACAAGTCACACATCAAGCTGACTTATCTTCACTCCAAAACTCTATATAAGGATCTCATCCCATGGGATCTGGAGGGCGGAATTCAGTGCAAAGAATCGCTGTTGGTTTGCAGTTGAGAGTATTGGGTGATTGCTTGAGGGAGGTGAAGAAGAGATTTCTCTCCGTCGGGAAGGTGATGCTGGATTGGACCTCACATGGTTGTATCACCGCCTGAACCTTACTTCCATATATTAATAAAGCATTTGAGGTTCTTCTATTCGCATCTGTTTCAATGATGTATTGTCTTACTTGCGTCTTTGATTTATGCTAATCCTTGAATCATTTATGCATGCATGCTTCTTGTAGTTTCCTTTTCTTGTCTTATTTACAGGATCTCGTGTAGCTGGGCCCGTGAAAAGACTTGGAGCTGGGAGAAAGAGGCAAACAAAGGAGATTGGATCGACCATTTGCGCAAGACATCGGTAAGTGGGTCTATCCCTTTTATCTCTCGCATGTCATAAAGAAGAAACTTTAGATAGCTTTGCTTTCAGCTGTTGCTAAGGAACTGTCACCCTTAGAGTGGGTTAGGGTCATTCCGAGTTGGATACTTTCCCCCACAACATACCTCCCAGCAAAGGAGTCCCTTCCTCACCTCCAACAAAGCATAAATCACCCAATGTACTAATCTCAATCTCAAACCAACATCAATTCTCTGCAAAGTACAAAATTCCAGCCTCTTGTATCTCTGGGATGAGGGATCCATATATAGATGTAAGCAGAGAGGATGAATCAGCTTATGTTTTGACTTGTGGCTTCTCTCTTTCAGTTCTTTCTTCCACTTGGAGACTGAGAGCCTCTTACTCATCACTGGTCGAATTCAGTGAGGCAAGTGTCATTGGAGAAGATTCTGGAAGCTTCCATTGTCTCTCCACCTCGTTGAATGACTCTGCCACTTGTCATTTCCCGCTCAACGCACCTGGGTAGTGCGTTCAAGTGCGTTGCAACGCACCTAGCCAGTGTATTTGGGTGCTTTACAACGCAGACAGCTAGTGGAGCTTCTGAATTGATCCTGATTTGACTAGTTTTGAGCAGTTTCAGGTGGAGAACTTCTGGGAGAAGCTGTCATTGGTTGACCTTGTTCCTTTAGGGGCAGGAAAAACACTTTTAGGGACTTTGGATCCCTTGGATTATGGACATTTCATTCTCAAAGCTGTAAGGCACAAAAATGTTTATAACACATCATAGATTCAGAATTGTGATGAGAGCATAAATAAAAATGCGATGAAGTGATTGCGATATCAGCATATCGGGATATTACAAAGTAGTCATGTCATAAATGCCAATATGATTCTTGCGATAGCGAGATTGCGATGAATGATGAGGCTCTTGGGTGGGACTGGCTTTGGACCTCAAAAGAAATCGGCCATCGGCAATCTTAAGTACATGATGTAATATTCTTGATACGTCGATATGCGATGAAGAATGGACCTGATGGATTTACTATGACCATTTAATATCATATTGGATCCGAGACATCGGTACTTTTAAAATTATGCCTCTACCATTATTGCGATTGATCGGATGTGATATTTCTTATGAGCTTGATTTAACTTTCATATCGGGTCCAGAATTATGTGTACATCACAATATTGGTAAAGTCGATTATCGGAGATCGGTGATTCAAGATAATGGAAGTATATTCAACTGAAAACCTCTGATATGCAAAATGTGATATGGAATTTTATGAAAAAGTGAGTGAGGTAACACATTGGAGGTCTTGTATCAACAATTTTTTATCGATAAACACTGAGAGTCACTTCCGATGGGATATTGCGATACGGATATTTGTAATATGGATGATGGAATATCAGAATGAAATAATTAACGAAGATGAGCGGGATGAGAATATTGTGAATATATATTCACTATAGTATCAACAATATGAAAATTAAGTTGAAATTTTTCTGATATGAATCGTGTGGTACCAGTTTTTTTGAATTTCAATTGGGTTCTCTAATGAATGAAAGCAAATTTAAAGAATGCTCAAATTCTAATGAATCACAAATAAAATTTCTCTGAACCTGTTGCAAATTTGAAATGGGTTCGCTGCTTACTTCAAGTTGCGAAAACAAATGAAAACCTGCAAATAAAATAGACCAAGAATAAAAAATAAACTAAAGAAAAGAGAAACCAATAATAGATGAAAATGAACATTTAAATGCGTACCTAGAAGGAAATTGTCTGTAGATTTTACCTCATGAAAGTTCAAATTCTTCCTTCGATTTATCAAAATTCTGACTTTGTTCAAAATCATCTCATTATTTACTCTAAATTAGAGTGGGCAATCAGCTTAAGGAAATCAATTATTCATGTTCAGGAAATATGAAATTCATAAAATTCACTAGAAATAAATATGAAAATTTGCTTCCCTTTTGAATTGCAACAACAATTTATTACCTCAGCCCATTCTGAATTAACTTGAGAAAAATATGTATTGTTATAGTGATTGTTCAATAATTCCTTTAGTAAATAAATATGATGCAGATTGTAACATCAGATAATAAACTAAAGATTAGAATGGGATAAAGCCACTCATTGTGAAAAAATATCAACAAAGATTTAAATGTGTGCATATAGCAACATAGACACCCTTAAGGTTATTTTAACCAATTTCGAAGGAAATAACATAAACTTCATGTGATTATAGTGAAAAGTTAGACTGACTAATAATGATTGAATTGGAATTAAGCTTATAATAAATAGTCATATTTTCCATGGGATAATTATGTCAAGAAGATTTGTATCACAAAAACCTTCAATATAAAAATTCCAAAAGAGAATCTTAGAGGGAAACCTCGAAATGAAGAAAAGTGGCTTTGAGGCGATCACTGCCAAGTGAAAACTTAATTGAATTTATTCAAGACATTATTCAAAATAGGCAGAGTAGAGGTATGGTTGCAATAGATTTTCATTTAAAAATGGAAAGCAAGAATAAAAATGTATTCGATGAGGAGAAAATGTTTCACTCAACATGTATATGATGTGAGAAGGGTTGATTATTTGCTTTATTTATATCTGTAAAACTGTTGAAAATAAATTAAATACATTAATTCTACTCCTATTCTAACCATATGTAGGAAAATGGCTAGGTATAGTCATATTTTCAATGTAACCATTGTATCATTTTAATTTCTGCATGAGTGTACAATTCAAACATTAGTAATAGAAATAAAAATCTAATGAAACTAAGAAAATTAAATCTGTAAGTAGAATTTACAGTTATTGTTAGCAGCTTATTTATAATCTCTTTCTCTTGAAATTTCCTTTCCAATTGAATACTAATTGGATCATAGAAATCTGGATGGGTTTCCATTAGGGATTGGAAAATGTTCAAAAGCGAAGATGACAGACCAGATTGTAGATATGAGCTTTTAAATTCAAAGGCTTGGAAAAAATTGTTAATGTTATTTACAAATGTTAAATTATTGACAATCTTCCATGAACGAAAACTTTTCAAATATTTTTCAAATCATTTAATGAAAAATGGATAGTTGTCTGTTAGATATAATGGAAGATTATTAATTGAATTGGATTTCTCACCAAATTGTAAAAATACATTCTCTTGTTGACATTGCCTTCGAGAAAATAAAAGCTTTTGATAAAACATTAGCATTGATTGAAATTGAAATATTAATAGCTTTTGATGTTCATGATTATAATATGAAACTTGAATTTCCTAATAGGACAATGCATCAATTGAGTGTTTGATAGTAAAGTGATCAATATGCCAGCATAAAGTATCAAAAATCTGAAAAATAAAATCAGAAAATAAATCTAAATTTAAACAAAATAAGTGTAAAAGAAAAAATGAAATGAAATCACTATTGGTACAACTAATGTTACAACACAACTCAGATCATCTTGCAATATTTTTTTTCACAAGGATTGGCCAGAATAATGGAATTTGAATAATAGCCAATTCCAACTTGTGAATTAGAAAGAGAATTATGATTATGAGTAGGAATGAGAGCTTGATCATGATATGAATCATAAATTGGAATGTTTTCTCGAATAGTGAAATGATGAATATAATTTTCTGCTCTAGAATGAGGATTGGTTGGAATAATTTTTAAATTGAAATGTTCTTCATTCTCAGATGTCTTTTGAGTTTTCTCATGAGGATAGAAATCAATATCCTCAATGTCAGAGTAATTATCATAAACGACTTCACAATATTCTCTCGAATTTCCCTCTATTTTGTCGAATATATCAAAACAAGGGGGAATAAAAATTCGATGTTTATTAATGGCAAAAGAATGATCAGTGATTGTTTCTCTATCTTGATAAAAACTTATTGGTAATTCATTTAGATCATCCTCTTTATTTTTTGAAATATCATTAATAGCTAGAGGGGAGAAATTACCATTATTAAAAATATTAGGATGAAGGGAAATATGTGAATCTGAAACAATGCATTTAAAAATGTCTCTGTTTGAGAACTATTGTGCATTTTGTTCATTATAAATTTCAGATTCTAGATCATTCCTTTGTGTAGTCATGCTTTCTTGAAGAACTTTGCTTTGCTGCTCTGATTTTGGCATTTGCTCATCATGGAACAATTCATAAATTTGTACAGCAGTTTGTGTGTTATTATTTACTTTCATTGTTGCTTTCACTTGTTGATTTGCGATCTGATTTTCTGAATTTAATTCAGCGTAATTTTCAAATTTCAAGGCAGCTCTTTTTCCAAAATTGTTGTTGTTGTCTTCTTGCATTTGATTAGAAATATTTTCTAAGATTTGTGAAACCATTTCATCATAATTTATTTTCACATCCATATTGTAATTCTCATTTATGTTGGAAGTGGATGGAACAAAGCTTGAAATAATTTCATATGGATTGGGAATGGGAGGAAGAGAGCAAATATATTCAAACCAATTTAGTGATTCTTATTCCATAGGTTTATCTTCGATTTTAAATCTTAAACAATTGAAATGAAATTGAATATTAAAATCTCTAAGAAACTCATTTTCAAATTTTCACAAATATTCAATTTTATTACATACTTGTTTATAATCATAGCCATCAAATTTACAAATGAAAATTGTAACAAATTGATCCCAGTTATGGATTGAGGCAACCAGAAGAGTTCTACACCAGTTTTTAGTTTTTGTCGAGAATGTGAGAGTAAAAATTCTACATAAAATGCCTTCATCAATTCCTTGAAAATCATAATTTGAAACATTTTGAATAAATTGAAAGACATGATTAAAAGCAAGAGAATTCCTCTTACCGTTAAACCTTACCTGAGACAAGAGTCTTACCACTTCGGGTGGAGTATTGGAAGATGCACGTCCATGTATAAAACTCCAAATTGGAAGTTTAAGAGGAGCCATCATGATTTAAATAAAATGTTAAAATCGAAAAGACTCCAATAAACAACAAGTTTCAGGCCCTCCTTCTAGCACCAAAAATGTTGACGGCTAAAAATGTCTGCCTCAACATTGAGGGATAACCACCCGGTCTGAATATTAAAGCAACTCCTTTTCTGTTTGGAGTGGTGACTCCAACTGGTTTAACTAGATCTAGTTACCTTTTCCCTATCGCTATTGGTTTATGATGTATCATTAACTACCAATAAACAAGGATATCAGATCACTTTTTCTTACTGATCAGGCAAGAGAATGACCCTTAAGCTGATTTGGCTTCAGCCAAGCCACAACTAAAATTTTGCCTCTTTTAGAAAAGGACCTATTAGAATTTATAAATTAATCTAAATACACACTTATTCTATGATGCAAGTAGAAGAAACTAATCTTAATCCTATATGAATTAGGTAGATATAGATCTAACCCAACACAGAGCAAAATAATTAAAGTATTGAGATTTAAGTATGTCTTGTTTATAATGAATATCGAGTTAATGAAGTAGTTCGATTAACTGATATTATGAATACCAAAACACATCCTGTTGAGACCTCTTAATTGAAATAATAGACCAACCACACTCAGGAAGTAATTCACAAGAATGATATTGATTGTGAAATGAGTAAATCTAATAATTAAACAATAATACGCGGAAATAGTTCGAAGCACATCACTATTTAATAAATCAATTTTATAAGACAACTTTCTGAGTAAATAGTTACTCAAAAATAAGAATTTAATCCATAAGAGGAGAGATACATAATAAAAATATTGAGACAAATTACCCATACCAACACAACTGCACAAACATGAATAAAATGCTACATTCCTGTTATCATGAAAATGAAACTAGTATTTGAACAGTTGTATTAGAAATACTAATTTATTGCATCCATTTCTCTTACCCTGGTCTCTAACAGTTATTTACATTGCTTGAACTTCTGCTTTCAAAGCTAGAGCCACAATAGTGCAAACTCTGTCCATCATACATAATTCAAGATACAAAATAAAAATCCTCCCTGGATCTGAGATTTTCTCTCCTCCCTCCTACAACTCTAAATTCCTATTGTAAAAATGCTTTTAGAAGTCCAAAATTGTAGAGGAGAGCAACCTCTAATTACATTCTGCAATATGCCATTTATGATGTTTCCAAAGGTATTTTTGAGAGGAAAGCTTTTTCAAGGTAAATCTACCCAATCCAATTTTATTTGCTCAAAATTCCAACCTTTAATTGTTGGAGCATTCTCATTGATTGAGATCTTTTCTCCATATCTCTTTGCAAAAAAAAAAATTAAAATAAATTAAGATGCAACAATAAAATCAAAATACCATTTTTGGGATTTTAAAACAAATCCAATAAAATACAATTTAAATAAATAATTGAAAAATAAAAAAAAAACTTTCTATTGATCCCTAGGATGGTTTAATTGGCCAAGGATATCATCGATAAATAGATCTGCATTCAGAAGAGGCTTGGACAAATGAAAATGTAGAAAATAAAACTCAAAAAATTAATTTTGTTTTAAAAATTCAGAGCTTGATCTTCTACCTGATTTTTGACCCAATAAATGATCACATCTATTGGTGAAAACTCCTCAGAAATTTTCTCCTTGATTTTATCTTTCCAATGAACAGTCCTGGGTCTCATTTGGCCAAGTAAAACTCAATCTATGAGCTTCCAAAGTTGATGGGCCAAATCTGGCATAAATCTTAAAATTCTGTTGCGGGACTAAAAATCAGAATTTTAATTAAAAATCTAATTCTAAATTAGACTTTAACTATCTAACAATTAATTTTAATCTATCTGTAAAATAAATTAATTATTTATAAACTAATTAAATAATTAATATTAATTTATCTATTAACTAATTTTAATTTAATTACATTAATTATATTTTACATTAATCTAATATTAAATTAGAACTACTCCATTACCATTTAACTCATTCATAAGAATGAATTTGAAACTCAAATGAAAACCAAAGTTTATAAGGAGGCTTTTATGAATGCTCTTTGACTTTGGCGATTGCATATCGGCGGATGAGGGTTATCGGGTGTTAAAAAAAATACATCCATTGGAAAGTCTCGATGCGATTTTCTTGCAAAATAAGTTTTTATATATATATATATATTTTATTTTATATATTAAATTTTAATTTAATTAAATTAATTATATTTTATATAATAATTTAATTTAATTAAATTAAGATTTAATATTAATTTTTATTTTGGTTTTAATTTAAAGAAATTTAGTTAAGTTATGAAATTATCTAAACTACAGTCACTTTGAAAATAATAAAAAAATAAATTATAGCCACTTTGATATTCTGGGTTTTCGAGATTAGTAATCTATTTGAAAATTGGAGTAAATTACTGAAATCCCGATGCTTCATGATTTGGTTGTATAAGTAAAAGAATGAAAAATGTTAGCAATAACTAACTAGGGGTTAATATTTAAAATAAATGCATTATTGAACTAACTTAATTACAAAAATGGAATATTATACATTTTATCCATTTTTAACCGAGGCGACATAAATGATTAGACTTCAAATGAGTGCCATTTACAAACCAGTTGACCAAATGAGGCGAAACAAGTATCAATGGGAAGCTTATAAAAAATAGATTTTAACAAAACAATTAAAACAAGAATCTAAAGAAAATGAAAAATTAACAAAATTGTAGGATAATCAACTTAATAAGAATCCTAAAAGGCGTTTAGTGAAATTTTTTATAGAAGGGGTCCCCATTATTTGAAGTGAACAAATAAAAAATGGGGGGTTGTGTTTTACCACAACAGTTCTATGAACAGTTATGAAAATGAAAAATAAAAGAGATGAAAAGTGAAAAATTTCAAAATGAAAATTATTAAGGCGAAAGAAGAGAAAGACTTACTGCACAGAGAGGTGATGCAAGTAACTCTACCGGGGTATTAACTAGGCTCGCTGGTAGAAGATCTATGCTTGTGGCTTTGTGTGATTCCATTGGGGTACTGTCTAGGCCTACTGGCAGCTGAGAAACACTGGAGAAGAAACTAAAACTCTAACAATTGTACTGCTTGTGCACCAATATACACCTCATCCACAATCGAAAAAACTGTATTCGCTTGGGTTGGAATTTGTTTCGACTGACGAAGTTCTTGGTAGATGCTACATCATACAATCAAGAAAGTGTGGAAATCAAGATGAACAAATAGCTGAACAATACTTCTGGAGGTGTTAGACTTCACGAACAAGGTCCACTCAGAGAGTTGGAGTTCTACCAGTGTGTCACCAAGTGTTGTAGCGGCTATAACCACCCTTCAAAACTTTTTCTTAGCTTTGTTTTGGATCCTCCCTACCAACCATCCTCAGCAGCATGTCTTGCACTGTCAAATACACAAATTTCAGTGGTTTTCTAGCAACATGACAGCCTATGCATGGTATCTTATTGAATTCCCCTCAGACATTGCTTCCCCAGACTTGGTCCAGCTGCTGGCTGAGAAAATCCCTCAAGAAATTGCAAAATTATGGAGGGGAACTAGACTTCCCTCAAAAAGATTCACAATCCTTTCTGGCAGCTTGCTAGTTGGAGAAACTGCGTAATCCTCCTAACCAACCTTCCTAGAGAAAACTATACAATCTGAACTAGTAGGACTTCTCAACCCATAAATTGTGCAATCCAGGGTAACAGTCAACTGGTTAGCCCAAAAATTACACAATCCCTATGGGCAGCCAACCCAGCTTCCTCCCAAAAACTATGCAAAAGTTACCCTCATTCATGTAGGCTATTGCATGTGCCATCGGGTTGACCGGTTCCACCCAAGGCCGATAAAACTTGACTTGCATGCATGGGCTGCTTTTTCCTGAAATAGCAAAAAGAAACATGAGAAAAACATCCCTAGATTTTAAAGAGATATTTTTAGTAGCTGGAGGTTAAATGCAAAGATCATTTTAGAATATTTCCTCCAAGTGTCGCTTTTTCTTAGATTTGTGGCATGCATTTCATGAGCGTCAAACTTATTTATTCGATGCTTCATAGCTCACTTATTCACATCGATTTTGGAGCTCTGACATCCCACAACACATCCATTAGTCTTCAACACATCCAGCTCATCTATTTCCGGGGAAGTCCGTTTAACTTGTCTTTTGTAGAATTTCTGTCACTTTTTGAGTTTTGGCTTATGTGACTGGGGTCCGCTTGATTTCTATGAACGCTTGATTTCATTTGTATGCACATTAGCTTCTACTAGCACCATTTCATTTTTCGCTAGAATCTCACTGTTGTTGCATACATGATATTTTTTTGCACGAATGGTCATCGATTCGACAACTCACTTCACACACATGCATGTTGTTCCATTTTCTCAACCTTTCATTCACTATTTTATTCATGATCATTCACTCCTTCTTCCATTCGGTACCGCAATGCATTCACATTCACATTTGCTTTCAGTTGCCCATCGGCGGGTCTGGGAAACCTTGGCCCAGACTCTGCCTCACCAAGACATCATTGTGCAATCTTGAGAGGGAAGGCTCTCCCTTCATCCTATAAAATGCATATTCCTATCTAGTGAGTGTCCTCCAGTCTTGTGTTGCACAATTATGAGAGGTAGTGACTCTTGGCCCAGGAAATTGCACAACGTATTCACTGGGCCTACAAGCCTTACCAGTTAAAATTACGCATTGTGCAATTCCAATAGCTAGCAGGCTAGTCTCGGTTGCGCATTATGTAGTTCCAGCAACCAGCCAACCTACCAATAGTCAAGGCTCCCTTTTGCACAGTGCTGGTCATCAGTCTCCCAGCCTCCCATCAAAAATTGCACAATCCTTGCCAGTCAGTCCCAGGTATGTTGCATGTTTTTCGACAAGTTTTCTTTGGTTTTAGCTAACAGATTGATTTCCATGCATGTCGTCATGTCTTCAGATCTAACAAGTATTTGTCCGCCTCTCAATAGTTCAGGATCAATGGCCTCCAAGAGAGTAGGATCAAAGGACACCGACGGAAGCACATCTGGAGCAGTAGTTGAGCAAGTGTCTACAAGTTTGGCAATCTACGAAGACACCAAGCTAATTATAGAGAAGGAAATCAAGCTGAAATGTGAATAGGTCAATGATGCATTTATAGGCACATTTGGGGAAGACCTCAAAGACTGCCGAGTCTATGTGAACATCTACAAGATCGGCTTGTATCGGATTGTGTGCATGTATCCTGTGTTCCCATGTGCGGACATGATACATTGGATCATCTCACACAATCATCCTGAGACGATGACACTGAGAAGTGTCAGCGGGACAGATATTGCTACCTTTAGGGTGCAGGATTATGAATAGATGTACCATATTTCGAAGCTAGTGGTCACCATGGAGACACCCTTCAGCATACCCAGCAACAATGCCAACTCTAGGGATATCTTGAAGAACTGGATAAAGGAGTCGGCCAAATTCAAGATGTCACTCAACCAGGTTTACAAGAAGAAGATACATCAGAAGGCATATCAATACTTGGTCATCTTTCCATGTCGCTTGTATGCCCAAGAAAGCACGAAGATCTTCCCGCAGAGTTGGGTTATCACATTGGACCAACTGGATAGGAATGGAAAATAATGCAACTAGTCTGACAACTTGGCTCACAAGTTGAAGGAACATGTAACAAGAACTTGAAAGTTGCCCAAATGTCACCAAGTAGAAATATACATGCCCGTTTACATATTGGATGCAATCTATGCCCGTCAGGGGTTCCTGGGTTTGAGGTGGGCATGGATATCAACGGAGACCTTTGTGAACACTTATTGTAAGATGTTGTATGAATGCAACTTCAGAGGAGTTATCACACAATTGTCAGATCGTTTTGTCACCTTGGTGTATAGGATGATATTTGAGCAAGATTTGCCTTACATGTTGAAGGAAGCAATGGAGGCACTGATCGATATAGCAGATTGGTATGCCTCACCATCTGGTACCTTCATATGGATGTACAACGTGGAGAATCCTTTGCATGCTCTACCAATGTTTTCCTTGGACAAGCTCGTCATGCAAAGAAGTATCATACCACATCTTGGCAGGACTGTTAGCTAGGTTGCATCAGAAGAAGAAGGCACCTTGGCCCATTTTTCCATTCCAAATCAGGTTATATGAGATATGAAATTTTAAGAATGTAGATGTCAAAGCAGAGGAGATCAAGAAAAATCCATTCGATGCCCGTAGCTACAATCCGTATGAACTACATTGTCTTGTGAAATATCACTTCACGAAAGTACAGTTTCAGTGGATCCAAGGGGCATATCATTGGGTGAAGGAAGACCCATGGAGATATTGTTACAACTTCTCTAGACCCAATTAACTGGTCAACGTCGCTGTGGAATGTTTAACAAAGTAGCGTGAAGCAACATCCAGGAGAGCAACAATAGCAAAGCTAAACATACTAGCGCACGAAAAATCCTAGAGGAAGCTTGTCAACAGTGTGGAGGAAAAACAAAGTTGCAAGTTTCAAACATACTCACTTGTGCAAAAAGTATCTTTGGTAATAGAGGCAAAGAGGCAACATCGCGATAGGAGGAACACACAAAGCTAGAGAGAAAAACGGATAATGGAGGAAACATAGAAGGAGTTGCATGAGTTGAAGGAGAAACTCTGAAAGGAACACGAGCTACACAGATAGGAAAAGGAAGCGCAATAGGAATAGGTACAACAAGGGGTGAAACATGTATAGGCAGAACAAACTGCACCCATACAAGCAGTCGACTCATGTGAACAGTTGGCACCAAGCAGACAAGGTGAGCAATTGCAAGAGCAGGAACTCGCTTAAGAGATGGAACAAGCACTTGAGTAGATGGATACATACATGGAGAAATAGGAGTTAAAGAAATACATCAACCTCGTGCCTCACCACCAAGAGGTTGACCCACCAACTTCACTCAATCCCAAAGTGAAGCAAGTCCCAAGTGACCAAGGAGACACTGAGATCCTTGGAGAAAATTCAGAGGGAGAGATGCACAACATATCATTCGATGAGTGCCAAGAAAGAGTTGTGTAATCTCGCAGAGTGTCCACTCTGGATGATCACATATCTCCTGCGTAGTTTGAGGAACAAGTGATCATGTCTGACGTGTGCAAGCATCCTACAACATTGGCCAATGCTACCAGAGCATATGTTGAAGCCCCTAGCACAAATGTTTGCTTCTTGATAGCAAAAAACGAGCGAATGACTAAGGAGTTACAGATAGCCAAGAAGGAAGGATAATTGGTTACAGCATCCGCTCGAGCAGAGTTGAAGAAGACAATACTGGAGGAAGTATTCTCCCTTGACACTATCATGCAGGCATTATATTCCAATTTTTGTACTGTGCATAACGTGTTTGTCCATCTCAACTATTGGTAGTAGTGATGTGTTAGGAGAGCACGTATCTTGTTGAACGTGCATGCTGTTGTTGATTACATGTAAGCATGGACAATGAGAAACAAGGGAGCCCAGTTACACCTTCCTAAGAGGATTCAAAACTATGAAGATCTCCCACACCTCATCACTAGTTTCTAGGCTTCCCATGGACAAGTATTCAGGATTATGGATTTTGTTGTTCATGCACACACGATCCCATCTATTGGGACACTCACCCAGGCAAAGGAAAATGCATAGCCACCAGCCCAAAATTAGTGATCAGTGTAGACACCATGCATCAGTATGTCGGTGGTCCAGTCGTGCTCAAGACAATGATGCACATGTTATCAAACAAGTTGGACAGAGGAGCTTGAGAGGTGTACCCAGATGCCATGGAGGAAAGAGTTCGTTTCCAGAAATATGTCACCTTAGAGTACATGAACACCATCGCAGACTACC
The DNA here is from genome assembly GCA_031772625.1 of Pinus tabuliformis. Taxonomy (NCBI): domain Eukaryota; kingdom Viridiplantae; phylum Streptophyta; class Pinopsida; order Pinales; family Pinaceae; genus Pinus; species Pinus tabuliformis. Next base: position 2,007,491,746 of record CM062818.1, on the reverse strand, counting down.
GAGCTTGGCATTAGTTCACTACGATCGACCACTGTGAAGATGTCGAGGAGCTGGTCTTCCCACAGTCATCCGAGACATAGTGATGTCTTGCATGGCTTGCTCAAGCCTATTTTACCTCACATGGGTACATGTGCAAATTGTATGTAATATATTGTCAAGTGGAAGTTCAATTGTCGATAGTTGGATGTAATAGTCATAGAGTAGATGAAGGGTCATGAGGGTAGACAAATTGTCACAAAGGGGAATTTCAAGGGCCACCCTACCCTTTGTTATACATATTCCCTCATAAATAATTGTAGATTCTTTTTGGTCATCCAAGCTTCCGATAGGAGTATCTGAGAGAAATCTTGGAGAGTATTGTAACGAGCCTTGGCTTCTCCACTGTAAAGAGCTAGTATATCTCTTTAGAGGAGTAGGCATTAATGACTGTCACATTCTGTTGTCAGAACTAGTAGTTGGTCATGGTTGTATAGTATGACTGGAACTTACTCTTCTTAATATAATAGAGCTAGCACTTTTCATCCATATGTCATATTTTATTTCAACTATCTTGTTTACTCTAAATGATATATGTATATGTTTCCTTACGGATGCATGTGTAGCTATATTTTGTATATGTATGTATGAATCTTAATGAAATGTGATGTTGGTTTAACCATCACTTTACATTGCTAGCTTACTTGCCTACCATGTTGTGACGCATCTTTTCCCCTGTGTTCCTTTTTTAACTTCGTACTTTCACGGGTTTCCAAGGGGTGCAATCACCTCACCCTCTGTGTGGTAGAACCACTCATGCACTTTACTTGATTTGTCGCATATGTCAGACCCTTGCTACCAACAGGGACATCTTACTTGCCTCTGTGTGAAACCGCAGTCAAGGCAATATCATACAACCCATTGCTAGGACTCCTACACCAAATGGTATGAGGTCTAGTTGGGACTTCTTACTGGGAAGATCCCCTAACATGTTTGTGGGTCTAACATCATCAACATTTTTGGCGCTAGAAGGAGGGCCAGATGACAAGCTGTGTCCTCTCATTCTGTTTTGAACCTTTCACATATATCATGGATTCTGTTACACTCACCCTTCCACGATGTTTTTCACATACTGAGCCTTTCAACATCACGAGGGATTTTTTTGATCTCTTATCCAAATTCATGTATGATGGTGAAGGCGAAGTGGCCTAGCTTGAGTACTTAGATGACTTCTATGAATTCCTTGAGAATGCATATGAGTTCTATGTAGAAGAGGTCAGTCTGCTTCTTGCATACACACTTCGCAAACCCCCATTACGGTGGTGTTGTAGACTACCAGCTAACATCACACACTCACTTGAGAAGTTGTGTGATCTCATTGAATATACTTTCCATCATTTTTATCCAGAACCTCTTGACCAAAAATTGTTACAACAACGGAAGGCCCCACATGAATCGGCTACGGTTTTTTGGCAACACTTCCGTGTTTTGCAGTTTGAAGCTATGAAAAGCTAGATGAAGTTTCCTTATCTTTGGGATAGATTCAAGTACTGTCTTAACAAATCAGTCAATCCCAAGAAGAAATTTGAGCCCAAGCCTCACTCAGCATACTTTAGTGATGGAGTTGTGCAATAAAAAACGGATAGGGTCATTGTCACAAGAGACTATCTGTCGTACCCTCATCAAACAACTCCACTATAGAGTGATGCATGAGAACAAACACAAACATCTGTTCAACTCTCACATCCTCCCAACATCCCTTCGTTGAATTTTCGTGCAGATTTGGTTGTGATTCCATTCAGTTTTCAAATGAATTTTGTACCTCAACCTTGGTCTTCATACTTGGATGATCCTCCGGATGATACTGTCTTGTGTTCTTCCATTCCAGACTCTACACTTGTTGTGAATGAAGATCAAGCCATCGATGGAGTTGGTGTTGCACAACCAACATGCGTTGTCATTCATGAAGAGTATGACTGGGAGCTTCAGCATCAACACTCGGTGAAGGATGACTCCCTTCTATCTGAGCCCCCTCCATTATTTCCTAACATCTTTGATGAACCTTCCATCCATGATTTCGCATGTGTATCTCCATCTATGGATGCATCCATTGTTGATCATTGGCAGGACACACCGAATTTTAGTCAGTCATCTGACAACGACGAGGATAAATTATTCATTGAAAATTTACTTGACTTTTTATATGCCTTTTCCAAAAACATAGAGGGTGAATTTGTCTGCTTCTCATCTACCCCTCTATTTGATTCATCAGATCATGTGAATGCCGATGAAATAATTGATTTTGATGATCATAGAGGTCGTGATCTATTTGCTCCCATATTCAATCATGATTATGATTCTATCACAATTGATTTTTAGAAGCCACTTGTTTATGATGATCTATTTGTCGACGAAGTTGACACCCCCTAGACTGTCGAGGCACTATAGCCCGATCTGATGGTTATGTCAGGCCCTCGTTGTCCTAAGGTTGGTTTCACTTCCGATAAAGAAATTGTTGTAACACTCAAGGCTCCTCATCACTCATCTATATACATCAAAGATCAATCTCACACATTGATCATAATTCCTCCACTTGAACTACATGATCGCATTGCAAATGCATTGGAGTAATCTTACATAGAAAGCACATGTGCACGATGCAAGTTGTCTTTGTTTCTTCCATTTGATTTCATTTCATAGTCAAGAGTATGCATATGCTTAACAGCTGCCCATAATGTCACACAGCACCATGACGAGTGCATAGGATGTATGTCATGCACTTGCACTCACTCATGTTCTGTTGACACTTTGAAACTTGTAGTGTTTTTGTCTTCATTGCTATATGTTGCATATTTTCTAGTTCACACAACTGTGCTATTCGTGAACCATGCCTTCACCAACATGGGTCACCCAATGCATCGGTCAATGCATTGGAACTATAAATTTACATGATTAGACCCATGCACCGTTAGCTTACAAGTAAGAGTAGTGTTTTCTTTCGGTTATTTGCTTGAATGCTTGTTTTCTTACTTACCTTGCATGTTTGTTTGTTTTCTTGCTTGTTTTCTTTCTACTTTTCTTTCACAGTTACTCTTGCTTTTTCTTTGTTTTGTGTTTCTTTGCTTGTTTTGTGCTTGTAGGTTAGTTTCTCATGAAACCTTGTGTTACCCTTGAATCATGCTAGGTAAAGTATAAGAGGCCTTGTGCATCTATCACTACATATTTATCTATCGTCCTACCTCTGTATGAAGAACTTGTTATATTTAGTCCATGATACGTCGATGGAAAACACGTACTATTTGAAGTTAACCTTGGTGAAAACACAATGCTTGCATGCTAACTAGTGTCACCTACTCTAGTTAGTTGTTTTTTGGTTAACCCTTGTCACCTCAGTCAAGTAGAGTAAGATGAGGGGGAAAACCTTAACAAGCACATTAGAGGTATATATAAAACTACTTCTCTGAAGGAACAACCTTTTCTGCTCTCCATAAGTCGGGATCCCTCTTCCGCCTCTGAAATGAATAAGTGTTATGCATAGTTATGAAAATGAAGAATGAAAAAATTGAAAATTGAAAAATTTCAAAATGAAAATGAAGAAGGAGAAAGAAGAGAAAGGCTTCCTATTTAGAGAGGTGATGCAAGTAACTTCGTCGGGGCACTGACCAGGCTCATTGGTAGAGGAGTCATGCTTGTGTTTCTACGTGAGTCTGTCAGGGTACTATCAAGGCCTGCTAGCAGCGGAGAAACACCAGAGATTAAACTAAAACTATGATGACTATATTGCTTGTGCACCAATATACCTGTCATCCCCTATCGAAACAACTATGTTTGGTTGTCATGGAATATATGTCGACTGACTAATTGCATGGCAGACGCTACATCTTACAATCAAGCAAGTGCAGAAACCAAGATGAGCAAAGAACTAAACAATACTTTCAAAGGTGTTAGACTTGCTTTTCAAGAATGAGGACCATTCAGAAATATGAAGTTCTACCAGTGTGTCACCAAGTGTTGTAGCAGCTACAACCACCCTCCAAAATTTTTCCTTAGCTTCTTTTTGAAGCCGCCCTACCAACCATCCTTAGCAGCATGTCTTGCACTTTTAAGTACAAAATCTTGAGTGGTTTTCTAATAGCATAACACCCTGTGCATGATAGCTTGTTGCATTCCCCTCACAAGATAATTCCCCAGACTTGTTCCAGCTATTGGCTGGGCAGAGCCCTTTAGAAATTGAACAAGTGTGGAGGGGAGCAAGTCTTCCCTCCAGAAATTGTGCAATCCTATCTGGCAGCATGTTGGGCTTAGAAATTGTGCAATCCTTCCTGTCAACCTTATGAGAGAAAATTGCCCAATTTGACCCAGCTAGACTGTTCAGCCCATAAATTGCGTAATTCTGGGAAGAAGTCGGCTGCTTATCCTAGAAATTGTGCAATCCCTCTGGGCAGCGAGCCCAGATTCCTCCCAAAAATTGTGCAAAAGTTACCCTCAGTTAGGCAGGTTGTTGCATGTGACATCAAGTTAACTGGTTCCACCCAGGACCGAGAAAACTTGACTTGCATGCATGGACTTCTTTTTGCTGAAATAGAAAAAAGAAACATGCAAAAAGCATCCCTAGATTTTAGGGAGTTATTTTTAGTAGCTGGAAGTTACATGCAGAGATCTTTTTAGAATCTTTTCTCCAAGTGTTGCATTTTCCTAGATTTGTGGCATGTGCCTCATGAGCCTCAAACTTATTTATTTGATGCTTCAGAGCTCACTTCTTCACATTGATATTAGACATTTGACATCCCATATCACATCCAAGAGTCTTCGACATATCCATCTTAGCTATTTCCGAGTAAGTCGGCCTAGCTTGTCTTTTGCAATGTTTCAATCACCTTTTGAGTTTTGGCTAGTGTCAGTGGTGTCTGCTTGATTTCTGTGAATGCTTGTTGTTGTTTTCATGCATATTAGCTTGTACTAGCACCGTTTCAGTTTTCGTTAGCATCTCATTCCTATCACATGCATGACATTGTTTTGCTCAAACACTCGTCGATTCAACGACTTGCTTCTCACACGTGCATGTTGTCCTATTTTTTGAATCTTGCATTCACTGTTTGCATGCACGATCATTCGTTCCTGCTTATACTCAATATCACCATGCATTCAAATTGACATTTTCATTCAGTTTCCAATCAGTAGTTCTGGGAAACCTTGGCCTAGACTCTACCTCACCAAGACAACATTATGAAATCTTGAGAGGGAATGCTCTCCCTTCCTCCCAAAAATTGTGCATTTCTACCTAGTGAGTGTCCTCTAGTCTTGCATTGTGCAATTTTGAGAGGCAGTGACTGCTGGTCTAGCAAATTGCACAATGCAATCATTAGGCATGCAACCCTTATTAGCTGAAACTAAGCATTGCATAATTCTAGTAGCCAACAAGCCAGTTTGGATTGCACATTGTGAAATTCCAACATCCGACCAGCCTCCCAGCAGTCCTGACTACCTTTTATACAATTCTGGCAGTCATTCTCCCTACCTCCTAGGAAAAATTGGGCGTCCTTTCTAGTGAGTCCCCATGTATGTTTCATGTCATTACTCAAGTTTCCTTTGGTTTTAGCTGAAAAATTTCTTGCCATAGATGTCAGTATGTCTCTAGATCTAGCAGGTGTTCATCTACCTCTCAACAGTTCATGATTAATGGCCTCCAAGAGAGTAGGATCAAAGTACACCGGTAGAAGCACAATTATAGCAGTAGTTGAGTGACTGTATACAATTTTTACAATCTACGAAGATGCCAAGTTAATTGTAGACAAGGAAATCAAGCTAAATGGAAAGAGTTCAATGATGCATTTGCAAGCACATTTGGGGAAGACCTCGAAGGCCGCCAAGTCTATGTGAACATCCACAAGTCTGACATGTACGGGATTGCATGCAGGTATCCCGTGTTCCCATGTGTGAACATGATACATTCGATCACCTTGCACACTCGTCTTGAGATGATGACATTGAGCATTGTTAGTAGGATGAATATTGCTAACTTCATGGCACATGATTATGAATAGATGTACCATATTTTGAAGCAAGTGGTCACTATGGAGACACCCGTTAGCATACGCATCAACAATGCCAAATCCACATATATCTTTGAGAATTGGGTAAAGGAGCAGGCCAAATTTAGCATTACACCCAACCAGGTTTACAAGACGAAGATACTGCGGAAGGCGTATCAATACTTGGTAATATTTGGATGTCACCAATATGGCCAAGAAAGCACGAAGACCTTCCCCTAGAGTTGGATGATCACATTGGACCAACTGGCCAATGAAGGCAAACCATGCAACCGGTCCGACATGTTGTCTCACAGGCTAAAGGAATAGGTAACAAGAGCTCGACAACTGTCCAAAGTTTAGAGAGCATAAATCTACATGTCCACTTACATATTGGATGCAATCAGTTCCCGTGAGGATTTCCCGGGTTCGAAGTGGGCATGGGCATCAGTGGAGACCTCCGTGAACAGCTATTATAAGATGTTGTTTGAGTGCATCTTTATAGGAGTTGTCACATAGCTGTCAGATGATTTTGTCACCCCTGGTGTACAAGATGGTATTTGAGCAGGATCCGCTTTGCATGTCTAATGCAACAATGAAGGCACTGATCGATATAGCATATTGGCCAGCCTTACCATCTGACACCTTCATACGAATGTACAATGCAAAGAAGCCTATGCATGTTCGACCGAAGTCTGCCTTGGACAATCTCGTCATGCAAGATGTATCATACCACATCTCGGTAGGGCTGTCAGCTATGCTTCACTAGAAGATGAAGGCATCTTGGCCCATTCTTCTGTTACGAATCGGGTTATACGAGATATAGAATTTCAAGCATGTGGATGTCGAAGTAGAGGAGATCAAGAAATATCCATTTGATGCCTGAAGCTGCAATCCATATGACCCGCAATTTTTTGTGAAAGATCACTGTGCGAGAGTACAATTTCAATGGATCCACGAGGCATTTCATTGGGTGGAGGAAGAACCATGGAGATATCATTATAGCTTCTCTAAGCCCAACGAAGTAGTCAACATAGCTGTGGAATGGTTAGCGAAGTAGTGTGAAGTAGCATCCAAGAGAGTACCACCAGTATTAGCAAAGGTAAACATATCAGTGCACGACAAAGGTAAGAGGAAGCTTATCGACAACGTGGAGGTAGAACAAAGTTGCAAGTTCCAAGCATAGCCACTTGTGTGGAAAGCTTCTTTGGTAATAAAGGTGAAGTGGCAACAACGCGATAGGAGGAATGCACATAAGCAGAGAGAAAAAATGGAGGAAACATAGAAGAAGTTGCATGAGTTGAAGGAGCAACTTTGGAAGGAATAGGAGTTGCATAGACAAGAATAGGAAGCACAGTAGGAACAAGTACAACAGGGGGCACAACATGTACAAATAGATGAAACTTCACCCATACAAGTAGTCAAGTCATTCGAATAACATGAATCAAGTAGACAGGGTGAGTAGTCATAGGAGCAAGAATTCACTCAAGAGATTGAACAAGAACTTGAGCATATGGATATGGACATGTAGGAATAGGAGTTAGAGAAAGAGATCAACCTCATGGATCACCGCCAAGAGGTTAACCCACCAACTTCACCAGATCGAGAAGTGGAGAATGTCCCAGGAGACCAAGGAGACACTGAGATCCTTGGAGACAATCTGGAGGGAGATATGCACAACATCTCATTCGACGAGTCTGAGCATAGAGTTGTGCAATCTCGCAAAGTGTCCACTCCGGATGATCACACATCTCCTGCACATTTTGAGGAATGAGTGATCAGGCCTGATGTGCACAAGAATCTAGGAGCATTGGATGATGCTATGAGAGCATATGTCGAAGCCACTAGCTTGAGTGTTCGCTTCCTGATAGTAGATAATGAGTGAATGGCTAAGGAGTTATAGACGGCCAAGCAGGGAGGAGAATTGTTTATAGCATTTGCTTGAGCAAGGTTGAATAAAGAAATACTAGATGAAGTATTGTCCCTTCACATAGTCATGCGGGCGCTGTATTCCAAGTTTGGTACTGTGCATAAGGAAGTTATCCATCTCAATAGCTGGTAGGAGTGATTTGCTAGGAGAGCACGTATCTTGTCGAACGTGCATATTTTTGTTGATTACAGGAAAACATGGACAATGAGATACAAGGGAACCCCATTACACCTGCCCAAGATGATGAAGGCCAAAGTGGTCGAGCTGAAGGCATGCATCTAGAGTCAGATCTGGAACTATGGAGATCTCCCGCACCTCATCACTATTTTACAGGCTTCCCATGCATGGGTATTCAAAACTATGGATGTTTTTGTGCGAGCACACACGATCCCATCTATTGGGAAACTCACCCAGGCAAAGACAAAGGCATAGGTTTGACTAGAGCTTGACTCGTACTTTAACAAGTTTATGCACATAACCACTAGCCTAGACTTGGTGATCATTACAGACACCATGCATTAGTATGTCACTGTTCCAGCCCTTCTCAAGACAATGATGTGCATGTTATTAGATGACTTGGATAGAGTCGAAAAGATGGTCTTCCTAATCCAAATTGGATCCTAAAAACTCTCTAATTTTTTATGATTGTTTCAAATTATGCTAAGATATTCAAGTCCTAGAAAAATCAAGCTATCAGAAGGAATCCTCGTAAAAATTGTAGTTGCGGTCAGAGTGGAGAAACGAGGACCCTCGGTCGAGCGCACAGACCATTGGCCCATGGTAAACATGCGATGGCACAAAACTGGAAAAACTGGAGGTCAAATAAAAAAACGGGGGTCATTTCTGATATGTGATTAGTGTTAAAGCGCTAATCGCGTATCGTAGCGCGTCCCTTCAGTGAAGGAAATCCCTAAAGTGCCTGGACGTGAAATTACTATAAAATCGAAAAAAGTAATGCATTCAAATCCGTAGAGCGGGATTCCCCAAACTAGCAGGATATCGGAAGGCCTTGAGGCGATAAGCAGTTTTCACTGGGTCCCGCCCGATGCCATACGCCAAGCGACATGCGTTCGGTAGATGAGAGAGAAAACCACCCACATCAGATGGGTAAAAGTCATGCAACTTTCCCTCCTGATATGAAGGACGACTGTAGGATCTCGGGGGCCTAGATCAATGATGGAGATGCATCCCGATGATTGACTAAATTTGACAAGTCAAAAAGAAAGATTAAAGTGGATTTGGAGTCTGACGTGGATGATGAGTTGGCAAAAGATTCGCGTTTGTGGGCAATCTTGAAGCAAATGGAATTAAATAACCATTCGAATATGATTCAAGGAATCTGACACTAGTTCGTTGGGAAACAGGTGACCGCCTCCCTGCGAGGCGTTACCTAGTGATGATGATGTAGAGCAGAGGAATTCAAATGGACAGAGGTAAAGAAAATAAAAGGCTAGGAAGCAGAAATGAACAGTCAAAAGAACAGACTAGCTTTAAAAGCCATGAACTGACAGAAGCAAAGCAGGCAGAAACAGAGAAGACAAACAGAAAGGCAGTGACAAGAGTTAGTTATATGAAACTAGCTATGAGCAAAGAGTAGAAGCTGAGCTGACCTGAAGGTGACATCGAGCCAGATAGAGCCAAAGTAGAGTTAGAGAGTCTGCATACTCAAAAAGGCTTGAGAGGTTTAAGCAAACTCCTCGACATAGGCCTATGATACTACTTTGACCCTCAGAGGCCGAGTTCAGTAAGTTGAGTCTGTGTACTCCAGTCCTACTGACTTACATCTATTTAAGTGAGACTCAATTTGAGTTCACAATTGTAAAACACTGCTTGAAAACATAATAGAGAGGCCACCACTGAAAGGCTGGAACAGGAGACATAGCCCAGGAGCATTGGGTGAACTCCTTATTAAACTTGTTTGTTTAAATGTTTGACTATTATGTTTTTCTTTGATTGCCTTAGTGTCTATGTATTCTAGCAATCTTATCGATCCATTGCATAAGTAACATAGGCACATCCGTGCGCATGAGTTTGTAATACATTTAATTCTTTATCCTGGATAAATTCGAGATCAAGTGGTATAAGAGAATTAGGGTTAGTAAGGTTAGACAAGCTTGTGCTAGATTTTTTTGTTGAATACTAACTAGATGAAAGCTTAAATTAGGAATAGGAGAGTTGGCTAAAACTAACCTAGAGATTGGAAGAGTCTATTCTAAGGGGAAAATGTCAGAAGAAAGGCCCTTGGAATTAGATCCCCAGTTCATGGATAGTTTTATGACCATGAAATCCATGGTGGAGGAAATGTATAGAGAATTCAGGAAAGGTAAGGATGAAGATTCATCCAACTCCAAACAAGACAAATGAGTAGAAGAATCTCTCGTCCATGGCCATTGTAAAGGCAAAGGGAAAGAAGAAAAATTTCTCACACCTCCTAATAGCCCTGAAAATAAAAAGAAGACATCTTTGATTAAATTAGATGTTAAATTTGATTTACCAATATATGATGGAGAGTTGAATGCAGAAAAGTTGGATAATTGGATCAGACAGATTGATGTTTATTGCAGAGTGTAGAGCATTGACTCATATAAGAGTAAGATTCATCTGGCCAGCCTACGCCTTGGAGGGACTTGCTTGGTATGGTGGGAAGGCAGGACACAAGTTGACATGAAGAAACATGGTAAGATTCTTTATGTCTAGAATGAATTTGTTTCTGCAATTAAAAAGAAATTCTATCCACTGGCTTACATGCAATAAGCCATGATGAGCTGGCAAACTCTTCAATAGTTGAAAGGGAAAGGTGTACAAGGTTACACCCAAGAATTTAGTAAAATATCTTTGATTCTAGGCATTTCTTTAGACTCACCTGAGACTCTGTTGAAGTATATAGATGGTCTACACAGCTACATGAAGCACACTATCCTCATGTTTAATCCCACTAGTATAGAAGAGGTATCCATTCAGGCTAAACATATAGAAGCTAGAGGTAAGAATGGGAACCCGGAAGTTGGGGGATCATCCCAACCCACTGCAAGCAAAAATAAGGAGAAAAGAAAAAAAATGGAAAGAGAGGAAGACAAACATTCTATAGAAAAGCAAGTCTTCATGCGCTCACTATAAGAAGGATGGGCATGATGATGAACATTGATGGATTCTTCATCTGGAGCTAAAACCTAAGAAGATCGAGGACAAGAAGAAGAAGATTGCTGCAACTATTCAAAAGGATTTGGGTTCATACTCAAGAGTTGAAGCAACAATCGCAGCGACAGGTATAAAAGGTTGTCCGCTTTAGAGAATGCAGAAATCAAGAAGCAGGTACAAGAGTTGCTTGAAAAGGGGTTCATAAGACCTATCACATCACCATGTGGGTCTCCAATTGTTTTGGTGAAAAATAAAGATGGCTCGTGGAGAATGTGAATTGATTACGGGGCACTAAATAAGATAGCGATAAAAAATCATTATCCCCTTACTCGCATAGATGATCTATTAGATCAGTTGAAAGTGGATATTTATTTTTCCAAGTTAAACTTTCACAATGGCTATCATCAGGTCAGAGTTGCAGAGCAAGATGCATGGAAGACTGCTTTAAAAACAAAGCAGGGATTGTATGAGTGGCTGGTTATGCCTTTTGGCTTAACTAATGCTCCTGCTACTTTCATGAGAGTAATGAATGATGTACTCAGACCTTTTCTTGATGATTTTGTTATTGTGTATTCGGATGACATTCTTATATTTAGCAAAACATGGGAAGAACATTTAAAGCATGTTAAGAAGACACTAGACGTTCTGAAAAGAGAAAAACTTTATGTTAAACTTTCTAAATATGAATTTGGCAAAACATCTTTGAATTATTTGGGACATATAGTAGGGCGTGGTGAATTGAAGATAGATCCCTCTAAGGTGGCAGTCAATGTAAACTGGCCTAAACCCAAATCTGCTATAGAAGTTAGAAGCTTCTTAGGGGTAGCATAATATTGGAGAAAGTTTATTTCTAATTTTTCCTTAATTGCAACTCCCTTACATGCTTTTACAGGATTGAACAAGGTGTTTCAGTGGGGAGGAAAACAACAGAAAGCCTTCGACACCTTGAAATAAAAGATTAATACAACACCAATACTCGCACTGCTCAATCTTGAAAGACCATTTGAGATTCAAACAGATGCCAGTGACTATGACATGGGAGCAGTGTTGATACAAAACAGTAAACCCATATGTAATCATTCTGAGACATTTAGTTCTGCAGTAGATAACTATCCCACATATGGTAAAGAATTATATGCATTAGTACAAAGTGTGAAAAAGTGGAAACATTAATTAATGGGAAAAGAGACAGCTATACATACTAATCATCAACCACTTCAGTATCTACACTCCCAAACTAAGTTGCAGCAATCAAGGCACTATAGATGGATAGGTTTTTTACAACAGTTTCATTTAGACATGAGATATAAAAAGGGCATACACAATAAAGTTGCAGATATGTTGTCCATACCAATTATAAATGCATCTACTATACTTAAGCATAATTTAGTATTGCATGAGAGCTACATTGAACAATATGCTCAAGATATAGATTTTAAAGATGTATATGCAACTTTAAGTCAAGGAAAACGAGTAGAAGAATTGTATTATCATGTTAAGGACCAACTCTTGTATCATTTTGGGAAGCTATGCATTCCACAAACTGAAAGAGTAAAGATAATTCGAGAAGCACACACTTCTCTAATATAGGGTCACTTTGGTGTAAGTAAACGTTTCACAACTGCAAAGATTTTGTTATTGGCAAAAAATGAACGAGACAGGGACTAGATATATAAGAGGGCATACCATGTGTGCAAAAAGCAAGCCCAGCAATAGAAAACTAGGCTTGTACACTCCACTACCTGTTCCTTCTCATCCTTGGGAAAGTTTTTTCATGGACTTTGTTGGAGGACTGCCTAAATCTGGGAAAGGTCATGACTATTTATATGTTGTTGTGGATAGGTTCAACAAAATGTGTATTTTAATACCTTGTAACAAACAAATTACAGCTGAACAAACTACAAATTTATTCTCTCAGCATGTATGGGTTTATTTCGGATTACCCACTTCCATAATATCTGATCGAGATACCCAATTTGTTGGGAAATTTTGGTCAAGTTTGTGGGAATTGATGGACACCAGGTTGAAGAAGAGCACAACTTTTCATCCGCAAATAGATGGTCTAATGGAAGTAGTCAACAGGACAATGATCCAGTTGCTCAGAGGCTATTGCAGCAAGCATCCCAAACTTTGGGATGAACATTTATGTTATGTGCAGCATGCATACAACCGAGCTAAACATTCTTCTCCATAGAGATCTCCTTTTGATACCTGTTTTGGTTTCACACTAAGGTCTCCCTTGGATTTTGTCTTTGGTAAAGACATAGCAGTTGATGGACATAGTGATGTGGACAAGGCAACCAATTTCATTGAACAAATCCAAGAGATTCAGCAGGAAGTACAGGAATAGTTGGAAAAGAGCCAAACCAAGTACAAGGCAAGGCATGAAAAGCATCGGATGGAGCATAGCTTCCAACTTGGTGATCAAGTCTGGCTATATATCAGCAAAGATAGAATGCAAGGTGAAGGTAAGAAGCTAAAGCCAATAAGGTATGGACCTTTCAAGATACTTGAGAAAATTGGTGAGAATGATTTTCACATTGATTTACCAGCTTACATGCACATCTACTCAATTGTTAATGCAGACAACTTGAGGCTATTTGAACCTTCATTAACCGAAGATCCCGAAGAGAAAAGTCAATTTCCTTCTATTGATGATCTGTTGCCCAAATATCTTAATGAGATGCAGGAAGATACAGTTCTCGACAGGAAGGTGAGAACCATATGTAGAGGAGATGCTGAGTACCTCAGGATTCGACTCAAAGGTTCAAAACAAAGCAGTGTGAAATGGATAGAAATTGAGCAAGAGAGGAAGAAATACCCTCACTTGATAGATGCTTAAAAGAAAACCAACTTTTGGTGGTCCAAAAGCTTTTTCATTGGGAAGGCCGTGATCCAAATTGGATCCTAAAAACAGTCTAAGTTTTCATGACTATTTCAAATTATGCTAAAAGATTCAATTCCTAGAAAAATCAAGCTATCAGAAGGAATCCTCATAAAAATTGAAGTTGCGGCTAGAGCAGAGCAACGATGACCCTCGGTTGAGTGCGTAGACTGTTGGCCTATGGTAAACACGCGATGGCGCAAAACTGGAAAAACTGGAGGTCAAATCAAGAAACTTGGGTGGTTTCTGATACGCGATTAGGGCTAATCGGATATCGCAGGTCACCCCCCTCAGTGATGGAAAGTCCCGAAGTGCTCAGACACGAAATTTATATAAAATCAAAAAAAGTAACGCATTTGGATCTGTAGAGCGGGATTCCCCAAACCGGCCCGATATCAGAAGGCTTCGAGGTGGTAAGCAGTTTTCACTGAGTCCCACCCGATGCCATACACCAAGCGACACGCGTCCAACGGAAGAGAGAGAAAACTGCCCTTATTGAACAGGTAAACGTCATGCAACTTACCCACCCGATATGAAGGACGACCGTAGGATCTGGGGGCCCAGATCGATGATGGAGATGCATCCCGATGACTGACTGGATTTGACAAGTCAAAAAGAAAGATTAAAGGGGATTTGGAGTCCAACGCGGATGATGAGTTGGCAAACGATTCAGGTTCACGAGCAATCTTGAAGCAAATGGAATTAACGACCATTCAAATATGATTCAAGGAATCTGACACCAGTTCATTGGGAAATAGGTGGCCACCTCCCTGCGAGGCGTTACCCAGTGATGATGATGCAGAGCATAGGAATTTGAACAAATAGAGGTAAAGAAACTAGAAGGTTGGGAAGCAGAAATGAACAGTCAAAAGAACAGACTGGCTTTAAAAGAAATTAATTGACAGAAGCAGAGTAAGCAAAAACTGAGAAGACAAACAGAAAGGAAGTGAAAAGAGTTAGTTATACAAAGCTAGCTAAGAGCAGAGAGTAGAAGCCGAGCTGACCTGAAGGCAGCATCGAGCTAGACAGAGCCAGAGTAGAGTCAAAGAGTCTGTGTACTCCAGAAGGCTTGAGAGGTTCAAGCAAACTCCTCGACATAGGCCTGTCATACTACTTTAACCCTCAGAGGTCAAGTTCATTAAGGAGAGTTTGTGTACTCCAGTCCCACTGACTTACATTTGTTGAAGTGAGACTCAATTTGAGTTCATGATTGTAAAACACTACTTGAAAACATAATAGAGAGGCCACCACTGAAATGCTGGACTAGTAGATGTAGCCCAGGAGCATTGGGTGAACTCCTTATTAAAATTGTTTGTTTACATGTTCAACTGTTATGTTTTTCTCTGATTGCCTTAGTGTCTATGTATTCTAGAAATCTTATCGATCCATTGCATAAGTAACATAGGCACATCCATGTGCATGAGTTTGTAATACCTTTGATTCTTTATCCTGGATAAATTATAGATCACTTCCCACAGCTGTCTGAGTCATAGTGATGTCTTGCATGGCTTGTTCAAGCCTATTTTGTCTCACATGGGTACATGTGCAGATTGTATGTAATGTCTTGTCAAGTGGAAGTTCAAGTGTCGATAGTTGGATGTAATAGTCATAGAGTACATGAAGAGTCACAAGGGTAGATGAATTGTCACAAAGGGTGTCATGCGGAAAGAGTCAATTTTGCGGACAAAACCAACCTCCCTAGAAGCTAAGGCTTTCTAGTGACACACAAAACAATCAAGCACTATCTTTCCCTAAATATGCATTTAAAATACAAGCAACCAGGTGTTTAAAGCATACCTTTTAGTCCAACCCTGTTTGTAGTAGCCAAGCCTCTTCAATCCAGATGAGCACCTCCTTCTCCTTGAAGCCTGCATTCACTAACAAGCAAACGATTACATAGCACCTGAATAACTCATATAATAAAACATATTCATCATAAAGACCAAGGAGTATATGAAACAAATTATATATAACAACTTGTTGAGAAAAATGAACTTAATTGTATTAATTGGAAACAAAAGAGTCCAGCAAGAGTTCTCCTTTACTTTGATGAGCTCACCCACTTCCAAATGAAGCTAAGAAAGGATGGCAATCTCTCCTCTGAAGCTCTATAAGGGAGTCCTAATTTCAGCAGCATCTACCCTTAGGAATGTTCAGTTTTCAACCTCCCCTCCCTCTGGCCCAATGCCTGTATTTATAATTCTTTGGAGGAAGTTAATCAGGTCCACCATCAATGGGATAAGCCCCTCTTTCAATGGGATAGCTCCCCTCTTGATGCGATAAGTTCCTCTTTCTTTGGGATGCATGAACCATCTGGAGGTGCTCAATCCACGTCAAACCATCTTCTAGAATGCTCTAGATTCGACCACAAGTAAAGTTTTTGAAGTAAAACTTGCGCCTTTTGACCTTTACAGGAGTACGTACCCATCCCTTTACAGACAGAGCGTACCAGTACGCAGGTATTATGAACTTGAGGTGCGTACACGTAGGTAAGGGTAAGAGAAATTGCGTAACCAGAGTTATATTGATTTTTAAGGACTTTCTCTCTTTCTTGGAGTTTGACATGAGGAGCAAAGGTATAAGACTTGCCAAGGAGGACAGTATGGCAGTTGATGGAGCCATACTGACTACAGATAGTCATGGTGACAAATTTTAGTGTAACAGATTGCCCCCTAAAGTGCGAAGCCTGTAGTAGATTAGGGTTTCATATCATCTAGGACGGGTGAAGTACTTCATCATTTCAAGGATTATCTTGTGGAGAGCCCAGTCGGGACCTGCAAATATTGAACACAAAATACATATATAAGATCATATCATCGCTGAGGTAGGCATTCCCATACTCAGATTGAAAACTTTAACTAACAAACTAACTACTACTCTGATACAGGAATGATTTCGCAGTACATCATAATCATAGACTCATGTAGACACAGTATGGATGCAACCATCTGTTTATTATTAGTCTACTGTATAATGAATACAAAACTCCTTGCAGCTTGGATGGTTGAAACTAGATCCAGGGTCTTCATTTCTACTTTCCGAAATAGTACGATTATATCCATGCGAATAAATGAGTTGATGTCGAACATGGTATAAACCACTTGATTACCAGTCGTTGATGTAAACTGTTAAAAAGTGTGATAGAGACCACCAGTGATGTCAATGGTTCTCAAAGTACCCAGTACAATCCATGAGATGTGAATGAATGTGTTGATGTCGAACATATCACGGAATCCTTCGATCGAAAGTCAATGATGTAAACTGTCGTCAAAGGCGAGAAACCTGCCATTGAGGCATGCAGATTTCAAGGTACTGACGATTCCTAGATCATCTTTCTAGATAATGGGCTGATGTCGATAGAAAGCGATCCGTTGCAGGCAAGCCCACAACACGAAATCATAAATCAAGTTGAAGAAATGTAGCTGTAAGGACTGACTCAGGGATGGTCAAGATGGATGACAGGTATTTTGCAGATGAATGGTTTATTTGCAGTGACCCGTTGAACACATAACGACACAACAGATGGCTTGGTGACGAGTGACCCAAAGTTAATACCCAGAAACCGGCTGAAGATTTTCAATGTGGTTTGATCAACTTTAAGACAAAGGATTTCCCAACCCACGTGAATGAAAAGTGTCGTGTTCAAGAGTGGTGATAAGGTTTTTTTGAGACGAAGGATAACAAATAGGCTTATTTTTCTCTCTTTTCCCCCACCATTTCTGGCAAGTACCTCTTTATTTTTTACAAGCTTGAGGAGGATAACACATGCTTGATTATAAGCTCATCCTTCGGATGAGTCCAACTTAGTTTAGATTCGAACCCTAAGAAGGAGTGGTCCGTTCTTGTTTGTAATCGAACAGGTCCATTACTGTGAAATTTTAACGAGTCCAGTATAGGAGAAACTCGGCGTTTTTCAATTTTAGAGAGTCTGAAAAAACTTAAGAAGACTCCAGGGTTGACCTTTTTCGTAAATTTGTGTCTCCCAAGCCCGAAAAAGTATAAAATAATACTTGAGAGAACCGCTTGATCTTTACGACCAAGGAGTACTTTCATAATTAGTGTCTATGACCTGAAAAGTAAAAAGCGATCAAGGACATGTCATTTTATTCCCAATATCGAATTTGAAACGACAAAAATCCGGCAATCTTTTCATGTTTTTACGATAAGAAAAGGGCTATAAGAGGACCGTATTTTAATTCCGTTTTAACGAGTGTAAAAGAAACGCTCGGCAATCTTTTCATGTTTTAGGAGTCAGAAAAGGGCTTAAACATGACTCTGATGTTTTTGTTTGTGAAAAATGACAATTTTCCCTGAAAATCCTTTATCCTGCACAAAAACCAACACATTACTCATACCTGTTTAAAGATAGATAAAAATACTTTGAAAAATACCTTTTCATGGTGAAAAATAAACAAATTTACCATTTATTTACCCAAAAAACCTATAAAAAGGGCTTTTACCAATTCATTTTTACCATTTCACTGTTGAGGAGAGAAAAAGGGCTTTTGGCAAGAAACTTCCCGTGGACATTGCGGAGAATCTGACCGTCGAAATCTAACGCCGTCTCTTTCAGGTATTCTACAACATCCTCCTCTTCATTGTCATCCGTTTAGAATTTGTTTTTAGGCCCTACATTTCATTTTTTGGAGGCTTTGGGTTTCAAGATCCGCCTTTCGGGGTACGCAGGTGCCACACTAGGGACCTGCGTACCCCGATATTTTCTCAGTTGGGAAAATGCCGGGCGTACACACCTTGCCTTAAGGGAACCTGTGCACCCACGCTCTGTTCCTAAAGGTGGGGTGCGTACTCCGCGCAAAGGGTTTACAAACCCCAAATTCTCCAAATTGGACCAAATTTTTTTGATTTCATGGATTCTAATGGATGTTTTCTGGTGTGTAGATTGTTCACCATGCTTGATTGGCGCGAGAGAGAGAACGAAGATGTTGATTTGGACGCCATTAATCATCAACCGTCCATTGATGCTTTGAAGGCATGCAGCCTTTGCAAATGCTGGGCCATACCTGGCATGAGGGCCCAAGTGTGCTTTCTAGAGTGGCTGGTAGAAAGATGGAACGTTCAGGACTAGTGCTTTTATATTGGAGGGCACCAACTCGAGATAGAGCTCACAGATATCTACTTTCTCACTGGTTTGCCCAAGAGAGGCGAACACTTGACTCTGTTCGGGACTAGGTCGAGTGGCTAGTCCATCGCTAGTCTCCGACTAGAGTGGTGTAACACTCAGTCTCAAGAGAAGGGGATAGAGATCAAAACTATATCCCGCCCTGAACTTATGGTGATTACTTTTACAATTACCAGACTTTGCGGGGCTACCACTTTGCACATTGCCACTGGATCCCAGATGCGGATGGCGATTGATTGCTATCAGGGCACCATTTTCAACTGGTGTGATGCTGTGTTGGCCAATTTAAAGGGCCAACTGACTAGAGCCAAAAACGGACAGCTAAAGACTTTTGGTTATGGGCCTTTAGTTGTGAGTTTTGGCTTAGAAAGGGTTCTGATGCTGATCCCACAACAGCTCACTGTTGAGGCTGGGCTTCCCCAAGAGCCCAAATTGATGCGATGGGTTGCCGTTATGGCCCGTCATCCTGATGAGGGCACAGAGGTTGTCCGATTTACTCGAGAGTACTTTCACTGGTTAGAGGACCAGGTCTTTTCTATACAGGATTTTCCTTATGCCGGAGTTGATTTTCGTGGAGATCCGGACATGGTTCTTCCACCGGGAGAACAATGGGATGATACAAGTATTTCATTTTCACAAGTTTTTTAAATTATCTATATTTTTTGTTTGTTTTTATATCGTCTCAAAACTGAGAGTAAAAATTTTCAAAATGCAGATGTAGGTCCATGTCGTCCAGCCAATCTCCGGCCTTTCGAGAGGAGACTACAAGTTGCAGTGGCACCGGCCCCATAGGACGAGGCCACAGAGACTTTAGCTGAGTTGGAACAAGACCTAGAGCGTCTTACAGCATATATACTAGAGACTACTATAGATGATATTCCTATCAGGCTTCAGCGCTATGTAGTCGGGGTCCCAGCACCTTTTAGGAGGTTCTTGTGTAGGGTGGCCCGTGCAGTGGTATCATATAGAGATCATCACCAGTGATTGGATGGTCAGTTTGTAGACACATGTGACATTTTGGTTTTTTGTACTTATCATTTTTGCCGATCATAAGGTGTTTTTCAACCTATGATCGAAGACGATGTATTTTTTGACACACTCCTATCTATATATATCATTATTACCGGCTTATCTGTTGAACATGTGTGATGAAATGTTTTTAAATTTACATGTATGATTATTGCAAATGTCTGTTTAACATTCGATAAGCAATTGCATCTGCTAATGTATTTAAAGACCTTGGAATATGCTGATATTCAATGTAATCAAATTCACGTTCCAAGAGACGCACTCCCAAAAATAACCTTAATAACACTAGATTTCTAATGGCATACACTCTATTAAGCTGTAATACAACGAGTTCAGAATCCAACCTCATTATCAAACTCCGAATCCCAAATGAAATAGATTCAGATAATAACTCAATCACTGCACTGTACTCGGCAATGTTGTTTGTTGTTTGACCGAGGCTCACCCCATGCATAGAAACTAACTCGTCAGAGGGCGAATAGATAACCCAATCTGCGGAAGAGATATTCCGTGTACTATGACAAGCACCATCAGCAAATCCAATGTATGTTTGGAGAGGCATCGACATCTGCAATATCAAGAGTAAAACCAAGATAAGCCAGAATAACGACAAAAACACACTCTCTGAGCTAAGCAAACCGTCTAAAACTAACAAACACACCAGCTAGAAAGAAAAACCTAACCTAACTAAAATCTCCATACCCATCATTTAAGCATAATACCTCTTTAGGTAAAGTCCATTTCTGGGTTTACCCAAAGAGTCCCCGTCAAAGTCTACCAGCTCATAGGCCCCTTTTGCTAGCTTTCGCTTGACAACATAGGGCCCATGCCACATAGGAACGAATTTTCCAGCACCTAATTTATCGTTAGCTTGATCATATAATAGCACTAGGTCTCCTTCCGAAAAATTTTGAAGGGTCAAATTTCGATCATATTGAGCTTTCATACGTTTTGCATGAGTCTCGATCGCCAATGCAGCATCACGTCGAGTCTCATGTAATTGAGCTAAGTATAATAAACGCTTTTCCTCTTTGGAGGTAGCTGGAAGTAACTCGATGGCCATTTGCAGTGACGGAATTTCGCATTCAATGGGCAGCACAACTTCCAAACCATAAACTAGTTGGAAAGGAGTGAACCCTGTTGATGTTTTCACTGAGGTTCGATACGCCCAAAGCGCTGAAAATAACATTTTGTGCCAATTTGACCGATGAATACCAATGATTCGTCGGATCATGATAACTAAAACTTTGTTGATGGACTCAACCAGACCACATTTGTGGATAATAAGGAGTTGAGCTATCGTGACGCAAACCAAGCTGGCCTATAAGTTCTGTCATCATAACGTTTCGAAAATGGTGCCCATGGTCACTGATTATCGCTTGTGGGACACCAAACCTAGCAATTATGTGATTGAACACGAAAATTGCAGCTGTCTTGCCGTCTGCCTCGAATGTAGGCATCGCCTCGGCCCACTTAGTAAAATAATCTACCGCAAGGATGATATACGCATGCCCCCCGACCGAGTGAGGGTTACATGTAATAAAATCGATACCCCATTTGGAAAAAGGACCAACGACAATTATAGGGTGGAGAGGAGCAGGTGGAGCGTGCATCTTTCGATCAAACACCTGACAGTTGTGGCATTTTCGGACCGCAGTAATACAATCTTTAAACAAGGACGGCCAGAATTAGCCAGCGCGCAATATCTTTTGGGCTGTGGCATACCCAGACATATGACCGCCACACGCTCCAGATTGACAATCATTCAGAACCCTTTCAACTTCTTCGTGAGTTAAGCAACGTCAAAAAACCAGGTCTGCCCTACGACGATAAAGAGTATCTCCAATAATTTTATACTGTTGGGACTGGAAACGAATTTTCCGACGTTCCGACTTTGAAACTTCGTGCCGAAAGGATTGGGTCTAGAGATAGACGATGATATCCCCATACCACGGATCTAAAGTGCTGATTAGAAACAAAGATTCGTCCGCAATGGGTTCCTCTGCCACAGTTTCCGTGTCAACACGCGGGAAGTCACACATTAACTCTGCAAAAACTAAAGATTTCTTAGACTTAGATTTCTCAAACTCCAAGTCGAACTCCTGCAGGATAACAATCCATTTGGAGTACTTGCCCCCTCGCAATTGTTTAGTCAAAATGTAGATCATAGTGTTGCAATCCGAAATGACTGTAGTTTTACGGAGTAAAATGTAGTGACGAAAACGTTGGACAACTTGAATGGCTGCCAATGCCAATTTCTCCACATGTGAATATTTTAGTTCAGTTGGGTTTAACGTCTGACTAAGGTAATATATCACATGTTCCGTTCCGAATTCGTCTTCCTGAACTAAGACCATTCTAATGGTGGAATGGGAGGCGACGAGATACAAAAAGTAATCCTAGTTGTAGTTGGGAGGATACAGTAACGCTGCATGGGTCAACGCGTGCTTGAGTGCATCAAAAGATTTCTGAGGTATCTCATCCCAAGAGAATTGAGCGTTCTGTTTCAACAACCGTGTAAAACCCTTTGTAACCTCAGTGTAGTTAGGAATAAATCGGCGTAAAAAGTTTTCTTTCCCCTGCAAACTTTGGAGTTGGCGAAGACTCGAAGGAGGAGGTAATTTGATGATTGCTTCGACCTTCGAGGGATCAACACAAATGCCAGCTTTCGGAACTACAAATCCCAGTAATCGACCCACTTTTATACAGAAGACACATTTGTGTGGGTTCAATCGAATACGATAATGCCTACACCTCATAAAGATTGCTCGTAAATGGATAAGGTGATCAGCTCGATGTAATGAATGAGCAGGAAAATCATCGAGATACGGTTGCACAATGTGTTTGATGTCATGAAACGCATAAGACATCGCCCTTTGAAAAGTCGCTTCGACATTCTTGAGCCCAAAAGGTAATTTGAAATAAGCAAATGTCCCCCATGGACAAATGAAAGCCATTTTTGGTTGATCGGCAGATAGAATATTGATTTGATTGTAACCGGAAAAACCGTCCATAAAGGAAAATATTTCACTGCCGGCACAATCATCAATTATTTGATCAATATAGGGTGTTGGGTAGTTGTCCTTTGGACAAGCTCGATTAATGTCCCTATAATCGATGCATATTCTTATTGTTCCCTGTTTTTTGTTAACTGGAACAATATTCGATACCCAATCCGTTAACGGGATCGGATAAATGAAACCTGCTTTCAATAGCTTCTCAACTTATGCTTTAATTGCAGCCGCTTTTCATGGGTGAATCTGATGCAAACATTGCCGGACGGGTTTAGCGTCTGGGTAAGTCTTGATCTCATGGAAAACAATCGTGGGATCAATTCCTGACATTTCCTCATAGGACCAGGCAAACACATCACGGAATTCTTGAAATAGGGCCTTGTATGTCTGAATTTCGTCATCCGTACACGAGGCACCTATATGAATGTTCTCCAGAATACCAGGCTTAACTGAAATGTCAATGGGAATAGTTCGAGAAATGTTTCCCAAATTCAGCTCTGAATCAGGATGTTTCATTGGATTCAAAGCTTGTTTGACATATTCAGCTGTAAAGATTGATGATAAATCATTTTCAAAATGATCATCCTCAGGTAAAAACGAAGATCTGTGATGGAGATCTTCCCATGGTAAATCTTCTACACACAGGACTTCATGAAGTTGCTCATCAGATGACACAACTTCGGGAAATGCTATTAACTCCGAGGTTGATGTGGAAAGTGATTCCTCACGAACCACATTCATTTGGTCGATTTTGGTTCAACGCGGGTCGGTAAAAGACTGCACAGCTTCATAGGCGATTTCATATGGACTCAAAGGCATAGCATCACCAAATGAGTCTATCTCAGATTCAGAAGGAACGATCCAAGGATCGTCATAAACAATGGTGTCTGATGTAATCATATGAATGGAGGCAAACGAAGACAATGCGTTCATTGGAGGAAAAGGAAAAGTTCCCAGTAAACCGACATCTTTAACTAATCCTACTCCAACATTCTTGTATGGGATAGTCGTTTTACCGACATGCTGGATACTCTCTGAAGAGGATGGGTCGGATGAAAAGTAAGCCAGCTGGTCTATGGTCATGATCTTGCCATTATGTGTAAACTTTATTACTCGAAAAACCGATGAAACGACCGCTGTCATAGCGTAAGACCAACTTCGACCCAAGAGAAGGTTGTAGTCTAGAGGGGCATCAACCACCTCCACATCCAGACTAACGGTTTTTCCTTCAACCCCTATAGGCAAATCATGTAGAATGCCAAAAGGATGGAACCCACGGCCATCAAAGGCCTTAAGAATTATCGGGGATTGATTTAGTGAAGGAGAACCAAGCGATCTCCAACACTGTATCGACATAATACACGTGGAAGCTCCCTCATCAATTATAGTCTGATGAATAGGTCTGTTTTTTACTATCACTGGGATCTGGAAAGCCATTTGATGAGGCAAACGCGGTGTACTATTTTCTAGATCAAAGATTATTAGGTTCGGGTCCTGAACGTCAATAGCTCCTATAGCCGACAAAAGTAATTTGCGCTGTGCTGGGCATGATTGCAACACTTCCAAAGCCGAAATTGTTGAGGGAGAAACAACTAAGTCCTCAACAACGTTATAATTCTGGGCCGCTCTCGCATGTGGATTGAAAGCAGACTTTCGAAGTATACCCTTGGCAGGCGGTTTGATTACTAAGTCCGAGTTAGGTTTCTCGATCTGTAGTGGATCGGAACCAGGAGCTGAGGTTGATGGATTAGAATGAGAAGATTTTGCTTCTTTGCCATCAACAGGACTTTTACTACCATAATCTTGCGATCGAGTCGCAATCCTTACAACACATATTTCATTAAAATTGGAATTAAATAGTGTATCTAGAATTTCAAAATAACCAAAAAAATCAATTCTAGTGATGTTCTTGTAATAAAAAAATTCCAATTTTAATGAAATAAGTGTTTTACATGAGACATCATCAATATGGGTTCTTCACTGGCACTCGAGGAAGAACCTATCATCTTACTCTCCTGCTTTGGAAATGGATCTTTCAAAATAGCAGGAGTTGGGGAACCTTTGACGATTTTCACAACCTCTGCCCGATGAGGGCAATCTCTTGTAAAATGATCTTCTTCACAAATAAGACAAGGATATCGAGGTTTGCGTTTTTCATCATTGGTTTCTAACTTTTTAGTTTTCCCCTTTGGAGTTTTGTTTGCTTTATTCTTCTTCTTGCCTTTCTTTTTCCCACCAGATTTTGATTTAACTGTAGATGACTCTATAGCGTGAATATCAGCGGAAACATTAGTAGAAGAATCTCCTGTCAGGGAGTCTGGTAAGGTTATAATAGGAGAAGAATTCTTTGAAGACCTCTTCTTACTTTTAGTGTTCACTGTACCAATCATGCCATCAGCAGCATGAGATCCCGAAGGAGCAACAGCGATTTGATTTGACTTAGGAAGATCTGGGATATTTTCGTGTAACGTACCTGACTGAGTGTAAACTAAGTCAAGGTACTGCGCTTGATCAATCACTTGCTCCTCAGTAACTACTCCGGCCTTAGCTACGTCTTCAGTAATCTTCGGTAACAATGATTTAACAAACCATTCAGCTAAGATTTGGCCTGGGATAAAAACTTTCACTAACCGCCTTTGACGTCTCCATTCATGAATATGATCGGAAATATATGTGGACGTCGATTGTTTTAATGAAGTTAGTAACTCCGTGCCATTATCATATCTGACCGGCAACTGAAAATGAGTTAAAAACGAGGTAGCTAACTGGCTAAAATTATAAAAAGAGGCCCGTGGTAACTCAATGTACCACTTGGCCGCGAGACCAATGAGAGTACGCTGGAAAAGACGTAAGCGGATCGAATCATCCGAGATGGAATTAGAGGCACACTAGAGGTGGTAAGTCATCACATGATTTGACGGGTCCTCTCCAAACTTACCTTCGAACTTGGGAATGTCACTAGGCAACTTACTTGGCATTGGTGGCCAAAACGGAAGATAATTTATTGGATCGCTCGTTAGGCGCGACAAGTCTGGTAAATCCAAAGTTGCGATAAATGGTAACTACCGATTAGGATCCCTAAAACTCTGGGTCACAAGACCAGTCCCAGAAGGAGGATATCCAGGATAACTAGGAATGGGGATCGCGTTCGGGATATTGTATCCTCCCGGAAAACCACGATTAACCGGACTGTACTGGGGTTGTTGTGATTGTTGATAAGTGTACCCAGGATACGGTTGATACTGGTAAACTGGCTGCTGGACAGCAGGACCGAATTGGTACTGTCCCTGGTACGGTTGATAAGTGAATTGTGGTTGACTAGTGACAACCGTACTTAAACTAGGTTGTCCTACAGGCATCTGAACCGTAGTTTGAATCGTGGATCCAGACGATGGTAAAGATGTCTGAGGAGTAGATATAGAGACAGTATAAACCAGAGTTGTCGATACTCCAGAAGTAAGTGGGGTAGATTGAACAGATGTTGCGGTAGTTGCAACGATCGTTTGAGATGGAGTACTAGGTGCAATAGGCCCAGACTGAGAAACTACCGAAGGTACAAAAGTTTGAATATTAGACTGGACTGGTTGCTGGGGTGAACCAGAAACTAAGGGTTGTCCAGTTTGAGATGACAACTGTACACTTGGCTGCAACACCTGTTGAACTTGCGATGGATCCCACACTATGTTTATTCCAGGGTATTGACCCATAACAGGTTGAGGATATTGAGATCCATAACCGGATTGAGGGTAGGATTGATAATTGAAAGGTACATTTCCCGTACCTTGAACATAAGAT
This sequence comes from Pinus tabuliformis, assembly GCA_031772625.1. Taxonomy (NCBI): domain Eukaryota; kingdom Viridiplantae; phylum Streptophyta; class Pinopsida; order Pinales; family Pinaceae; genus Pinus; species Pinus tabuliformis. Next base: position 2,007,464,811 of record CM062818.1, on the reverse strand, counting down.
TGACCTTGGGGTGGTTGGAAAGCCATACTCAAGTACTGACCTTGGGGTAGATACCCTTGAGGTAGGTACTGATACTGGGGTTGACCTTGAGGTATAAATTGATACTGAGGTTGACCTTGGGGTACATATTGAGGCTGGGGTTGACCTTGAGGAATGTACTGCACCATGGGTACATAGTGTCCTTGAGGTTGCCCCCCAGGCGGTAACTAGCCACCTTGAGGTTGAGAACTAGGAATTGAACCTGACATCATGTAAATGTCTCCTACGCTCAACGGTTTATTACCATTGTTTCCAGTTAATAACTCATGTTCAATGGGTTGAGGAGATGCTCCCACAAAAGTACCAGAAAGTACTGATACCCAGAGGGAACAGAAGGACCGCCGTACAAAAAGGATTCAGGAGATTGAGTAAACATGGACGACTGACCAAACATATTTACAGGAGTATAAATACCTCCAGGTGGATAAGGAGCACGAGGTGGAGAAAAACTTAACCCTGAGTTGTCCAAATAATTAGTTAAAGAAAGATACCAAGTAGTACTTCTAGGTGGACTGTAAAAAATGGATTCACGCTCCCTTAGATCAATAGTAGGTTGATTTTCAGGGATAGGGAGGCCTATTTCTTCTTCTGGAGCAAGTTCTTCAATAGTTATCAAACCAGAAGGAAGATTTTCGGTAATGACTCTTTCTACCCTAGGTGAATCAGGAGCACTAGAAGTTGGAGAGACTAACCCCGATGTTGGAGTAACAAGTTCAGATATCTCAGGTTCTTCGCCTATATCACTAGTAGATGAAAAACTATCAACAAGCTCGGAAACTGCAATAGCTTCAGGATTATAGCCTGTTTCTAAACCTTGGTAATCAGGATGAACTACCAATGAAGACTCTCCTTCTTCATGTGAACCTACTTTACTTGCCACTAGGAGTTACGAGGACTTTCAAACCTTCGTAATGACCCAGGACGTCTTCAGGAGGTTGGCCCCGAAGTCTACGGGACTTCCTCAACAAATCGGCCACGGTTACAACCTTAGGAGACTGGCCCCGAAGTCTACGGGACTATCTCGGTAATTCAACAACAGTTAAAACTTTTAACTACTGCACACGCAAACAAAGTAAAATCTCAAAGAAAACTGCCTAAAGTCTCTAAAGAACCAAACAAATTCGAATCACACGCCTAAAGAATCTAGGGCGTCAAACCATACACAAACAGTAACCTTCCGGACCGAAAACACTAGTTGGTGATGAAATCCAACATCGCAGAATTCAGTACAGAAGTGGCGGGTGGAACAGTTACCCCGACAACCTGCTTAATGAATAGACTTGCACAAGTTCCTCCACTTTAACCGTCTCGAGTGAAGTGAACCCCCCAGAAAATCCAAGTGAGTCTAGCCGGCGTCTGCTCCGGGTACAGTGGGACCTTCCCTCCACCGTCACCTTGGGTAGAACCCTAAAGATAATGGTCACTAAGGTCACCAAGAGCAACAAATATACCTGGGGGAACAGTCTACGATCCGATAGCACGCAAGGGCAGAGTAACAAGCTCAATCCCCTTGCCGGCTCCTTGACAATAATCCAAGGTTTACCGACAAGTGACCCCAGGCTCCTCGACAATGGTTAATCCGAGGTTTACCATTTGTAGTATGTGCGTATCTCGTTTCGTTCCCAATGAAGGAGGATTGATCCCCTCACTGGTTCGGACACGATCTCATGCTTCTCCTTTAAGAGGAGCTTTCCCAGAGCATAAATGTAACTATTGGATTTATCCTACCACAAGATAAGCTACTTGTTTGGTTTTGCTGTCTTGGAGAGTTAATTACTCTCCTACTCCAAGACACTAGCCTGATCTATATTGGTGTTTCAGAGCCCTAGTAAATAAAAAGTTACTAAGTTAATTTTACTTTAAGCATTAATTTTTATGGATTTTCTTTAGGACAAAAGGTAGTGGAGATGAAACTAATGGTGTGTAGACTCGACTCAAATCCACCAAAAAGATGCACCTAAGATGATTTAAACTATCTTTCCTTTTCAATGAATTCCCTAGCTAAGAGAGTTGGAGAATGCAAAATTGATATAAAGACAACTTTCTTGGCAATGAAAATCAAAGAAACAATCTCTTTATCTTTTCCAAAGCACACAACACATGACCACTAATTATTTGCACGAAAACTTTCTTTCACTTTTCAAATGCTACTAAAACAAACTTTCCTCAAAAGAGATTTTTGTATTTTTCCCTATTTTAACAAAGCATGTAAAACTACTTAACAAAAATAAACTTTTAAAAAATCTATGAAAATCTAATCAATTTTACCTAAAAGCAAATCTAAGAGAAATTTACCTAAAAGCAAATCTAATGAGGTAAAAGCCTACAAAATATAATTCCAGGATGTTTTACTCAGTTACAATTCAACCAAGGACTAGTTCATGCAGAATCATAAACCAGTCAAAAAAAAAAAATGAAAATCTTTAATTGTTCTTTTTCTTAAGAATGAAATTCACAGCTTAACCAACAAGCCTTCTCGAAATTCCGCAAAGAGACAACACAAAGGTAGGTTTCTCACAAAGGTGGATTTTATGAAAGGTCCGACTCCTAAGAAGACTGAAAAGACCAAGGATATCCAAGGTTTTTACAACTTCTAAAGCCAAAGTCACTACAGGACCAATACAAAAATCAAACCTAGGGCTAGAACTTCTATGAACTTCACTAAAACCATTGATGTTAATGAAACAAGCTTAGATGAAGACTTCTGACAGATAACCAATGGATTTGGGCAGCAAAAACAAACTATAAACAAAATCTAATGGGCGAAAAGGAAAAAATGGATTTTTCTAAACTTTTGATAGGGGTATGCAGGCAGTCTGTTTGCACAGGTGCAGCCACGCTCTGTGTACAAAGAAAAAGTGCGTACAGGTACACACTGTGCTTAACGCAGAGGGTCCGTACTGCTCTCAAAACCAAGAAAAATAAAAACTAACTTAACCCTAAGCTATTCCACCCAAATTCACAGTCAATCAGTCAAAAACCAGAAAGAAATTGACTTTTCTCAAATCAAAGTATCAAGCAAAAGAGAAATCAATCAAATTCATGGATTCCCCAGCGGAGTCACCATTTTTTCATGCGGAAAGAGTCAATTTTGCAGACAAAACCGACCTCCCTAGAAGCTAAGGCTTTCTAGTGACAAACAAAAAAATCAAGCACTAACTTTCCCTAAATATGCATTTAAAATACAAGCAACCAGGTGTTTAAAGCATACCTTTTAGTCCAACGTTGTTTGTAGTAGCCAAGCCTCTCCGATCCGGATGAGCTCCTCCTTCTCCTTGAAGCCTGCATTCACTAACAAGAAAACGATTACATAGCACCTGAATAACTCATATAATAAAACATATTCATCATAAAGACCAAGGAGTATATGAAACAAATTACATATAAACCATTACAACCAGTGCCTTGGTGCTGTGCTGGTCCCTCCCAGGGTCCAGCAAGATTTCTCCTTTACTTTGATGAGCTCACCCACTTCCAAATGAAGCTAAGAAAGGATGGGAATCTCTCCTCTCAAGCTCTATAAGGGAGTCCTAATTTCAACAGCATCTACCCTTAGGAATGTTTAGTTTTCAACTTCCCCTCCCTCTGGCCCAATTCCTGTATTTATAATGCTTTGGAGGAAGTTAATCAGGTCCACCATCAATGGGATAAGCCCCTCTTTCAATGGGATAGCTCCCCTCTTGATGGGATAAGTTCCTCTTTCTTTGGGATGCATGAACCATCTGGAGGCGCTCAATCCACGTCAAACCATCTTCTAGAATGCTCTAGATTCGACCACAAGTAACTTTTTTGAAGTAAAACTTGCGCCTTTTGACCTTTACAGGAGTACGCACCCATCCCTTTACAGACAGAGCGTACCAGTACACAGGTATTATGAACTTGAGGTGCGTACACGCAGGTAAGGGTAAGAGAAACTGCGTAACCGGAGTTATATTGATTTTTAAGGACTTTCTCTCTCTCTTGGAGTTTGACATGAGGAGCAGAGGTATAAGACTTTCCAAGGAGGACAGTATGACAGTTGATGGAGCCATACTGACTACAGATAGTCATGGTGACAAATTTTAGTGTAACAAAGGGTAATATCAAGGGCCACCCCACCCTTTGCTATATATAGTCCCTCATAACTCATTGTAGAGAATTTTTGGTCAACCAAGCTTCAGATAGGATTATCTTAGAGAAATCTTGGAGATTATTGTAACGCGCCTTGGCTTCTCCACTGTGTAGAGCTAGTATATCTCTTTGGAGGAGCAGGTGACAATGATTGTAGCGTTCCACTGTCGAAACTAGTGGTTGGTGATGGTTGTATTGTATGATTATAAATTACACTTATTAATATAACATAGCCAACATGTTTCATTCATATGTCGTATTGTATTTCAGCTATCTTGTTTACTCTAAATGATATATGTATCTATTTGCTTAATCATGCATGTGTAGCTATTTTTTGTATGTGTATGTATGAATCTTACTAAAATGTGTTGTTGGTTTAACCATCACTTTGGATTTCTAGCTTAACTGACTTCCATGTTGTGATGTATCTTTGCTCTTGTGTTCCATTCTTAACTTCGTTCATTCATAGGTTTCCAAGTGGTGCACTCACCTCACCCTCTATTTGTTAGAACCGCACATGCACCTTCCTTGACCTGTTGCATATGTCACACCCTTGCTACTAACATGGACATCTTACTTTCCTATGTGTTAAACCGCAGTCAAGGTGATACCGTATAACCCACTGTTGGGACTCATAAATGAAATGGTCTGAGGTCTAGTTGGGACTTCTTACCAGGGAGATCCCCTAACATTTTGGTGGGTCTAGCACCATCAACCGTTTCCTAGGAATTGTAGGAAAACTTGTAACATCACTTTTCTTCAACATACGAAGTTTGTCATAATTCAAGTGTCCAAATCTAGCATGCGATAAAATACCTAATGTAAATGTACCTTCATCATAATGAGAATTGTATGAGAATTTTTGTGCATGAGCAGAGGTACCTTGCAACTTCTGAAGTCTTTCTTCTTCTATCCCGTCATGATAAGTGAGTGATCTAATGATTTTTTGACTTCAACCTTGCCATCAAACATATGAATGAAGTGTCCTTGTTGGCAGATGTGGACCAAAGACAACAATTTTATTCTTAGCTTTGGGAGATATAAAACATCACATAGAAGAACGTCTAGAAGACCAGTCAGTTTGAGCTTGATTGTGCCAAGCCCTGATGGCTTGAGTTTTGACTTTACTGCAAAGTATACTGCTCCATCAACATTGTTAGTAAATTCCTCAAAAAAATCTCTTCTAAAATTCATGTGGAAAGTTTCCCCTGAATCAAGCGACCAATCATGTTTCCAAGAAGTAAGTGAAGCATTAAATAAGTCTTCAGTTACTCCAATATTACAATGGGCCACAACATAGTGAGCGGTTTCATGTGCTTTACCTTTCAAATTATCATTGGTTTTACCTTTGGCTTCATTTATTTCCTTCTCAATGATGTCCCAATGAAACTTACATGTGGATTCATCATGTCCATCTCTATTGCAATGTACATAATGAAGATCATACTTTTCTCCTAGGAATTGTCTGCCTCCCTACCTCTAAAATTCTTTCCTCCACTTCCTCTTCGACCACCTCTTCATCTAGAAGAATCAAATGCATTATTCTTCTCTTTATGTGGAAGACAATTAACTTATTCAAAATATTAAAGAGAGTCTTCTTCCCAAAAGCCTTTTCTCCCTCAACAAACTTCTTCTCAAGGGAGTCAAAGGTGATTTCCTTGAGGTTTCCACTTGCTTGTAATGGCACGAGATAATTTGAATAAGTGGGATATAGTGCCTTGACATAAGCTATGAGATGAATGTCTATTTGAAAACTAGTGGTTTTTATATTATTCATAATGGATCTAACTTCTAATGCTAAAGAAATAGGGTCATCATTTTTGAATTAAACACTACACAATATAATCATCAATTAGACAACTTCAAATTCAGAGTGTGAGTCGTATAGTTCCTTCAACTTCTTTACGGCTTCAAAATCATTTGAGAATGGTGAAATATGGTGACTCACCTCTTCATTTACAGATGTTGTGATCAAGGCATAGGCCTTGCTATTCTTATTTTCCCAAATGACAATATTCTTATCTAAGGTGGTCATTATAGGTTCATTATCTCCTTCTCCTACATAAACTCCTTTCCACAAATCATTTTTTTTTCTAAGTAAGGTTAATCTATTAATATGATACAAAAAAGGTAGTTACAGTGATTCTTGGCCACAAAGGAACCCGGCCTCAATCAGCACGCATCCATGATAGTTGTCTATGACTGCCCCAACAGAGGGGAAACCAGTCCAAAGATATGTCCAAAATATATCCAAAAATTAACCCACATAGGGGTGGAAAATTTAAACAGATCATTACCAAGACCAACAGTTTATCCTGACTAGACCAACAGACCAACAGTTTATCCTAAGGACACATAAGACTGGACAAAAACTAAACCAAGAACAAAACAGAAATTCCACCTAGCAGGCATGACATGCGGCACTTAGTCTTCCGGAGCGGGCTCCTCCACAATTAGACAGGCCCAATCATCCGGGTTGTCTGAATCACCATGTCCCAGCACCTGATGGCCTTCCTCCATGTTGTAAGCCTCAACATGCGGGCCTGACGTGTCACCCAGATGGCTCTTTGAGGCCTGCGTGTAACTGTGAATGCCCGTCTCAACATGCTAACTGCTAGCAATGGCTTTACCATGCCTTCTGTTCCGACCTTCATCAACTTCCTGCTCGTCATTGATGCCCCTATTCCTGCTGCTCGGGCCAACTATGTTCGCCTCCTTCATAGAATTATCCAGGGGAACATGCTACTCGGTCTCTTCTATAATGGTAATTGAGACAGTAGCTACTATAACCAGGCGGTTCAAAGAGCTATGAAACCAAAACTGTGTGGTGTGAGGAGCAGGATGCGGAGGCAAGGGAAAGGTTGTAGTGCGAACAGCTACAGCTTCACAACTTGAGCTATGGATGCCAGCTTTGCCTCTGCGGCTTCCAGTATCTAGGTACCAACCTGCGAAACTGTGCTGGTGGGGATATTTGGCAGAGGAAGTAAGGGAAGTAGAGTCAGGGCTAGGCAGAGTAGGGGAATGAGAACTTCTGCCTTTCATGCCACCACGTCGACTGCACATACGATGCTGGACCATGGTGGAAATACGAACAGGGAGAAAGTTCGCAGGAACAAAAGAAGAATTAACAGAAGAGCTATATGATGAAATTACAGAGGGTTGTAGGTTGTGAGCTCAATTGCAAAGGTTGGTGTGGGAATGGTGGAATCCATTACCCAAACCAATGCAACTCACAAGCCAACATCTATGGCCAGTGTTGGTGCGTTCATTCCGCTCTCCCGCCCGTGGAGGGCAGACACAGTGAATCAGGGGTAGAATAACAGGAAAGTTCTTCGGCTCCATGGTTAAGTGGGTAATGGCCCTGCCTCGACTAGTGTAGGCATTAAATGGCTCCTACGAGGTGCCATGAATGCCATTCAGGGTGGCATTAGAAAGGTTGCAGAGGGCCACATGGCCGCCTCGTCTACCGCAACCTCTGTCCAATCAACTTAACTGCCGTAGTTAACCCCCGCATTCGGGAGTTGAGATTCCTTGTGCACCAGGTCAGTGCAAGCTTGCAATTGATTGTGGTCATCTATAATGTTGAGAATACCGGAATGTAGGATCTGGTCTCGTTCCACCCCAACGTTTTCCAGGAGATCTGCAGCTTTTTTACCATCCCTTTTGACATGAATAAAAGTTATTTCTCTCCTGTCTTTTATCCATTTCTCCATTAGTTCAAGCCTCGCCATTAAACTCCAGCTTTCGAAAACTCTTGAAGCCATGCTTCCTTTTTGGATTTGAGTAACCATATTGATTAGAATTTGGGAGTCCCCTTCTATAATGATGGGATGAAAATTATGTTGGTGAGCTAGATTCATACCTTGCCACAATCCTTCTAGTTCTGCAGAATTGTTCGTATCCCATCCAATGGAACCAAAATACAATAGGAGGGGTTGGCCCTCATGATTTCTGAATATGCCCCCATATCCTGCTTTTCCCGGGTTGCCCTTGGAGGCACCGTCGAAATTTAACTTAATCACATTTTGTGGGGGGTGTAACCAATGTGAGAGCTGCCTAGTTATAATGCTAGGTCTATTGGGGTTCAATTGTGCTTGCTGGAGCTAGATGTTCCAGTTAGCCCATATGCTTAGTTCCTGAGCCTGGGTAGGAAAGTCCTCAATTGTCCACTGGTGTAGCACAAGATTTTCCTTGATATTCTGACATAAGTTGGTCCATGTGATTTCTGAGGAAGTTTTGTGATTTTTAAAAATTCGCTCATTTCTTTCCTTCCAAATTGTCCAGAGAAGGAGGCTTGGCAGTATTGTCCAAAGCTTATTGACAACTTTGTTGTTATAGGGCTCTGGAGTCCAATTGCAAATGGGGTCTTTTATATCCCCTAGAAGTCTGCAAGGTCACTGACATTTGAAAGTGAGCTTTTCCCAGAGTTGATTGGCCATGTGGGAGGATTCCATGAGGTGCTGAATTGTTTCTTCATTGTTTTGAAAATTGGGATAGTAGGATAGTCCTTGAAATCCTCTTTTGATTAAGTTGTCCCAAGTGAGATTCTTTGATGATACAACAACCGGATGAAGGTGGAAATTTTTTGCCAGATCCTTGTAGTCCAGATACGATTCCAAGTAGGATCTGTTGGTTCCTGTGTTTGGAACAATAGCTTGTATGCTTCTTTAGTGGTGTATATTCCTTTCAGTGTATATCCCCATCTGAGTACATCGTTTCCAGTATTGACTCTGATTCTTCTACTGGTGAGCTCTTTGTGTAACTCCATGTTATAAGCTTCCGTTTCTTGCTGTGTTATTTTCCTCGACGGTTTCCATTGCCTGAAGCCCTGTATGGTGATGAGAGTCTAGAAATGCACTACATTGTCCTCCTGGTTAATGTCATTTCCATTATGATTTGTGCATGCTAAGAGTTCTGCAATTTTGGGTCTCTGTTGACATGAATCTGTCTAGAAGAGGGCCGTCCTCCCATCCCTTATCTCCCAAAAGCTATACTGATGGATGACCTCTCTGTGTTGCTTATCTGCGTTCCAAATTAGGGATCCTGTGAGTGTGGTGGTTATCCTTATTAGTTCTTGTGGCGGTCGATTGTTTGCATACTTTGCAGTCCATAGTTGTGCCCATGGCTTCTATGGGCAGGATACCCATTGCCACCAAATCTATGCTCCCATCAATGTATTGCTATGTTTCCGATCGCGTAAGCCTAGACCCCCTTGTTTTTTAGGCTTGCAAACTTTTTCCCATTTGATTAATGCCCATTTTCTATTTTGTCCTGTGGAACCCCATAAGAAATTGCGTTGTAGATTCTTGATTCTCTTTAACACCCATTTCGGTGCAACGAGAACTGAGAAGAGATAGAGGGGCATAGATTGTAGGACTGCCTTTATCAAGACTAATCTGCTTGCCATGTTGAGAGTTCTGTGTGTCCAAGACATGAGCCAACTTTCCATTTTCTCAATGAGTTGATGCCAGGAAGCATGCTTTAAGGTTGAATCTATAAGAGGGGTGCCTAAATACTGAGACGGAAGCTTGGCTTGAGAGAATCCAATGATTCGAGCAATGATTCTTTGGGTGGAAATAGGAGTATGGAAGAAATAAATTTGAGATTTGGCAGTATTTATGGTGGTGCCAGAGGCTTCTGAGAATGTATCTAAAAGAGCTTTATAGGTTCGAGTCTCACTTACAGAAGGATGACCAAAGAGCATATTGTCATCAACAAATTGTTGATGGGTAATTGCAGGGGTTCCATGAACAAAGAGTCCTCTAAGATCATGAGAATGAACAGCATGCTTTATAAGACGACCCAAACCCTCAGCCATAATGATAAATAGGAAAGGGGACAGAGGGTCACCTTGACGAATTCCTCTGGAAGGGTGGTAGGGTTTAGAGAGGATCCCATTGACAAGAAGAGAACAAAGTGGGGAGGAAATTAGGGTCATAATCCATCTAACCCAAGTCAGGCTAAATTCAAAGGCCATTGGCATCTGTTTTATGTAGGTCCAGCTGAGTTTATCAAAGGCTTTGGATAGGTCGATTTTCAAGCGCATACCTACCTGTTTGTTTTTCTTTAGGGAATGGATGGTTTCATGAGTCAGTATAATACCATCGAGAATTTGACGACCTTCGACATAATTAGCTTACTTTTGTGAAATGAGAAGAGGGAGGAGCGGTTTGAGGTAGTTGGCTATGACTTTCGAGATAATTTTGTAGATGACATTGCAGAGTGCAATAATCCTGAAATTCTCCGGTGTGCTTGGTTGCGCTACTTTGGGAATAAGAGTGATGAAAGTCACATTGAGTGAAGGAAGTAACCAATGCATTACTCTTAATTCTTCGACCACATTCTAGACATTTTCTTTGATTAAGTCCCAAAAGTGATGGTAAAATATAGACATGAAACCATCAGGTCTTGGCACTTTCCCAACTTTTAGTTGATTTGAAGCCTCTTCGACCTCCGTAAGGGTGACTGGTCTTAGCAATAGTTGATTATGCTCCTCTGTAATGAGATTAGGAATATGATGAAGTATCTCATTGATGGCAAGTTTTTTGTCTATGGGCGGCTCTGGATGAATAATTTTGAAGTGATTTGTGAGCTCTTTCTCTATGTCGTCCTGTTTCTCCATTTTGTCTCCTTGTGAGTTTTGAATGTGTGAGATTGTATTATTCATTCTTCTTTGTATAGTTGTGTGATGAAAAAATTTGGTGTTTCGTTCCTCTTCTCGTAGCCATCTAATTCTTGACTTTTGTCTCCAGAGCAGTTCCTCTTGTCTGCTTCTCTCATATAATTGTGTTAATAGGATTTGTTCTTGTCTGGCATGTTCCTTTGTTTTGCCTTCTAGGCTGATCTTCTGTTGTAGCTCTTTCATGCTCTGCTCAAGAATTCTTTGCTCTTGAAAGATGTTGCCAAATGTGGTGTAATTCCAGGTTTTGATTTGTTTTTTGATATGCTTCAATCTTTGCTGGAATTGGTACATGAGTGAGCCACCATTGGGAAGGAAACTTTCCCACACTGATTTGATCACTATTTTGAACTCAGGGTGGGTAAGCTAGAAAGCTTCAAATTTGAATGGTCTCCTATTAGATTTTCTGGGATTTTTCCATTGCAAAGAAATGGGCCAATGGTCTGAGCCAGCTAAGGGTAGGATAGAGGCACATATATCACCACCAAGATGAACAAAATTGTCTGCAATTAGAAATCTATCCAACCGTGATGATATTTGCTGAGAGCCGGCTCTTTTGTTGTTCCAAGTGTAGGTTCCGTTATCAAAAGGTAAGTCTATTAGACCATTGTGTTGAATGTAATCTTTGAAGCTATTACTTTCTTTGTCTAGCTTTCTTCTGCTAGTTTTTCCTCCAGCCATGTGATCATATTGAAGTCTCCTCTCGTGATCCATAGTGGATAAGTTCTTGTAGCATTAAGAATCTCCAATGTTTCTAATTGCCTAATGTTTTGCATACTCTCTTGAGGGAAGTAAACAGTGGTTAAATGTCCATGTATGTTGGTGCCGATCAGGTGGAACATTACTTGGATGAAATAATGTGAGGCATGGAAATTTGTTAAGGATATATGCTAAGTGTTCCATGCTATGGCTAACCCTCCCGAGGCACCTGTTAAGTTGACAGTTACCGTTTGACATCCTACCCAGGCTTTGGATAATATGGATTCTAATGTGCTGGTGCAACATTTTGTTTCCTGCATGAATGCAATGTATGGTTGTTCTTGTTGAATCATGTTCTTTAATATTCTGTACTTCCCGGGACCATTAAGTCCTCTGACATTCCATGAGATGCGTTTCATGGTTGACTAGTAGGTAGAGATCGGTAGTATTCGGTCAACTTGCAGCACCTTCCTGACTCCACTAGCATTTCCCCAATTAATATGGTACTTTGTAGATCTGTATTTCTACCACTTTTCTTCCCATCTTGGATGATATGTTTCCCATCCCATTTTCCTCCTTGCTGTATGCCTAAAGTATTATGCTGATGCACTCTTGTGAGCACTACTTCCAAAATTTCCAGTTGTCTATCCAATATTGTTTCAAACTCTTTCCTTTTGCAGGCTTGATCTAGATTGAAAATGTCTATCTCTCTGAGATCATAGCTTTCTGGTTCTTCTTCGATTACACTTTGCTAACTGCCTCCCTCAGGATGGGTTGGTGGGTGAGAAGGTTCTGTTGGTTTATGATCGATGTCTATAATTTTGTCAGACCATAGGGCTTTGCTATGAACAGGGTTGGTGTTGAGTTTCGAGTCTGAGGCAAGCTTATCAGAGGTATTGGCATTCAATGGATGACTAGTTTTAGAGTGGATAGGTGTGGGGGACAGATAGGTGGATGGAACAGAGCTTGGCTTTGCTGACACAGGTGTGTCTGATTTAGGCTTTTCTAGATTTGTCAAAATATCAAAGCTGTTGCTAGAGGATGGCATATCAGATGATGGAGAAGTGTTTTTTGGTACTGAGGGAGGTTTTTTGGTATGCCTTTTTTTGCTTGCTACCTTGGTGAATCCTTCTGGATCAGACTTGCTTCCATTTTCTGTGGGTTTAGGAGGCATGTTTAAGGGACAATCACAAAAGAGGTGTCCATGGGCATGGAATCTCCTGCATCATAAGGGTACATGTTCATAGTCAAGGGGTTGAATCTATTCAATGTAGTCGTGTAGAAGACTTACCGAGTCCGGGAGCGCTTGGCCCAGCTTCATGTAAACGCAGATCCATGCGTAGGATGTGTATCTTCGAAGCTTTGTTTCCTCTGCTGCCTTTATGAACTCGCCTAATCGATTGCAGATGGATGTTAGTGAGTCCTTGTCCCAGTATTCCAGTGGAAGTGAGTACATGCGGATCCAAACTAGCGCCCAGTTGAAATCTTCCTTATCTAGGTTGAATCTTTCGACCTAGTCTCATAAATAAAGACCCGCTGCATTGAAGAAATAGGTTCCTCCATCTAGAACTCGATTTTGGTCTTCAAAGCAGTTGAAGATGGCTATGAAGAAGCCTTTAGGGCCCAATTCTAGAGTTACATGACCTTTAGGCTTCGATTTTGAGGTAATCCATCCTTGCAAATCTTTTTTAGTTGGCCAATAACCTATGAATTTTCCAATCAAGGTGTGATCTTTCATAAACTGTATTTGTGCATTGATCCAGTGACTAGGTAGCTTGATCTTGTGCCATTCTATGGCAATGGGCTTGCATGTGGATAATGATGCTTTCTTTGGTTTTTCAGATTTTGTCTGTTTATCCTCCTTCTCACATTCCAGATCTTCTTGTCCATTCTTCTCCTGCTGCTGTGCAGGCCGTACCTTTGGCATCTCTGCATTCTCAGTTCTACTTTCAGTTGGGTTTTCATGATTGTAATCTTTGGGGGGAGGCGCTGATGCCTCCTCCGTCGGACTATTCATTGTCCTCTGCGTCCAAAATCACAGAGCCTATCCTGGCAATAGTACTGTTTGGGCCTGAGAAGCTGCTTGCTCAGACTCTGCGCCGTGTAAGGGTTTGTCAAAAACCCTAGTTCACCATTTTCCTTTAGCTCTCCCTCCCTTTCCATAAATCATTGAAAATGAGAGTGTGTTTTATATTTTGTGACCATTTAGGATAGTTCTCTTTTTGAGAGAGAACTAATCCAACAATTGATATCAGTGAATGCATTTTAAAAATGTATACAATGTATAATTTACTCTATGCCCATATATAATATAAAAAATTGCACTTCTGGTGGTAATTTTGTAAAAATAAAATACACCTATGATATATATATATATATATATATATATATATATATATATATATATATATATATATATATATATATATATATATATATATATATATAGATATATATATATATATATAGATATAGATATATATATATATATACCATAGGTATTCTTTGGGGGAGGGAGTATATGGGGGATGGTTATATGGGGGAGGGATATATGGGGAAGTTTAAATGAAATGGTGGAGGAGTTATTAACTGTGGGATATATAATGTAGGCATTATATATTATAGAGTATGGGAGCAAGGTCGTATTGTGCAATCACAGTCAATGCACAAATAGTGGTGGTATGGTGGTTGTTAAGCAATGTTATGGTGGTATGGCGAAATGGGGAGAGATATGACCAAGCGGGAGGTATCGACCAAGTGGTGGAGGGTGGTATTTAACTTAGTAGTAGTGGTATTGCATGGTGGTATGGGGAGAAAATACCATAACATATGATATACCATATATAAAATGATGTTGTGTCAGGAGTTGGGGCTCATCCAAGCTTATATAAAATGTTGTGATGTATATATATAAAATGATGAGATGTAACACAATTTATATATAGATGCAATGATGGCATATGGAGGAGGAGATGTATGGTGGAGAAGGTGATTTGCAAAGTTGTATTAATTGTGATATATCAGGCCATTGAGTGACATTTAATCAGGAGTATGCATTCAATAGTCAAATGAATTGTGACTATCGGGTAGCACATGCTAATACATAGAAAAAAATATCATTCAATGTATTACAATGGTACACCATTCAATGAAGTAATGCCATGGTGCTCAACGGAGTAATACCACAGTGTTTGACACAATAAAATACCACAACGGGGTAACACTATAGCAGAGTAATACCATAGTTGGGTAATACTAGTGATACAATACACTTGTTCGAAATGTATGCTGGGGATATGTGGATTAAAATGGTATTATATAAAAAATTTAGCATATGAAAAACCTCAACGCAATCATAGGCACAATGCTTCTAGTCGACTGGTTGTTCTCACTGCACCACAACACCTCTAGGTAGCACATCTCTGGCCAAAACACCTCCATGCAGTAACTCAACTCTTTAATAGTAGATATAGAATGCACAGAGATAGGCAAGGATATGTTAGTCTATATAAATGCAAAACACGGGTAGAAAGGAGTTACAAGGGTAGGAAGGAAGCCAAATATGGGGTTGGGACCTATGCTCTGATACCATGTCAGGCCAAGAGGTAACTCCTCATCTGAATTTGTGATTTTCCATTAAGGTTCATGATAGATATATACATGGAGGGAGAGACTCTTGGGCTTCATCTCCTAGTGTCTCTTCATATCCCTATTCTCCTTATTTTCTATTTACATTATTTTACATATATTCGCCAAATCTCGATGATTAGGTGTCAATAGGAAGAAATTAAATAATTCATAGTTCGAAAAAGAAGGAAAAAGAAATGTACAATGTCAAGGAAGAAATAGAAAAATCCATGATTGAAAATACGAAAGAAATTAAAAAATTAAAAACCATATTATTACTTAAAAGGGATATGGAGATTCAAGGAAATCATGAACATAACAAAAAACATGGTGTAGAAACTCAATGACATAGATTTTATCACAATTGGAGAACACAAATATTGAATCATAAAACCATAATAACGAATTTTCAATTGAACATCCTTGTCATTAGCACTGAAGACAATACCAATGAATGAATACATTTTGAAGATCAATACAATGAAATTTGATGGTAGCAATCATATAACATGGATATTCCATATGGAGAAATACTTTGACATATAGCAATTGTTGACCTTACAAAAGGTAAATATGGTAGAAAAGTATTTAGAAGAAGATCAATTTGTATGGAATCAATGGATTTGTTAAAGCAAAAAGGATTCTATTTTATCTTTATTTGTGTTTATGTGGAAATTGATAGTACATTTTATGGATATTAATAGCAATAATTTTTTTAGTTAATTAGTGAATATTGAGTAGAAAGGTTGAAGTACATAACACATTAAACAATTCCAAAAAATTGAGTCTAACAATATGGAACATTTTAAAAGATAATTTGTCAGACCTCTTTATGGGAAATTTAAAGGATCATATCCAATATGAGGTGTCATCTATGAACCTAAATCCCTAGAGCATGCTTTAATTCTAGAAGGGAAAGTTGAAAGTAAAAATATAACTACTAGAAAATTGGGCACTAATAACTATGGAGAACATAATGCTCCATTTCCTAAATTTACAACGTGGACACCTTAGAAAATGGATGAAATAAGAGCAAGGAGACTTTGTTTCAATTGTGACAACACCTATAGTAAGGGGTATAAATGTGGTGAAAATAAGTTATTCGACGCAAACTGTGAAGATGAAGAAGATAATGAATTAGAGCCATATGGTCTAGAACTAGAAGAAACTACTCCAATAATATCTTGTCATGCATTAGTACTCCATAGAACCTCAATATGGAAGGATATATGTAAAAGGAAAAGATAACTATGTTGTTTAATGTAGGTGGAATCCATGACTTAATCAATTTAAAATTGGAAAAACTTATTAAATACTATGTATATCCAACACCATAATTTCATGTAATGAATGTAAATGAAGGTGTCATAAATAGTTTATGGAAGTGCGATAGCATTAAGCTAAATATGGGGGATTATTTACTATATAGACCATTATTGTAATCCAAATGGGTGGTGCTAATGTCATATTAGGGTTCTAATGGTTTCAATAATTGGGAAAAATATCCCTTAACTTTTAAGATATTTTCATGAGATTTTTGTTGAAAGGAAAGGAAATTGAGCTTAGAAGTATCCAAGGGAAAACGTCTAAAGTGATAATATTTAATAGCATGCCAAACTTGCTAAAAAGTAATACCAAACATCTAAATACCCTTCCCTAGTGGATCTCCAAAACGTTGTCAATAATCATCCCAAGTTATTTGGAAATATTCATAATATTATTCCACTTACTAAAGATAACAACCATGGTATTCATTTGCAACTTTCAAGCATACGTTAATTGTGTCACAGTACATTCCTACAGAGGAGCAAGATTGGGGTTGTTCAAAATCCTTTTCTTGCTAAGAGGGAGTGTTAAATTGTAGCAAGAAAATGCTTCATTTTCCATGCGCCTTAGTCAAATGGAGAAATTTGAATTTTGAAATCAGCAGGATAAATTGAGTTGTAGTTAGGAGGAGTGGCATGGCCAAGACACTTAGTCAAATAAGTCAATTTGAGTTTATGGTCTAGAAGTAAAGTTGTGCATGATTTGATTGCTAAGATCTAGAAATCTAGTGGAGTTATAGTTAGTGTTCCTAGTTGGGTTCCCCAGTAAAAATTGTGTTCCTTGTGACTGAATGATTGCATGTGTTTCTATTGTTTGTTTTCCTTCAACATAATTTAGTAGGATAAATATGTGTCTATTGTTTTCACTATCAATTCATTATCAGTTGAAAATTTAGAGCTACTTCTACATGGTATTAGAGCTATTGAAAATTACATGGAAACCAAGTACCTGATCTTCTCTTAGAGAAATTTGAAATAGAAAATTTGTGGTGCATGAATTTGTCCAATGTAGGAGGGAAGTGCGAGTTTCCAGGAGGGAGAAGAGAGATTTCCCATAGGGAGATCAAGACTCAGAGGGAGTCTAGTTTCAAAGGGAGCATCCCTATGGAAGCTAGTACTTTAGGATATTGGGAGATCAGATTCATTATTGTAGTAGTTGCAGCAGTAGTGTGCAAGCAGCACAAAAGAAGTATCAACACCAATATGAGTAGATCAGAGTTCGCTTTGTATGATACTATACCTCTAGGAGTGAGGTGGGGTGATGTAGAGTCTTAGTCTCAGGGTTGCAAATATTTGGGCAGGGTCCATAGGAGAGTAGTACTCCTAGTAAAACTTAAATTATACTCTTCTCATGGATAATTACCCATGCTATAGGGGCCCACAGTAGAAGGATCAATGTCATTTGATGGAGTTAGATCTTAGGCCAAAGTTGCAAGATAATAGCAATTAAGGACTCGGGAGGCAATTGCAATTCAGAGAAACAATTCATATTTTGGATGCTTCTTAGTTTCATTTGTTTCAATAGCAACAATAAAAATAAAAGAGAGTGCTAATTTTGTTCAGTACATTCCTGCATAGGAGAAGGATTGGGGTTGTTCAGAACCCTTTTCTTGCTAAGAGGGAGTGTTAAATTGTAGCAAGAAAAGGATTCATTTTAATTGTGCCTTATTCAAATGGAGAAATTTCAAAATTCCACATCAATAGGGTGGATTGATATGCAGTTAACAAGAGTGACATGGCCAATTCACTTATTCAAAATAGTAAATTTGAGTTTTTGGGATAGAAGTATAGTTTTGCATGAGTTGATTGCTAAGATCTATTAATCTAGTGGACTTTTAGTTAATGAAACTTAATTATATTAGCTCTAGTCACGAATAGAGTCATTGTGAGTTTAGCTTAATAGTTGTATCTATTGTTAACTCATTGATCTCTTAGTTAACTAGTAAATTTACTAAAAATATCCCTAGTGATGCATGAAATTTGAACTTCCTACTTAAGTGGAGGGAAATGGCATAATTGTATTTACTATTGTATACTAGTGAGTGTACAGAGTTGGTATGTACAAGATGAGTTAAATTCCTTAGAATTGCACAAGGAAATAGGATCATGTGCAAGAACACAACTGCAGGAAGATAGAGTGCAAGAGTGTGAGTGCAGGGAGAGAATGTGTAGGAATGTGAGTGTAGGTAGAGTGAGTGTGGGCTCATTGTTTTCCTAAGTAGTCTTAGGAGGACGAGATATGTATTACAATAAAAATTGATATTCAAGGACTTAATATTTCATTGAGATAGATAATTATTATAATCTAATATAACACAATCAAAGGAGGGGTTTTTCCCAGTTGGGTTCCCAAGTAAAAATTGTGTTCCTTATTATTGAATGATTGCATGTGTTTCTACTATCATTTTTCCTTCTACAAAATTTCGTAGAAAAGAATTACATCTATTATTTTTAGTATGAATTTATTAGCAACTGCAAATTTCGATCTATTTCTACATGGTATTAAAGCTAATGAAAACTACATAGAAACTAGGTTCTTGATCTTCTCTCAGAGAAATTTCAAATAGAAGATTTGTGGTGGAGGAATTTCTCCAGTGTAAGAGGACAGTACGAGTTTCCAAGAAGGAGAAGAGATATTTCCCAAAGGAAGATCGATACTCAAAGGGAGTGTAGTTTCAGAGGGAGAAACCCTATGGAATCTAGTACTTTAGGATCTGGGAAGATCAAACTCATTATTGCAGTAGTTATAGCAGTAGTGTGGAAGCAACATGAGAGTAGTAGTGGAAATAGTATGAGTAGACCAAAGTTCACTTCGTATGCAATTATACCTCCAAGAGTCTGGTGGGGTGATGTAGAGCCTTAATCCAAGAGTTGCAATCATTTGGGCAGGTTCCATAGGAGAGCAGTAATCGTTGTAGTATACTCTTATCATGGATCATTACCCTTGCTACATGGGACCATAGTATTTAGTAGTTGAAGGATCAATGTCAGTTGATGCATTTAGATGTTAGCCAATAGTTGTAGGCTAGTAGCAATCGGAGTCTTAGGAGGCACTTGTAGTTGAGAGACACACTTGATTGAGTATGTTGGATACTTCTCAGTTATAGTTGTTGTAGTAGCAACAACAATAGTGAGAGGGAGTGTTAATTGGGTTATAGTACAATCCTACAAAGGAGAAAGATTGGAGTTGTTCAGAACCATTTTCTTGCTAAGAAGGAGTGTTAAATTGTAGTAATAAAAAGATTCATTTGACTTGTGCCTTAGTCAAATGGAGAAATTCAAATTTCCACCTCAGTGGGATGACTTGAATTGCATTTAGCGGTAGTGACATGGCCATGTAACGTAGTTAAATTAGTCAACATGCGTTTGTGAGATAGAAGTAGAGTTGTACATGAGTTGATTGTTAAGATCTAGGAATCTAGTGGAGTTATAGGTAGTGAAACTCAGTTATATGAGTTGTAGTCATGAATATAGTCAATATGAGTTTAGTTGAGTAGTTGTAACTATTGTTAACTCATTGAGCTCTCTGATAGCTAGTCAATTTACTAAAAATAGTCCTAGTCATGCATGCAATTGGTATTACCTAGTTGAGTGGAGGGAAAATACATAATTGTATTTATTATTGTATACTAGTGAGTGTACAAAATTGGTACATAGAAGATGAGCTAATTTCCTTAGAATTGTGCAAGGAAATAGGAACGAGTGCAGCAACGTGAGTGCAAAAAAAAAATTAAAATTCACTTAGAGCGAGTGCAAGAACGCGAGTGCAAGCAGAGTGAGTGTAGGCTTATTGTTTTCCATAGCAGCCTAAGGAGGAGGAGATCAATATTTATATAACAGACTCAGGAGGAGGAGATCAATATTGCAGCGCAGGTTGAGCTTCAAGGATTGAAGTGGTCATTATAATAGATCATTTTTCTCATCTAATATAATAAAAATAGAGGAGTGTTTTTTCCCAATTGGTTCACTATTAAAAATTATGTTCCTTGTGATTGAATGATTGTATGTGTTTCTATTGTCATTTTTCCTTCTTCAAAGTTTAGTAGAAGAAATTTGTGTCTATTGTTTTCAGTCTAAATTTATTAGCAGATGCAAATTCCGAGCTAGTTCTATAGCGTACCACCAAGCATTAGGCCTCATAGGTATTCATATGCATATAGGAGTGATATTAAGTGTATCATTCAAGAAGTGTTAGAGGATGGAACCTTTCAACCTAGACAAAGTTATTTTTCCTCACCAGTGGTGATGGTTATAAAAATTGATGGGTCATGGCATATGTGGCCATATTATAAACAAATCAATAAAATGAAAAACAAAGGTAAGTTTAATGTTCCTTTCATTAATGAATTATTAGATGAATTGCATGGAGACATTTTCTTTACTATGTTGGATCTCCATTTTGTATATCATTAAATCAGAATTAGGTAAGAAGACATTCCCAAAACAACGTTAGAAACACATGAAGGTCATTATGAGATTTTAGTTATGGAATTGGATAAATTGATGCATAATCAACATTTCAAATCTTAAAGAACTCTATTTTCAAACCCTTCGTTAAAAAAATGTGTTAGCTTTTTTTAATGGAATACTAATCTAAAAAAATGTTGGGAAGAGAATATACAACATGTCGACAATGTTTTAACACTATTAGAAGAGAAACAACTATATGAAAATCATTTCAAATGTTCCATTGGGGTTGGAGAATACAAATATCTTGATCATATTATATCCCATGAAGGTGTCGAAGTGGACCCTAACAAAACTAAATATGTGAGGAAATGGTTGATCCCAAATACATTGAAATTTAAATTAGAGGATTATTGGGATTGACAAGAAATTATCGTATGTTTCTCAAGATTTATGGTAAAATAACCACACCTTTAAAAATATTATTGATGAAGGAAATAGTTTCTTGGAATAAAGAAGTAACCAAATAATTTAAAAAAATTAAAGAGGTTATGTGTACAACTCCCATCATGGATGCACTTGAATTGACAAAGACCTTGGATTTGGAGTGTGATGCCTCAAGCCATGTCATTTGTGTAGCTTTGAGGCAAGAAGGAATACCCATTTCCTTTGAAAATGGAAAACTTAAAGGAACGAACTTTTATTTCTATGTGTGACTACCATAATTTTCAACTGGGGCCATCTTATTCTCATGTGACATGGGTTTGATTTCATCGGTGACCACTATAACCATTATGTGGACCACCTCCACTCCTAACATGGACAAAGTTTAATCATGGGATTGAACTAAGGACATCATAAAATTTTATATAAATTGTTTACATGTATTGCCAAGTGAGATACCCCCAGGGGATTAAAGAAAGTAACTGACGTAGACCCATCTGTGAAATAGAAATGTTATCTGTATTACATGAACTTAAGTAATATTGTACATACCTAATATGAAGAAACTTCAAAGTAAAAATATATAAATATAGTTTTAATTACTTCTTGGAACAAATATTATCTTCATAAGTGCAACAAAAAGGGTTACAATGATGCTAGGTTTTGACTTTGAAATTATATACAAAAAGGGAAAAAATATATATTATGGCAGATTCGCTCTCAATGAAAAATGAAGACACAAAGGATTTACTATATGCTACGTCCAATCCACAATATGACTTGTTGGTGGAAGAAATATGAGAAATTATATAGGATCATTTAACAACTATAGGAGGAACCCGAGGCAGTAGAAAAATTATGTGTAATAATGATCTATTGAAGTATTAAAGATCACTTACGAAAGAATGTTGAACTCAAATAGAACATTCTTTTGGAATTACATGCTTCTCCTATAAAAGGACATTTAGGTTTCTTGAAAACATACCATAGGATCAAGTTTTTTTTTGGGGGGAGGATATCTTAAACAAGATCTGCAAAATTTTATGGTTGAATGCGTGGTACGATAATAGAATAAGGGATAAATAATCAAGAGCATATGGATTTGTTGACGGTGTTGGGCCCGCCAACATTTAGGGAATCACCCCGGTATGAAGTCCCAACTAGACCTCACAGTGTTTGGTGTGGGAGTCCCATTTGGTATGATGGCCCCGTTGCCATTATCGTAAAGATTTCCCTCAACTCTTGCTTGTCAGCACATGAGATTGGTCTGCTTTGTCTTCGAGAAGTGAGGTTCGCATGCCTGGGGATTGCTAGTGTTACTTGTGTCAATGGTTCTTTCACTGTAGAGAAAGAGGGTGAGTGTGAGTCCCAAGTTAATTGGGAGGAAACCCCAACTCTGTTAGGAGCACACAACACAACACAACGTGCAGAGCTTTCAGAAGAACAGTCCACATGCATGCATCAGTCACAACACAAAAGGAATGATAACATGTAAAACACTCAGTGGATGAGTTCGCATAAGTGCAATGGTTGTTATAACACGTTTTATGTGAAAGGTCTCTCTGATGTTCGGGGAGGTAACAAACATGGGCAGGAAAAAATTAATGACATATACAAGTCATTTTCATTAATAGATATGTATTAAAACAAGTGAATGAGTTCAAGTGTTAAGCACAGGTTAAAGAAACATGCATTACAAGGGTTGAAGATTAGTCTTACAATAGTTACAATACATGTGTAAAAATGTCATGGCCTGTGAGCAGTCTTCTGAATTAAGCTAAAGTTCCAAGATACATCATTACACCATACATCACTAACCTCGTGGGTGAGGCGTTGGAGCTGTTAGGCCCCTATACCAATAGGTGTCATATGTCATGATTGACTTGATGGGCTATGTAATATGTTCATACCTTTTCTTGTTGCAAAGGTTTTCCATATTTTCAAAAAATAAAAAAAATTTAAAAATGTAAAGAGGGTATTTCCTAAAAGAAAAATCAAAGGGTAAAAAGAATAAAGATGGTCAAAAAATGAGAAAAATGAACACAAAACAAAAATAGACCAGGAAAGTGTGCAAGTCTAAATGCCACTACTTTTTCATTTTGTATAATAAACAATTGTGTGCAGCTTGTTACTTATGCCACAATACATGAAGAGTCAAACTGTTTAAACTTGGCTCATTCATGTTTCAATTTCATGCTGTAGAAGTAGAGAATAAATATCTCACCAAACAGTGTAATATTGGTAGATAAGTAGATAGGTAGAGTAAATAAAAATGAGCTCAACAGTGTAATCTGAGCCCTTGGATGTAATAAGTGCAAACCTAGGTAGGCTTGCCATGTAAAAGAAAAGGAAGATTTGATAAGGGTTTGCCAGTCTAAGTGCACCCAAATAAAGAAGGAAAAAATGCTAGGTTAAAGTAGGGAGGGTAGGTAGATGATGTTGCAGAATGATACATGTGATGAATAATGTCTCTAAATGTGTTAATATTTCATTTTTCATTGAAAGGCCAAGCCATGCATCACATTGAAGACATCACAAGAAAAGCAAAGTCACAATGATTAACTCCCCTTCTCATTTTCCTTAATTATTCACTAATTCCCCTAAGGAGTAAGGCATTTGCTAAATTGGAGGGGTTCAGAGTATTTCTCTAACTTCTGGAGGGACCAGACCCTCAGCCCAATAATTTAAAAAGCCTAAGTACTTAGAATCATCCATAAACCATTCATTTGATTTCATAAAGTCTTTTCCTAAGTAAAATCCTATTTTACTCAAGAACAATGCACAATATCACATAAAAACCCATTTTCACTTTAGCCTAAGTTTAAACATATACTCTAATGTTTTTACTTAGCACTTTTTGTTACACTTTCATATTAATTCCTAATGACTATTATATAAATCCTACACAACTTCACCCTTTTCCGTAATATGTAAATATACATAGAAATACCCAAAATCTTATATATCCCACCCCGGTTAAATATAACTATAAATACGTGTCAAACAGGATTTATTGGAATTGATTAACCCTTATGGTTAATTAAAAACCATCCACCAACCAATCATATTACCCTGATCCAATTAAATATTTTTTAGTGTGTCGGGCCCTCTCGCATTAAACTTTCGCCGTATCACTCGCTCGTCCGCCATTCGATCATGCTCCCCGCATCCGACGACCATTGTTGATATCACGACCCACTTTGTGATCGCATGATAGCGCATGATCACAAAGCGGTTTTGACACCGTACTCTCACCCACGCGTCGCAAATCCTATGGAATCGCTATCCCCTGGGCGAATACTGCCTAACTCCAAAAGCAGTGCGATCCTGTACCACTTACCACCCTCCACAAATGACAAAACGTCATTTCCCCACCTATGTCATTCATTTGATAAATAAAACATACCCTGCCAACCTAGATTTTGCGAATAAAACCAATGAAATATCATTTTCAATGTTTTATATGGAAAACTGTGTTCCCATGCAAAGCGACATCCCAGTCAACTGCTAAAGCTTTCCAACCGCCACCTGATCAAGAAACTTGTAGCAACTCAGCCTGGAATCGGTTATCCAACCTTCCATTGTACTGTTCACTTCCCCATTACAGGTATTTATCCAGTTTCCACTGAAACCCTATAAGTTTTGGTTTTATACTGAAAATTCCACAAGAAAGAGCTAAATTCAGTATAAGTCCAAACTTTGTTTCACTATATAGGTTCCCAAACCTGCTGTTTGGCCTATTTTCTCATAGAAAACCCAAATTTCATTTTTGAATCCACAAGAACCAAAAATGGAAACCCCCGTTGTTTTGAATATCACATCAATTAATGCCCCTCATAAGGACCAACACTATCTGCCTCTTGCAGATAAATATTTCCAAATAAAGGACATAACCACTGACCAGAACCACCTGAAAGTATTTTGCCAAGCTAGAAACAACTACTTGAATGGCTTAGACATCCTGGGACTGTGGGAATCCAACCTTGCCAGGCACTTTCTTCCGTGAGTCCATGTTTTCCCGGATATAATTCATCAATGTTGTGCCAATTATGATCCTAACCTAAGAGCTATTATGTATCCAAGTCAAACAGTCTTATTCCCCATAATAGCTGCATCCATCAATGAAATGTTGTAATTTTCCCCTCGTCAAGCCCTCCCTCCACTTTCTATGAGATATTTACTTGAGAAAGCTGCTGAAATGCCACAATCAGAACTCATTTGCCTTTGGCGGACCTTCATGTTAGAAAAACATCACCCTAAAGGTCCACCCCCTTATGACAGACATTTTTCATAGATATGGGAAGACTTATAGTGGATATGATATCTTTAGTGATGGGATTTAATGCTAGTGAATGTGTCGATGAGGTAACCATAGTGTTATTGTCCATCTTTACTCCCGGATAGCCCCCTGCTATTAAATATGACTATGCCTCCTATATTGCGAATAAAATTCATAACCAATTCTTGAGACTAGATAATGAAGGAGTCTTTAAATACACAATTTTTATATATCATCTTATGTTATATTATCAGTAAAATAAATTTCCTTTCCTTGTAAAGAAACTTGACACCAAAGGAAATCTGAGGTCTGTTATCTTTTGGAGTCCCATTTTCCATAAATCCCTTGAGTCTCCTTATACCTACAATGAGTTCATTGATCTATTTGTGCATCCTGCAACCACTTTGTTAGTAGGAGTTTCCCCTCCTAGGATCAGTGGTGATATAAAGAAGATCCTCCAGCTCTCCAAGCAATACAGAATAGGTGATTGGTACCTATACAAGAACCATACAGAAATCAGGATCTATGGGTGTGAGCTTTGCCCCTTTAAGCTACCAAAGTATGTTCCAATGAGACTGTTTGCATTGGAATACTTCAGACAGATGCTGCATACAGACTTAGTCCATTTTTGTAATGCCAAAAAGAAAGCTCAGCTTAGAATCAAGAATCAGTTAGGCCCTTATATTTGCAATGATAGAGAAGCATGGAGAGAAGCAGAAAAAATTTTAGAAGATCATCTTAAGTTACAAAAGAGTTTTGGGTGGAGGCCATATGACCCTAATAGCTTTATATGTGATAGAAGAATGAAGAATAGGCTGTCACCATACATACATCATAGGATCCCAGAAATTGAACAATTTGCAAACATGGATGAATGGAGGGAGGGGACCCTAGTAGAAGATGTTAGTGAACAGGTCAATATAGAAAATGATATGAGAGATCTTGAGAAAACCCTTGACATGGATTATTTTAGGCAGGTATCATTCGAGCTACCTCCAAGGTCAGGAATTGGTACATCCATTACTGGAACCTCTCAGCATCCTTCACAGGAAATCAACATACCAGCCACAGGAACATCTAAAGGCAAGGAAGTAGAGACCACAGAATAGCCTACAATGTCAAAGCAGCCTGTAACTCCCAAGGAACAGGTCCAAATGCCAACTCCTCCAACTCAAACCAATGTAGAAGGAACTCCAAGCTTATAGACTCCTCTGAATGAGGAAAGAAATAAAAAGAGGGACACGGAAACTACTACCCTAACCAGTAGACCTTCAGGACAACTTTGGACAAAAAGGCAAAGACTAAATCCTCTTTCAGAGGAGGAAATTGTTGAAGAGACTATAGATAGTCAAAGAGAAGAAAGGGTAGTTAGCCAGCAAACTTTCCCAATGGGAGGAACATCCACTAGCTCGTAGAGGCAAGAGCTAGAAAGACAACATAGTGCAGAAGTATCATCACTCAGGTCACCAGGTAAAGAGGCCTCAGATATCAAGAAAACATTCATAGAAATAAAGGCCAGGAATGATCCATTGAAGCTTCAAATTTACAATCAATATTTGAAAATGGCCCCCATGAATTGGTAAAGATTAATGTCAGCCTATGACATTAAAGAAGGCAAGATGATAATGAGCTGCTTCAAGCCAAAGGTACAACAACGTCAATCAGCAGCAGATTACCTTAGAACAAATTTGGAAGTCTTGGCAAAGGATATTCATCCTATGGATCAAATTGAACTACATAAACAAACTGGAGAAATGATTTATTCAACCTTGACTCCTAAGATAGTGATGGCCCACAGGCTACAAAATTCTTTGGATAAAACAACTGCCCAACTAAAATTAGAAAAAGCCTCCTCTCAGGCTAAAGATAATAGAATAAAGTCATTAAAAGAAATCATCATTGGATTGGGACATGATACCAAAAATGTGAAGGGTATAGAAGCATTAATCAAAAAGAAGGATGAAGATATTACTGCCTTGAGGAAGTAGCTAAAGCTTCCTCCTTCAAGGCATCCACAGACTGTTGACGTCATAAAGAAAAAATCTGAAGAAGAGATGATGGATCTACTCTTAAAACTCTATGAAAGATTGAATGAAACAGAGCAGGCATTAGAAAAAGCACTGAAGGACAAGCAGGGAGCGTTGACCTCTCAGCCTCCTGATGTAATACCAATAGTCTCAATAGCAGTCCCCTTTACACTTGGGACAATATTAGCACCAAACATATTAGCGGCCAGAGTAGAGGTGGTCACAGGTACAACAACAGTAGGAACAGCATAGGGCAGAAGCACCAATTTGACCACAAGAGAGCTAATAAAGTTAATGGAAGACATGAAACTACAGGTTTCATAGCTAAAACAGGTAAAAGAACAGTTTGCTAAGATGGAAAGAAAATATGATCTCTCAAAGATAAACGTGGTAGGAAAAACAAGAGATATTAAAGCATTAGAAAATAAAGTGAAAATATTAGAAAAAGATCTCACTTTTGACAAGCCTCTAGCAGAAATCAAGAAAATTCTTTGGGCCAACATCACTCAATCCATAAATGATGTTTGGTCATCCATTCAAGTAATTTTTTAGCAGATTGATCTAATGAAGACACATAGGAAGAAATTCAAAAGACAAAAGCACAATTAGGACAAATTCCTGAGCAAGCCAACAGGCTCATACATTTTTTCAATACGAAGAATAGTGAACATCTAGAAGGATTTGGCATCACTGATAGGACAAAAACCATTTTGGAGACTAAAAGGGTGTTAACCAAGAAAACTTTGATGCAGAATTTGGAAAGAAGATGTCATGATATGCAGGTGGAAATTAATGATTTCATGGAGAATTTTGCTATTTTACAGAATAAAGGGCTACCAAGTCCTTTAGTGATTAATGACAGATTAATGAAGCATAGTGATTATGTGGATAAATTGAATAAATATGCAGGAAATCAAGCTAGTTCATAAGGAATAAAAGCACTCCCTGCAGGCCGATTTCTCTATGATAGTTTAGAGAACTTATTCTATGTCGAGCATGAGTTGAAACACTTGTTCCCAATTCAGCCCACATTTTTCAGATATACAGAAACAGATGAAACTCTCAGAAAGCTTCAGAAAACTAGAATACCACAGCCAAAATGGTGGGAAGAAATGCTTGAAATTTTGTAATTTATCTGTGGTAAAAGGTAAATTCTGATTTTTACTCCAGTCAAAAGGGTAAAAGAGGATGAAAATAGATCAACAGGTAAAGAGTATTGGATGTAGGTAAAGTGTATCAGTAGGAAGATCAAAAAAGAGCAGCCAGCACATACTTACACCAAGGACAACAAGAGGCCAAATAATAGGGCCTAACTCCAACACATTCTCCAGAATAGGGACGAGCAAACCATCCGGTTGCCTTATCTGTCATCTACGAGGTCTTTTGGCCCCATTTTCTTGATAGATATGATTAGTCATCCCAGTTTATAGCTCAGTTTGTTATGAGATATTTTGTTGTAAAGTTTTTGTATAAATACACCCCCATTTGAAGTATCCGGGGTGGATTCTTTGACATTGCTGTAAAACTGATATTTTGGAATAAAAACTACTATTGGACAAACTTTTCATGGCTAGCTGGATGAAGGATTGATGTAAAAGACTTTTCTCAAGATTCATGTGTTGGATATCAAGCAAATAAGTATCTTATATCTCATGTGTTAATGTTTTTTGGTTTATTATATTCATTATGTTCCATACCTTAAGATTAAATGAAAAAGAATAATTCAAAAAGTGCTTAAGTGCAATCTGTCTTCAATTGTTTTTGTTCTCAATGTTTTCCTCTAAACTAGTATAAACAGTGAATTCTTAATTGCTCCTGTTTCCTGGTTTATTCACATTAATCATTTAGTAAAGAATTCTTGATTGCTCTTTATTAATGGTTAGTCATGTTCTATTTTCATAAATTATGTTGAAGGATTCTTAGTTACCCTTTAACCCTTTAAGTCCATCCCATCTTTGTAAGTCTCTATTTTCTCCCTGTTCAGCTAACTTTCCCTGTGAGACCATCGTTTATTGAGAAACCAAATCTAGTTGAGCCATTTTCCTTGACTCCATTAGCCCAATGGACTAAACCATTCAGTTTTTACCCCTCTACTATTGAAGTTCACCAATAAATTCAAACAAAATCCCAAGCTCTAATAACTAGCCTAACACCTTATCAAACAAAGCTAAAACTTAAAGAGAGAGCCCTCTCTGGACATAGATTGGCTAGATTTTGTGTCTAAAAGATTAGTTTGTGGTTAACTCGAACTCCTTTCCCCTTCTTACAACTTGTGGGAAAATATGAGTGATAACATAGTGGCGACTCCACTCGGGAATGAAAATTTGTTGTTATTACTATTCACTTTCTAAGCTACAGTGAGAGCCTGAAGTTAGCTATGTAGCCTTCGAACTACTCTTGCTTTGCAAGTGCATACTAGATGAATGCTGCTTCAGTTTATTTTCAGTCTAGTTTATGAACTGAACATATATTAGTTCCTCAGTCAAATATATCTTTAGGAATGATTTTAAACCAAAGCTGAAACATCTTAAAGAAAACATAGAAGTTGTTGATAGAAATTCAAAAAATCATAACCAACAAATCTGGCTTCAGAAAGGACTCGTTATACTAGGTCAAATCCTGACCCAAATCAACCACCTATATTCGAGAACCCTAATCTAATTCCTAGAATTCTTAGGAGACAGGAAAGTCAAGAAAGTACTGGTAATTCTCGACCTATCTACAGATCAAGATCTTGTCCTATGATTTGGATCTATCTTGAGGACGAACCTTTTGATGAACAATTTGAGACTTCTTTGTTTGTAACATTCTCTGAGACTGAATTAGCCTGCTTGGTTTCAGACCCAGTATTTATTGAACAACTACAATTTGAAGTTGTCAGTGTTTCAACTGATAGAAATTTACAAAATTCAATACAATCTGAATTCACTTATGAAAGAACACCTGATCCCTATACAATCACTGCTGCTTCGCCAAGTTCCTCATTAGTCCCTCACACATCTCAACCCCAAACCACTCCACCACAAACACCCCGTTCCACCCCTCCATCCACAACTCACATTCCCATTGTTACCCCTACCTCACTAGTTGTCACATCCATACCTGTAGCCATGGAAAACAAGTATAGCCCCCTAAGTTTACCCAACAACTTGGGTGCTATGCCCCAAGACTATCAAAGTAAAGTCACTCCTTTTGAGGGTTCTGGTACTTACACAGCTCAGCAACATATCAAAAAATGACTGATTACTTCGAAATATATGAGGTTGATGCTGATGATGTTAGAATGAGGGTATTTGTTCAAAGTCTAACTGGTGATGTCAGAACTTGGTTTAGAGCCCTAAGAGAAAACAGTATAAATGACCTACAAACCCTTTATACACAATTCTTAGTTCATTGGGAGAAGAAGAAATATACTCTACAGATCTTATCAGAATATGAAAACCTTAAGAGAGGAACCGAGGAAACTGTACAAGATTACGGCACTAGGTTTAATGTTGTTTACAATGCAATTCCTCAAAACCTCAGACCCCCACCTGATTTAGCCCTGATCAAGTTCCTTGATGGATTTGATTCAGATATGGCTTTTCAGCTAAGGGAAATATCCCCCAGAACTTTATAAGAAATGCAAAGTATGGCTGTTAGTGTTGAGGCTAATTTGATATCAAAATGTGCCAAGGCTAGAAGTGAAAGAAGGATCCCACTAAAAGAAGAATCTTCACCTGTGGAACAGAAACTGGATGATATAATCAAAGGAATGTAAAGACTAGGGGATAGGGTAGAAACCATAGAAAGAAAATCACCTTGGGAGGGTCAATAGGCCAATACAGAGAGGAATCCCAATTTTTGGAAAAACCTAAAGAAAAACACTGGGAAAACTGGCCCTGATCAGAACATAAGGCCCCCTTTCCAATAGAATTACATAGAAGCTTCTAGTTCTGAAGATCCACCAGAAGACACTCAGATAAAATTAATGGGACTTAACAATGAAGGAGAAGTGTTTTTAACTCAAGAAGATCAAGAGGCTTATGTTCTCAATCAATTTCAAACTCAGTGAGGAGAATTGTTTGATTTCAGGGAAGGATATGACACAACTATCTATGAAGTGCACAAGCAGTACAATTTGGGTAGTAGAAGAATTGATGTTCCTGATAACAATAAGAAAAAGGTCCAAAACAACCAACCGAAGGTAAAGAAGTACCTCCACATGTACAAATTTTGTCCAGACCTAACAATAACCCTTCTAATCCAATAATAGAAGATATATCTGATAATCAACAGAATAATAGAGATTCTTCCATCCCCCTTTCTTCTAAGGAAAATGTGGAAGAACCACTAGAAGTTAATCTAGGATAAAATGTAAATACTAACCCTACTCATGAAAAATAAAAAAACACTGAAAATCCAGAAAATAGAGAGAATACAACTGTTCGAAACACTAAAGCCCAAACTGAAAAACCTTTCAATCTGGAAGCCAAAGTAGGCAAACTAAAGGTAGCTGTTCCACTATCTGAATTAGCTAAACATGATGCCTACCAAGAACAGATCAATAGATCACTTAAAATCACTTGGACCGAAGACTCTGTAAATGTTTTTGATGATCAACCAGAACTAATCTTTGGACCTGAAGTAAATGGAAAACACTTGGAAGAAAGCGTTCCTCCCTTCTATGTGAGTTTGAATATGTTAACACCCAGGTTGTTCCCTATGACTCCCAAGGGAATACGGCCGGGGTAACCACTAACCAATCTTTGGATCACTGTTTCTAGCCAAACTGTGATCAGAGAGGGCTCTCTCTTTATGATTTGTAACTGTTTATGATAGGGTTTTAGGCTAGCTATTATGCACAGGTTTTGTTTATGTTTTGGTTGATGAAACTCCTTTTAGATTCCAGTGATGTAGTTTTCAGAGAGGTTGAGTACCATTGGGCAATGGAGTCTGTGGCTATATGTGTTTGAAACTTTGAGATGAAAGATGGAACTTACAGGGCCATTTGAGTGCTTAATAGAACAGATTTTTGATTAAATGACTGGAAACAGGTAACACAAACAGTGAAAGCATTTAAGAATTTTCACTTATTGTCTATATATTCCCAACCGTCAGCTTGAAAAGGAAAAGACAGAGGTCTCAGGGGCAAAAAATTGAATCCCTGAGAATGCCTATCACAGTAAAAGACACAGTTTTGAAATGCAGCAATTAAGAATTACAATTCTGTCACTGTATCTGAGGAAAACATGTATAATAGCTCAGTTTGAGTCCAGGGTAATCATGGTTAAGTCCTGGAACTATCCTTTCACCTTGCTATCAAGTGTAAAACATTTGAACAACAAAAGAGAACAAAAGACTCGAAAACATATAACAAAGAGATTTGAGAATACTTATTGTTTTATGCAACACCCTGGAATCCTGTAACATTCATCTTTCTCCACAATACATCAAAGAACACCAAGCCTTGGAAATTCCATTCTTCCTTTGTATTACTTCTCTGAAAATATTACAGTAAGAGAGAGTTCTCAAAAGAAAATTACAACAACCCTTTCAACTGCTGTGAAGGGTGAATATATACTTGCGGTGATTTACAAAATATCTGAGTTCTGAGTTATCTCAGATTTTACATTCTTACCAACCACGTAAGATATTATGACCAAAATTTAATACAGCATTGATTACAGAGTACAGGCATTTTAATGCTCTGTCAGAAGATATTTTAGCCTTTGGAAACAGCTAAGTCGGTCGAGATATTCTGAATAAATGCTGGAAGACCTGTCTTTAAGGCTTGTACGCTGTATCCTGGACTTGTCACCTGTGATTGTGACTGCTGCTTGTGGTGAGTCAATGGTCCTGCTGAGTTGGCTCAGCCTCTGCCTCTTCCTTGTAGATATTTTTTTTCAAAATTGTGCCTGCGCATGTATGCTCATTTGCCTGGAGAATTAGCGCTACTGATTCTGGCCTGACAAAACTGTCTGTGTCAAATTTCTCCAGACATCCTGTGTGGGCAGTTGGTGTGCTAAGATTGCCCCTAGAGTTTCATCTGCTTCTGTGAATTTGAAGAAGTTAGGTGGTGTATCAAACAGATGCTCAACTTCATTCATGAGGAAAAATAGGTTCTCCACCCTGTCATACATAGTCTGCCCAGTGGCTGGCCCTGGCTCTGCTGAAGTGCTGGGCGGTTTTGCAATCTCTGCTACTGCATGGGCATCAATTCTCTTATTGTAATTGTCTAGGGTGAGCAGTCTTCCTACACTGCTTAAAATGCTGGGGAGGCCTCTATTCTGTAGTGCCACGAATTTTTCCAGGAATCTGTTGATTTCAGTCTGCATATCCTGTGTCCTCCTCTCCAGTGTTCCAACTAAGTTCCTCAATGTTATGACTCTTTTGGCTACAGCAATTGTTTCTGTCCTGTTGGTGATTCCTATGACAGCTAATTGAGAGCTAGTCTTATAGTTCAGAATATTGATCATCCTAGTAGCAGCTTCTGGCATGTGTCCAAGGCTTGCCCTGGCTCTCTGTATTTCTCTGTTTGCTTTAGTGATGAGCACCATTTGCTCATCCATGGTCTCAATATATTGCCACTGGTTGGCAATGGATCGCCCAATGTTGCTCCATAGCACTGCTTTCATTTCAGCTGTCACTTTTTCGAGTGCAAGCTCTTTCTCTAGTTCAGCAATTCTCCTCTTAAGAGCTCTTACCTCTCTCTCCTTGGCTGCCTCATTCTGTTTGCTCTTGTCAAACTTTTCATTTACCTTAGCCAAGGTTTTCTTAAGTTCATCCAGCTCTTTCATTTGAGATTCCATGGCTTTGATCTCAGCTTGCAGCTTTTGCATGTCTAAACTAGTAGCCTGTTCCGATGTTGTAGTTGTTGTTGCTGTGGATGGCGCTGTAGTTGGTGCTGTAGCTTCTGTTTGCTGAGGAGGAGGAGTAGTCTTTGGAGGGACTTCCTCAAGATTTATTATCACAGGAGGAGGCTGGGAGGGTTGGCCCTCTTCTCTTTGCTTCAGTGCTTCTTGTAGTGCTGCCTTTGCAGCTTCAGTTTGTCCTAGCTGGTCTTGAGTCCTAACCAGCTCTTTGTATAGGGATACCAGCAGGTCTGTAGCATCCTTTTCTTGCCTTTGCTGGGCAACTTCATCTGTTTGTGGATGGATGGTGGCCGGGAGTTTGATTTTCTTTCTTAGGGCCGCCATGTCTGCATCCCTTATCTTCAGGAGTTCTTGGATGCCTTTGACATCTTTAGGATCATGCCCTATTTCTATAATTACCTCTTCCAAGGACTTGATCCTATTGTCCTTGGCTTGTGATGATGCTCTTTCTAATTCCAGCTGAGAAGCTGTGTTATCCAGGCTGCTCTTTAGTTTATAGTTCTCCAATGTCTCATCTGCCAGGGAGGCATACACCATTTCACCAGTTTGTTTATGTAATTCAATCTTGTCCATAGGGTGTATGTCTTTGGCAAGAACCTCCATGTTGGTTCTTAGATAGTCCGAGGTGGACTGAGGCTGCAAAGTTGTGGGCATGAAGTGGCTCATTATCATTTTGCCTTCGCTCACATCGAAAGCAGACATGAGTCTCTGCTGGTTGCTGGGAGCTAGGTTTAACAAGTGATCATACAGCTGCACTTTTATGGGATCACTCCTCCTTTTGATGTCAATGAATTGCTGCTTTATACTTGACTGCCCTTTTCTATGTTGACCGGAGGAGCTGACCTCTCCTCCCATAGTCATGTCATGTCCACGCTGGGATGAGCTGGCCGAAAGTTCTCCACTGGGTGGGCCCATGCCCATGGCTTGCCTTACTGCTATGTCCTCCTCTTGGGAGTCATTCAGTCTTTGTCTCTTCTCTCCTCTGATGAAGGATGAGGTGTGGGGGGTCTCTCTCTCCCTTTTCCTGGTCAAGTCCTCCTTCTGTGGTGTTTGGAGGACTGAGGTGTCTACATTGGTGTCTGTCCCGGGAGGCACCTCTGTTTGGGGCTGCTGCTCAGTGTAACTAGGTTGATCTGTCCCCTTTTCCTGCTGCAAGGGCTGTTGTTCACTGGACTGTGCTTTTTCTTGTTGCTGCCCCAGTTCTTGCTGTTCCATTTCTTCTTGCTGCTGTAGCAAGGTGTCAACTTGTTCTTCTGTCAATATAGGTGGCTGTTCCACCTGTTTTCCTTTGTCTTTGCTTGCTGCCTGGGGTGTCTTCTCAGTAGTTTGCTGCTGTGCTGCTGAAGATTTAGCAGCTGTTCCAATTTGCTTTCTGTAGGAGAGGGGCACCTGTCCACAAGTTTCCAAGTCAGCTTCTTTTTGTACATTCCTAGCTTCTTTCTCAAGTAATTCTTCCTTAGTGACTTGTTCTACTAGTGTACCCTCTTCCCAATCTAGTGCATTGGCATACTGTTCAATTTTAGGTTGTCTTTTATGTGCATAGTTGCCCAATTTGTATCTAATTCTCCTGAGGGAGATAGAGTGATTGGGGTCATAGCGAATCCATTCAAAACTGGTCTGCAATCTGAGGCCTTCCAGTATGCTGTGTGCCTCTTTCCACCCTTCCTCTTTCCTGTTATATAGGAAGGAACCTAGCTGGTTTCTCACCTTCAATTGTGACTTCTTGTTTCTACTCTGAAAGTGAAGGTAATCTGAGTTCCCAAACTGCCTGAAATATTCTAAGGCGAAAAGCCTCATGGGGACATACCTTGGCAACCTAAATGGGTTCAATTCACAGCCATATATCCTAATGACTGTGTGGTTCTGGTAGAAGTACCAGTTGCCAATATTGTAAGATTTGTTCAAATGTAGAATCCTCTTCATTTCATCGGTTAATCTAGGAGGAGGAGTACCTTGCAGCGCTGTTAGGGCTGGATGAACAAATAAATCAATAAACTCACAGTATGTATAGGGTGATACTGAGGTAGAATGAAAGACAGAGGTCCAGAAAACAACTGATCTTGGGATTCCTTGGGCATTGAGTGGCCTCAAAGGAACTGAGAAGGTAGCTGGCTGGTAGAAAAGGAATAAATGATATATATAGGAGGAGTACCTGAACAGTCTCTCCCTTTTCAAATTCATGAACTGCTCATGGATTTTCTCTGCTATGTAAGTTGCATAATCATACTGCACAGCTGGAGGCTTACCAGGGGCAAATATAGATAGCATTGCCATTATGCTTTCATCTACATCTTCCAACCCCCTGAATCCTAGGACATAGCCAATTAGATCCACCAACATTCTGCCCAACTCATTTAGATATTGGTACCCAATAGGAGGGGTTCTGACTGTTTCAGAGCCCGGTGTGACAAACAGTTGGTTGATTTTGACAATCTGGTCACTGGACAGCTTGATCCCTCTGTTAATCAGATCCTGCATGGATAGAGGGGTCAATTTCTTGGCTGTTTTGAAGCGCAGCATCTGGTTTATGCTCTCTGGGGTGATCTGGAACAGGACTAGGCCTGTGGGGCTCATGACTGCTCTTTGGCTGGGGTCATAGCATTCCTGGCAGCTATAAATGAGCTCTGGCATAGGATTGACTTGGGGAAGGTTGTATATGGGCAAATTTGACTCCCAAATCCCCAAGATATCTGCCCCACTGAGGTGCTGGGCTCTTAATTCATTCAACATTTGAATATTGTACTTGGTTCCCATAGGGAACCAATCCAGCATTTGGTAGTCCATGTCTCCCAGGGCTTTCCATGCTAATTCCTGGTGAGGAGCATTGATGGGCTTAATATTCAGTGCAATAGGGGTCTCCATAGCTCTTCAAGTTGCAAGAATTGCAGGTGGACAGGTGGAATGGTAAAAAACACAGTCTGGAGGCAGTTCTCTGTGGAAACAGTTGATGTTTTGAGTATCCAAGGGGAATTCTCTCAATAGCAATTGAAATACTACTGGAGTCTAGTGACAGAACTTCTCTGTGGTCTAACTGAACTCTCCAATCGGGTGAATTATGTCTATTAGGAGCTCTGCCGGGAAAACGCAGAATTACAGTGGTTTTATGTGAATTGCAGGTTTCTAAAGCTCTGCAGATACTTCTTGGCCCTCACAATGACAATGGTGGATGAATGAATGGAAATGAACGGTGTAAATATCGTTTTTATGGTTCTACTATCCCTCTGAGCAATTTCAAGCTTAATGAAGGTCGTATGGAGGGCGAAACGGTCTAAATACCTGTAATTCGACGAGCAGAGGTTGAAGCAAAGGTGCACGGTTGCTGCTTGAGGAGGTCGCCCGGGCTAATAGACTGGTTGGCGAAAATTGGAGTGCAAACGGTCATGCAGAGCGTCCAACAGAAATAACAGTGAAAGTGGTAAAAAACACGGGAAAATTGGTAAATATGGGTTATTTTACCAATTTGGCGCTTTTTTCTGCTGACGTCAGCATGACGTCATTGGTGGGTCATGGTGAGGTGACGTCAGCTGACGTCATCGGGCGACGTGGCAGTGGGTGACTGGTCAAAGGGGCGGTGAGGTGGCAACCCAGTCAGCAGTGAGGTGGACCAATGACAAAGGCAGGTACGAGCAGATAAGGACGTGGCGGCGAGTCAGCGACGGGTAGGTGGCAGTCAAACCGCAGCGGTTACGGTTAAGGCCTTAACCGCCGCGGTTTCTCGGGGCGGTTTAG
Organism: Pinus tabuliformis; assembly: GCA_031772625.1. Lineage (NCBI taxonomy): Eukaryota > Viridiplantae > Streptophyta > Pinopsida > Pinales > Pinaceae > Pinus > Pinus tabuliformis. Next base: position 2,007,426,592 of record CM062818.1, on the reverse strand, counting down.
GTACGGCGCAGAGGCTGTCAGAGTCGGCTCCGAGATGGTTCATCGGTTGACGCGTGGAGGAGGCGTGACAAGGCGCAACGTCACTTTCCCGGAGGTTAAAGTGCCGCCATAGGATGCGCTCCGATATTGATGTGGACCGTCGGATCTGATGGGCTTGATCCGACGGCTGGCGGAGGAGAAAGGTGCGCGCTTCATACTGCGGGCGGAAAAGATTAGAGTTTGTGGGTTTTTATGGGTTTTTCAAATGTTTTGGTTAACCAATAATGTGGTAGGATCGGGGAACGTGCCAGAGGCGGGTATTAACCTTTGCAAAGGTTTTTATAGGCAAAAGGGGTTTGGAGAGGGGGTTTTATCAATGCAGAGGTGATTTGAGGGTAAATTAACTTGCAGCAAAGGGGAAATAGGGTGGAATAGGTTCACCAAAGTGGCCAGATGCCATTTTGGTCCCTTTTGAAAAATACACGGCTATTATGCCTAGGGGAGGGAATATACATAAGATTTGGGGTTTTATACACCTTAGTGTTAGTATTATTAGGGGTGGGGGTAAGATAGGGGAGGTTATATAGTAGAATTAGGAGTTAATATGGATGAAGGAGGGGAATTAGAAAGGGGGTGTTAGTGATGGACTAGAGAGGGAAAGAAAAGAAGTTAGTGATCCTCTTTGCTGTGAGTTCATGGAATTCACCACTTTGTTTGCTGATAGATTTATTGCCTTGGCAAGAGACCTATTGATACCTGTGTAATGGTGATCATATTCTTTCTGCAACCACAACTGCCTACCCAACTATTTTGCCTAGCATTTTTTGTTTCTTCTTGGAGGGGCACTTGGACTTGCAACCCTCAATTGCCTTTTCTTTTCTTTGGCTTTTTCCTTTTCTCTCTATCTACTTCTACCCTTATGTCCTCCAAGGTCCCAGATTAAACTTTTGGGAACCTTTGCTTCTCTACCTGAACTACTTGTCTGCCAAGATTAAGCTGTTTGGACAGACCTCTTTCTCTATTCTACAACTCAAAATTGAAACATGGCATGATCCAGTTTAGACTGTTGAATCATCCACAAAAATTGAAATAAGGTCCTCAATACTTGAAACACTTTACCCAGCTCTTGCTTTCTAGGAAATATGGGATCTTTGGGATACCAGAGCAGAGCATATTTGGCTTTTCTCTTGCCAATCATGAAATATGAAACCTATTACTATAGGTATCCAACAGAATATTCATGACAAAATCCTCTATAATGCAATGTTTGACTCTGGGGCATCTCACAACTGAATGCCCAAATTTGTAATGGAGAAATTAGATGTTTACATCACAACACCTTATACAGATCTCTTTTCTTTTGACTCAAGCCAAGTGAGGTGTTTAGGGTTAATAAAAGACTTGTGTATTTGTTTAGTTCAGCACCCTGCTAAAACAATCTTGATGGATATAGTAGTAGTAGATATTCCTGCACAATATGGAATGTTGTTATCTAGGTCCTCGGGTGCTAAACTCCAAGGATCACTACAGTTGGACATGTCTTATGCTACTATTTCTATTTTCTTCCAACCTAAGAAGCTATATCAAGAGACATTAATGAAATATGTAGTAAGTAGCTAGGAGAAACCTCAAAATTTCCCTATCTACTCAATACACTCAGATGTGGATTCATTTATTTTTTATAATGCCGAAATCAATCCTGCCAACAATGAACAAGTTTTAACAGCAGGACTAAAGGAAATTGAAACAGGAAAAACAAGTGTTCAAATCCAAGAAATCTCAGATACAAATGACAAATCAGATCACAAAGATAAACTTGATGAAAATGAAAAACTGAAACCTCCTGCAAAACAAATTCCAACAACCCGTGACACTGATTATGTACATGAAATACTTTGGCACCTAGAATTTGATGGGTCAATAAACAAATTAGGGGCAGGGAAAAGAATTTGGGTGCATAACTTAGAGAATGACCATGCTGAAGGCTATGCCTACAGACTGAACTTTAAATGCACCAACAATATGGCAGAGTATGAAGCTCTTTTGCTAGGACTTAAAATTGTAAAAAGATTGGGAGCAATCAGAGTTTTTGTTATAGGTGATTCAAAATTAATTATTAATCATATTAAAGGAAAGTACCTAACTAGAGATACTAGATTAGGGTACTATAGGGGAATAGTTATAGAAATTCTTAATACTTTTTTGGAAACTCAACTTGCTGTAGTATCTAGGAAACACAACTTACATGCTCATAGTCTGGCCATGTTTGCCAGTACTTGTAAATTACCATTTGAGCCTAACCACCAGTTCACTGCTGAAATCAAGCATAGGCCAGCTATCCCTGATAATGTAAAGAACTGGCAGGTTTTCAAAAATTATGAGAAAATTAACAACTTTCTGACTGTAGATAGTGAATTTTATCATACTCACATAGATATTGATGCTACTAAATAGATAGATGAAGTAGATGCCAACATTGTAGAAGATAGTTCAATCAAAATGCTTCATCCGACAACTTTTTTTTTTAGCTAGTGCAAGAGTCGGACCTTCTATTTCATTAATCAGCAGTTTAAAATACATAGAATACAACCATCCTTGGTGAAATGAGAACCAAGGAGAAAACCTACAAAACCTCTGAAAAGGGCGAGAGGAACTAGCCCCAAGCTCAACGTCTCAATCTCAAATTCTCAAAAGAGAAACAATGAGGCATCCAACTGACCGAAAGAAAAACCAAGTACCAAAGTACCAAACAGAAAAGAAAACAACTCCACTTAACACACTCCCGGAGTAACTGAGGAGGTAAAGGAAAGGCGCTTTCCTCAAAGAACAAAAAGCGACCCGACCAGTGAAATAAAGACTGACAGCTCGTGCCAAAAACCTGACAGCTACTTTAAACTCACCCGCCTCGAGAAAACCAGCCCCCGTACAAGGTAGAGGATGTGCCAAAAATGCATGACGAAACAAAGACTACTCACAGCCTGCCTCAAAAATCTGCACCGTTGATACAACTAACCTGATCCGATGGCAGCGATCAACTTCACAAATGAAAGAGGCATGACATTTAACACACCCGTACACCAAACTGCACGATCCATCCCCGTCGTCGCTTCACCTCATTTGATCGGATGGACTTGGATCATATCGCACCCCCAACAAGCTCGAACTATAGTGCGTAGGGAGGGTGGTATTCCCACTGACCCCACCGCCACATGTCAAACTGTGATTGTGATCGCTACCAAATCTAAAAAACCGGAATCCGCCTTTGGGTCTTGTGATTGCCAGAAAACCATTTTTACTCTGGTAAGCAGCTTCCAGACAGAGAACTTCAGGTTGCGCAACCACTGAGAGCGTCAGACAATGCGCCCAATCATCTAGAACCAAAATACAAAGGAGACACCCGCCCAAGAGCCATCGAGGGATGCCTCTGATCCAGTCGACAGGCAAACCCTTGAGGAGATGATGAAGAATGAGATGCTACTTCCTTCGAACAGGGCATCTCTGACGTCCAACATGGAGAGGAAACTTGATTATTTTCAACATAATCGCTAATCTTGGCATATCTTCCCTACTGAACCTTTTGTCCAATTTTGGGCAACCCTCTAACCTCCATCCATTACACATTCGTTTCTGTCATTTTGCTTCTATACCCCTGTATATCTTCCTTTGTGTAGTTTTGATAGAGATTTTTAAAGTTGCTCTGTGCCATTGTGTTCCACCTCCATAAGATTGTACTGTTCTTGCAGCCAACACCTTGGTTGGCAAGAATGTCTTCCAACTTATTTACCCTTTTTTTCACATGTATAAATCCAAGGGTATGAAGCACCTGTAGATGAACTTGAATTCTCCGAAGAACTCGAGGTACCTCAAATGTTTTGTAACCTTTTTGGGCCCTGTTCCATTACTAATTCTCTTGACTGCGTTGATGAATAACTCTGAATCTGCCTCTATTATGACATTTTGGTAATTGTTCTGTATTAGAAGTTCTAAACATTGTTCTAAAGCCATTAGTTATGCAATGTTGTTGGTATATTTTCCAAGGTATCCATGGAAGAGGGTAATTATTCTACCTGTTTCATCCCTTAGAACTCCCCCAAAGCCAACCTCCCTTGGGTTTCCTTTGGAAGCTCCACCTATGTTGTATTTTAAAAATCCTTCTCAGGGAGGGTGCTAGAATTCATCTATCTCCTCACTCATTCTTTGTTTCCTACCTAGGCCTTGAGGAATAAGCCCCTGCAAGTCTAGCAGCTGAAGGATTCTTAATTCTCCCACTGAGGGAGGATTTTTGGGGAGATTCCTAATGGTGGTACCAACTGTTTCCTTAAGTTGTTTTGCAATCAGCTTCACCAGGCTGAGAGAGTCAGTTTTTACCTCTTTGAATATTCTTTTGTTCCTTTCTTTCCACACATTCCATATAATGAAACCCGGCAAGAGCTCCCAGGTAGAATTGAGAACTTCATTATCAGAAACCTTATTTCTCTAGTTGTTGAGGGTGTTACCAATACTTTCTTTGTCTCTATCAGACTGTTTGAAGATATTTGTAAAGAAATCCCAAATCTTGTTAGTGAAAATGCAGTTGTTGAGAAGATCTTCACTAGTCTCCTCTCGGGTCTCGCAGAGCTGGCATCTGGAGGGTCCTAGCATGCCCCTTTTTTGAGGTTGTTCGAGGTTAAAATATTCCGGTGGTTAACTAACCACATGAAGAGTTTGATTTTCATCCAGCCTTTGTGATTCCAAAGCTTTTTCCAAGTTTTGTTTGGAGATTGTGGTTCCAAATCAAGGATAAGGCCTTCAGCTTCCTTGATATTGAAGTTGCCCTCTTTGTTGTTACCTCACCTCACTTGATCCTACCCTGTCGTTACTAGAATTATTCACTCATCCAAAATTCTCTTGAGGGACTCAACTTTACTGTTGAGGATCTTGTCCTCTCTAATCTCTATTTTTTTCCAAATTCTCCACTTTCTTGCATTATGTGGATTCTCCCAAATGTCTTTTACTTTAACCAAACCTAGATTGTCAATCTCTTGCTTGAGGCATAAAAATTCTTCCCTTAGAAGATTAGGTTCTTGTTGCCACTTGTCCTCCCAGAAAAGTGCTCGATCTCCCTCTCTAATTTCCCAGAAACTATTCTTTTGAACCCCTCTCTATTCTCCCAAGCCTTGTTCCATATGGGTGAGCCTTTCACTATTCCTGTCATACAGATTATGTCAGAAGCCAGCCAAGCATTGGCATATTTTTCCTTAAATATGGTTGCACATTGAGCTTCAGGATCCTTAACCCACCTCCACCAATGTTTTGCTCCAAAAGCTTTGTTGAGAATCTCTAGATTATCCAAACCGAGCCCTCCTTAGCATTTGGGTTTGCAAATCTTTTCCCAAGAGACCAAAGCCCATTTTTTCCTTGTTTCCTCTTTGCCCCACAGAAAGTCTCATTGAATATTCTAAAAATGCTGTAAGACTCCTATTAGAGCTGGGAGGACTAATAGCATAAAGACTCGGATAGCTTGGTGAACTGCTTTAGTAAGTATTAGTCTACCAGCTAAATTTAGAGATCTGTTTGTCGAGTTCGTGACCTTGTCTTGCATTTTAGTTGCTAGAGGATCCCAAATGCTTTTGTTTCGGGGTTTAGCTATAAGAGGTACCCCCAAATACTTGGAAGGGAGGGAATCTCTTTGAAAGCCTAAAATTCTGGAGATATTTCTCTGGATGGTGATATGTGTGTTAAAGAAAAAGACTTTTGATTTGGTAAGGTTAACTTCCATACCTGTAGCTTTCACGAAATCCTTCAAAATTTGTTTGTAAGCCTGTGCTTCTTTAACTATGGGAATTCCTTGTAACATGGTATCATCTACAAACTGTTGATGCGTTAGAACCTGCCCATTCTCTGAAAGTTGGAGTCCTTGAATTCTTCTTGTTGCTCTTGCATGTTTGATAGAACGGCCCAGCCCTTCCATCATGAGGATGAAGAGAAAAGGGGATAGTGGATCTCCCTGTCTAAGACCCCTGGAAGGGATAAAAAGTTCAGAAGGAGAGCCATTCACCAAAATTGAAAAGCTGGAAGAGGTCACCAGGGCCATGACCCATCTGATCCAATTATGATCAAAACCAAACACTGTGAGCACTTTTCTTATGTATATCCAATTTATTTTGTCATAAGCTTTGGCTATGTCCAGTTGCATGATCATACTCGCTCTCTTGTTGCATGTTAATGAGTGAACCACCTCGTGAGCTTGAATTATATTGTCCAGAATTTGTCTTCCTTCTACATACCCTGTTTGTTCCCCAGAGATGAGCCTCGGTAGCAGGGGTTTAAGTCTGTTAGCCACAACTTTGGAGATTATCTTGTAAATAACATTGCATAAGGTGATGGGCCTATATCTCTCTGGAGTTTGAGCATTATCCTATTTTGGAATGAGAGCAATAAAGGAGGTATTGAGAGATTTCAAAATGGTTTTGTTCCACCTGGAGTCTTCCACCATCTCCACTATATCCCTTTTGACTGTATTCCAACAAGCTTTAAAGAAATCCACGTTAAATCTATCGAGCCGTGGTGCCTTGCCATTTTGAATTTCCTTGAGGACCTCACTGATCTCTTTTTCAGTTACAGGTCTTTTCAGATTACCATTTTCCTCTCTGGAGACCAGTTTAGGAATGTGTTTAGTTAAGTTCTTTATAAAAGGTTCTCTGTCTGAGAAGTTTTCCTTGGCTATGTCCCGAAAATGTTTCACTAACACTGCATCTATCTCCTCGTGGGAGTGATGAATTTGGCCATTTTCATCCTTGATTGAAGAGATTCTGTTGTGGGTTCTGTTCACAATGGTAGAACTGTGAAAAAACTCGGTATTACGTTCTCCTTCTTTCAGTCATAGTACCTTGGATTTTTGTTTCCAGAAAATTTCTTCTTGTTTGCACAACATTTCCCAATCTTGTTGATATTTCTCTGCTTGATCATTTATGTCTTTATCAAAGCCATTCTTGATCAAAGTTTCATTAAGCTCTTGTATTTTGTTTTCTACCATTTTTTTATTCTTGAAAATATTGCCAAAGTCCTTTTGGTTCCATTCCTTTAGCTTCTGCTTGATGTATTTTAGTCTTTTATGTAGCAGGAACATAGAAGATCCTTGAATGTGTAGTTCTTCAGCCCACCATTTTTCAATATTACTGTTGAAATCCGGGTGTGACAACCATATATTTTCAAACCTGAACGGTTTGTTTCTTGGGGTGCCAATACCCTTGATCTCCATTTGAATCGGCCAGTGATCTCAGCATCCAAAAGGAAGAATGTCTGCTATTATATCCTTGTTTAGAAGCATGAGCTCTTTAGAGATCATGAATCTATCTAGCTTGGAAGCTACTTGGGAACCCCCTCCTCTTTTGTTGTTCTAAGTACAAAGGCCATTGTTAGTCTCAATGTCCACCAGCTTCATGTTTTCATAAAAACATTGGAAAGCTAAGGAATATTTGCTTAGAGCTCTTGTGCCTCCTTTTTTCTCCGAGAGAGATCTAATCATGTTGAAATCTCCTCCTATAACCCATGGTAGCATTGCAAATATATTTCGAAGGTCCACTAAGGAATCAATAAACCTCATTTTGTCTTCTAACTTTTGAGGGCCATAGACATTCGTAACAAGAAAGGTGTCCCTATCGCCTACAGGATAAATAACAACTGATAAATAGTTTCTTGATGCCTCCGCATCTATAATGCCTATTTTTTGGGGATTCGAGAGGATAAGGATACCCCCCGCTGTGTTTTCTGTTTTGACTTCTATGAATTCATATCTGCTAAGCCATTTACTATGGATTTGTTTTATCTTTTGAAACAAACTTTTCATTTCTTGGACAAAAGTTATATCCGGAGTTACGTGCTTCATTCTATTATTCAGTATAATTTCTCTGCTTTCTTTTGCTACCTAGACCTCTGATGTTCCAAGTGGTAAACTTCATTACTACAAATTGGTAAAGGAGTATTTGGTTAGATCTTTCATCTTACCTGAGTCTATCATGAGCTTTCCACACTCCATTAATACCTTGTTCTACTTTTTTCTACCCCTTTTTTTCCCTGGGTTTCTTGGAGCTAGTTATGGTGTTGATTTTACTCCTTTTATTCCATGAGTGCTCTCTTTCCATGCTGTTTTCTTCACTCAATCCCTTTGCCTGAGTTTTCCATAAGAATATCTGCTTTACTTGAATGCATTCTTCTTGTGGTAGAGATTATACCCATCCCGTTTTTCCCTTGCTCAGGAACCCTTCTAGATCTAGGTTTTCTTTGTCCAGAATCTCTTGCAACTCATTGTCTTCCATTTCCATCTCACTCTGAGTCATTTCTTGATCCATATCCATCTCTGATTTGCTCATCATGATTCCTTTTTGTGTTTCCTTTACCTTTTCTTGATCCTGTTCTTTCTCTTTGTCCTGCTTATCATATCCATCTTTCATTACTTGGTTTTCGACTGTTGTATCTTCCTCTTCTTCCAGAACTTGGAACGGATTCGGCCTCACTATTTGGTCTCCACTTTGGTGTTGTTTCAGACCCTTTTTTGCCATTCCTGCCTTTATGCGCTACTTTTTGAAAGCCTTATGTTTCTTTCATTACATTGGGATTTCTTTTGCTCTCTACCTTACTCAGAGGGCAGTCTCTAATGAGGTGCCCATGCTCGTGACATTTACGACATCTAAAAGGAATATGAACGTAGTCAATCTTCTGCACCCATTCCTCGTCATAAACCTCCAAAATAACTTCGTCCGGAAGAGGTCCAGATAGGTCCATCTCTACGCAAATCCTAGCAAAGGAGGTATATTTTCCTCTTCTCGTGGCTTGAGATGTTTTGACATACCTCCCTAATTTGTTTCCTATAGCTTTTAGTGATTGTATTTGCCAATAATCCAGAGGTAGCGAATAGAATCTTACCGAAACTCGAAGTGAGGTAAAGGTTTCTCGCTTCGGCATGAAGTTCATCGTCCACATATAGAGCCCTGTTGTTGCAAAGAAGTAGGGCCACCCTTCAAACACTCTATCTTTGTCCTCAATGTTTGCAAGCACCACACTGAAAAAACCCTTGGATCCTAGACGAAGATCAATGCCTTTAGGCTTCCATTGGTATGTGATCCAAGTTTGTAAAGCCTTTTCGCTGGGCCATAGCCCCATGAATTTGTATATGATGGCATAAGTCTGCATGTGCTCGGTCTGCAACTCTGGGTTATTTAAGATTACTCTAGGAGCGAATTCAGCTCTCGGCTTGCACGATCCCTTTTGCTTCATGTCTGGAGTTCCGTGTTTTTTGTAGTTTTCCTCCATGTCTTTTACCCCAACATTTTCCTTCCCATTGTTGCTGTCTTCTTGTCCGTGTTTTCTTCTTCTTCCCTCCAGTTACCTTTGCGTGGTTCGAGGGGTGTCTTGCCCTTGTTAACCACTCCATCTTTGTAGGAGGGAGAGGAGCTCCCTCCTTTGCGACCTTCCATAGTGAATCGCTTGCTCAGATTTTTTTTATAACAATTGTATTATCATTGTTAACTTGTCCATGTAAAAATAAACAAACTCAATTTTAAAAAATTGAAACAAGAAAAATGTGACTTTGAAATGATTTTGAATAAATAATATTATAATTTTCATTATTAGGAGGTCCTTAATACTCATTCTCCTACCATATAAGTTAATTGGATATTAAATAGTTCATCACTCATATAGTTGCATGTACTGACTTGTTTGAGTTAGTATTTTTTAATATGGTTATTAATGATGGCTATTACTATGGAAGGTATCTTAGACAGAAACAAGATCACTTCGAACAAAGTAACCTTCCATCAGCAAAATGCTTAAACCATAAATTAAACTACCCTTTGAAAATAGATAATATATTAATTATTCATATATTGATATTTGTAAAAATGCCATATATCCAGAGTATATTACAATTAGATTTATGATACAGTGACTATCATATAATAAATAATAATAATTTTTAATTTTTTAATTTTAATGAGTAATAATGATAAGTTGACTTAGGCTTTAGAGTTATAATTTGTTATTTTTAAATTAAGTCGCTTGCGTTTAACACTGAGTTGATGCCACTTGTTAAATTATACGATTCACATGTAACCTTGACTAACGCCTGTTAATACTGTCTTGGGATTTCCTTATGTTGTTATTCTTCCTTTTTATTAGTTTACTGTAGTACTTGTCGTTAGTTTTGATTTGATTACTCATGGCTTGTGCAAGTCTAAGTAGGTTTAGCTATTACATAAAATTACTTTTGAAATTCGATTTTAATTGAGAAACTATAGCAATGCTTTCCCAATTTAATTTTTAATTAAAAAACTATTACATATATTTATATGGGTTTGTTTATATTTAAATTTATTTAATTATTTTTTAAAAATAATATATATATATATATATATATATATATATATAAAATTTTAATTAAAATGTTTTATGTTATTGTTATTCATATATATATTTTCTTATTTAGTATTTATTTTATTTAGTTATGTTATAAGCAATTATACATTCAAAAATATAAAAAAATAAAAGTCAAAGTACATAAAAGATAAAAGACCCCATAAATTAGGTCATAAGTCAAAGAAAAATCTAGGAAGAGAAAACCCAACAATCTTTTCTTTATTTAATTTTTGTCAACAATAGAGAAATCCAAATTATAGAGGAATTACCCAAGAGCCAAGTCAACCCTCAACCAAGCAACAATTGTCCACATGAAGTTTGTTGGCAAGATGCCATATGATTGTCCATAAGTTTGCCACATAAATGTAGCATCATAGGTAACTTAAATTTCACAGAGATGGAGTGTCACTAGTATCTCCGATTCTACATAAATATTGTCCCTGGTAGCTAGAATTCCATAAAAGTATGGTGCAACAGATAATTCACATACCATAAAAGTATGTTGCCATCAAAAACTTGTTTGACAACAGAAAGGTGTGCGTCAAGAAACTCCATCACAGAAAGGTGTGCCTTAGGAAAAAAAATAGCTTTATCACAAAAGAATAGTGCTTCACCCAGCTCGCTTAATCACATAGAATGTGCCTTGGATTGTGCTTAGATTCAGAAGTCACGCACATAAATTTATTTCCACAAATGAAGTGCGAATTGGTTTTCAAATGATGGAGTAATGGCTCCAATGCATAGTTGTTTCCTCATCCTAAAAGGTGCTTCTAAAGGCTGAGCCAATTTGTCATCTGGAGGGCCAACTTGGCACTTGAGATTTGAACAAAAGGCACATAAAAACAATTTTCTCTTTCGTATAAAAGTCAAAATGAGACATGGCAAAAATAATTTTCTTTTTGACTCTAACATAAAGAACATGCTTGACAAATTATAATAAATACAACAATGATAGATATACATTATGAAGACCAAACCTAGTTACAATTTCAAGGAATGAGACATAATGTAGTAGATGTATGATTTAGTTGTTGCACTAAATTTGATTATATTAATATGTATTTACTATTTATGAATATTCTTTTTGAATGATGTGATATACATGTTATTAATGTTAGTTATATGGAGTATATGTTATTTATGCAAGTCATATATATAGTTATTAGGAGAGAATGGTTTGATATATATGATTGATCATTTAATACATGTAACCTTTTCATCACAATAATGAGATCTTGGGAGAGGATACTTATTTCATGGACTTAGTGGGTTAGTTTAATAATAGACTTTGTGAAATATTCACAAATTTCTTATTTACAATGATCTAAATAAACATACCATAATATGAGTTGGGAATACAATATCATGTAATCTTGAACTATATACAACTATTCTCTATAAATACATGTTAGACTTATTGATTTATTTTTAAATACTATTATATATTTGAGTTATCATATCTTGACAACATGTGCATTTTCACATTATTACCATTATATAAATTTGTTTTTTTTTCTTAACTTTCATTATGCACATTTAGTAATTAAATATTTAATACATACATGTTTAATAATATATATATATATATATATACATATATATATATATATATAAGTGAGTTGTATAAATATATTAATGGTTATCTAAATAATATATAAATTAAATATAGATCTCACCATACATATAAGTGTAAGGATACTAGAAAATAAAGAAATAGTTCTTCAAGATAAAGCATGCCTCAAAGACTTAGTAATGTGCAAGTTGAGAGATAAAAAATAACAAGTGGCTCAAGGGGATCCTTTTTTCTTTAAATATAATAAGCTCTTTAAACTCTTAAAAGCAGAATATTAGTGAACAAAACATGGTACAACTATAGACTTCAAGTGATATATTAATTGAAACAAATTATATGACTACTAGTGGAAAACACTACCACCAAGGTAAAATTCATTGGCACAACATATTTTGAATTTTCATTAATTAAAATGGTAATAAATAAAGAAGCTATAAATGTTGAGACACTCTTGCTTCTAAGATAATGTACCATTTTTAGATCACTTAATAATTTTGGTTGTCAAAAACCAACTCTGGTACATTAAATGGTTTAACACCTTTCTTGACACATAAAGGACACTACACATGACAATCAGCAACTATTCTTACCAACTAAGTCACATGCAATTGTGTATTATGTTGATGGGATGTGGAAGCACTAATTACTCCTCATGTAACAACATTAGTTAGATAAGAAAGTCTTTTGATTTTTGTTTCACCTCTCATGAATCCTAATTTTACATTTAGTAGCCTTTTGATTTTGTATTTCATCCCTTATAAATCCCTATCTTGAAGCCCAGACAAATTACATAATTTAGTATAAATGACATTTGCATCTTCTATTAAAAAAATACTTAATATTGAAGATTTGTAAATTCATGAAATCCTCTCCATCTTGAAAAAAAAAAAGCTGGAACACCATAGTAATGAAAAAACAAAAAAAAACCATTATATAGTGTTTTGGATTATAATGTCTTGGATTGACTCACTTGTGATTGTGATTTGGATGTAATCCAAAAAAAAAAACATAATAAAGTGAGTTTGGATTTTCAATTGTGGTTTGGATGTAGTCCAAACAAAAGTTAATATTAATTTTTTTTGTTGATGTTCTTATTGAATTTAGTTTTTTTATTAGACATTATTTACCATATTATTTTATCTTAAAAATTCAATTCAATAATAAAATAAAAGAATTAAAAATACAATAGAAATTAAAAATTATATATAATAATGTATATATTTTCTTTTACTTATAAAATTAAATTTATATATGATTAAAAAGTATATAATTTCAGTAAAAGTAACTTTAGACATGATCACAAGAAATATTATTGAAGTTAAAACCAGTTTCAATATTAAAATTTAATATTAAAATTTAATCTAAAACTATTTGTAATTAATGAAAAATTAATCTCTTTAAAATATTAAAATATTAATTATTTGAAACAACAAAAACCATTTTACTCAGATAAATTAACTTATTATTAAATTATAATAATTTTAACATTTTAAAAAATTATATCTTTTCAAATAAATATTATATTTTACAGTAAAAGCAAAATTGATTTCAAATACAAATTTATTTCAAATACAAAAAAATTATAACTGACTGAATAACTAACTCATAAACTAATTATAAAAAACCCAAAAATAACCTATTCACTCTTTAAAAAACCCAAAAATAACCTATTCACTCTTTAAAAAAAATATAATGCTATATGTTTTAAAAATGACAGCCATCCTGTCTATCTTTCTATAATCAAAGAAGCCTTGAGCGCTTCCACATACTACTCAATCATGCTATTTGATTCAACACTATATTGAACTTACAAAGTCAAGATAGGAAATTCATAAATTGCAACATACCAACACGCAACTCTTTCTAACCATGGCCATCACTGTCATTCATGGAATCTTATCTGGACATGAAAGGCTTATTTGCAACACATCCCATCAAGGTCAAGCGAAACTAACCATTTATACTCAGACTGATTCAATGAAACTTGAATACCTCCCTATCGGTTGGTCTCATCAGAAGGGGAATCTATCCACCACTACGATCTGGTCTTTGGATGGTTTTAATTCGATGGAAAAAGCAGTGAGCTTAAGTGGATTTCACTAATATTCGGGTACCTATGTTTCTGGGATTTCCTAATATTCCCGGAATCTGCAATGACTTAAAAATGTTATGGGAAAAGAATTTATTTATTATTATTATTTGGTTTTAGATCAATTTTAATATTGAATAGAAAAATAATTTATTTATAGTAATTATTTGGTTTTCAGATCAATTTTAATGCTGGATAGAAAATAGATATATCCATCACTATTATCTAGTTTTGAAATTACTACTAAAAAATAAATTTATTTACAAAATATATGAATGGGAATTAGGTTTTCAAAGAAAAAAAATTATTTACAAGATATCTTAATCCAAATTATCCAAATCCTGGACATCTTTGCCCATCAAGCACCTTTACCAATCAAAACAGTTAAACAACAATTAAATTTAATTTACAGCCAAAACTATCTATCTTTTATTGAAATCTTTACTACATCTCATCTGACTGTTTCTTTACAGAGTTCATGCAGTGCAGCCTCCTGACATGGCATTCATCACTTAGCTAATGAACCAACCTGGTATTGCTGGACTAACTCCTCTGAGTACGTCCATACGACACCCATGTTAATACCTACCCCACAAGCCTTCGTACAGAGAAAGAGAAATTTTCAGTAATAAATTTTTACAAATATTGGATCGATGGGGAATGCACAATATGCGGGAAGTACCCAATAAAGTCTTTGCCTCTTCTTATGATAATGCAGTGACGTGGAATGACGTTCGATAGCTTCAAAAAATCTTATTCCGCTTTCAGCGGTGAATCTTGGAGACAGGGAGCAAGGTCCTGTGCACGTTTAAATTAATGGTCATTTTTCTGGGGAAGAATTGCCCTCCAACTATTCATCTCTATCCACATAAGGAAAACCCGCAGAAATTGCAGAATCCATGGAAAAATCATTACCCTTCCCACCATTATAACCACGAGGAATAAATTAGAGAAAATTTAAGGTATATCAATAAAATAATGAAATAGAATTTGGAGATAGAAGAAAGACGGCCTATTAAAATCCAAAAGATAACCAGAGTCAACTATCTTTTATGTTTATCTTCCATCTCCTCCCTCAATACTCGAACGATTTTAATATTTTTTTTTTCTATTAAATTAAGTCCAGTTTTAAGTTACAAAACTGGTACAAATCTTTACAGTGAGGAGCCCGTCAACTCATTATCGTGGAATTAGTGTTGTGGTATATTCCTAAATTAGGCATATACATATATCTTGAGGTATTGTTATGGCTGGGTTTTGACTGGTAAATTTCAACTAATCAATTAATCAAATTAGTTCAAACCTCTTGAAATCAAAAAATGATCCAACTTGCTTTAGACCTCACCCAAGCCATATTTCAACCTTTGACTCCATAATAACACACCACTTTTCCTGGGCTAGGAATATGACCCAGCAATCTAGCAACAGTGTTTACAATCAGAACCCATCATACATTCCTTCTGCTTCCATGGCTATCTACAAAAAGCCTCATTATACTGCATCACTATCAAAGAGAGGAGGAGACGCTTGATGGCTGCAATGGAAAATGGCGGCCATAACCATCAACATGGAAAGTTCCATTTTGTGCTGATACATGGTGCAGGCCATGGAGCTTGGTGCTGGTACAAACTCATCCATCTTCTGCAAAACTCTGGGCATAAGGTCACCGCCATGGATCTCACAGGATCAGGCCTGAACACTGTGGATCCTAATTCAATCACTTCCTTTGAGGATTATCATAGGCCTCTGATGAACATACTCTCAGAAATATCTCTCTCTCAGAAGGTTTGCAATAACCATAGATTCAATTGCCCATCACAGAGAAGCTTGTTCAGTACCATGTGAATTGTGAAGTTATTAGGTATATTTATCTGTTGTTGATTGATGTAGGTTGTGCTGGTTGGCCACAGTGCTGGAGGACTGAGCTTGACACATGCAATCCATGTGTTTGGTCATAAGATTGCTGTTGCAGTTTATGTTGCAGCCACCATGCTGTCTCATGGGTTTTGTACAGACCAAGATGTCCAGCAGGTTGTTGACCTTATGAATCCAAAGCAATTACTGTTATTTAATGTTCCGATCTGAGCTTCAGGGACGATTTTAAAGATCCACCTTGGCTTTTTTTTTTTATATGCAGCTTTCGCTTTATATTTTATAGAAGTATGAGAGTGGGTCTAAGCATACAAAACATTTATATATATGTAGAGATATGAAACATTTTTAATACTATATATGTAGCTTTTTCTCTGTGCAAACTGAATTGAATGGTAAACGATATCCAAACATGTTTCATATACTTACACCCAGTTTTATATAGGGAAATGAATTTTTTTTTAATTCAATCTGTGCAGGGAACTCCAGGCCTATTAAACGAATATGAATTTTACCATGGCCTTGGATCAGAACACCCACCAACAAGCGCAATGGTGCATAGAGAATTGGAACAAGAAATTCTATATCAACTCAGCCCACCTGAGGTATAAAATCTATCAGGATAGCACAACAAAACAACTCCTTGATTTCAGTAGCACTTAAGGCATGTGGGTTTTATAGAAAAGGATAACCCATCTGAATTTATGCAGTTTTCAATCATTACCCTGTGATTTCCACCAAAACCCAACTGGATATGTATTTATAGAGGCCACTTAAAACCCAATAACTATTTTTTTTATTAAATGTTGATGTGGGTATATTCAAATTACAGGATGCTGCTCTGGCCTCACTGCTGATAAGACCAACACCATTGCTGGCAATCCAGACAGCCAGTTTTACTGCAACCTCAGAAGAATTTATGAAGGTTCCAAGAGTTTATATAAAGACCTTGCAGGACAGGGTTTTACAGTTGGATAAACAGGAAGCGATGATCAAGATGTGGCCTCCGGATAAGGTCCTTAGCATGGATACCGACCACAGCCCTTTCTTTTCTTCCCCTCTGGAGCTCCATGGACACCTGCTTCAAATTGCCCAGCTGTCTGCAGGTTAAAGATGCTCCAACAATGGTTGTAGTTCATCTTTGGTGATATACTAAATATATATACCATCTGCTTCAGATGTACATATTCCTATTGATCCCATCGATCATTTCAACTCGTTATTGCACCAGCAAATTTAGGCTTAGACTTAGAAAATTTGTTTTATATTGAACGCAAAAGGATATGAACAAAAGTCGAAGCTATATTTGATAAATGCTTTGAACAAAAGTAGAACCTATATTTGATAAATGCTTTGATGTCATTCTCTTGGCTGAGACTCAATTTGTGTGTGTCTCTTTCTACACAAGTTGGTCAAGCTTGTTTACATTCCACTGCAGCTTATACTTCCATGGTTTCTACGCATAGTGATGATTATGAATTATTGTTGTCAGATTGCACTGGGAAGTTGTTGGTTTTTTTTTTCTTCTCTGAGCATACATATGTTAATTTTAACATTTAATTTCATTCATTTTACTGCGTTTTTTAATTAGATTTTGGTTTTATTGTTAAAATGTGATGATACACATAGCTATATTCAATAATTTGGGATTTAAATGTTAATTGATGTTCTGATATACTCCATAAAAATAAATAAGATTTTATTAATAATTTTTAATTAGAATAAAATTTTATTTATATTTATTTTTTTCAAATTTTATTTACAAAGTTTATTAACATGTCAAAAGTTTTATACATAAAAAATATTTAATTTTTTGTTTTAATAATATTTAATTTAAAAAATTAAAAATATTAATTAATTATTTACCTTTTTTATAAATTCAATTTAATATTTTTATTAATATTTAGTTATAAATACTTAAATATTAATTAGTTATCTGACCTCCTTTTCATTAGCAAGGTGCTTAAACAGGAACTCAACAATTTGAACTAACTTTTGGGGCTAGGTAGTTTGTTGATTATTCATGTATTGAAATATTTATTATTGGGATTTATCTCAAGTATATTACAATTAGGTTTATGATATAGTGACTATTATATAATAAATAAAAATAATGCAATGATAATCTTAATTAGTTTTTGTAATGGTTAAAGTGTAATAATGTTAAGTTATATTCTTTACTAAAGATATGATATATCATCTACTACCTGTATTATTGTACTAATGATAACTTAGAGATATATTCTTACAATAAATGATTATTATTTAACATAGATTAATACTCTCATGAATTGAAATGTCATATTCACTCCCATAAATAAATGATGTAAACCCCATTTTAAAAAGAAAGAAAGAATGAAAGAGGAGAAGAAGAATGAAAAAGTTTTGCAAATAATTTCCATGGCATATCTATATATATATATATATATATATATATATATATATATATGGTTTGTTAAATATTCAAGGAGGGTACAGCAGTGGTGAACCAATATTTATAATTTTTCATACTATTTCATATCTCTATTTCTATACTTATGAGTTTTCACTATTGTAAAATAAGAAAAAAATAATAAGCCACACATAATCAATTGAACACATGTAACATGATATATTTAATGTGGAAACCAAAAAGGGAGAAAACCATAAAATAATTTCTTTATTAGATGATGATTGTAGGCACAAACCTACACTTACAAGATTTTCAAGCATCCACTTACAAAAGACACCTATAGCCTTTCAAATTTACAACCTCCAACCTATAGGAGACACCAATCCCCAAATGTTATACACACCCAACCATAGGGAACACCAATCCCCTCTTGATATTTGATTGGAATTATGTTTATTGCAAACTAATATGTTCTTTGCTTTGCTCTTTCTTTGCCCCCTCTATACTCACGCTAGTTTTTGTTGTCACTTAGCAAATGTATTTGTTGTATCTCTCACTCTTACTATTTATCTTACACACTCACCTAGATTTCATTGTACTCATACAATTTGCTCATTGTCCTTTTACAATGTCTTGATATCTAGATTACACTTCTTTTACATCTGCACCATATCAACAACTTCACCAATTGTATAACCATGTATTTATACAACATGAATTCTTCCATGAGTCCTAGCTTTACTATGGGTATCAACCCACATTATTTACCCATGGTATTATGATTTGACTGAGTCTTATCCTACACAGCTTGCTAGCACAATGAAGAATTTCCTTTCATACAAAAAAATCTTGCTCTTCTGCTCTATTGAATGCATCTTCCTCTTTTTCCAATGTTATACTCTTTGAGCCTTTACATTCACTCATGTACATGGTCATAAACTTACATACGAGGACCTCATATATATTATGGCCATATGCTACTAGCTATTAGGGTTGGTTCTTTATTTTTGTGATCATGTGCTATTACCACTACTTAAGCATATCAAACATCAAAATACTTATCTTGCAGTTCTTTCCCCAATTCCCCAATATGGAATAAGTTGATACCTCTCTTGATTGGGATCAATGCTTCCTAACTAATGACTTAAGTTTCTCATATATCAATATGGAATAAGTTGATACCTCTCTTGATTTGGATCAATGCTTCCTAACTAATGACTTAAGTTTCTCGGGATATCAAGAGACTTAAGTTCAATTATTTTCTTAATTTCTCAATATGTCAAGGCCCAAAGCCCTTAGGTGCTTCACCTTTACCTCCATATGACTTGGCGCCATGACCTCTGACTATTCTCTATTAGATATTGATAGATCAAGTTTACTCCTTTATTTTCAAATGTTGATATGGAAATGTATTGAGACGTGAAGCTCTTAAGTGTTGACGCTTAGCACCTTACGATTTGGGGTTGTGACCTAGAGCTGAACCTCATTGGATATTAGTGGAACCCATAGACAAGAGATAAACTTGTTCAGGAAGTCTGATAACCTACGATCTAATATGGCTCACCATGCCACCTCACCTTCCATCGTACTTTCCACATCATCTATTGAAGCCAATCAGGACTCGCCACATGTCACTTTCTATTAGTTTAGTCAACCTTCCGAATATGTCCAAAAAAAACTAGAATGTGTCATTCACTGTTGTTTTAATGTCACACTCTTCACCACCTGGTACCCTACATCATTACTGCCACTTGGAATACTATGTCTTTTACCAGCTGTTAGATTATTGGAGGTTCATAGAGTTTTTGGATTGAGAAGTGACCAATAGGTTGAGGGTTTATGTGGCTCACAAGCCAAATGACCTAGACCCAATAGAGTATGAACTTGATATGTGCTACAGTCCATAGGGTGAAGGCTGATATGGTTGATAGGCCAAAGTTCGACACCCTAAGGTGCAATATCTCACAACGTTGATGCTTGATATGACAGGTGGTTGACTACTGGCATTGATTATCGGATTTTGTGTCATCTAGCAGATATTAGATTTCAAACAATTGTATGCAAGAGCAAATTAGATGAGCCCAATTTGATGAGGGCCAAGGCCCAAGGCTATGATATGCCGAGAGTTGATAACCTAAGGCCCGATACAATGGAACCTCAGGGCTTGATATGACGGAACATCAACTAACGACAAGGATTTTCATCGAATTACAGACTGTTTCCTCTTCTTTGTTGCTTTTGTTATGTTTCCATGGTTATTTCCCTCTATTGTTTGATCTTAGCATGACTCCTCCTAATATTACTCTCTACTTCTTCATCTTAGAGTGAATCCCCTTGACTTATATTTATAAGTTTTAACCCTACAATATTAATTGTTACAAATAGATTCTTTAAAAAATATATACACATTTACATAGAGATTTTATCTTGGAAACCCAAAACTGAGAAAATTAGCAAGCTTTCTTTTTCATTATATTTTTTTTACAATATTAAAATACAATTTATATGCCATGGCATACATGAAACACAAATTAAGCCCTAGTCATTTAACAAAAGCTATAAAAGCATGGGAAAAACCACTATGCCTCACAAAATTGGTTTTAGAAAAATCATGGGCCAAAAACAACCAAAAATTTGATGCAAAAAATTTCCCAAACAATTTTTCTTGGGGTGTTGCCCTAAACCTTGTGTAAGGGGGCTCTCACCCCATTACATACCCCTAACCAAGGGGGGTTATGAAAACCCTCTTTGTTCATGGTGCATATAAGTCTTGTAGAGAATATAGCACATGCCCAAGATTCTCCCACCGGTTGTTTTATTTGCATAAAGGGGCCTCAAGACTACACAATCAAAAGTTCACGGCAGTGATGCCCATTCTTTATCTACACCAAGAGGAATTTTCAATTCTCATAAATTTTATTAATACATGGATATCGTTCTTCAAACCTTCTACCTTTACCAATAACACTTTGTCTTCAATCATATCCCTGACAAAGTGATACTGAATATTAATATGATTTGTCCTCAAATGATAAGTATGGTTCCTTTCCAAGAAAAATGCATTTTCGCTTATATAATTTATACATTATATTGTTGTACCAACCCCATAATTGAAATGAAACCTTTGTAACCAATTAGTACTTAACTAGAGATACTAGATTAGGATACTATAGGGGAACAATTATAGAAATTCTTAATACTTTTCTCGAAACTCACCTTGCTCTTACATGGTCATAGTCCATGTTTGCCATTGTAAATTATCATTTGAGCCTAACCACCATTAACCACCAGTTCACTGCTGAAATCAGGCATAGGCCACCTATCCGTGATAATGTAAAGAACTCGCAGGTTTTAGAAAATGATGAGCAAATTAACAACTTTCTCACTTTATATAGTGAATTTTCTCATACTCACATAGATATTGATGCTACTAAACAAATAGACGAAGTAGATGCCAACATTGTAGAATATAGTTCAATCCAAATGTTTCATCCCACAACTTTCACCAAACAAGAAGTTCAAGACTTAAAACAAATGGATCTTGATGAGATAAATGAAGAAGAAACATAGGTAATTGATTTGAAAGATAATCATCTGTCCAAGGGACTAACGCCTCTAGAGGACCTCTTTGATTCCAATGACATTCCTAAGAAACCAAAGATGGAACCACTAAAAGCAGACATTGAAGAGTATAACTTAGGGACATAAGAGAATCCAAAAACGATCAAATTATCAAAATCTTTGCCTCTTGACCAAAAATTAAAATATGTTGAACTAATGAGAGAATGTTTTTGTGTGGAGTTATGAGGATTTGAAATCATATGATACCTCAATAATTCAACATAGCATACCTTTGAATGAAGACCACAAACCATTCAAACACAAAATCAAAGAATCAACCCTATATTACTACCACTGATTGAGAAAGAGATTAAAAATATGTATGAGTCACCGATAACTGCACCTATCTTTTCACAGTGGGTATGTAATTTAGTACCTACTAGGAAGACAACTCATGAAATCAGACTATGTGTAGATCTGAGAAATGTAAACAAAGTTTCTTTAAACGATAATTACCCTTTACCTAAGATGGATCACATTCTACAAAGGGTAGTTGGAGCCTCTATGATTTCACTTTTGGATGGATTTTAAGTGTATAACCAAATCCTAGTTCACCCTGATGATAAAAAAAAAACTTCATTTACCACAGCATGGGGGGCATTCATGTATATCAAAATGCCTTTTGGATTAAAAACGCAGGAGGTACTTTTCATAGAGCAATGGATATCACATTTTCTAAAGAGATTCATGATTTTCTTGTCATATATGTCGACCACCTAACTGTTTTCTCTAACTGAGATCGGCAACATTTGGATCATGTCACACAAATATTCCTTAAATGCAGACAGTATGAAATATTTATTTGGTCTTGAAGAAGGAAAGCTCTTAGGTCACATCATGTCAAAGGATGGCATTTAGATTGATACTCGGAAAATAGAAGAAATTTTGCAGATACCTCATCCTAGAAGTATCAAAGAACTACAAGCTTTTTTAGGAAAGATAAACTTTTTGAGAAGATTCATATCTAATGTAGTAGAATTAATAGGTTACTTAATAACATGTTAAGAAAGCATTCAAGTATAAAATGGACAATTGAAGCCAAACAAGCATTTGAAGAAATTAAAATGGCTTTGACAATAACACCGGTACTTACTAGTCCTCAATTTGATAGAGATTTCATAATTTTTTCTTTTTCCTTAGAGCACACAATAGCTACTGTTTTACTACAAAAGGATGACCAAGGATGTGAGAAAACCATAGCCTTTTTTAGTAAAGCACTTCTAAAATATAAAATCATGGAAAAAAAAGCATTTTCAAAGACTTTAGAGTTTATATATTTGGATTTAAGAGATGTGTGGTTTGTATCTTTTGATTCAGTTACACGAGAATCCACAATATTAACAATTTTATGCCAATGTTTCAAATACCAACTCACATCCATCACAAGGGCTTATGAATGATGATAAAAGAAGCAAATAAATAATAATGAGGAAAATGAATTTTTAGAATCAGCAACAGAAGCCACCTGAATATTAATTATTAATTAATTAATTAATTAATTAATAATTCATTGAATTATTTTATTTATTTTTATTTTTATTTTTATTTTTGAGTTTTATATATTAATTTTTATTTATAGGTGACTTAATAAATTAATTTTAATTCAAAATCTAAATGGTAATACTAATAATAATTATTTAATATATAATAATTTTTTTTTATTTATTTTATTAAATTTTTATTTTATTTAATCATTTAATTATTTATAGATTTATTTAATTATGATTAAAGAAGGGAAAAGCTTATTTATTCTTATATAATAGTATTAAAGATTAGAGAAAATTATATTAATATTAATAATAATTAATAAATTAATATTAATAATAATTAATTAATTAATTAATTGTTATAACAATTAATTAATAAAGTTAGTAAATATTAATACTTAATTAATAAACATTTAATAATGAATTAACAAAAATTAACATTAATAATAATTAATATATTAATTAATTGTTCTATTAATTAATATATTAAGCTAATTAATATAAAAGTAAATGTTAAAATGTTAATAAATCAGAATTAATGATGATAAGAGATATTAGTAGAGTTAAAAATACCTAATTAATTCTGTTAATATATTAAATTAGTAATCACTTAATAATTAATTGACATTAATTAATATTAATAATAAATAATATATTAATTAATTGATATATAAATTAATTAATATATTAACCTAATTAATATTAATAATGTTAATAAGTCAATAATATTAATGATAATAGAAATTAATAGCGCTAATAAATACCTATTTAATTACTTAATAATTAATGAACCAAAGTTAATATTAAAACTTGATAATTAGTATTAATTAATAAACCAAATTTAAAATGTTAATAAATACTAATTGATAATTATTTATTATTATTTATTAAAATGTTAATAAATACTAATTGATAATTAGTAATTACTTAATAATTAATTTACATTAATTAATATTAATAATTAATTATTATTTATATTAATATATATTAGTAGTAATCACACATCTCTTTATGCGGATCCAAGTCTTGACAAAGAAACCATTTGTTTGATTAGTGGGTCCTTGTTAGGTCCCTATAATACTAGTGATTCCCCCATTACTATTGTGGTTGCATCCCTTATTGTTATTGTTGTGCCCCTATTGTCCCCATATTATTATTATTATGCCCCATAAAATCCCACTATTGTTGTTTTTGTGCATGTATATTATTATTGTTAGGTCGGCATGGTTATATTGTGACCCCTTAGACTCCCATATATAGAAAGGAGTTTTTTTCATTTGAATCATCCAAGAATTTTTCGTTTATGTAATGTAAAGGAGGTTTCCCGCTCGAAGAGGTTGAATTCTAAGGCATTCATCTATATTTTCTATATTTTTGTGAGCTAGTTTCATAACATTTGGTATCACAGTTGTGGATTCTAGGGTTTCGCTATCCCAAACAGGCCATTGTGGAATTTTCGCTAGAACATTTTTGCTACAAAGTTTCAGAAGCTACGAAAACAAACCCATTTGAGAAGAAATTTGCATGAACCTCGCATCCAAATTTCAAATCTTTTGGTGCTATATTTTTGGAGATATGATCTAAGGAAGTTAGGGTTTTTGCAAGCTCCAAAATTTTATATAAAGCACGTCGTCATGGGATTTTCACGATACCTCTTTCACTACGAAGTTTCATAACCTAAAAAAAACCCATTTTAGATGAAATTGGTTTGAACCTGAGCTCAAAACTTCAGATCGTGTCTTGCTATATTTTCAGGGATACAATCTGAGTAAGTTAGGGTTTTTGTAGATCCCTCAATTACATTCCAAACATGTCACCTTGGGAAAATCGACATAACTTTCGATCTGAGCATCAAATTGAATTTTCATCAAAAGTTTTAGAAAGAGGATGGATTGTAGTTGTTTGGGTATCATTTTTAGAACCTAAGGTTGAAACAATGACTCGCGACATGTCATACAAGTTCACTCTAATGAACTAGTCTATTCTCAGGTCATCATGGGAGATTTGGCATAACCCCTCATTGGAGAATTGAATCTTGATCAGAATTGGAAGGTTGGGAATACTACTCAGAGGGCTACCGCAAGAAGAAATTTCAAACCTTGGATATCCAAAATTAGAGAGATACATCAAATTCAATAACGAGCTCTTACAAAGTAAAAAAAAAAGGTCGGTAGTTTTTTTAAATTTTGCATAATCTTGGTTTGAAAAATTAGTCTGGAGGAAAGAGTGTTATCATGGTGGTAGTTGACAAAATTACCAAGTATGCACAGTTTTTTTCATCATCTCATCCATTTAAAGCGAGTACAGTTTCTACTGCATTTATGGAAATAATTCAAAAGCTACATGGAAACCCAAAGATCATTACAAGCGACAGAAATCCCATTTTCACTGGAAATTTTTGGACAAAATTATTTTCTTCTCTTGGTACTCAGTTAGCTCATACCTCATCTTATCATCCTCAATGTGATGAGAAAATGAGATAGTAAACAAATGTTTGGAAGGATATCTTTTTTGCTTTGTATCCAATAAACAAACACAATTTGTCAAATGGTTTCCTTTGGTTGAATGGTGGTATAACACTTCCTTCCATACTACAAAAAAAATGACCCTATTTATGGAACTTTATGGATATAATCCACCATCCATCACATCACATTTAAGAGGAAATTCTAAGGTTCAAGTAGTGGAAGATCACATTGAGCATCAGTGACAATTTCTCCAACTCTTAAAGGATAAACTCAACTTGGCACAAAATAGAATGAAGAAGTAGGCAGATCAACACCATAGTGAAAGAAGTTTTGATGTAGGTGATTGGGTATTCCTATGAATACAACCATATAAACAAATGTCCCGCAAGCAAGCTAAGAAGGATAATAAATTATCACAAAAGTATTAGGGTCCATACAAGGTGTTACAAAACATAGGTACTATGGCATACAAATTGGAGCTTCCTGCAACTTACCAAGTGCACTCAGTTTTCCATGTTTCATGCTTAAAGAAGCTTATAGGTGACAAGCTTCTAGTTCAAACAATATTTCCAGAACCTTATGGGGAAGGAAAAATAATATTGGAACCTGAAGCAGTCAAAGAAACAAGAACTCGACAGCTACGAAATCGATCAATTTCAGAGTATCTCATCAAGTGGAAGAACTTACCAATTGAAGATTCCACATGGGTGTCGAACACAGATTGTCATTGATGTCAATATGGAAATATTGAGGGAGAAGATAGAGCCAAGAGGAGCACACAGAGCTATCGAAGCCAAGAGGAGGAGAAAGAGCCACCAGAGGAGTAAATATTGTAAAGAGCAAATAAAGCCACTAGAGGAACAAATAGTGCAAAGAGCGGAGAGAGGCAATGGAGGCATGCAAATAATGTTAGGATATTCCGACACATAGGAAATAGTTAAGTTCAACTTGGTCTAGTATAGAGTTAGGTATAGAGTTAGGTAAAGTGTGTTTCTTTACCATTGTACATTTTGTAACTTACAATCCGACGGTCACGATATGTAGTGATCTGAGGGTTCACTCTCTCCTCAGTATTACCGACACTTGATCCGTGGCTTGACACCCGATTGGTCCATGAGTTCTATTTAAAGCGCATGGAGGGTCATTGTTTGGGTAATCCGTCTATGAGAGAAATCTTATGTAAATTTTCATTCTTTGATTAAAAAAATTGCCTGAAGTGGCCACGTTGGCTCAGGCCGTGGACTGTTTCCCTCTTTGAGGATTTGAACCACGTCAAAAATACTGGTGTATTGATTTGAGATCTGGTTGTGAGAGGTGTCCTTTTGGTGTTCTTTCTGAGGAACTTACCCTGTAAATTCCTACATGGTATGAGAGCTATTTGAGGGCCACGTCCGTTGGTGATCCAAATTTGAAGCCGGTAGAACTGCATCCGGCTGTCGTTTCCTAGATCTACTGTTTCTGACTGCTTTCGGGCCGAGAGGATTGCTCTGTTGTGTTCGGAACATCTGTTCCAGTGAGGAACCCCTTTCGTTTCACGCGAAAAGGTTTCCGGTAGCCCTATCTGCGTCATTTTTAACATCTGGAGGTATACAATGTTTATCTACAGTTTACTGTTATTTTCTCTCTGGTTATTTCGGTTTCTGTTTATTTAGATTTTTTTATTACCGGATCTATACCTTTCATTTCTGCGTATTCTCTTTCCCCTGCGACTCTGTGCGATCTGGGCAAATCAGAAACAGAAAGGAAGTTTTTTTTCTCATGCATATGCTCTTTTCCCTGCACCTTAGTGTGATCTTGGAAAATCAGAAACATAGAGAAAAATATTTAGTTTCCGGCTAAATCTAACTTTGAGCCGTAAGGTTCGTTTTTCTTTGCATATTCGTGTTGGGTTTTGTGTTTTTGTTTTGTAGGAAAAAAGAGCTTTCTCAAGGCAAGCACGCAACCCAAGGCCCCCCCCCCACTCTCTCTCTCTCTCTCTCTCTCTCTCTCTCTCAAATTTTTTGTATAGCTCAATTGGTTTAAAGCTATTTTAAGAGAGTAGAGGTCTTGGGTTCAAATCTCCATTTTGTTGGGGCGTTTTTTTCATTCCCGCACATTCGCGCACTTTGCCGGCAACTTCAACAATTGTTTTTCAAAAAGCCATAACTTCTTCATCCGGAAGCCTTTTTCAGAGCCGTTTTCTTTAAAACAACCTAATTTTTCGAGATCTATCCATTGGAACACTTACTTTCAGCATCTTAAGCTTCAGTTTTTTTAAAAAAAATTGAAAGTCCATGCCAAGTCATTCTTGACAGCACTAACTACTTCCAATGGATAGCCTACATGGAAGATTTACTTAGAAGTAAAGGTCTCTACAGAATACCCACAGGCCAAGAGAAAAAACCAAAAGATGAAGACAAGGCTGCAAAATGGGAAAATAGACAAGATCAAGCACGTGGTTTGATAGGGATGTCTATTTCTCCTGATCTTAGATTCCATATTGCAGAACTTGATACTCCTCATGAAGCATTGGAACAAATCACTAAAGTTTTTGGGATTAAAAATGAAATTAGAGCCCATCAACTTGAAAATGAGTTGCTTACATTGGATCCTAATAATTTTTCTTGTATTGAAGATTTCTTGTCCAAATTCAAGACCCTTAGATATCTCTTGGAAGGTGTTAAGGTTAAGAAAGAAGATAGTAACCTTATTTATTCCATCCTTACTAAGTTGGGACCAGCCTACTCTGTATTTGTTTCCACCTTCCATTCTACAAGGGAATCTTTCATTTGTCAAGGAAAAGACTACAAGGCCCCTTCCTTCGACTCTTTTTGTGATTATTTAATAAGAGAACAAGAAAAATTCTTACACCTTGGTCTTCTTAATCTTGGAAACTCTTCCAAGAAAGCGTTAGCCGCCCAGCAGCAACCAAATTCAAAGAATCCTAAGAAGTAATATCCTAAAAAGAATGGTCCTAAACCAAACAAGGGTCCTAAGCAAACTCAGCCTCAAAATGAAAGATCATTTCAGCAAAATGATAGGACCAATAAAAACAAATGGAAGAACACTGATAGACATTGTAACTTTTGTAATCGAGATGGCCACTTAGAACCTAAATGCTTTAAGAAGATGGAAGCCTTGGAAGCCGCAATGAAGAAACATAACATCCATGTGGAGCATTCTTCAACTTCATCTTCAGGAATGGAACTTTCTGCATGTCGTCGTCAATCATCTCAGTCTGGTTATCCATTAAATGTATCTTCTTCTTCTCATTCTCATGAGTGGCTCATTGATTCTGGAGCCTCTTATCACATGGCCAAAAACAAAGCCATGTTTTCTTCTTTAAATGATCGTAACACCAAAAATATATATGTTGGTGATGATAGATCTCTTAATGTTGTAGGGACTGGAACTGTTCATCTAGACAATGGTCAGTTTAATGATGTATTATATGTTCCAACCCTATCGTGCAACCTTCTATCTGTATATCATATAACTCATTCAGGTGAAGGAAAAATTGTTGAATTTTCACCTCATGATGTTGTAATCAAGGATCTAAGAGATCCTAAACAGATTCTAGCTACTAGTATTGCTGATGATTCCACAAGGTTGTATAAGTTTCACAACTTTGGGTCATCAAATCTTCCCTCAGTATTTGTTGCTCATAATGATGAAGTGAGCAAACTTTGGCATGAGCGATTTGGTCACTTAAACTATCACTCCCTTCAACATCTATGTAAAGAAAATATGGTGACAGGTCTTCCTATGGTATCTTTCAGAGATGTTGTTTGTTCCGGATGTGTACTCGGAAAGCATCATCGGGACAGTTTTGAAAAACATGCCTCTTGGCACGCCTCAACCCCTTTACAGCTTGTGCACAGTGATTTAGGTGCTCCACTTCCTATTGCTTCATTCTCTGGCTGCAAGTATTTCTTAACTTTCATTGATGATTTCTCCAACGCACTTGGGTATACTTCTTAAAACTCAAGAGCGAAGTATTTAACACATTTTTGGCCTTCAAAGCCTTTGTTGAAAAACAATCTAGACATCAAATTCTTAAGCTAAGAACTGATAATGGTGGAGAATATGTTAAAAACACATTCATCAAATTTTGCACCGAAAATGGAATTCAAATGCAACATACTGTTCCATACACTCCACAACAAAATGGTGTAGCTGAAAGGAAAAATCGCACCTTAAAGGAAATGGCTAATTGTATGCTGCAATCTAAAGGACTCAGTCTTAGTTTTTGGGCCGAAGCAATTAATTGTGCAAATTATATAATCAATCGCACTCCTACTAAGGTTCTAAAGAATATCACTCCAGAAGAAGCTTGGAGTTCCATTAAACCATATGTAAGTCACTGTCGTGTTTTTGGAAGTGAAGCATGGGCCCATATTCCAGATGAAAAGCATAAAGCCTTAGAACCTAAGAGTGAGAAATATACTTTTGTTGGATAGTTTTAAGATGTAAAAGGTTATAGACTTATTCCATTTAAGTCCAAAAATGTTATCATTAGAAGAGATGTAAAATTTGATGAAAATAAATCGGTCTGCGAGCCTAGTCCGGCGGATGTGCCACCTCTTCCTATCTCTTCTACTTTTGAAAACATTTCTTCTTCAGATGATGAAAGTGAGGATGAAAATCCTCCCCCACCTTCTCAGGATCCTCAACTTCCAAGATGAGTCCGTGCTACTCGGGATGCAGTAGGTGATCTTGCCGGTGATCCTACAGATCAGCGACGTACACGTTCTCAGTTTGAAAGAGCCTCTTCTTTACTGGCTCAAGCTCCAGTAAATCATGATCCTGACACTTTTGCAGAAGCTTCAAGCCATCCACATTGGGAAGCAACTATGAATGAAGAATATCATTCATTGATGGCAAATGATACATGGGATCTTGTTCCTCTACCAAAGGGACGCAAACTTGTTAGATGTAAATGGGTTTACAGAACCAAGTATGGACCAGATGGGAAAGTAGATAAACATAAAGCTCGTCTTGTTGCTAAGGGCTTTTCACAGGTTGAAGGCATTGACTACACTGAAACCTTCTCCCTTGTTGCCAAAATGAACTCTATCCACCTTGTTCTTTCCCTTGCTGCCTCTTTAAAATGCGAAGTCCATCAGATGGATGTTAAATCTGCCTTCTTGCATGGGGACTTGCATGAAGAAATCTATATGGAACAACCCATTGGCTTCATCCAAACAGACTCCAGCCTTGTATGTCAACTTAAGAAATCCCTTTATGGTCTCAAGCAAGCTCCTCAGGCTTGGTATGCCAAAATGGATAGCTTTCTTTTAGAATCTGGCTTTTCTAGGTGTTATTCTGACAATATTGTCTACACCAAGAAAGTGGGCAACTCTCTTATCATCGTTGTTCTTTATGTTGATGATCTTATTCTTACTGGTAGTGACCCCAACCTTATAAACCATGTGAAGTCCAGCCTTAAAAAGAAATTTGAAATGACAGACTTAGGACACTTACACTATTTTCTCGGTCTTCAAGTCTTGCAATCCAAGGAGGGTATGCTTGTGATATTCTTCGTCATTTTCACATGGAAGACTGTAAGGCAGCCCCTTCTCCCTTTCAGTCTAGAGTCAAACTTTCAGTCTCTTGTACTTCTCCTGAAGTTGATGCTACCTTATACCATCAGCTTGTAGGAAAACTCTTGTATTTAACCCATACTCGTCCTGACCTTTCCTTTGCTGTTGGTCTTGTTGCTCGTTTTATGCAAAACCCCCGTGAAAGTCATTGGAAAGCAACTAAGAGAATACTTCATTATGTTCGAGGTACATTACAGTTTGGGATTCATTACAGTGCTAAAGGAGCTCCTCTATTAGTTGGTTTCACTGATTCTGATTGGGCTGGTGACCTTGATGATCGGAAGTCTACTGCCGGTTATGTCTTCACTCTTGGTTCAGGACCTATTACATGGGCTTGTAAGAAACAGGACGCCATTTCTCTTTCGTCAGCAGAAGTAGAGTATCGTGGTGACGTGGAAGCTAGTAAGGAAGCCTTGTCTCTTCGTCAGATCCTATCAGAGTTTCGCTTTGAGCAGCAGCATCCAACCACACTTTGGTGTGATAATCAAAGTGCCATTCAGCTATGCAAAGATCCAGTCTAGCATCAACGCAGAAAACACATTGAACTACACATGCACTTCATCAGAAAGCTCATTCATGACCATGTTCTTGAAGTGCAATATTGTTCAACAGATGATCAGGTTGCAGACATCTTCACAAAGGCTCTCACAGAGGCGAAGTTCACTAAAATTCGATATATGCTTGGAGTTCGGGAAGTTGTCACTAAGGGGGGATAGGCTATAATGCCTCCTTCCTTCTCCTATTGTGTCATATTTGTAAATCCTTCAATCCTATCCCAAGTTGTTCTTAAGGAGGGATGTTAGGATATTCCGACACATAGGAAATAGTTAAGTTCAACTTGGTCTAGTATAGAGTTAGGTATAGAGTTAGGTATAGAGTTAGGTAAAGTGTGTTTCTTTACCATTGTACATTTTATAACTTACAATCCGACGATCACGATATGTAGTGATCCGACGGTTCACTCTCTCCTCGGTATTACCGACACTTGATCCGTGGCTTGACACCCGATTGGTCCATGAGTTCTATTTAAAGCGCATGGAGGGTCATTGTTCGGGTAATCCGTCTATGAGAGAAAGCTTATGTAAAATTTCATTCTTTGATTAATAAATTGCCTGAAGTGGCCACGTTGGCTTAGGCCGTGGACTGTTTCCCTCTTTGAGGGTTTTAACCACGTCAAAAATACTGGTGTATTGATTTGAGATCTGGTTGTGAGCGGTGTCCTTTTGGTGTTCTTTCTGAGGAACTTACCCTGTAAATTCTTACAAATAAGTCATCGAAGAGCTTATATGCATGCAAGTAATAGCTATCGGGAGCCATCGGAGAAATGAAGGCAACAAGACATGTATATACATTTATGCAAACAGAGGCAAAAAGACTTGGGTATATAGACTTAACACTATTGGTGGGAAAATACACTATCAGAGGCAGATTATGGACTTGAAACCTTATAGATGGGAGCATTAAGAAATATCGGGTCTGGTATCTCATATCGCATCACAAAAATGGAGTGGTCTCGGTTAATTCCATGCACTGGCCATGTGAACCTTGCGATCACCGATAGCGATATTGCATCGGACCTCCACCAAGGGCAACCACCGATCGCGATGAATGTATGCAGACCCGCCGCTACATTACAATATGACTTAACCTATCATCGTATCCATCGCAGATCGCAAGCTGTGAAGCCTTGCCATATGAAAGCAGCAATTGAAATAAAGCAGTGGACTCAATGAGCATATAAACCATGGTTTAATTCCATATCGCATCTGGTCCATCGGTGCAATGGATGATCAGTCGTCGACCATCGGTGGAGTCATGGGTCTGATATATAAAGGACCTCGGGAGTCACGGATTGCCGATTGCGATTTAAGCAGCGGACCCAATACAGGAATAGATTGAACGTCAGGTAAATGGGGTGATTCATGGAAACACTAATTGCGATTGGGCATGGTTGTTCGATAAATAAAGCGAAACTCTGTGTATGCCCGACATCATTGCCAAAAGGAGCACTACTACAGTAAACACGAAAGATGTGTTCTTCGTGGATCATTTGGACCTGTCCATTGAATCAACGTGTCTCAGCAGTGCAGGTGAAGCACGAAGAGACAAATAAAACCACAGATACCAAAGAGGAAGCCGAAACAACTGAGGAGGAAGCCTAAGCGGCAGTGTAAGTGGAAATGAAGAGACAGAAGCATGGGGAATGAATAAATGTAGTAAAAACAGAGAACTATAGTTGTTGTTTTTGCAGTTAAGAACGAGTGTGTGAGGTAGGAGAAGTAGCAGAGGCTGTAGAGGCAACAGAGGTAGTAGAGGTAGGAGAGCATGAGTGAGAGACCCTTAGCTGAACAGAGTTTAGCAGCACACTAGTTTACACCAAGGTTGGGTTGGAGCCTCAAAACTGAACAGGATTGAAGTCTTTGGGAGTTGGTGCTCCTAAGCCCAAGATTGGTGTCTTGGGGAAACAGAGTTGGTGCTCTCGAGGTTGAAGCCTTACTGAAAGTTGAAGTTGGAGCTTGACAACTATTCACAGTCAGATATATACTTATATTGTATTTATTTCATTGCAATGTCTTGAGTTTTAATAAAAGCATTAATTCTAGCTGTTGATTTTTGTGTTCTGTATACATATACCTATCTATATATGCTTTTGGAAATCACTAGAACAATTAAAAAAAAAATACTAATTCACCCCCCTCTTAGTATTTCCAACAATTGATATCAGAGCAGGCTTCTTCATACTAGCCTAATAGCTTGAATAAGGATCTGCATCCATAATGAGAAATCATGAAGCATCACGAAGACCTCCTTTGTTCCATGGCACTAACTTTGGTTTCAGGAAGAAAAGAATGACCTACTACATAATGTCCCTTGGACCTAAAGTCTAGAATTTTTCTCAAAATGAATACCAAACGACTTCCACTCTGCCAACAAACCCCGATGAGAGGAAAGCCTACATCACAAATGCAAAGGCCTTGAACTGCATCACTAGTGGAATTGTTAATTCTGAGTTTACAAAAGTCATGCACTGTACCTCTACCAAAGAAATGTGGGAGAAGCTAGTTGGCTTGTACGATGGAGACTCAAAATTCAAAAAGGCAAAGCGTCAAACTCACATAAGACAATTTGAAAGTTTGAGGATGGAAGATGAAGAAGATATTGCAGCATACCTTCTCGGAGTAGTTGAAGTGGTAAATTCCCTGAAAGGATTGGAGGAGAAAATTGAAGAAAGTACCATTGTTCAAAAGGTATTAAGGTCTCTTCCAGACAAATTAGACTCCAAAATAAGTGCTATAGAAGAAGCAAAGGATCTAGATACCCTCAAAATGGATGAACTCCATAGAATTCTCACTGCCTATGAGATGAGGAAAGGTGGCCCAAGCTCCAAAGATGCAGCATTCAAGGTCTCAAAGTCGAAGAAGGGGAAAGAAAGGAATGACTGTAGTGATGAGTCAGATGTGGAATCCAAATTGGCTAAATTTGTACGAAAGCTGAAGAGAGGATATAAGCTTAAAGGCAAGTATCCTCTTATCTATTTCAAATGTGGTAAAATAGGTCATTATGCAGCAAAATGTCCTCATAAACATGACAGTGATGATGAATGAAATTCTAAAATAATGGCACACAAAAAGAAATGATTCAATAAGAAAAAAATCTTCTCCAAGCAAGATGAGTCTGATGAGGATAAGTTTATGGTGATCAAAAAAAAATCAGATGACGGAAGTGATCATGATGAGAGCCAAGAAACATTATTCATGGCACTCGCAGATGATGATGACTCAGGGCTAGAAGAAAATGTAGATGAATTGTTAATAAGCACCATTGAAGAAAATGAGAAAGTAAGGAACAAAATCATTTCTCTCAAAGTGGAAAACGAGGAAATAAGAAGGAGAGAATATTTCTTGGAAGCAAAGCTTAAAGAAAAAGAAGAGACTTGTGAAGAACGTGAGGCCGAAATAGTGTCTTTGAGAAAGGAGTTGGAGCAAATTAAAAAGGGTTGTCAAAGCTCTCAAATACTTGAGACTATTATGAAAAATCAAAAACCTCAACATGACAAGTTTGGAATAGGTTTCAAAGGAGAATCCTCAAGCACTAAGAATAGTGCAAAAAGCTATGCCATTGCACTTTCTTGTAATCCAAAAGATGAAAAAGTATGTTATCAAAAGTGCATCCTAGATCCCAAGAATGAAGAGAGAATTACTCCAAAGAAGAATCTGGAGTTGAATCATGGACACTATAGCAAATACAAGCCTGTACTCCACCAAGGGCCCATCGCAAATCCAAAGAATGAGGGAGGAGTAATTCCCAAGAAGGAAATCAACTCAACCGTGCTTGCTTCAATAGGTATAAAACCATCTTTCTTGGACACTTCTTTCACTATAAAAACTTTGGTCATCAAGCCAAACATTTTATGGCTCACATAAGTGAAAAGACAAAGCTAAAGGATCGAATAATCAACTCATATGCCCCCAAAAGACAGGGACAAATCAAAACCTTCAATTCATTTGATCCCTTGACCAAATTTGATCTGATTTTCTCTTTCTGCTACAGTAATGCACACTATGAACAAGACTTCCCACTCAAAGAAAGAAAGATGAGTAGCAAGAACTCCAGCGTGGATAAATGCAGTCTGGCACTATATGCTCAAAATAAAGGAAACCATTGGTTTGTGGATAGTGGGTGCTCTAGACACATGACATGAGACATAAGGAAGTTTGTCTCACTGAAAAAAAAGGAATGGAATGTGTCCTTTGGAAGCGGATCAGGCAGAATTGTAGGAAAAGGAACAATTACTTTGACCAATAGAAAAGGAAAAGCTCAAGATGCTCTGCTAGTTGACGGACTCAAACACAACCTCCTAAGTGTCAGCCAAATGTGTGATCAAGGACATAAAACACATATTTCATTAAATTTGGAATTAAACAGTGGATCCAGAATTTTAAAGTACCCATAAAACTCAATTCTAATAATCCTCTTGTAATATAATTTTTCCAATTTTAAGGAAATATGTGCTATAAGTTTGTCTTCAGCACCAAATATTGTGAAATAAGGAACTTTGCCTTAAGGGTACTTGTGGAAAAATGGGTGAGAACATTAGACAACATTTACATTCTGAACAAGGTTCAAGAAAATAAATGCTACTTGAGTCAGACAGATGAGAGTTGGTCGTGGCACAAGCGACTTAGACATACAAGCTTTGAAAATTTGATCAATATTAGCAAGATCAAAGATGTATGAGACATCCCTAGGTTGTTCAAACCAAATCAAGGAGTATGTGGTCCATGTCAACATGGAAAGCAGACTAGAACCAACCACAAGACAAAGGAACTATGCACATCGAAGCCCTTGGAGATCATCCATGCTAATGTGTGTGGCCCAACTAGAAATCAAGCAGTCCAAGGAGAAAGGTACTTTGTGTTATTTGTTGATGATTATACTAGAATGATGTGGATATATCTCATAAAGAATAAATCTAAAACTTGTTTTAAGAATCTAAAAGCCCTTGTAGAAAATGAAAAAGATTCAAAAATTAAGTGCCTCAGAACAAACAGAGGAGGAGAATTCACATCAAACTATTTTAGTGAGTTTTGTAATATTCATGGAATTAAAATGGAATTCTCGGCTGCCACAACACCTCAGCAAAATGGGGTAGTTGAAAGAAGAAACCGAACAGTCCAAGAAATGGCAAGAACTATGCTATTAGAAGCAAACTTACAGCCTAAATTCTGGAGAGAAGTAGTAGGGACAACTGTCTATACATTAAATCAAACTCAATTAATGCCAAATTGTGAAAAAACTCCTTATGAGCTATGGAAGGGAAGACTTGCTTCGGTGAAGTACTTCAAGATATTTGGAAGCAAGTGCTTCATAAAAATAAATGATGATTCACCAGGAAAGTTTGATTCTCGGGTTCATGAAGGGATATTTCTTGGATACTCTACACGAAACAAGGCTTACAAGTGCTATAATTATATATTGAAGAAAATATTGGAAAACATTGATGTAAAGGTTGATGAAGATCTTCGAGAAAAGGAAATTGAAGAACATGAAGATGACTTTCTCATTGAAGAAGAAGAACCTAAAGAAGAAGAAGAAGAGGAAAGAGAACCACCTCATACCCCTTCAAAGATGAAGTATGTCAGAATATATCATCCAGAAGAACAGATCATTGACGATAGAGATGAAGGTGTGCAGACCCGAAGAAGGATAAAAATTACACCCAAGAGAAAATGCATTTCCCTTATATCTATGATAGAACCAGAAACATTTGCAGAAGTAAGTAAGGATCCTCATTGGGTAAAAGCCATGGAGGAAGAAATGTCCCAAATTGAGAAAAACAAGACATGGGAGTTGGTACATCGTCCAAAGGACAAAATCATAATAGGAACCAAATGGGTGTTCAAAAATAAAATGAATGAGGAAGGACAAGTTATCAGAAACAAAGCAATACTTGTCTGCAAAGGCTATTCACAAATTGAAGGAATTGACTTTGAAGAGACATTTGCACCAGTAGCCTATATGGAAGCTATCAGGATGTTCTTAGCATTTTCTTGCTCAAAAGGATTCAAAATCTATCAAATGGACGTGAAATCAACATTTCTAAATGGGGAACTCAAGGAGGAAGTCTACATGGAGTAGCCAAAAGGGTTTGATCTAACAGCATGAAAGGACATAGTCTGTAAGTTGTGCAAGACTAGATCACTATCTACGACAACAAGGCTTAAAAAAGGGCGTGGCTAGAAGGAATCTAGATATAAAGACAAATCAAGGTAAGTTACTAGTTGCTTTTGTTTATGTCGATGATCTGACTTTTTCTAGTAATAATGATGAAATGAGCCATGAATTTTCTTCAAACATGTTAAAAGAGTTCGAAATGTCAATGATAGGAGAGCTATCCCACTTCCTTGGACTTCAAGTATCTCCAACCAGAGTAGGCTTGTGTATATCTCAAACCAAATATCTAAAAGACATGCTCAAAAATTATGGAATGGAGGACTGTGCACACATGAGCACACCTATGACCACAAATTGCAAATTGAGAAAAGATGATGACTCCACTCTAATAGATGCAAATCATTACAGGTCAATGATTGGAGCCCTTCTATACTTAATAGCTACATGACCATACATAATGCGGGTAGTAGGAATGGTGGGAAGATTTCAATTTGCTCCCAAACAATCCCATTTATTAGTTGTAAAACGATTTCTCAGCTATCTAAAGGGAACTTCTGATTTCGGTATTTGGTACCCAAAGAGCTCAACACTGACTGTAATTGCATACACTAATGTTGATTGGGCTAGAATTATAGATGATAAGAAAAGTACTAGTGGAAATGCATTCTTCCTAGGAGACTGTTTAGTATCTTGGCTCAGAAAAACAGTTATCCATATCATTATCCACAGTCGAAGCTGAGTATATTGTTGCAGCAGACTATTGTACTCAGATACTATGGATGAAGGAAGCTCTAACAGATCTCGACATATGTATAGATCAACCAATCACCATCTATTATGACAACACAAGTGCTATTAATCTCATAAAAAATCCTGTGATGCACTCAAGAATCAAACACATACCAATCAAGTATCATTTCCTCCATGAGAAAGTAGCTAAATGAAACATCGTCCTGGAATATATCAGTACTAAGGAGAAGATAGCTGATATTTTCACAAAACCTCTTCGTTGAGAAGCATTCGAACATCTACGTCAAAAGATGGGAGTTATTTCTTTATCATCACTCAAATTCATTCATAAGGATGTAACAGGACAAGGGGAGCAAGTTGACAGGGGGAGTACATATGCATTCCTTTGCCATTAATGTCAAAGGGGGAGAGAGCGGAAGAATATTGCCATCAATAACAAAGGGGGAGATTGTTTTACATGGATTGTCATTGATGTCAATATGGCAATATTCAAGGAGGAGACAGAGCTAAGAGGAGCACACAAAGCTATCGGAGCCAAGAGGAGGAGACAAAGCCACCAGAGGAGCAAACAACGCAAAGAGTAGACAGAGCCAATGGAGGCATGCAAATAAGTCATCGGAGAGCTTATATGCATGTAGGTAACAACTATTGGGATCCATTGGAGAAATGAAGGCAGCAAGACCTATATATGCATTTAATGTAAACATAGGTAGAAAGACTTGGGTATATAGACTTAACACTATCGGTGGGAAAATACACTATCAGAGGTGGATTGCTGACTTGAAACCTTATACATGGGAGCACTGAGAAATATCAGGTCTGGTATCTCATATCGCATCGCAAAAATGGAGTAGTCTGCGTTAACACCAAGCCCTGAACCTGTGCAACTTGTGATCGCCGATAGCGATATCGCATCAGACCTCCACCAAAGGGCAACCCCCGATTGCAATGGACATATGCAGACCACCGCTACATTATAATATGACTTAACCTGTCATGTCATCCATCGTAGATCGCAAGTCGTGAAGCCTTGCCATATGAAAGTGCCGATTGCGATAAAGCTGTGGACTCGACAAGCATATAAACCATGGTTTAATACCATATCACATCCGGTCCATCAGTGCAGTGGAGGATTGGCCATCGGCCATCAACAGAGTCATGGGTCTGATATATAAAGGACTCTGGGGGTCATGAATTGCTGATTGCGATTTAGGCAGTGGACTTGATACAGGAATAGATTGAACGTCGGGTAAATGGTGTGATTCATGGATACATTGATTACAATTTGACATGGTTGTCCGTTAAATGAATGAAAACTCTGTGTATGCCCGACATCATTCCCAAAAGGAGCATTGTTATGGTAAACAGGGAAGATGTGTTCTCCGTGGGTCATTTGGACATTTCCATTGAATCAATGTGTCTCAACATTGTAGGTGAAGCATGAATAGACAAAGAAAACCACAGAGACCAAAGAGGAAGCTGCAACGACTGATGAGGAAGCCTAAGTGGCAGTGTAGGCCGAAACAAAGAGACAGAGGCATGGGGAATGAATAAATATAGTAAAAACAGAGAGCTATAGTTGCTTTTGTTGCGGTGAAGAACGAGTGTGTGAGGTAGTAGAAGCACCAGAGGCTGTAGAGGAAACATAAGTAGCAGAGGTAGGAGAGCACGAGTGAGATGCCCTCAGCTGAACAGAGTTTAGAAGAAAACGAGTTTACACCAAGGTTGGGTTGGAGCCCAAGAGGTTGGAGCCTCAGAACTAAACAAGATTGAAGTCTTTGGGAGTTGGTGCTCCTAAGTCCAAGATTGGTGCCTTGGGGAAACAGAGTTGGTGCTCTGGAGGTTGGAGCCTCACTAAACGTCCATGTTGGAGCTTGGAAACTATTCACAATTAGACATATACTTATATTGCATTTATTTCATTACACTGTCTTAAGTTTTAATAAAAGCATTAATTCCAGCTGTTGATTTTCGTGTTCTGTGTATACATATACATATCTATATATGCTTTCGGCAATCACTAGAACAATTAAAAAAAATGTAAGAAATACTGATTCACCCCCCTCTTAGTATTTCCAACAATGGGAGGATGAGAATTTTATACAGAAGCATCTAGAACTACTTAAGCATTGAGAACAACACATTTTGAAGTAGAGGGGCATGTTAGGTCCCTATAATACTGGTGATTCCCCCATTACTATTGTTATTGTATCCCTTATTATTATTGTTGTGCCCCTATTGTCCCCATATTGTTATTATTGTGCCCCATAAAATCCCACTATTATTTTTTTTGTCCATTTATATCATTATCGTTAGATCGGCTTGGTTATATTGTGACCCCTTAGACTCCTATATACAGAAAAGAGGTTTTGTCATTTGAATCAACCAAGAATTGTTCACTTGTGTAATGTAAAGGAGGTTTCCCCCTCGAAGAGGCTGAATTCAAAGGTGTTGATCTATCTTTTCTATCTTTTTGTGAGTCGGTTTCATAACAGTCTTGACCTAGGTTCAGAGTTAGTTGGCCCAAAAAAAAATGTACACTACTTGCCCTTTCGGCATCAACCCGTGGAGCACGGACTGAAGTCTCACTGAACAAGAAATTTATCTAAAGGGTTGTACACCTAAAATGGTTGTTTAGTTACTGGGACTACTGTAGGACACGAGGGAAATAAGTAAGGCATTGTTATGTCACCTCCATTTCCTTAAGGTCATATAGGAGGTTGATTCATGTCATAGTATCCTCTCATCTCATGTTTACCCTAGGCAAGCTCTTGAAAGTGTGTGGATATGAGAGGTTTCTTGTTATAATACCCAAAAACCAAGCTTCTACATCCTCTACTTTCTCCATATCCCCATCAAATGTTGGTATATTTGATCTAGATCTTGGGGGGGAGGCCCCCAAGATCTAGAAAGTTGAAATTCCAAAAGAAAAATAGAACAATGCCCAATAAACCAAACCACAAAGAAACCTTTTATTAAAACATATAATAACTGTAAGGACTACATTATGGTGGACAAATTTTCCTTTTAAAAAATGTAAATTGTTATTTATAGTATTTTTCAGGTACAATACCATGGGTCAATTCAATGGGTGGATTAGTACCATGGGTGATGTCACAATACCATGGGTCAATTCTAGGGGTGAATCAATACCATGGGTGGATGTCATAATACCATGAGAAAATACCATGGGTGAATGAATACCATGGGTGGATGTCACTTAGAATGCCATGGGTGGATGCCACTCACAATGCCATGGGTAAATTCCATGGGTGGATGAATAACATGGGTGGATGAATACCATGGGTTGATGCCATTTTCCATTCAGATCATTCCTCCCTCCTTAAGAAGCAATGGCCCCCATTGCATGAAGTTACCTCATGTGAAGCCTTTGTTGAATAGGAAGACCCACTGAATCAAATGGTTTTATGTGGTTAAGCCATAACCATGATGACAAAATATCTGAGGATAGGGATACCCTGTAATGCTTGTTACCAACTGTAATACTGATAGTGTGCAGGCTAGAAAATGGACTTCGATGAAGTGTGAATTTGTGGATGACCCATACGAATGACGAATGAAGATCTGAGGATAGAGATACCCTGTAATGCTTGTGACCAACTGTGATACTGATAGTGTGTAGCCTAGCGAATGGAGTTCGATGAAGTGTGGGTTTGTGGATGATGCATAGCCATGACAAATGAAGATCTGAGGATAGAGATACCCTATAATGGTTGTGACCAACTGTGATACTAACAGTGTGCGGCCTAGCAAATGGACTTTGATGACAAGGATTTTGTGCGATTGACCCATAACTTTGATGTTGGTTGTTGATGAATTAGCAGGTGCCTACATAGCCTAGAGTGGGAGGGAACATCTCCAAATAACCCAAAACGAATGCTACTATGCTGAAAATGATGAATTTGACATAGGTGGCTACTAATGTGGGGTCAGAAGGCATGTCTCCAATGGGAACCCACTTTGATTGCTGCTCCAGAATTAAAATGGACATAACTCCATCAATATAGCTCAAAATATTTATTATAACCTATTTTTGGAAGCAAAACGACCATTTTTCATCTTCCCATGTGTTGTAAGTCTTTATCTCGACAATCTAGAATCTCATATTCACGCTGCAATTTTTCTGCTGTCACAAAAGTTCTGAAAAAAATAGTTAATTTTAAATCAGCGATAGCTCCCACATCCGAACTCTGATTCGACCCTTTTTTTTTCGAAATTGGGTGATATTTCAAGAGGACCTCAAATATACAATAATTGTTTTCGAAATTCTCCACAAAATCTTCAAGAAATGATAGGAAAGTCGATGTCCACCAATTGTCATCAGAGAAAAATTCTACGACATAACGGATTTTAAATCAGCGACATCTCCCTTCTCCAAACTTTGATTCGACCGATTTTTTTTTTGAATTTTGGTATTTTTCACAAGGAATCCAGATATGGTATTTTTTTTTGTAAATATTGCACCAAATGTTTTAGATCTGATCTGCAAACTCAACACCTAAAAAAAACTAAATTCATGCAAAAAAATAAAAAAAAAGAAAAATAAAAAATCTTCGTGCTTGGCCCAAGAAAGTTCTCTATGGAGTTCACAGCACATGCTCGATGTTTGTAGAATATTGCTGCAAAAATTTGAAATGAAATATACACGAAACCCTCATTCCCATGGAATCATAACCTACTCTAATACCACTGATCTGAATCTTGGGGAAAGCCCCCAAGGTCTAAAAAATTGAAATGCAAAAAGAAAAATATGAGAATGCCCAATAAAGCAAACCACAAAGAAAGCTTTTATTAAAACAGATAATAACTGTAAGGACTACATTGTGGCAGAGAAACTGTCCTTTTATAAAATGTGACTTGTTACTTATAGTATTTTTAGGTACAATACCACGGGTCAATTCCATGGGTGAATGAATACCATGGGTGGATGTCACAAAACCAAGGGTCAATTCCATGGGTGAATGAATACCAAGGGTGGATGTCACAATACCACGGGTCAATTCTATGGATGAATACATACCATGGGTGGATGTCACAATACCATGGGAAAATACCATGGGTGGATGTCACTTACAATGCCATGGGTCGATGCCACTAACAATGAC
Organism: Pinus tabuliformis; assembly: GCA_031772625.1. Taxonomy (NCBI): domain Eukaryota; kingdom Viridiplantae; phylum Streptophyta; class Pinopsida; order Pinales; family Pinaceae; genus Pinus; species Pinus tabuliformis. The sequence goes on along the minus strand of CM062818.1, from coordinate 2,007,382,583 downwards.
ATGGGTGAATTCCATTGGTGGATGAATAACATGGGTGGATGAATACCATGGGTTGATGTCATTTTCCATTTGGATCAATATTAGTTTTCTTAAATTATTTAAGCATGTAATCCTTCCCCTTAATTCCTGAATGGTGGTAGTGCTTCCAAGTAGCAAAACTAGATGTCCCACTAGAATGATGAACCTCTATGCTAGTTCCCCCTCTTAGGGTGCTCAAGGATATATCCCTTGGCAGAGTGCCACAACTTCCCCACCCGTGCCTCTTCTTGGACCCGCCACCATTTTTTCCATTCGTGTTCTCTTCTAAATCATGATGGTCTTTTGTGTCTCTATGAATTTATTTCATTTCATATTGCCTATGTCTCTGCCAATCTGAGAGAATTTTCAGGATAAGAGCATTGATATGAACTTCTTGTTTTTAAGATTTTATGAGCCTCTCATTGTGGGCATTAAATATTCTCAGTTTAGCACTCATGATTTTTAGTGTCCATCCAATCCGAGGATTGATTCCCTCACCCTTGGTCCAATGATATTTATTCTTCATTAAATTTGACCTAGTCACTCCCATGATGTGATTGATCAAAACTATACTCAACCATTCTTGTGCTCATTGTTATATTTATTTTGTCTTATCTTTCTTGTGATATGATTTGAAACACAGACACTATTATATTTTTATGTAAAAATAAAAATAAACACCAGAATGATCAAGAGCCATACATTCATGGAGCTATCATGGAAAACTATGCGATGATATGATGATCATGTTAGCATGCTAACCATATTTAATAATTCATATGCATAAATTAAAATTGAAGCCATCTAAATTATTTGAGCATCATCACTAGAATAAAGGACCAAATAAATAGAGGGCCCTACCCCTACAGTGCTAGCATAATGATCTTCCTACAACACAATGACCATGTTAACACACAATTACTGCAAAACAACAATTTACCTAATGTAACCTATGACTTGCAATAATCATAATCTATCACAATTGATATCACTCGTGCCCACCAAAAAGTTTAAATCCTGGCACCTATAGTCCTTTTCCAGAAACCTCAACTGGGGTCCCTACCTCCCATAATAAACAATGATGGTCGTGATTCCTCACAGATATTTACAACTTGCACAGGGGCTTAGACTTACACTAACATCACTAGGGGGCCGTAATACAATCCATACCATCCATATTCAATATGTTGATTAATGACATGTTCTTGGGGTTCCCTCCTCACTTATGTCACTCCAGGGCATTGCACCCACCATCAGATCATCGACAATGATCCAACAATTTATCTTTATGATGCTACAATATATCATCGAATGAAATGTCCCACTATTAGGTGTGCAGGAAATATAGTTAAACTACAGTTGAAATTTAGTGCTAATAAATTAGTTAATTTTAAGGATGATCATTTGCTCGTGATAAATGCAACTTAGTCCAAGTGTTGAACTTCGATGTGCTAATACCACTTTATAACATCTTCTCTTACACAATACCCATATTAGGAGGTGGGGAGTGTGAGTACCAAATATTCGAAGTACCATTATGAAAATAAGGTATAAAATTTTTGACTTTTCCAAATCCATTAGACTGAGAATAACCATCACCATTGTGTTCATCTAGTGAAGATGAACGGAGATGTATAAATTTTATCTCAATTTGACCTTCCAATTGTGAGATTTTGTTAGGATATTCCAACACATAGGAAATAGTTAAGTATAACTTGGTCTACTGTAGATTTAGGTAAAGTGTGTTTCTTTACTATGTACTTTTGTAACTTACAATTTGATGGTCACGATATGTTCTAGACATGATGTGATCTGATGGTTCATTCTCTCCTCGGTATTACTCACACTTGATCCATGGCTTAACACTCGATTGGTACATGATCTCTATTTAAAGAGAATGGAGGGTCATTTGTAGGGTAACCATTCATGAGAGAAGCTGATGTAAATTTTCATTATGTTATTAATAAATTTATAGAAGAGGCCACGTTGGCTCAAGCTGTGGTCTGTTTCCCTCTTTGAGGGTTTTAACTGTGTCGAGAATGCTATATTTTTGAGAGGTGTCCTTTCATGTTCTATTCTAGGAGCTTACCCTGTAAATTCCTACATGGTATCAAAGCTATCTAAGGGCCACATCCATTGGTGATCCAAATCTGAAGCCGATACAACTACATCCAACTATCGTTTCCTAGATCTATTGTTGCTGACTGCTTTCGGGCCGAGAGGACTACTCTATTGTGTTAGGAGCATCTGTTCTAGTGAGGAACCCCTGTCGGTTCATGAAAAAAAAAAATCGGTAGCCATAGCTACATCATTTTTGAGATCTGGGGGTACACAGTCTTTATTTGCAGTTCTAGCTATTCATCTCTCTAGTTTTTTTCTGTTTATTTAGATCTCTGTTTTTTATTACCGGATCTATACCTTTCATTTCTGCATATGCTCTTTTCCCTATGAATCTCTTTGATCTGGTAAAATTAGAAACGTAAAGGAATGATTTTTCTCATGCGTGTGCTCTTTTCTGTTGCGCCTTAGTGTGATCTCAGAAAATGAGAAACATTGAGGAAAAAAATTAGTTTTTGGCTAAAACTAACGTCAAGCAGTAAGGTTTGTTTTTCTTGGATGTCCATGTTGGGTTTTGTTGTTTTTTGTAGGAAAAAAAGAGATTTTTCATGTAAGCATGCACCCCAAAGCTTCAGTGACTAAAAAAAAAATCCTCTTCCTCTTTTCCAAAAATTACTAACCTTCTAAGCTAGCTCACTTGGTTCAAAGTTACTTTATGAGAATACAGGTCTTGAGTTCAAGTCTTTCTTTTTGTTGAGTTACTTTTTGAAAAAGCACATGTAAATTATGTTTCAAAGTTACTTTATGTAAAAATGTTGTCATCCATTATAAAAAATGAGTCACTTATAATTCTAAAGTCTCTTTATCTTTTATTTAACTTACAATTTAGTGGGTAGCTCATAAAGTACCATTGTAAAAGTGACTTTCACTTATTTATAAAAGTGAGTCCTATAAAATATTTTTTTTAAAGTGAGCTAATTAGATTAAGTTTGCAAAGAGGAGGAATTTTTTTAAAATATAACATTACCATTTATTTCCACACATTCATGCACTTCGTCGGCATCTTCAACAACTTTTCTTCAAAAAGCCATAAATTCTTCATCCAGAAGCCATTTTTTAAAATCAGCCTAATTTTTCGAGATCGTTCCATTGGAACACTTAGTTTTATCATCTATAGCTTCAGTTTCTGTTAAAATGGAAAGTACATGCCAAGTTATTCTTGACAGCACCAACTACTTCCAATGGTGGTCCTACATTATGGATTTACTTAGAAGTAAAGGTCTTTATAGAATAGCCTCAAGCCAAGAAAACAAAACTCAAGATGAAGATAAGGCAGCCAAATAGGAAAGTAGGAAAGATCAAGCATGTGGGTTGATAGTGATGTCTATTTATCCAAACCTTAGATGCCATATCTCAAAACTTTATACTCATAATGAAGCAATGAAACAACTCACTAAAGTTTTTGGAATTAAAAATGAAATTAGAGCCCATCAACTAAAAAATGAGTTTCTTACATTGGACCCCAATGATTTTTCTTCTATTGAAGATTTTTTGTCCAAGTTCAAGACCCTTAGACTTCTCTTGGAAGGTGTTAAGTTTAAGAAAGAAGATGGTATTCTTATCTATTGCATTCTTACTAAGTTGGGACCAACCTACTTTGTGTTTGTTTCCACCTTCCATTCTACTATAAAAACCTTTATTTCTAAAGGACAAGACTACAAGTCCCCATATTTTGATGCATTTTGTGATTATTAATAAGATAACAAGAAAAGCCATTATATCTTTGTCTTCTTAATCTTGGAAACTCTTAGAAGAAAGCCCTAGCCTCACAGCAGCAACCAAATTCAGAGAATCCTAAGAAGTAGTATCCTAAAAGGAATGGTCCTAAAGAAAACAAGGGTCCTAAGCAATTTCAGTCTCAAAATGAAAAATTATTTCAACAAAATGATAAGGCAAATAAAAAAAAAGGGAAGAAGACTCATAGACATTTCCACTTTTGTAATCGATATGGCCACTTAGAATCCAAATTCTTTAAGAAGATGGAAGCCTTGGAAGCAACAATGAAGACGCATAACATCCATTTGGAGCACTCTTCAATTGAAACTTCATCTTCAAGAATAACACTTTCTACTCTCTCTCTGGTTATGCACTAAATGTATCTTCTTCTCATTTTCATGAGTGGGTCATTGATTCTGGAGCTTATTATCACATGGCCAAAAACAAATCCATGTTTTCTTCTTTAAATGATTGTAACACCAATAGTATATATGTTGGTGATGATAGATCTCTTAGTGTTGTAGGGACTGGAACTGTTCATCTGAAAAACGGTCAATTTAATGATGTATTATGTGTTACAACCTTATCTTGCAAACTTCTATCTGTATATCAGAAAACTCATTCAGGTGAAGGTAAAATTGTTGAATTTTCACCTCATGATGTTGTAATTAAGGACCTAAGAGATCCTAAACAGATTTTAGCTACTAGCATTGTTGATGATTGTATAAGTTTGTATTTAAGTTTAACAAATTTGGGTCCTCAAATATTCCCTCGGTATTTGTTGCTCATAATTATGAAGTGAGGAAAATTTGGCATGAGTGCTTTGGTCACTTAAACTATCGCTCCCTTCATAATCTATGTCAAGAAAATATGGCGACAGGTCTTCCAATGGTATCCTGCAGAGATGGTGTTTGTTCTGGATGTGTACTTGGAAAGAAACATCAGGATAGTTTTGAAAAACGTGCCTCTTGGCACACCTTAGCCCCTTTACAACTTGTGCATAGTGATTTATGTCATCCACTTCCAATTGTTTCGTTCTTTGGCTATAAGTATTTCTTAGCTTTCATTTATGATTTCTCCAAACGCACTTGGGCATACTTCTTAAAACTCAAGAGTGAAGTATTTAACATGTTATTGGCCTTTAAGGCCTTTGTTGAAAAACAATTTGGATAGCAAATTCTTAAGCTAATATTTGATAATGGTGAAGAATATGTTAACAACAAATTCATTTACTTTTTCACTAAGAATGGAATTCGAATGCAACATAATGTTCCATATACTCATCAACAAAATGGTGTAGCTAAAAGGAAGAATCCCACCTTAAAGGAAATGGCTAATTGTATGCTTCAATCTAAAGGATTTAGTCTTAATCTTTTAGCATAAGCAATGAATTGTGCAAATTACATAGTAAATCACACTCCTACTAAGGTTTTAAATAATATGACTCCAGAAGAAGCATAGAGCTCAATTAAACTAGATGTAAGTCACTTTCGTCTTTTTCAAAGTGAAGCATGGGCCCATATTCTAGATGAGAAACATAAAGCTTTATAACCTAAGAGTGAAAAATGTATCTTTGTTGGATATTCCGAAGATGTAAAAGGATATAGACTTATTCCAATTAAGTCCAAAAATGTTATCATTAGAAGAGATGTAAAGTTTGCTGAAGATATATTAGCATACGAGCCTATATCGGTGGATGTGCCACCTCTCTCTATCCCTTCTGAAAATATTTATTCTTCAGATGATGACAATGAGGATGACAATCCTCCCCCATGTTCTCAGGATCTTCATTCAGCTCGTCAACTTCCAAAATGGGTCAGCGTTACTCAGGATGCAGCAGGTGCTCTTGCTGGTGATCCTACAGATCAGTGATGTACACATTCTTTGTTCGATAGAGTCTCTTCTTTACTTGCTCAAGCTTCAACAAATTATGATCCTGAAAACTTTGCATAAGCTCTAAGACATCCAGATTGGGACACAACTATGAATGAAGAATATCATTCATTATTGCCAAACGATACATGGGATTTTGTTCCTCTTCCAAAGGGACAAAAACTTGTTAGATGCAAATGGGTTTACAGAACCAAGTATGGATCGGATGGAAAAGTTGATAAACATAAAGCTCGTCTTGTTGCTAAGGGTCTTCCACAAGTTGAAGGCAATTACTATACTGAAACTTTCTCCCATGTTGCCAAAATGAACTCTATCCACCTTGTTCTTTCCCTTGTTTCCTCTTTCAAATGGGAAGTCCATTAGATGGATGTTAAATTTTCCTTCTTGCATGGGGACTTGCATGAAGAAATATAAATGGAAAACCCCACTGGCTTTATACAAACATACTCTTGCCTTGTATTTTGGCTTAAGAAATTCCTTTATGGTCTCAAGGAAGCCCCTCGATCTTGGTATGCCAAAATGGATAGATTTCTTTTAGAAACTGGATTTTCTAGGTGTCATTTTGACAATATTGTATAAACCATGAAAGTGGCCAGGTCCCTTATCATTCTTTTTCTTTATGTTAATGATCTTATCATTACTGGTAGTGATCCCAACCTTCTAAACCATGTGAAGTCTAGCCTTAGAAAGAAGTTTGAAATGAGAGACTTAGGACACTTGAATTATTTTCTAGGTCTTCAAGTTTTGCAATCCAAGGAAGGTATTTCCCTTTCCCAGTCCAAGTATGCCTATGATCTTTTATGCCATTTTCACATGGAAGACTGTAAGCCAGCCCCATCTCCCTTTAATTCTGGAGCCAAAATTTCAGTCACTTTTACTTCCTCTGAAGTTGAAGCTACCTTATACCATCAAATTGTATGAAATTTTTGTATCTGACCCATACTCATCCTAATATTTCCTTTTTTGTTGGTCATATTTCTCGATTTAAGCAAAAACCACATGAAGGTCATTGCAAAGTAGCTAAAAGAATACTTCATTATTTTCAAGGTATAGGGATTCATTACAATACAGAAGCATCTCCTCTATTGGTTGGTTTCACTGATTCAGATTGGGCTAGTGACCCTAATGATTAGAATTCTACTAGGAATTATGTGTTCACTCTTGGTTTAAGACCTATTACATGGGCTTGCAAGAAACAAAGTGCCATTTCTCTTTCTTCAGCAGAACTAGAGTATCATTGTGCCGTAGAAGCTAGTAAGGAAGCACGTTGGCTTTTTGAGATCCTGTAAGAGTTTGGATTTCAACAATATCTTACTACACTTTAGTTTGATAATCAAAGTGCCATTCAAATATGCAAAGATCCAGTCCAACATCAGTGCATCAAACACATTGAGCTACACATGCAGTTTATCAGAAAGCTCATTCATGACCATGTTCTTGAAGTGCAATATTGTTCAATAGATGGTCAAGTTGTAGACATCTTTGCAAAGGTTGTCATAGAGCTGAATTTTACTAAACTCCTATTTATGGTTGGAATTCGTGAATTTGTCACTAAGGGGGAATAGGCTATAATTCCTCCTTCCTTCTCCTATTGTGTCATATTTGTACATCCTTTAATCCTATCCCAAGTTGTTCTTAAGGGGGATGTTAGGATATTTCGACACATAGGAAATAGTTAAGTATAACTTGGTCTAGTGTAGAGTTAGGTAAAGTGTGTTTCTTTACTATGCACTTTTGTAACTTAAATAGAATAGTCACAATATGTTCTAGACATGAAGTGATCCAACGGTTCATTCTCTCATCAGGATTACCGACATTTGATACGTGGCTTCACACCTGATTGGTCCATTATCTCTATTTAAAGAGCATGGAGGGTCATTTGTAGGGTGACCGTTCATGAAAGAAGCTTATGTAAATTTTCATTATTTTATTAATAAATTTCTTGAAGTGGCTGCGTTGGCTTAGGCCATGGACTATTTCCCTCTTTGAGGGTTCTAACTATGTCAAGAATACTGGTGTATTTATCTGTGATATATTTTTGAGCAATGTCCTTTGGTGTTCTGTCCGAGGAACTTACCCTATAAATTCCTACAATTTCCACCAAAATTTAGGCCCTACCACATTGTTTAGCTTCCATGTGGAAGTCTTCCAGTGGGATGTGTGGCAGTCATCGTATTGGACTAGTGACGGTTAGCTTCGTCGACTAACTCAGCCAACACTCTTCCTTATCACGTCATCATGTACTCCTTGGATATTTACGGTGGACTAACTTTTTAGCTGGGACAACCTTACCTTTAATGGGCATCCACGTTATTGTGGACCCTACCATGCACCCCTCTTCATACTTTCATGATGATTTACTAAAAGTGCACTTATGTTTACCATTGGGAGCTCACTCTTGAGCTGACATTTCAAGTAGCGTCACAATATCTCCTTCCATTAGTTCGATACACCATGCCTTGACCTAACATGTTGACCCATGCCACATCATCATGACTCCATTCATTCCATCATTCCTCATTTTTCCCGTTTGTTTACTACTCTCGTCTAGAACTTGCAAGCTAACCTGGCCCTGGGTCCACCTTTCACTAATGGAAATGTCTCCATGTTTGGGTGTCTTTCTATTGTAGTTGACTTATGTCATCTCATTGGGTCCTTCATGGTACATCTGTTTCTTCCACCCAAAATTCCTCTAGGGTGATACTTCCAGGGTGACATCAAGTGACATGGTCATGCGCTTACATCCCAAGCTCTTCTTTTTTAACATCCTTAGTTTCTTCCAGGCTAAAGCTTCTAGGCCACGTGGTGAGTTGGATAATCTTGTGGCCAATGGCATGACTGTGGGGGCACACATCATCATATTGGATTAACCCAAATGCTTTCCTCTACCACATTCCTTCATACCCCTAGGTTCAATATAAGAGGCTCACACGTTAGGGGCTCCACTTATGGCCAATAACTGGGCTAGCATGTAGCCCACCGTATCTCGGTTGGCATCATCCTGCCAACCTTTCTTATGATGCAAAATAATTCTTATTATGATGGAAACTAATTTTTCTGGGCTACATTATCTCGATTTAAATGGCTTGTGCGTATCGCTTCTAACAAATGGCAAGGCCTATGTGAGTGAACTCACCCTGAGTAATGTAATATCGATCGATCCCATCGTTCTGAAAAACAAATCTCTTGGGTCAACCATTTAGGTTTTAACCTCTTCATCATGCCATTACAAATTCATCCCCTCTCATTACAGCGAAATTAGGCCCACCAACCTTTGGTTTCCACTGCTAGGATTTTCCTAGTTAACATGTAAGGTTGTTTGAGTTTATCCTATAAGTTCAAGGCCCATTTATTCTAGTGTCACATAAGATCTTGCATTTGAACTTTGCTATGTGTTGATGAGTGGAACCTTGTCAACCATTGTAGGTTTCTCCTGATTGGGATTTCAATGAGTATCATGAGATATTACTTCAACTCTTGATTGATTACTTCTAGATGGTTATTCCTACCAGGTCTCTACCACACAAGTTCTTTAAACATCAATATCAACGTCAACACTCACCGGTGATATTGAAAAAATAGTGCTACCCCTACTGATCTTGGGTGAAAGTCTCCCCAACAAGTCCCTATCCCTCCAACATTGCTAGTATCAAAATAAGGAAATTTCATGGGTGTGGGTACAGGAGCACCTACAACCCCTCTCTACTGAAGGCCTTCATTGAAAGCTTGAAAGGCTCCATCTCTGGCACCACACGTTGGGAGCTTTAGGCTCCAAAGTACGCTTATAAGCAGCTCCATGGCCTATGATTCTAGGACATTACCATCAATGCTTGGATTCTTGTCAAATACCTCTAGGGTGCTAAGAATGCAAAGTTGAATAAGCCATTCACAAGCTTGTAGCTAGATGAATAAGTGTATGCGTGTAGACATAGAACTTTCTAAGAAGGCAAACTCTTATATAATATCTTCATATTAATGGAAAGGTTGTTCTATTGAATGCCTTGAAGTTTATTCCATATCCTTATGTATCCTTCAACAGTTTGTAGCATTTAATATTGTTTTTGTGTTGTTTGCATGTGTTGTTTACAACATAGTTCAACATTTACTACAAAACAATATTTCACGATAAGGATATAACGTATACCTGGTTATCATGTTGAAATTATACATTATGTGTTATTTATATGTGGTATAAACAACACCAACAAGAATTTCATAGAGCACTTCATTCCAGAAGCATACACTTGCTCAACCTATTTGAGATACATTATTTCATCACAACAATAATTGCATTTCCAAATAAATATGCCACCACACACTCATTAAATCAATAGCACTATTGCAGTGCATAAATTGAGATCTATTTCAGCTAGAAATGCGCCATACTTATGTTTTAACCAAGTACATAACATAATTATATTTTAGTAGGGAAACTAGAACAATTGCAACCAAAATCACTTGTATTTGTCACCCTACAGCTAAATTCTAGAGACTCCTCAAGGAGAGGCTTGATTAAATCATAATCGGCTAGCTAGAGTATGGACTCTAGAGGAACTTTGTCCTCAACCCCACTAGCTACCTATTGGAATAAGTAAGGAACATGGAATCCAGATGTTTACCACATACACCGTTAAGAGTAGTGTGATGGATTCACCTCCTTCCTAGGAAGTCTATAATCCACTAGAGATATTAACTCCAAGACTTGCTCTTTCTAATCTATCCATGCTTCTAGAGACTATTATCTTAGCCCACAACCTTATGGAGACCCAAAGTATTACATGGATTCAGAGATTACTATCTCAATTCACAACCTCCATGGGGCCCAATAGGTTATAGGGATAGAGGAATTGGTATCCAAACCCATAACTTGAAGGGAATCCAAGTTGTTATAGGGATCTAGAGATACCTATGTCAATCCACAACCTCCAAGGACCGCAAGTTTTTACACAACTGAAGAGACTAGTATCATGACCCACAACCTCAAGGAGACCAAAAGACTAATACCTTTATTATCATTCTGTATTTTTGAGGTTGTGGGAGTAAATACATTGGACAACATCAAACCACTTGTGAATGTTGAGATCTAGCCTTTCTAGCTTCACAGAGGGATCTCTCTTTATGATTTAACTTTTTTTTAGCTTCATTTTAGGATAGTTATGATTGTGCTTGGTTGTTTGTTTGAATTTGGTAGGTTGGTTGGTGGATCTAAAACAAATTACTTTCTTTCCATTGGGCTATGGAGTCAAATAAAATTGGATGTTGCACCAAAAGTTCAAAGGAGTAGCCACAAGGCAAGCTAGCTAGATTTACTAGGTCTTTAGATTAAATTATGGAATGGAGAAAAGGTGTGATTCAATAGGGATTGAGAAGAATTTAATAATTTCTCAATTAGAATTTTAGAAGAAAACATACATATTGTAAACGCATTCCAAATAGAGTGCTAAAAAACATATCCTATTTTTCACATCTATTGTTTTAGAATTACATTTCAGATGCGTAATGTGAATAAAATAACAATGAAAACACAATTGTAGTAGGAAAAAAATCACTAGTATTTCATAACAAAAGTATCTTGTTAAGAGTATTTTATTAATGGTGTTCCAGCAGTGTGGAAAAAGTACAGTTCTTGATAGAAAAATGTTACAATGTTCAGGAACCAACTAAAGATGGAGGTCTCTGCAATTGCCAAAGGCACCAAGATCAAAGCTCTCGAGGATTTGGTGATCAAAGTAGTTTATGACCCTGCAAATATCAATGGTGCAGAAGAGCTAGTAAGGAAAAATAATACAAACATAGAAACATTAAGGAATAAGTTGAAATTACTAGCGACAAAAGATCCTCTGGCTAAGGATATTGAAGAAATAGAGACACACAAGGCAGACATGATGATGCTCAACATAGAAAAGAGTGCATAGTTGAAGAAAATGGAGACAAAGATGGAAAATATTATTAAAGTAAAGGAGAAAGATTCCAAAATGGTTTTTGTCCCTTTGGAAGCACTCCCTATCACAACCATTCCTACAACTACATCTTCTAGAACAAGAACAGGTGCTACTGCAGATCAGTTGGAAAATGAAGTGTAAAACATGTCTCTCGAGATTGAAGAGATCAAAATATTGTAGGCTCGATTCAATCTTCTACAAGATCACACTCCAAAGACTGAGAATTTTCATGCAGCAGAGCTATAGAGAGCTCAAAAATAGATAGAGGTATGGAAGAAATCAACAACTCAGTCCTCTACTGACCACACACTGGCCCATGTTAAAGAAATATATGGAACAATATTATTGAAGAGATAGATGAAATCTAGCAATATATCCATATTATATTTGAGCAGAAGGAATGGATGGAGAAAGCCAAGAAACCATTTCCACTATCAATGCTAAATTGGGAGAAATGCCTGCCACAACGAACAACATCATAAAGTTTCTCAATTCAAAAATAGATATGAGCTGGATAATTTGGGAGTAAATGACAAAATAGAAGCCATCCTAGAAGTAAAGAAATTTCTAACAAAGAAGAAATTGGTTGTAGAGGTGACACAGAAATGTCACACTTTGGAGGTAGCAGTCAACATGTTTTTCACTAGAATAGAAGCATTAAACATGAAAGATATGTCTTCTTTACATGTGATCAATGACAAATTGATGACCAAGGAAGATTACATCAAGAAGCTTCACGACATTGCAAAGGATATATCGAAGTCTTCCCACATCAGAGGTACTATTACACAGAGAGTGTTTTATGAAGGTATCAACAACATGAGTTTTATCCAACATGAGATAAAACACATTTTTTTTATTGAAACCCACTTTCACTCGGTATACTGAGGTATATGAGATCTACCGTAAGTTAAAAAATATTGATATTCCAGATGAGGAGAAGTGGGATAGATTGTGTGAATTCTATCATTAAAAAGAGAAGTCAGCTTCCTAAGTGCAACACCCGAATAATGGCCACTCAGCAATTGTTCTCCACCAAAGCAGCGCCAGATGTCCAGATCGCTTTGCCATATTGACCTCTTGTGGTCGCATTATCTAATTTCTATTAGTTCAATTTAATAATAGAATTTCATCTGAGTGAGGCATTAATTATAATCCTTCTTGTAAATTATGTTTAAATACTTCATTCATTCGAAGTATTGAGGGTTTGCTCCTAAACATTGTAACATTTTTCTGTCAAGAACTACACTTTTTCCACATTGATTGAGCACCATTAATAAAAGAATCTTCACAGAATACTTGCACTATGAAATAATCGTGATGTTTTTCCTACTGTAGTTTTTTTTTTATTGTTATTTTGTTCATGTTATGAATTTTAAATCTAATTGTCAAACAGGAGATGTGAAAAATAGGATATGTTTTTGAGCACCTTATTTGGACTGTATTTACAACCTGTATGTTTTCTTATGAAAGTATGATTGAGGAATTCTCAAATGCTCCTCAATCCCTGCTGAATCACACCTTTTCTCCATTCCATAATTTAATCTAGAGACCCATTAAATCTAGCCAACTTTCCCTGTGGCTACTACTTTGAACTTTTGGTGCAACATCTAGTTTTATTTGACTACATAGCCCAATGGAAAGAAAGTAATTTCTTTCAGATCAACCAACCAACCGAACAACCAGATTCAAACAAACAATGAAGCACAATCATAACTAGTTTGAAATCAACCTAAAAAACCAAGTTAAATCATAAAGAGAGAGCCCTCACTCAAGCTGGCAGGGCTAGATCACAACATTCAAAAGTGGTTTGATGTTATCCAACATATCCAACATATTTACTCCCACAACCTCAAAAATACAGAACGATAACATAGTGATGACCATACTGGGGAAGAACACATTTTAATCCAAAACGTTATTATTCCCTTGCTTAAAATTAGTATTTTAATAAGAAATTGTTATGTCATTATGAAATAACTGATCTGAGGTTGATATATTGTACATATCTGCTTTATCATTGATTTAGGTTTTGATTTTTGTGTGATGATTTTTCATAGCCCCGACTCCCAAAAGGATTTATACTAGATCTCACCTTGATCCCAACCCTACTAAAATTGTAGATGACCCCCACAAAATGGTGAGAAGAAGAAGCTTTACCGATAGTCAAGGTAGTAATAGACCCGTGTCTAGATTCAATTCTCTCCTTGAAAATTTTCCTTTGTCAAGGTCTAATTCTCTCCCACCAAAATTTGAAACTTTACATGATATATAATTTGATTTACCTTGATCAAAATATAATTGGATATATTTGTAAATCAAATTGTCATAGACAAGGCCATATTGGAACCATATATTTCCCAAATCCCAATCCTTGATATAGATCCTGATCTTGAATATTTATAACAATTTGACAAATTACAAGGTCTAGTTTCAGTCTCTAACCAAGCTATAGAAGAAGCCTTTATTCAATAGTATGAATTCTCTTCTTTAACTATTTTGACAACTTCTTTGTCTAGTCAATCTTCCCATTCTATACATTTACAGCCTCCTAGTCCTACTCAATCTATAGTTTCAACTTTGCAACATGTGATGTCTAAGACTACTATACCTATTGTCCCTGTAGTCATTAAATTTGAACCTCCATTGGGTCCATCCTCAAGTCAATTTATGAGGATAGTTATGGCAGGAAGGTATGCACCCTTGGTGTTACCAAGAAAACTAAATGTTATGCCTGTAGATTATCCGTCCAAAATTGTAATGTTTGATAATATTGGTGCTTATACTCCTCAACAGTATATAGATAGGATGAACGATGTGTTTTATCTCCATGAGGTTGATGAAGTCGATCATAAAATTGATAACCTAGTGAAAGTAGTTGATGAAAGGAGATTTTGGGGGTGTTGGGACTCAAAAATGTCATATTTTCATCCACCTTTTTCTTCACTATTCCTTACATTTCATCATCCCATTAAACTTTTATCATATCATTTTCGTAAATACATTTGGGTTTCACCTTCTTATTTTCCATTTTATTCATTTTTGTATTACAGGTGAATTTATGATTAAGTATTAGAAAATATACATATTTTTATATATATCTCAAGAATATGTGAGTTTTGTGATTTGTAGGAAATATGTGAAGAATTAATTCCAAGAGACTTCTAAAATATCTCCTCCACCATATTAAGGAGATAATTATTCAAGTCTATTCCTAAGGAGAAGATCATGGAGGATTTGGTTGGCATATCTTATCCAAGATATGTGAAAGATGTGCGGAGGATTCAAAGGGATCATATTTTGTAACAATGGGAAAGTAGTTGAGAGTTCTTGAGAGAATATTGGATATGTAATCATGAGATGGTTATCTTCTTCATGTATATAAGAGAGTGCTCTCTCTTCATTCGAAAAAAATGGAGATTAGCTTTAAGAGATAGTTTTGTAATTAGGAGAAGGGGATTCTTAGCTTTGATTCATATTCTTTTATTGTTACACTTTCATGATTTGTTATTTGGTTCTTGTAATATAATTTAAGATATCTTTATTGTTGTGAGCTCACATATGTTGTTTGTCATTCAAATTCTTCACATGTTGTATTTCTTTTCCCTTATGCAATTTCTTGCTTGTATAGTTAATGTTTCAATGCCTTCCTAAATTAATTTGATTTCAGTAATTTAGATTAGATTAGATTGGATTAGTTCCACTTCGGTCCTTCATATATAATGCATGTGCCTCGTAAGCCTACAAACCTCGGATTGACAAATTAAATAGTTGGGCAAGTACTACAACAAAATTAAACAATAATATTTTTACCCAACAGGGGGTAAGGCAAATTTCCCATTTGTTAATAAATTTTGATCTTGAGGCCTGTGGGTTATGGCCCACTTAACTATCAAAAGTGTTTAATCGCTCTTTGCTTTAAAAGTCGGGACCATATGACAAAGTTGATTTTCCTTTATAAATCAGGACCGCATCACTTTATCGTATATAACACGGGAAACATAGGAAACCCCACTCCGAACACTTATTCAAACTTCAAAAGGCTTACTCCCACACCAATAGATGATCGAGTCTGCACATCCAGTCCATCACCTTCCTGCTGTCCTTCTATATCTCCTATCTTCGATCGGTTGATCTCCGCCATCCATTACATCTCCAATCCACCAACTCATGTATTTTCCCAACCCAAAAGTTGCTTGATGGTCCTCTGCCATTGATCTACAATTAGTAGATCCAATAGTCCACGATGACTTTGGGTGGACAAGTAGCATTAGGATTAACTGGCTGAAAAGCGGTTTCCTCTCTTCTACTCACTGCTACATGTCGAGCAGCTAATGGAGTCGGCTTACTGCTCCCTTTTACCACATAGCACTTAGAGTTCCCTCGAACTACCATTTCCTATTCTAAAACTGCTTTTCTCGCACATTAACACCCCCACAGTTTACCCACGCAATAACCGTCGATTTCTTTGATCTGACGACCGAACAATCGACATCTATTTCCTCTGCCATTCCTCCTTCAAGGTTCATCGATCCTCAGCGGTTTAATCGGGACCATTGATCTCTCAGATCAAATGGCTCCTACGCATTCTCTCATTCGTTTCCTCTTTGACTTGTTTTCACTTGCTTTTGATGGGTTTACACCTTTCTCAGGCTTTCCTCTGCCACACTCTGTTAACACATGACACAATTCCATAATGGTTAAATCCTTTTCAATGGATTTCCATCAATCCTTGTAGTGATCGATGGTCGATCGGTAATATGCTAACACTGGATTCAAGCCATCATCGCATATATACATAGATAACCCATGAAGGCATTATTATATAAACACACACTTTATATTATACATAGCACGATTACAAGATAAGGAATTTCAGCCTTAGAACAAACTCCCTCTCGACTACATTGTATCTATCTTTGTTACACCAATCCTATTATTCTCTCTCTATCCTCTTTGTCTATCCTATTGAACACATAGGTTCATCATTTATAAACACATTGGATTGGATCACTAAAAGGATTCGATCAAATCCTCTCCATGAATCACTCAACTTTCCCTAATTCTCTGTACATGCATACATACATATGGCGAATTACATTTAATTAATTCTTCAAGAGACTTTATTCACTCCATCAAACTAGCTCTAATTTAACAGAAATGTTCCCTGTCTTTCTCTGATCGTCCACATCCTCCTTTCAATGATTTGGATTCCCCGTTTAATGAAGAGTGTTGGATTGTTAACGGGAAAAGTATATATTCAGAACGACCATAACCCACTAAGGTGTGACAGTGACCTTAGAAACAAACAGAGAAAACTACTTTTGTATTCTCCTTTATGAACTATTAACAAAGAGAAATAGGATGAACCAACATGTGTCTTGCGCTAGTCCTTTGATCCGATCTCTCTTCTCTTTGACAGCTTCCAGCTACCTGCTCCCTTACTTGCCCAGCTTCACCAAGTACCTGCAAGATCACAGAAGAAGGAAACTATACAAAGACATGGGTTCATACTCATAAAAAGCTTAGGATCAGATTTAAGCTAAACATACAAATGCAACAAACATCATTGATACACAAGCATGTAGGAGAAACTCAAATAGTTTTATTGATATAACAAGAAGGTCCAGGAGGAGTTACAACCGATGATTCCTGATCTAGCATCAACCTCCTAGCAGAGAAGCCCCTCTTCACCTCCAACAAAGCATAAATCACCCAATACTCTGATATCTATCTCAAAACCAACAGCAATTCTCTGCAATGTACAATATTCCAGGCTCTAGATCTCTTGGTGAGGGATCCATATATAGATGTATGCAAAGAGGATGAGTCAGCTCATGGATTTTATTAGTGGCTTCTCTCTATCAGTTCTTGCTTGCACTTGGAGACTGAGAGCCCCTTACTCATCACTGGTCGAAGTCAGTGAGGCAAGTGTCATTGGAGAATATTCTGGAAGCTTCCATTGTCTCTCCACCTCGTGGAATGACTCTGCCACTTGTCATTTCCCACTCAATGCACCCTGGTAGTGCATTTAGGTGCGTTGCAACGCACCTAGCTAGCGTATTTGGGTGCTTTGCAACGCATCTAGCTAGTGGAGCAACTGAAATGATCTTGATTTGACGAGTTCTGAGCAGTTTCTGGTGGAGAACTTCTGGGAGAAGCTGTAATTTGTTGACCTTGTTCCTTTAGGAGTAATATCAACACTTTTAAGGACTTAGGAGCCCTTAGTTTATGGACATTTCATGCTTGGAGTTGTAAGGCACAAAAATGTCTATAGCAGTTGCCCCTTAAAGTATGAGGCTGTTTATCGGGTGAAATGCTTTATTAGGAGGATCCGAAGTTCTTTCAATGCTGGGAGGAGACATGTAATAAGATACAATACAATACATTATCTTCATATTGTTTTCATGATCTAGCTGAGGCGGGCATTCCCATGCTCAGCTTTATAAATTCATTTTCATGTACATAGGACAGACAATCGTCTGATGGTAGATTGATGATTCTGATGGAGTCATCATCCTTTTAGTAGGATGATTATTTGTGCTGTAATGTTGTACATTTCAATGTCTTTATTTTTCCTGAATATATATCGCAGCCCGGATGGATGAAACTAGATCCGGGGTCTTCAATCTCATCCGATCTTCACTCGAAGTACAAGTCGATCCATGTGAGAAATGTTTTGAAGTCGAACATGGAAAGACATCGCTTGATTACCAGTCAATGATGAAAATTGTTAACAAGCGCGAGAGGAATCACCGATAATGATAATGACCCTCAAGGTACTGCAGTACAATTCACGTGGTGTGAATAAAGGACTTGGCATCGAACACCACACAAAATCTTTCGGTCGAAGGTCATTGATGTATACCTATTGTGGGGAAAAGTATCCAACACGGAATGACCCTATCCCACTCTAAGGGTGATAGTTCCTTAGCAACAGCCGAAGCAAAGCTATCTAAGATTACTTCTTTATGACATGCAAAAGAGGAAAGGAAGAGATCCACTTACCGATGTCTTGCGCAAATGGTCGATCCAATCTTCTCTCTTTGCTGCTTGCTCTCCAGCTCCAAGTCTTCTCACGGGCCCAGCTACACAAGATCCTGCAAACAAGACGAGAAAAGGAAACTACAAGAAGCATGCATTCATAATTGATTCAAGGATTAGCATAAATCAAATACGCAAGTAATACAATACACCATTGAAACACATGCGAATAGAAGAACCTTAAATGCTTTATTAATGGAAGAAAGTAAGGTTCAGGCGGTGATACAACCATAAGAGGCCCAATCCAGCATCACCTTCCCGACGGAAAGAAATCTCCTCTTCACCTCCCTCAAGCAATCACCCAATACTCTCAACTGTAAACCAACAACAATTCTTTGCACAAAATTCCGCCCTCCCGATCCCATGGGATGAGATCCTTATATAGAGTTTTGGAGTGAAGATAAGTCAGCTTGATGTGTGACTGTTGTCCTCTTCAACCCCAATTGTTCTTTAGTTCTTGAGTCCACTCTGAGATTCTACCTTCCACTTGGAGTTTTAGAACCTATTTACTCATCATTAGGTAAATCTTCTGATCCAAGTGTCATTTTGGAAGCTTCCTGGGCACTGACACATTGAGGAAAGATTCCTCCACATGTCCAAACTCGCTCAGCATAGGTAGCCTTTGATGAAGTTGACATTCAGCGCAGGTACACCATGGAGCAGTTGACATTCAGCGCAGATGCTCAGTGGAGCAGTTGCTTTGATCCAAAATTGACCTGTTTTTGAGTGTTTTTCAGTGGAGAACTGATATGAAGTGCTGTGGTTTGCTGACCTTGTTCCTCTAGGGGTAGGAACAACATGTTTAGGGACTTTGGATCCCTCAGATTATCGACATTTCATGCTTCATGCTGTAAGGCACAAAAATGTCTATAACAGTTGCCCCCTAAAGTATGAGGTCGTTTATCGGGTGAAATGTTTTATTAGGAGGATCCGAAGTTCATTCAATCGTCGAGAGGTGACCCGTAACAAAGTACAATACATTATTTTTCATACTGCTTTCATGATCTAGCTGATGCGGGCATTTCCCATGCTCAGCTTTATAAATACATTTTCCGTACATAAACAGACGATCATCTGATAGTAGATTGATAATTCTCTGCTTAAATTATCATCCTTTTAGTAGGATGATCATCTGTTGCACATGTCTATGTCTTTATCTCCTGAATATATGTCACAACCCGGATGGATGAAACTAGATCCGGGGTCTTCAAACTTGTCCGATCTTCACTCTAAGTACAGGTCGATCCATGTGAGAATTACTTGGAGTCGAACATGGAAAGACATCGCTTGATTACCAGTCAATGATGTAAACTGTTAACAAGCGCGAGAGGAATCACCGATAATGATGATGACCCTCAAGGTACTGCAGCAAAATTCACGTGGCATGAATATAGGATTTGGCGTCGAACACCACGCAAAGTATCCCGGTCGAAGGTCATTAATGTATACCTATCGCCAGAAGTGAGAAACTTGCCATTGAGGCATGCAAGCTTCAAAGTACTGAGGGGGTGTTCCTAGATCAACTTCTTGGATAATGAGCTGATGTCGACAAGAAGCGATCTGTGAAAGGAGGGCCTTAATGAATCCCACATCAGTGACACGGAACGAAGCTAGTAATTGTGAGGATGGTGAAAACGATCTGTGAAATATGATTCAGGGTGGCGGTCATGAAAGGATGAAAGATGATGTATGGCAGTGGATGGGACCCGGTTGACACTCTCTGAATGACATCTCTTGAACATATAACGACACTGATGTGATGGATCGGTAGCATTACCACAAATGTGGATGGTATGGCGAGACCATGGTGAAGGGACCGGTGAATGAAAACAACCCAACCCGATGTTTTTACGGAGGCAAAAGTGTCATGTTCAAGAGCGACTTGCTACCATTAAGCTTTGAGGTTCTCCCAATTTTCCCTAGTCATTTCTGACCAGTACCTCTTTATTTTTGTCAAGCTTGAGGAGGATAACATATGCTTGTTCTATAACCTACCCTTCGGGCAAGCCCATCGCTATATTTTAACGAGCCTAGCGATAGGGAAACTCGTTCTTGTCTAAAGACAAGTTTGTCGCTATTCGGTATTTTTAACGAGCCTAGCGACAAAGACAACTCGGTCCTTTTCATTTTTAGAGAGTCTAAAAAGGGTACATAAAGTTAACTCCAAAGGTCCTTTTTCGTCATCTAATCCCTTAAGTCTGAAAAAGTATAAAATAATACAGAAGGGATGAATGTTCGATAGCTTTATCGAGCTGAACTAGACAAGCGCTCGATCTTTTTGTGCAATAATCCCTCAGGTCCAAAAAGATTAAAATCTAGAGGAGGGATAGCTCTTCCGGTCCCTTTAACGAGCTGGAAGGCCAAAACTCGGCAAACTTTTCATTTTTTACGAGTCAGTGAAAAGAGGCTCAAAGAAGACTCGTATTTTGAGGAACGAGTGATAAACAGGGATAGTAGCAGATTCCAGGTACAGGTTGGAATTTTCTAATCACGACAATGTTACAAGGATGGCTAAGTGAAATCACTCTTCGCAGCTGTTCCTCAAAATAGGCAAACAATCAAGTGGATGTGAATGATCGGCCAAATGACGAGTGGAGGTGATGGTGCAAACACGACCAAGGTTTTTATGGCTGATGAATCTATGGTCTCAAATGGTTATTTACCAGTTCATTTTCTCTGGGTGAGCTTGAACTCTGGGGGATGCTTGCTCACTTGTGCTTTTATTTTTTAACGAGCATGAACTCTTGCCAAAACTGCTCGGTTTTGCGTTTATTTTTAACGAGCATGAACTTTGCCAAAACTGCTCGTTTTTGCGTTTATTTTTTAACGAGCATGAACTTTGCCAAAACTGCTCTTTTTTGAGTTTATTTTTTAACGAGCATGAACTTTGCCAAAACTACTCTTTTTTGCGTTTATTTTTTAATGAGCATGAACTTTGCCAAAACTGCTCTTTTTACCAGTCATAAAGTAGGAAGGTCTCCTAGAGCTCGCTATTTTTTAAGGAGCTTCATCTCACTACGCTTTGCTCCATATCCTCCCTTTATGCAAGCTGGGTATCGACCAATCCTACGAGTTAGAGGGGTTAGACCTACGGACCTAAAAACTAAAAAGCTGCCCTTGCTTGCATTCCAAGAGCTTTGCATTCCCCCAGGTATAAAGTTTAATTTCAAGGTCGCCCCTACTTATCCGTCAAAAATCCTGTTTTTAACGGGTGAGGCCTACCTCTTTCAGGTTACCCAAAGATTGTTCTGTTAGTCCTTCCAAACAGAAATCTTTCCTCGGCGATGCCTATCGACCTAGACAACGGTGAATGACGACGCTCCACCAAACACTTAACTTTAACAAAAGAATCTTTTTCCAGAACAACCCCACTTCCTAACTGCCCCTTACTTCTTCATGAGAGCCGGACTTTCTTGCCGGCTCTTTCTTTCTTCTTTTTCTTCACGGGAGCTCTGCTTTTAGCGGCTTCTACCTTTCGAAGAGGAAGGATAAGAGGAAGATTCACAAAGATGAAGGAGGGGACGGGGTACGGACTAGTCATATTCTCCCGCGGAAATTATACTTTATTCCCAAGGTTTTCTCTGCCCGAAGCAGACCAGGATGCATCCCCCCTGGGTTCCAGCCTTACTTTCCCGTATCACTCGTGCTCATCAGGAAGAAGAACCGGAGGTGGAGACCTTTCTTGATTGAATAGACCATTCAGGATAGGTATGTGACTATTTGCGATGCGTGATCCCGGAAATGAAAGTTGGTCTACGAGCTTGACCATTCTTCCTTCGTGTGGAAAACACATTATTCGAAAGAGTGAGGAGACTACTGCTTCCATGCAATATATGTAGTCTCGTCCAAGGAGTAGGTTATAATCCAAGGGTCCTTGGATGACCATCAAGTTCATCTTGATAGCCTTCCCTTTCAAGGTAATAGGCACATTAGGTAGAATCCCTAATGGTCGACTGATTCCCTTATCGAAACCCGAGAGATTCCTTATCTCAGGCAAAAGCGCCGGGCAACCCAGTGCTTTCCAAGGAGTAGAGGATAGGATACTCACAGATGCCCCTTCATCAATGATAGTTCCAACCATCACCATTTTGTATATTTGGACTATAATTCTGAATGGTATACTGGCTGGTAACCGGGGTCTGCCTAGTTGGTTCCAATCAAAGGACACAACCAGGTTGCTTGGTGGTGGGACCGAATATACGGCCAGATATGATCCTGACGATGCTCCTTCCTGCGACAAAGGAGTGGGCGCATTGCCCTGATGTTCATCAGAATCGGTGTTGATGAAAAGAATCTGGATGGTGTCATCCTTACTCTCTTCGGTGAGGGTGTCAGCCGAAGATGAATCTTCAGTGACGGTGTCATTTGAAGACAAAACTTCTGAAGGGAGAACTGGGTCAACTGCCGTTTCGACCTTTGGACTTTCGTCCGGTCCGGATTCAGTAGGTTCATTTTCAGTGACTGACGTTTCAGCTAGCCTCACGAGCGGAGCAGCGGTATTTTCAACCAACGAAGGACTTGGCGCGAGTTTTCGGTATCCAGGAGGAAGTAGCAACGGTGCAACCGGTTGATCTTCCAAAACTCTCTTTGCTTCATCTAAAAAGGGACAACGGCGGAGGGTGTGATTTCCTTCACACAGTTCGCAGGGGAATCTCATTCCCCTTCGTTGTCTAGAACCTTCACTTTCGCTGGTCGATGGTAGGCACTCAACCTGGCTGTCAGAGGTTGATGCTTCCGAACTGTGCAAACGAGGGGACCAGTCCCTTAGTATTCGGGGAATACTGGGACAATCACGGTGGAAGTGGTCTCCTTCACATATGACACATGGCGACTTAGGCCCGGTCTGTGCTGTGTGTGGATTTTGGTTAGATGCCTTTTGCTTGCCGCCAGCCGCCTTTGGCTCCTTCTGCTTCTTTTCCTTCTTCTTCTTCTCCTTCTTCTTCTCCACGGGAGCTCTGCTTTCGGCGGCTCTACCTTTCGAAGAGGGAAGATCGGTCTCCTTCTTCTCCGCGGGAGCTCTGCTTTTGGCGGCTCTACCTTTCGAAGAGGGAAGATTCGTCTCCTTCTTCTCCGTGGGAGCTCTGCTCTCGGCGGCTCTACCTTTCGAAGGGGAAGGATCGGAGGAAGACTTAAAAGAAGTGGAAGGTTGGAGGGCAGCTCTAGACTGGTCTAACTGTTGATTCGACTGTTCAGGAACCGTGGTGTTCTGAACTACAGTGGTTGAGAATAGCCAAACTGGCAGGCCAATTGTCAGCCCTGGAAGCGACAACGTGGCCATGTAGGGCACACCAACTTCTCCCCAAGAGGAGAGAGGGCTAGGGTTCCCATCATGTGGAATCCCTTGGTTGGTGTGTTCCATGTCCTCAACCTCAAGATCAACGCAGGAATAAGGGGTGATTATGTTCCGTTTAAAATGAATTTTATATGACGACGTTTTAGACACAACTTGCTTTTTCACTTTTTAAGAGTCGAGAAAAAGCTAAAGATGACTCTAGTCTCCTTCGATGTATTAACGAGCCCGAAGTGACAAATGCTCGGATGGACTTTTTCAGTTATAGAGTTTGAAAAAGGCCAAAAGAAACTACTCTGGAGTTCTAGGCAGAGGGTGTGCCAAACCTTTCGCGAAACCACAGAATACGTTTTACGGTACGAGTGGTCGATCTTCGTGAATGCTGTGTTCACTGCATCGCGATCAGTAGGGCGGCTGACACGGCTTCCTATGGATAAAGGCTTTGTTCCTATAGGGGTCTCCCAATATACGCGACGGTACGCGGGAGCACAAGTCCGTATTAGTGCTATAGTCCCTGAGGAGGAATCACCCACCTTCGTAGAGATCGACAGTCACTATGTTTAACGACGCCGGAACACGTCTCTACCTAGACCTCTACTGTGTTTCGTTATGTTGATAAGCGTTGTTATGTAAATTCAGTTCGTTTTAGGTTGATCTTACTTAGCAGTTTGCCTTTATGGATCACCACGTGATGTATGATACAACTCCTAAATGCAATCTAAGAATGATAAGCAAGCTTTTTTCAATTCTTTCAACTTATGAAAATCTTAACTACTGAGGGAAAAGAAAGACATCATCTTTTCAAACAGATCATAGAGCACACACTGAAGCACTTTTCCTAAATCGACATGCAAACTGTCAAAATGCACATGCACAATGCAAGTATTTCTTTTCTTCTTCCTTAATGTTGATGTATTACAAAAAGAAAGCTGTTGTATGATTTCGAATTCAATTTCAAGCGAAAGCAAACAAGCTTTTGTCCAATAATCAAAAGAACACCTTAAGATTCACTCGTTTCAACACAAGAAATACTGAAATTCGAACCATATAATGAAAGAAAATGCTCAAGCAGCTATGAACAACAATAAACTAGCTCTTAGAATCACAACGACACTTTATCATAGGTCTAGAACCAAGAGGCCACAGCAAGACTAGTTCACTTTCGCTACGGGAAACTGTGAATGAAAGTAAGAAATACAATAAGAACAATCATGGTTTCTTAACACAACTGAGGCGGAATGATGGCAAAGAAAGATAGTTTCAGATGGGTATACAGGTTGATAACAGGATGCAAAAACAATACTGAAAATTGGGCAACAGAAAGTACGGAACCCCAGTTGCACAATGCAAAACTAGTTCAGCGCAGGTAGGACACTGTCAGTTTGACATTCAGTGCAGGTAGCCTTCACTGCAGCTGCACTGAAGAGAAAACTCTCGTCTCTCTTTGGTTCCGGGTCACAGATTGCTCAAAAATCAACTGTTTTAGGCCAAATAAGAGGCTATCAATCAAGTATACTCTAGAGGATGATTAAAGGAAGATGAACACTATCACAAAGAGCTAATAAGAGTCCTTGTGGATCAGCTCTTCAAATCATAAACATGCCCAGAACTGAGCTAGAGTAGCTGCCCTCTACTTTGCCTTCGAATGATTCGAATGCAGTTCGATTCGGTACTCCCTTTGTTTAGGAAATGAATAGCAAGAAACACAAGCTACCAACAAGACATGATCCCCAGTGGAGTTGCCAGTCTGTTGTGGGGAAAAGTATCCAACACGGAATGACCCTATCCCACTCTAAGGGTGATAGTTCCTCAGCAACAGCCGAAGCAAAGCTATCTAAGATTACTTCTTTTGACATGCAAAAGAGGAAAGGAAGAGATCCACTTACCGATGTCTTGCACAAATGGTCGATCCAATCTTCTCTCTTTGCCGCTTGCTCTCCAGCTCCAAGTCTTCTCACGAGCCCAGCTGCACAAGATCCTGCAAACAAGACGAGAAAAGGAAACTACAAGAAGCATGCATTCACAATTGATTCAAGGATTAGCATGAATCAAATACGCAAGTAAGACAATACACCATTGAAACACATACGAATAGAAGAACCTCAAATGCTTTATTAATGGAAGAAAGTAAGGTTCAGGCGGTGATACAACCATAAGAGGCCCAATCCAGCATCACCTTCCCGACGGAAAGAAATCTCCTCTTCACCTCCCTCAAGCAATCACCCAATACTCTCAACTGTAAACCAACAGCAATTCTTTGCACAAAATTCTGCCCTCCCGATCCCATGGGATGAGATCCTTATATAGAGTTTTGGAGTGAAGATAAGTCAGCTTGATGTGTGACTGTTGTCCTCTTCAACCCCAGTTTTTCTTTAGTTCTTGAGTCCACTCGGAGATTCTACCTTCCACTTGGAGTTTTAGAACCTCTTTACTCATCATTAGGTGAATCTTCTGATCCAAGTGTCATTTTGGAAGCTTCCTGGGCACTGACACATTGAGGAAATATTCCTCCACATTTCCAAACTCGCTCAGCTCAGGTAGCCTTTGATGAAGTTGACATTCAGCGCAGGTACACCATGGAGCAGTGGACATTCAGCGCAGATGCTCAGTGGAGCAGTTGCTTTGATCCAAAATTGACCTGTTTTTGAGTGTTTTTCAGTGGAGAACTGATCTGAAGTGCTGTGGTTTGGTGACCTTGTTCCTCTAGGGGTAGGAACAACATGTTTAGGGACTTTGGATCCCTCAGATTATTGACATTTCATGCTGTAAGGCACAAAAATGTCTATAACAATACCTATCGCCGGAAGTGAGAAACTTGCCATTGAGGTATGCAAGCTTCGAAGTACTGAATGGGGTGTTCCTAGATCAACTTCTAGGATAATGAGCTGATGTCGACAAGAAGTGATCCATCAAAGGAGGGCCTTAATGAATCCCACATCAATCACATAGAATGGAGCAAATGATTTTGATGGAGGTGAAAACGATCTGATGATATATGGTTCAGGGTGGCGGTCATGAAGGAATGAAGTATAATGTATGGTAGTGGATGGGACACGGGTGACTTCTCTGGATGACTTCTCTTGAACATGTCGGCGACACTTATGTGATGGATTGGTAGAATTTACCCCAAATGTGGATGGTGTGGCATGACCATGGTGATGTGACCGGTGAATGAAACAACCCAACCCGACTCAGGCACAGAGTGGAAGTGTCATGTTCAAGAGCGACTTGCTACCAATAAAGTTTCTTTGAGTTTTCTTCCCAATTTTTTCCCAGTCATTGCTGACCAGTACCTCTTTATTTTTTTCAAGCTTGAGGAGGATAACATATGCTTGTTCTATAATTTGCCCTTCGGGCAAACCCATCGCTATGTTTTAACGAGCCTAGTGATAGTGAAACTCGTTCTCGTCTAAAGACAAGTTTGTCGCTATTAATATTTTTAACGAGTCTAACGACAAACATAACTCGATCCTTTTCATTTTTAGAGAGTCTGAAAAGGTACGTAAAGGCAACTCTGGAATTTCTTTTTCGTCATCTAATCCCTTAAGTCCGAAAAAGTATAAAACAATACAGAAGGGATGAATTTTTGATAGTTTTAACGAGCCGAACAAAACAAGCGCTCGATCTTTTTGTGCAATAATCCCTCAGGTCCAAAAAGATTAAAATCTAGAGGAGGGATAGCACTTCCGGTCGCTTTAACGAGCTGGAAGGCCAAAACTCGGCAATATTTTCATATTTTACGAGTCAGATGAAAAGAGCTTAAAGAAGACTCGTCTTTTGAGGAACGAGTGATAAAATGGGTAGCAGATAATTCCAAGTAAGGTTTGGAATTTTCCAGTCACGGCAGTGTCACAAGGATGGCTAGTGTAATCACTCTTCGCAGCTGTTCCTCAAAATGGGTAAACAATCAAATGGAGGTGAATGATCGGGCAATGGAAAAGTGGAGGTGACGGTGCAAACACGGCCAAGGCTTTAATGGCTGAAAATGCTTCATTCACAGTGGTTATTTACCGGGGGATAGTTCATTTTTTAACGAGCTTAAACACGGGTGGAAACATTTGCTTACATCTTATGTTTATTTTTTAACGAGCTTGAACTATGTGCTAAAACTGCTCGATTAATCAAGTCATATGATAAGAATGTCTCATATAAAAACGACAACTTTTAGATTTTTGCCCCACATCCTTTCTTTATGAAAGTTGGGTGACGACTAATCCTACGAGTTTAAACGGTTAAAGGTCCTAAAAATTTTAAAAAATAAATAGCCGCCCTTCACTTGCATTCCAAAAGGTTTGCATGACCCCAGGTATAAAACAAAGTTTCAAAGTTACCTCTACTTCAGTCCGTTAAAACATTTGTTTTCCTGGGAGAGGCCTACCTCTTACAGGTTACTCAAAGATTGTTCTATTTACGGCGTAAGCAAAACAATTCTTCGGTGATGTCTACCGAAATAGAAAAAGGCGAGTGACTCTGTCTGCCAACTCACATAACTTTGACAAGAGAACCTTATTCTAGACTAACCCCTCTTCCACCGACGGACGGGGTACAGACTAGTCATATTCTCCCACGGAAACCTACCCTATACCCGAAGTTTTCTTGCCGAAGCAGACCAGGACGCATGCCCCCTGGGTTTCAGTCATATCCCTCCGAATTACTCACGCTTATCGGGAGGACGGACTGGGGATTGAGACATTTCTTGTGTGAAGAGACCATTTAGGGATGGTATATGACTATTTGCTATGCGTGATCCGGGAAATGAAAGCTGGTCCACGAGCTTGACCACTCTTCCTTCGTGCAAAAAACACATTACTCTAAAGAGTGAGGAGACGATGGCTCCCATGCGATAAATATAGTCTCGTCCAAGGAGTAGATTATAATCCAAGGGTCCTTGAACGACCATGAAGTTCATGCGAGCTATCTTCCCTCTCAATGTTATGGGCACATCGGGAAGGATCCTTAAAGGTCGACTGGTTCCTTTGTCAAAGCCTGTCAGATTTCTCATCTCAGGCAAAAGCGATGGTGAACCAAGCGCTTTCCAAGCAATAGAGGAAAGGATACTCACAGAGGCCCCCTCATCAATGATGGTACCAGCCATGACCATTCTATATATTTGAATGATAATTCGGAATGGTATACTTGCTGGTAGGCGGGGTCTGCCTAGTTGATTCCAATCAAAGGAGACAACTAGGTTGCTTGGAGGTGGTACCGAGTAGACGACCGGGTATGGCTCTGACGAACTTCCTTCATGTGGTAAAGGAACGTGTGGATTGCCCCCATGTTTGTTGGAGTCTGTGTTGATGAAGAGAATTTGGATGGTGTGATCCTTATTCTCTCCAGTGACTATATCATCCGAAGATAAAACCTCTGAAGGCAAGACCGGGTCAACTTTCGCCTCGACCTTTTGACTTTCGTTTGGTATGGATTCAGTTGGTTTATCTTTAATAATAGGCACTTCAGCCGACCACTTGAGCGGGCCAGCTGGGTTCTCAACTAGTGACGGACTCGGCAAGAGTCTTTTATATCCAGGAGGAAGTCGTAACGGTGAAACCAGACGATCATCCAAAAATCTTTTAGCCTCGTCTAAGAAGGGACAACGGTGGAGGGCATGGTCGCCTTCGCACAGTTTACAAGGAAATCTAGCTTTCCCTTTTTGTCCTCGGGCTTCACTTTCACTAGTTGACGGTGTGCTTTCAACATGATCCCCAGAGGTTGATGACACCGGATTGTGCATACGGGGAGACCAGTCCCTTAGTATCCAGGGGATGCAAGGGCAATGTTTGTGAAAGTGGTCTCCTCTGCAAATGACACATGGTGATTTAGGCCTGGTCGGTGCTGTGTGTGGATTTTCGTTAGACGACACTCGTTTTCCCCCATTTGCCTTTGGCTCCTTCTTATTTTTCTCTTTCTTCTTCTTTTCCTTTTTCTCCTTAGGAACTTGGCTTTTAGCTTTACCAGCCCCGGCAAGTGAAGAGGAAGGAGGAGAGGAAGAATTAGAGGAAGTAGAAGGCTGGTGGGTAACTCTGGACTCGTCTAATTGTTGATTCAATTGTTTAGGAATAGTGGTGTTCTGAACGACATTGGTTGAGAAGAGCCATACTGGCAAGTCAATTGTCAGTCCTGGAAGCGACAATGTGGCCATATGGGGCGCACCAACATCTCCCCAAGAGGAGAAGGGACTAGGATTTCCGCCAAGGGGAATTCCTTGGTTGGTAGGCTCCATTTTCTCAACCCAAAGATCAACGTAGGAAAAGGGGATGAATATTCCGTTTAAAATAAATTTTAACACGCTTTGACACAACTTGTTTTTTTAGTTTTAAAGAGTCGAGAAAAAACAAAATATGACTCTAGTCTCCTTCGATTTTTAATGAGCCTGAAGTGACAAGTGCTCAGATGGACCTTTTCCGTTGAGGAGTCTGAAAAGGAACGAAAGGGACTGCTCTGGAGGTCTAGGTAGAGGGAGTACCAAACCAATCGCAAAACTGCAGAACACTTTTTACGGTACGACATTCAATCTTCTCGAATGTTGTGTTCGGTGCATTGCGATCAGTAGGGCAGCCGACACGACTTCCAATGGATAAAAGGTTTTAAGCCTATAGGGGTCTCCCAATATATACTCGACGGTACGTGGGAGCACAAGTTCGTACTGGCACTTATTGTCTCAAAGTGGAGGAATCACCCAACCATCAGTGAGGACAACAGTTACCAGGCTTTACAACACTGGAATACGTCTCTAGCCTAGACCTCTAAATGTTGTGCATTAAGTTACAAAGCATTGTTAAGTTCATTGAATTTATTTTAAGTTGATCTTTCTTATGAAGTTTTCCTTTTGGGATCACCACGAGATGTATATGTAATTCCTAAAATGCAATCTAAAGATGATAATCAAGCTTTTATCTCTTTTCAGCAATGAAAATCCTAGCTACAAGGGAAAAGAAAGACACAATCTTTTCGCAAAGAGCAAAGAGCACACTGTAAATGCACTTTTCCTAAATCAAGCCAAACAGACTGCCAATATGCAAATGCACATGCATGTGTTTTGTTTTTCACTTTCTTAATACTGATGCCTAAAAAGAAAGTTGTTGTACAAATCTGAATTCGCTTTCAAGTGAAAAACACAAACAAGCTTCTTTTCGAAATCAAAAGGTAGAGACGATT
This sequence comes from Pinus tabuliformis, assembly GCA_031772625.1. Lineage (NCBI taxonomy): Eukaryota > Viridiplantae > Streptophyta > Pinopsida > Pinales > Pinaceae > Pinus > Pinus tabuliformis. The sequence continues at coordinate 2,007,351,407 of CM062818.1, read as the reverse complement.
ACGACACTTTATGATTTTGAAATAAACACTTGTTTCGACACTAGAAAGTCACAAATTCAAACCAGAGGCAAAAGTAAAAGTATGATCAACTGTCAACAGCAAATAAACTTTCTCCTATGATCAAAATCGACACTTGCGACAGATCTAAATCAAAGGACGACAGTATGACTATTCTACTTTTGTAGTGGGAAATTGTAAATGACATAACAAACACACAAAAACATCTACAGTTTCTTTTATACAAGTGAGGCGGAATATCAGCAAAGAAAAGGGGTTTTTAAACAGACACACACACTAATCACAGGCTACAAAAATCAGAGACAAAACTGAAAAATTTGAGCAAAGAACCTCAGCTGCACAAGGTCAAGCTCATCAACGCACCTACTACACAGAGAAACTGGATTGCAACGCAGGTTGCCCTCTCGGGAAATACGCTGAAATGCAGGAACTCTTCACAGTACCTGCGCTGGGGTAGAAATGAGAATTCTATTCGGGTTCTAGGTCACGGTTTGCAGTTTAATCTATGGTTTTTGGCCGCGTAAAAGCAATCAGTAATGAACAATCAGAGGGTAGATTTAATGAAGGTTTAAGAGCTATCACAGAGGGAAATCAGATCATTTGTGGATCAGCTGTTCAAATCATAAACATATCCAGTGAATGGATTGAAGCAGCAGATGTCTACTTTGCATTTGTTAATGGCAAATGCAGTTCAATTCGCTACTTCTAAGTTTATGAAACACACAACAAGAGAAACACAAACAAACCAACTAGACGATCGTCCCCAGTGGAGTCGCCATTTTGTTAACGGGAAAAGTGTCTATTCAGAATGACCCTAACCCACTAAGGTGTGACAGTGACCTTAGAAAAAAATAGAGAAAACTACTTTTGTATTCTCCTTTATGAACTATAAACAAAGAGAAATAGGATGAACCAACCTGTGTCTTGCGCTAGTCCTTTGATTCGATCTCTCTTCTCTTTGACAGCTTCTAGCTACCTGCTCCCTAACTTTCCCAGCTTCACCAAGTACCTACAAGATCACAGAAGAAGGAAAATATACAAAGACATGGGTTCATAGTCATAAAAAGCTTAGGATCAGATTTAAGCTAAACATGCAAATGCAACAAACATCATTGATACACAAGCATGTAGGAGAAACTCAAACAGTTTTATTGATATAACAAGAAGGTCCAGGAAGAGTTACAACCGATGATTCCTGATCCAGCATCAACCTCCCATCAGAGAAGCCCCTCTTCACCTCCAACAAAGCATAAATCACCCAATACTCTGATATCTATCTCAAAACCAACAGCAATTCTCTGCAATGTACAATATTCCAGCCTCTGGATCTCTTGGTGAGGGATCCATATATAGATGTATGCAAAGAGGATGAGTCAGCTCATGAATTTGATTAGTGGCTTCTCTCTGCCAGTTCTTGCTTCCACTTGGAGACTGAGAGCCCCTTACTCATCACGGGTCAAATTCAGTGAGGCGAGTGTCATTGGAGAAGATTCTGGAAGCTTCCATTGTCTCTCCACCTCGTGGAATGACTCTGCCACTTGTCATTTCCCACTCAACGCACCCTGGTAGTGCATTTAGGTGCATTGCAATGCACCTAGCTAGTGTATTTGGGTGCTTTGCAACACAGCTAGCTAGTGGAGCAACTGAAATGATCTTGATTTGACTAGTTTTGAGCAGTTTCTGGTGGAGAACTTCTGGGAGAAGCTGTAATTTGTTGACGTTGTTCCTTTAGGAGTAATAACAACACTTTTAAGGACTTAGGAGCCCTTGGTTTATGGACATTTCATGCTTGGAGCTGTAAGGCACAAAAATGTCTATAACATGGATGCTTCTCCATCAGACTCCCGAGGCACAAAACTTTATGACCTCCTGGTCATATGCTTCTCCTTATCCTTATAAATTCTACCCACTTCTTAGTGGAACTACATTCATGATCTTTTGTGAGCTGCAACCAACCTTTGCAGTAACAGTCTTCCTCTGCTACACGATACCCCACCAAGCTTTCTTCTCTGAACTTAGTCTTTTGGCATCCGTCTAGTTCTCTCCTCTAAAACCAATTGAGCACTCCTTGCTTTAGGTTGCTGCAAGTCTTCTCACCTTCTGCTGCTGCTATATGCATGATAGTAAAGACCATAACTCTCCAGTCTTCAGCACAACTGTACCTCTTCTGCTTCTGCTTGCACTCTTCCTTCTTCTTGTAGGAAATCCTTTCATTGCTCTGGTACCAAATGATGAAAGGAGATTTTGGGGGTAAACCCATTTCCCCTATTTTTATAAATTTTGATCCTCGGGCCTGTGGATTATGGCCCACTTAACTATCGAAAGCGTTTGATTGCTCTTTTCTTTAAAAATCGGGACCATACAACTTAGTTGATTTTTTTTTATAAATTGGCACCACATCACTTTATCATAAATAACATGGGAAACATAGGAAACCCCACTCTAAACACTTAACTAGGCTTCAAAAGGATTACTCCCACACCTATAGATTGTCGGATCCACACATTCATTCCATCGCCTTCTTGCTATCCTTCTATAACTCTAATCTCTAATAGACTGATCTCTGTTGTCCATTATATCTCTGATCCAACGACCGATGTCTTTTCCCACTCCAAAAGTCGCTTGGCATTCCTCCACCATTAATCTACACTTAGTATATCCAACGGTCCACGATGATTTCGAGTAGACAAGTAGCACAAGTATTAACCACCCAAAAAGTGGTTTCCTCTCTCCTCCTCACTATTACATGTCATGCGGCTAATGGAATCAGGCTGCTACTCCCTTTTACCATTTACCAGTTAGAGTGCCCCCAAAATACCATTTCCTATTCTGAAACTACTTTTCTCACACATTAATGCCCCCAGAGTTTACCCAAGCGATAATCAAAACTTTCTTTGAAATGACGATTACACAATTGACATCTATTTCCTTAACCATTCCTCCATCAAGGTTTGCCGACCCTCAGCGGTTTAATCTGGACTATTGATCTCTGAGATCAAAATGACTCCTCTGCATTCTCTCATTAATTTCCTGTTTGGCTTGTTTTCACTTGATTTTGATGGGTTTACACCTTTCTCAGGCTTTCCTCTGCCACACTCCATTAATGCACGACACAACTCCATAACGGTTAACTCCTTTTCAACAGATCGCCATCGATCCTTGTAGTGATTGATGGTCAATCAATAATCTACTAACACTACATTCAAGCCATCATCACATATATACACAGATAACCCATAAAGGAATTATTACATAAACACAAGCTTTATATTATACACATCACGATTACAAGCTAAGGCATTTCAGCCTTAGAACAAATTCCCTCTCGACTACATTGTATCTATATCTGTTACACCAATCCTATTGTTCACTCTTTATCCTCTCTATCTATCCTATTGAACATGTAGGTTCATCATTTATAAACACATTGGATCAGGTCGCTGAAAGGATCTGATCAAATCCTCTCCGCGGATCACTCAAATGTCCCTAATTCTCTCTACATGCATACATAGATATGGAAGATTACATTTAATTAAGTCTTCAAGAGACTTTATCCATTCCATCAAACTAGCTATATTTTAATAGAAGTATCCCCTGTTTTGCTCCGATGTTCCATGTCCTCCTTACTCCGCTTTGGATTCCTCATTTAATGAAGAGTATTGGATGCTCCTCCATCAAAATCTCGAGGCAAAAAAATTTATGACCTCCTGGTCATATGCGTCTCCTTATCCTTAGAAATTATACCCACTTCTCAGTGGAACTACCTTCATGATCTTCTGTGAGCTGAACCCAACCTCTGCAGTAATAGTCTTCCTCTGCTACACTATACCTCACCAAGGTTTCTCCTCTAAACTTAGTCTTTTGGCATCTTTCTGGTTCTCTCCTGTGGAACCAATTGAGCACTCCTTGTTGTAGGTTTCTGCAAGTCTTCTCACCATCTGCTGCCACTATCTGCATGAGAGTAAAGACCATAACTCTCCAGTATTCAACATAATTGTACCACTTTTCCTTCTGCTTGCACTCTTCCTTCTTCTCGTAGGAAATCCTTTCCGTGCTCTGATACCAAATAATGAAGGCAATTTTTGGGGTATACCCCAATTTCCCCTCTTCTTATAAAATTTGATCCTGAGGCCTGTGGGTTATGTCCCACTTAGTTATCGAAAGCATTTAATCACTCTTTGCTTTAAAACTCAGGACCATACAACTTAGTCGATTTTTCTTTATAAATCAGGATCACATCACTTTATTAAAAATAACACGGGAAACATAGAAAACCCTGCTTCGAACACTTAGACTAACTTCAAAAGGATTACTCCTGCACCTATATATCATTAGTGTTCACACGTCCGATCCATCACCTTCCCGTTGTCCTTCTATATCTCTGATCTCTTGTCTGCTGATCTCTGTCATCCCTTACATCTCCGATCCAACTATCGATGTCTTTCCCTCCTCCAAAAGTCGCTTGATGGTCCTCCACCATTGGTCTACAGTTAGTAGATCCAACGGTCCATGATGATTTCGGGTGGACAAGTAGCATGAGGATTAACCACTCGAAATGCAGTTTCCTCTCTCCTCCTTGCTGCTATGTGTCGAGTGGCTAATGGAATGAGATTTTTGCTCCATTTTACCACTTACCACTTAGAGTGCCCCTAAAATACCATTTCCTATTATGAAACTACGTTTCTAGCACATTAACACCCCTGTAGTTTACCCAAGCGATAACCATTGATTTCTTTGATGTGACGATCAAATGATCGACATGTATTTCCTTCGCCATTCATCCATCAAGGTTAGCCAATCCTCATTGATTTAATCTGGACCGTTGATCTCTAAGATCAAATGACTCCTGTGCATTCTCTCATTTGTTTCCTCTTTGACTTATTTTCACTTGCTTTTGATGGGTTTATGCCTTTCTTAGGCTTTCCTCTGCCACACTCCGTTAACACGCAACATATCTCCATAATGGTTACCTCCTTTTCAATGGATCGCCATCAATCCTTGTAGTGATCGATGGTCGTTTAGTAATCTACTAATACTAGATTCAACCCATCATCCCATATATACATAGATAACCCATAAAGGAATTATTACATAAACACACAATTTATATTATACATAGCACGATTACAAGTTAAGGAATTTCAGCCTTAGAACAAACTCCCTCTCGACTACATTGTATCTATCTCTATTACACCAATCCTATTATTTTCTCTCTATCCTCTTTTTGTATCCTATTTAACACAGAGGTTCATGATTTATAAACATATTGGATCAGATCCCTGAAAGGATCTAATCAAATCCTATCCATGAATCACTCAATTGTCCCTATTTCTCACTACATGCATACATCCATATGGAATATGACATTTAATTAAGTCTTCGAGATACTTTATCCATTCCATTAAACTAGCTCTATTTTAACATAAATGTCCTATGTTTTGCTCTGATGGTCCATGTCCTCCTTACTCCGCTTTAGATTCCTCATTTAATGAAGAGTGTGAGATGCTCCTACATCAGTAGTCAATCAAATGATGCAAAGAGTGAACTTGAATGACCACAATCAAGCAAGAGAAAACCAAAATCTCCCTCAAACTAGAAACCAAAAGTTTAGGAGAAATGTTCCTCAAATTAAACAAAGAGAAAAAAGGGGCCAGATCAACAGATTGAGCCTCCTTTTCAAGAAAATTACATAGATGATGATGGGAACAATGTGGAATCTTTGGAAGACAATCAAATAAATTTGTTAGGGGTGAATGAAGATGAAATAGTGTTCCTCACCCAAGAGGAGTAGGAACTTTTTTTCATAGCCCAAACTGAAATGGATTCTAAAGAGTCAAAAGAATACAAACAAGGATTTGAAATTTCTATAATGGAATTACATAGGCAATACAATCTTAGAAGTAAGAAAAATCAAGATACTGCAAGTAAAAAGAATGCAGAAAGTCCTGTCAAAAATGTCTATGATTCCGATCCCAAGAAAATTACACAAAATCCCTCTACGAAAACAACAAAAAAATTGGGAGAAAAGATAACAGAAGATACTATGAAAAATCCAATTGATACTTCTTCTAGAAATACTCAACTGAGCTACCTTCTACCAGCCAACAAACTGAACTAGCCACAAAAATAGTTGTTGATAATTTTGTTTTTTCAAACATGCTCAAGGATGCAACACCATTCAGTACAAAAAATGAACTTGCCAAGCTGAAAGTTTCAATCCCCTTAACTGAATTAATCAACAAGAATATATAAAGGACTCAAGTCATGAAGGCATTAAGCATTGGGGATAAAACTGATAATGTAAATTTGACTGATGATCATGTAGAAGGTCATTCCTATAAACTCAATTTTCATTGCACCCATAATATAACAAAATATGAGGTACTTCTCTTAGGATTGCAATTATTGAAAACATTATGTGCTAAAATATTTTTTGTTCAAGGATATTCCAAATTATTTATTAAAAAGATCAAGGGAGAAAATGAGCTGCAAAACATCCTAGGTTGAGAAACTATAGGAATGTTGTCCTTGACTTTTTAAGAACTTTTGAAGAATATGATATTTTTGTCATTCAAAGGAATCACAATGTATTGGATAATGGCTTAGCCTTTTTAGCTATCACATGCCAAATGCCTCATCCAAACAAACAATATACAGTGAAGATTAAACATCATCCTATTGTACCTGATAATATGAGACATTGGTAGGTATTTGGAAGTGATAAGATGATTGAAAATTTTTTGCAATATAAAGAGGAGCATGAAGACAATAGCATAGATACAGTTTCTAAATATAGAAGATCACATTATTCAATATTCAGACTTTGAAGTAGGAAATCATATTGTTGAATATGTTAACGTAAATAAATAGCTTGATGCTTTTGATGTAAATATTTCAATCAATAAAGATGTACATACACTAGAATTACATGAAAATTGAGAAAAAGAAGTCCCAATCCAAAATCAAAACAAAAATAGGGCATTTAATTTGCAACAATAGGGTAGTAGGGGAAGAAGCAGATAAGCTACTAAAAGAAATGTAGTTGAGCCTTAGTTTCACCTAGTCATATGATCCATTAGGGGTCATTTCTAAGTTAAGAATGGAAAACAAATCCACTTCCTATTTTTAGAGAGCCACACGAGAGATAGAAAAGTTACAAAAACCAGCTAGAATGGAGTGAAAACACCCTACAAGAGGTAGAGAATCAAGGAGTGTCATCCTCCATAGTATAGACTCCTAACATGCAGGAGAATACAACAAAGAAAAGAAGAGAAGAAGAGTCCCCTTGAGGGGCTAAAATTTTCAGTGAAGGCTTCAAAATCATGTATAGGAAGAAGGCCAAACTTAGTTCAAACACAACCTCAGCAAGGATTCAGAGGAGGAGAACATTATTTCCGCGAGAGAGCCACTTATTTCATCATTAATAGGTGACCAAAATACACTCTCTCCAACTACCTCCATAGCTTCACATGATCAACAATAGGTTATGAAGACCAGCACATCTACTACAGAGGAGATAAAGAAAAGCGTATTTCATATTTTTAAAGAGTTTAAAATGAGGAATGAGGCCTTCAAAATGAACACGTACAATCAGTTCTTGAAGCAAACTTCCATTTCTCAAAGCAAGTTGCAGTTAGCCTTTAATTCAGGGAAAGGTAAAATGAAAATGGCATTCCTCGAGGCACAAGTTCCCCAAACCAAGGCATCATTACACTACAAGAAGACAACATTTGAGTTTTATGTAAAATACATACATCCCATTGAGCAAATTGAGATGCACAAGTAGACTCTGCAAATTATTGTTTCCAATGTCACTAACATTGCTATTAGTTTGTCTAAATTACAGGTCACATTATCCAATGTTCAATCACAACTAAAGATGAAGAAGGTCTCTGCACTTTCCAAAGACAACAGGATAAAAGTTCTAGAGGATTTCGTTATCAAAGTAGGTTATGACCCTGAAAACATCAATGACGTAGAAGAGCTAGTATGGAAAAAGAATACAGACATAGCAAAATTAAGGAAGTGGCTGAAATTACCTGCTATAGAAGTTCCTATGGCCAAGGATATTGAAGAAACAAAGACACAAAAGGAAAACATGATGAAGTTGATGCAGGATAATGTGACTTAGAGGGAAACTCTTCAAACTTATTCCAAAAATCCAAAAAATCTACGGAGTGGGGTCCTTTAGCCAACAATTTCCATGCTTTTCTTGTTTAATATAAGGATAGAAATAAGAATAAAATCATGCTAAAATAATCGCTTATGGATAAGTTGTAATAAGCTTCATGCATAATTTCTTTAAATCACTCTATGTAAAAGGCATGCTTTTGTATGGGATAAGGATCGAGAGGGCTTATCTATTATTTATAAAATGAAATAACTAGACGCCCTAGAGAAGTCGAGCCCAGAGGCATTATCATCTACAAAAATTCTCTCTGTGCAACTGATTTTATGATTCTCTGTTGAATGGTAATTGTATACATGTATTCATTTTAAATGGCTTTCTTCTAAATCTAAATATCAATGAACTAGCCTTATTTTCCAATTAATACTTCGATTGAAGCCTTTAGGTTATTTTTTCCTTTCATATCGGCATGCCTGTTCTCTTACATGAATTGTTAAGCTCCATAGTGGAAAACTTTGTTTACACAGGAAATCCATAAAAAAGAATTAATCTGGACAAAGTTATGGACTTGAAATATTATTGAATCTGTTTCATACCCGTATCGGGTCTGAACCATTATCACATCACAGAACCACAAGTTGAGTGAAAGGGACCTTTGGAGCTCCCAAAGTTTGAAACTTCAATAGCTCAGAACCAAAATGCTATAGAGCAGGGTGAATAAGGTGACAGGTTCATGAAGCTGATTGCATCGGAAGATTGAAATGGAAGGATTCTTGCATTGGGAGCATTGGAGTCACCGATTGTGATATCCGATAACACTACGTGTTATCGCATTGGAGAAAGGAACCCTGGAAGGGCCGATTGTATTATCAACAGTGTTGTCTGCAATCATAGTGTAATTCTTCGGAATTAACGGTATAGAGGTTTTAAAAGCACCAATAGTGTTGCTCTGTTCCCTTGGAATGAAAAATCCATGACTATGTATTTTACATTTAAAAACTCATTTCCCTCTATTTATAGGAACGACAGTGTATTTCTATAATTCCTATGGAAATATAGGCAGAGAAAGGGAAAACAGGCATATTGCTTAAAAGCACCAACAACAAGGTTTGGGGTGATTAGAAGAAAGCCTCACGAAGTAGCCAATCTAACGATAGATGACGGATACACCAATTGAATCAGAAGGAGAAATTCAACCCAGACTAGAAGAAATTATATCAGGCTTCGGCCATTTGTCCATATCACCTACACCCAGGCCACCATTAGTGGTATCAGAACAACCAGCTGACATTGAATTCAATCTCAGAAGTAGGAGAAGGAAAGTTACTATGGATTTTAGATTTGGAAGAAGAAGAGGGTGTGCTGTAAGAGGATGGATTGTTGCAAATGTTGAAGGGATGGAAGTTGTGCAACAGATGCAAGCTAGATTGGATGCATTAACAACAGAAAGTAATATAAATGATGGAGATGTTAGTGAACATGAGGTTGAAGTTGCAGAGGAGGAAGCTGTAGCAATTACCATTGAGATGAGATTATTCCAGTTAGTGTTAACATCCACAACTAGGCCAAAGATCGAGGTTTCAATATATGAAGGAGGACTGAATCTAGAATAATTGATAGACTGGATTAATGGCATGGATAAATATTTTGACTATGAAGAAACAGAAGATGAGAAGAAAGTAAAGTTTGTTGTCACCAAGTTAAAAGGCTATGCAGCGCTTTGTTGGGATGGTGTGCAGGTAGAAAGAAAGAGAATTGGCAAGCAACCTATCAAGAATTGGAGGAGGATGGTAACAAAGCAAGAGGTAAGTTTCTACCAAGTAATTATCGACAAACCTTGTTCAGACATATGCAGAATCTTAGACAGAGGTCTTTCATAGTGAAATAATAGACAAAGGAATTCTACAAGGTAAGCATAAGAGCTGGAGAAGCCCAGGATATAGATGAGAAGGTGGCTAGATATCTGAATGGCCTTATGATGGACATCCAAGATGAGATACATATACTGTCTCCCAAAAAAGTAGAGGAAGCTTATCAGATAGCATTGAAAGCTGAAGAAGAACTCATGAGGAAGTAGTTTGCCAAAGGGAGAGGTACTTTTGGAGGAAGGGCAAGTCAAAGTGGTAGAGGAAGATCTACAACACATAAAGATGGAGCTAGCAGTAGTTCAACCCAACATGCACCCATAGGAGGTGATGCAAGAGGCAGAGGGAGTTTTTCTAGAGGAAGAGGAGGTAGAAAAAGGGGAAGAGAAGTAAGATGTTACAGATGTAACAAACTTGGACACATAGCCTTTGAGTGCCTAGAGAGAGAAGAAATAAATCAGAGGAATGTTATTGTTTCTCAAGTTGAGGAGGAAGCAACAATAGCAATGACAGAAGAAGAAAATATACCAAAGAGAGGAGAATCTTTGGTAGTTAATAAAGTTTTTTCTCAAGTGAGCAAAGGAGATAGCTGAACCATCACAAAGAAATACTTCATTCAGGACAGTGTGTAAAGTTAAAGGGAAATGTTGTGAGATGATCATTGATAGTGGCAACACTGATAATTTGGTCTCTACAAAAGTGGTGGAGAAATTGAAGCTAAAGACAATGAACCTTCCAAAATCTTATAGGGTGTCATGGTTACAAAAGGGACATCAACTATCAGTGAATGAACAGTGTGAAGTGGAATTTCAGGTGGGCAAGTATAAAGACAAAATTGTATGTGATGTGATGCTAATGGATGCGTGTCACATATTGCTTGGAAGACCTTGGCAATATGACAGAGAAGCCATGCATGATGGAAAAGGAAACACCTACAAGTTTGGAAAGGATGGTGCCAATCGTACATTGATATCTTTACAAGAAGAAGATGTGCCAAGAAAGAAGACTGATCCAAAAAATATGTTATTAGCAGGAAAGGAATACTTGAAGCATATTGAAGAGAATGAGGTAAGTTTTTATGTAATTTTCAAGCCCAAGGTAATAATGACTTCTACTAAAACTTTTGATTTACCTATTGAAATTCAAGAAATGTTGGAGAAATATTGTGATATTATTGTTGATGATTTGCTAAATGAGTTACCACCCATAATAAGAATTAGCCATCATATACATTTGATTCATGGAGCAAGTCTACCTAAAAAAGTAGCTTATAGAATGACTCCTACAGAAAATGAAGAGGTTAGGAAGCAGGTGCAAGAATTGCTTGACAAAGGGCTGATCAGAGAAAGCTTGAGCCCTTGCGCAGTATCAACAGTGTTGAGTCGAAAGAAAGATGGAGGTTGGAGAATATGTACAGATTCAAGAGCCACCAATAAAATCACATTCAGGTACACATTTCCTTTACCTAGAATTGGATATTTAATGGATTTCTTGAGTGGAGCGAAGTATTTTTCAAAACTAGATCTTAAAAGTGGGTATCATCAGATAAGGATAACAGAAGGTGATGAGTGTAAAAATGATTTTAAGACAGATGAGGGATTTTATGAGTGGAGAGTAATGCCTTTTGGGTTGTCAAATGCACCAAGTACGTTTATGGGACTCATGAATGAAGTTTTAAAATATTTTATTGGTAATTTGTAATAGTATATCTGGAGGATATATTAGTTTACAACAAGTCTAAGGAGGAGCACATGAGGCATCTGAATTACGTCTTACAAAGGATACAACAAAAGAAGTTATTTTTGAATTTGAAGAAGTGTTCATTCATGAAAGAAGAGCTAGTGTGCTTGGGTTTTGTTATTTCTGCTGAAGGGCTGAAGATGGATCCAGAGAAGATCAAGGAAATCATGGAGTGGCCTTCACCAAAAATTGTTTTTGAGGTAAGAAGTTTTCATGGTATTGCTAGCTTTTATAGAAAATTCATTAAGAATTTTAGTAAGATCAATGCACATATTATTGAGACCATAAAGAAGGATAAACAAATATTTAGATGGATTGCTAAAGCAGAAAAAAAAATTTAGCTGCTAAAGAGGAAAATCACTAAAAAGCCTATTTTGGTTCTACCTGATTTTAGTAAGCCTTTCCAAGTGAAGTGTGATGCTAGCAGAGAATCAATAGGAGGTGTTTTAAGCTAGGTAGATAGACCTATAGCCTACTTTAGTGAAAAGCTAAATGATTCCAAAAAGAATTATTCTTCTTATGATAAGGAGTTCTATGTAGTTGTGAAATCATTGAAGAAATGGAGGAATTGTCTAATGTCAAAGGAATTCATACTTTATTCAGATAACCATGTTGTTTCAGGGAAAACTAGTGTCGATTCAAACTGCTAGTCCCACTAAGATGGGTAGCTATCTTAGAAACAAACAATGAAATATTTTTAAGAGTTCCTTTAAGTGTGATAGATGGGAGAGAAGAAAAGAGGACCAACCCGGATCTTTCGCTTTGATACAAGCTTGATTTCTCATTTCCTTGATAGAATTTGCCACTCCTCTCCTACTTGTCCCACTTCAAAGAGTACCTATAGAGTCAAAGTAACAACAAACTATCAGATCATCTCTATCTAAAACATCATAAACAATGCGGAATAAAAAACACATTGACCATACAATTGCATTCATAAACAATAAGAGTCAGAAATACAAGATCATATGGAGGAAAACTCAAAGAACTTTATTAATAGTAATGTAAGAGAAGATTACAACCCAACTATCTAATCTAGCATCATCCTCCAAGTTGTAGAAGCCCTCTTCACCTCATGAATAAGAAAATCACCCAAAAATGCAATGTCTCTTCTCACCAACAAACCAGCAACACTTCCTTACTAATGGAGGCTGAAATAATGTGAAGGAAGATGGTTACAGCAAGAAGGTACTCATGATGAATAGCAAAACTACTGAATAAAGCTGAAAACAAAGAGGAAGAAACCAAATTTCAGAGAAGAAAAATAGTTCACTCAATCATCACACCTGCAACACAGGGAAACAGGTATGCATCTCACCTACAACACACAAGAGGTGAAATGCATCTAAGTTGCATATTTACAGACAATGCAATGGGCTAGGGAGTGAAATTGAGCTTGGTTTTTGCTCAAAACTTGCATCTAAGTTCAGTGACTTAGGCTGAGTAATGATGGACAGTAAACACAAAGCATAAGGGTGGGATATGATGAGGTTCTGAGCTGCAACAAGGGTACTTAGGATGCTTTGTAAGTCAAATGTTCAATTCATAAACCAAATCGGAGATTGACTAAAGCAACATTTATCTACTTTGCAATTGCATAGCAGAGGCATTTCGAAGGCTAGCTCGCTAACTTCAGGCTCCGTCTGTAGTTTATAAAGCAAACAATAAAAAAACAAAAGAAACTATTCATTCCCTAGTGGAGTCGTCATTTTGTTTCACGGAAAACTAGTGTCGATTCAAACTGCTAGTCCCACTAAGATGGGTAGCTATCTTAGAAACATACAATGAAAGCTTTTCAAGAGTTACTTTAAGCGTGATAGATGGAAGAGAAGAAAAGAGGACCAACCTAGATCTTCCTTTTTGATCCTAGCTTGATTTCTCCTTTCCTTGATAGAATTTTTCACTCCTCTCCTACTTGTCCCACTTCAAAGAGTACCTGTAGAGTCAAAGTAACAACAAACTATCAAAGCATCTCTATCTAAAACATCATAAACAATGTGGAATCAAAAAAACATTAACCATACAATTGCATTCATAAACAGTAAGAGTCACAAATACAAGATCATAAGGGAGGATTACAACCGAGCTGTCTGATGTAGCATCATCCTCCCAGTTGTAGAAGCCCTCTTCACCTCATGAACAAGAAAATCACCCAACAATGCAATGTCTCTTCTCACCAACAAACCAACAACACTTCCTTACAAAATACAAAATTCTAGCCTCGAGATCTCTTGGATGAGGGATCCATTTATAGATGTTTTGAAAGGGTGTGAGTGAGCTCTGGGTTTTTGATTAGTGTAATTCCACTGATAGTTCTTGGTTCCACTTGAAGATTTCATGATCCCTTACTCATCCCTAGGCGAATTTAGAGAGGCAAGTGTCACAGGAGAAGTTTCAGGAAGATTCCATGATCATCCACCTTGCAAACTGTCTCTTCCATTTTTCTATTCTCGCTCATCACGCCCCACAGAAGGCCATTTGAGTATGCATTGCACCTAGCGAGTTAAGCAGTGAGTATGCATCGCACCTTGCCTATGGAGCAATCTTTATGGTCTAGTTTGGGCTAGTTTTGAGTAGTTTTTTAGGTGGAAGTTCTAGGAAATGATGTAATTAGTTTACCATGATCCTTTAGGTTGTGAAACAAAATTTTTAGGGACTTAAGGAGCCTTTAGTTTATGGAAATATGAGTTTGGGGTTGCAGTGCCCAAATATGTCTATAACACATGCACTATAGTATATTATGCAGTAGCCAAAGCTTATTGAGAAACATGCCAAATGGGTAGAATATCTTCAAGGTTTCCATTTTGTTTTGAAGCATATAAATGGCCAATCAAGAAAAGTTGCATATGCCTTAAGTAGGAGGAATGTATTATTTCAAGAGAGTCAAATCCAAGTGTTCGGTCTTGATTTTCTTAAAGAATTGTATGAAACATATCCAGATTTTAAAGAGGCATTTGAAGCTTGTAAAACTCCTATTTTGATGGATAGGAGTAGATGGTTGGATTACTTCTTACAAGATGGACTGTTGTTTAAGAAAAATCATCTATGCATACCAAATTGTTCAATGAGGGAGAATTTAATCAAAGAAAAACATAAAGGAGGACTTGTAGGACATTTTGGCATAGAGAAGACTTTTGAATAGTTGAACAGATTTTATTTCTGGCTCAAAATGAAATCTGAAGTGGAGAAGTATGTGAAAACTTGCAAAGTCTATCAATATGGAAAGGGAAGGAGCCAAAACAGAGGTTTGTATGTCCCATTACCAATTCTAGATAGGCCTTGGGATATGGTAAGTATGGATTTTGTTTTGGGCTTACCAAAGACTCAAATAGGTAATGATTCAATTTTTGTTGTAGTGGAAAGATTTGCAAAAATTGTACACTTTATTCCATGTTATAAGACTAGTGATGCTTCTCACATTGCTAATTTGTTTTTTAAGGCGGTTGTAAGATTACATGGGTTGCCTAAGAGTATTGTCTCAGATAAGAATTCCAAATTTGTTGGACATTTCTGGAGGACACTATGGAAGAAATTGGGAACTAAATTAAGTTTCAGTTCTGCCTTTCATCCACAAACTGATGAACAAACTCAAGTTGTGAACAGGAGTTTGGGCGATCTTTTAAGGAGCCTTACTGCAAAACATCCAAAGCAGTGGGATCAAGTGCTGGCACAAGATGAATATGCATATAATAACACACTTAATAGGAGTACAAGACGGAGTCCATTCCATATTGTTTACAGAATGCATCCAAGAGGACTATTTGAGTTAAGAAACTTGGGAAAAGATGAGATGAGAAGTGCACAGGGTGAAGATTTTGCTTTAGAAATGTAAGCAATACATGAACAAGTGAAACAACAACTGCAGGATAGCAACATTAAGTACAAAACCATAGAATACATGAGAAGAAGAGAGGTGAACTTTGAAGTTGGAGATCTAATTTTAGGACATCTCAGAAAGGAGAGGTTTCCAAAGAGGGAGTATAACAAATTGAAGTTCAAAAAAATTAGACTGTGTAGAGTGTTGAGGAAATTTTTTGCATATGCCTATGAGACTTAGATACCTCTTGATCTTGGAATATCACCAATTTTAATGTTGCAGACCCGTACAAGTATGAAGGTGAAAGTGCATATGATACAACACCAGATGAAGAAACCCAAGAGATTGTCTTGGTAAAACAGTTATCCACACCAAATAATTTAAGAAAACAAGGGGACAAGAGTACTTCGAGTATTTGGTAAAATGGAAGGATCAGCCAACGCTGAAGCTACTTGGGTTGCAGAAGACATGCTACAAAAACTGGGAAGTTCTGTAGATGAATTCATGGATAGGAGCCCATGAAGAATTTTGTCCTCACGAGTTTGATGCAGACCATGTGACTTGGACGGAAAATCTTCAAACTTATTCCGAAAATTCAAAAAAATCTACACGCAAAGGAGTGGGGTCTTTTAGCGGGCAATTTCCATGCTTTTCTAGTTTAAGATAAGGATAGAAATAAGAATAAAATCATCATGTAATAATCACTTATGGATAAGCTATAATAATATTGATGCATAATTGCTTTAAATTGGTCTATGTAAAAGGCATATTTTTCTATGGGATAAGGACCGAGAGGGCTTATCTATTATTCATAAAATGAAATAACATGATGTTGTAGAGAAGTCGAGCCCAGAGGCATTATCATATGCAAAAACTCTCTATGTGCATATCATTTTATGATTCTCTATTGAATGGTAATTGTATGCGTGTATCAGTTTTAAATGGATTTCTTCTGAATCTCAATATCAATGAACTAGCCTTATTTTCTAATTAATACTTCGGGTAAAGCCTTTAGGTTATGTTTTCCTTTCATATCCACATGCCTGTTCTCTTACATGCATTGTTAAGCTTTGCAGTGGAAAACTCTGTTTACATAGGAAATCCATGAAAAAGAAATAATGTGGATGAAGTTTTGGACTTGAAATATTATTGAATCTAGTTCATAACCATATCAGGTTCAAGCTATAGAACCACAAGTTGAGTGGAAGAGACCTTTGGAGCAGCTCAACAAAAAGTCCTAAACTTTGATAGCCCAAAACCGAAACTCTATAGAGTAGTGTGAATAAGTTGTGGGGTCCACGAAGCTAACAACATCACAAGATCGGAAGAGAAGGAGTCTTGTATTGGGAGCATTGGAGTCCCCGATTGCGATCTCCAATAACACTACATGTTATAGCCCATAGTGTAATTCTTTGGAATGAACACTATAGAGGTTTTAAAAGCCTCAAGTGTTTCTCTATTCCTTTGGAATGAAAAATCCTAGACTGTGTATTTTGCGTTTAAAAACACATTTCCCTCTATTTATAGGAATGATACTGTATTTCTATAATTCCGATTGAATTATAGGTGGAGAAAAGAAAAATAGGGGAAGAAAGGGAAAATAGGCATATTGCTTAAAAGATCTGACAACAAGGGTTGGGGTGATCAGAAGGAGACCTCATGAAGTAGTCCATCTAAAGATATTTGTCTGATACACCAATTGAATCAGAAGGAGAAATTCAACACGGACTATAAGAAATTATATCATTCTTTGGTCTTTTGTCCATATTGCCTACACCAAGGCCACTAGAAGCTCATCATAGAACACAATGCATAGTTGAAGCAAATGGATACAGAGATAGAAAAGATGATTTAAGAAAATTGGCAAGGCACCAAAATGGTTGTTGTCCCTTTGGAAGCACTCCCTATCACAACCATTGCTACAACTACATCTTCTACAAGAAGCATAGGGGCTGATGCAGATGCACTGTAGAACATGTCTCTCGAGACTAAAGAGATCAAAATATTGCAGGCTCAAGTAATTCTTCTATAAGATCACAATACAAAGACTGAGACTTTTCATGCATGTAGCAGAGTTACCCAGAGCTCAAAATGAGAGAGGTATGGAAGAAGTGAGATGAGTCTCTATTTGGCCACACACTAGTCGAGGCTAAAGAAATTATATGGAAAAATATTATAGAAAAGACACATGAGATCTAGCCATGTATCTAGATTATATTTGAGCATAAGGAATTGATGGAGAAAGCCAAGCAAACCAGTTCCACTATGAATGCTGAATTGGGAGAAATGGGTGCACAACAAACAACATCATAAAGTTTCTCAATTCCAAAAAAAGACGAGTTGGATGCTTTAGGAGTAGATGACAGAATAGAAACAGTCTTGGAATTAAAGAAGCTTCTAACAAAGAAAAGCTTGGTTGTAGAGCTTATAAATAAATATCACACTTTGGAGGTAACACTTAACATGTTTTCCACTAGAATAAAAGCATTAAACAAGAAATATCTCCCTTATTTACTTGTAATCAATTATAAATTAATGACCATTGAAGATTACATGAAGCTTTAATACATTGCAAAGGATACAACCAAGTGTGCCCACAACAAAGGTTCTATGACAAGGATAGAATTTTATGAAGTTATCAGCAACATGAGTTTTATCTAACATGAGATCAAACACATTTTTGTAGTGAAACCCACTTTCCCTCTCTCACGTACATGAGATCTACCTTGAGGTAACAAAGATTGCTATTCCACATGAAGAGTACTAGGATAAGTTGTGTGAATTATAGGATTAAAAATATGAGCTCAACACCCTAATAGTGGCCACTGAGATCCACCAAAGCAGTGTTATTTGTCTAGATTGTGCTTCACTAGATTCACATCTTTTGGTCACATTATTTCATTTATGTTAGTTTAAGTTAATAATAGAACTTCATATCACTGAGGCATTAATTTAATCCTTTTTGTAAATTATATTTAAATAATTCATTCATTCGAAGTATTGAGGGTTGGTTCCTCAACATTGTAACGTTTTTCTATCAAACAATGTACCTTTTCCATGGTGGAGCACCATTAATAAAATACCCTTCACATTATTATGAAACATTGGTGATGTTTTTACTTCTATAATTGTGTTTTCACTATTATTGTCTTCATGTTATGCATTTGAAATCTAATTGTAAAATAGGATATGTTTTTGAGCACCCTATGTGGACTGTGTTTACAATGTCTATGTTTTATTTTGAAATTCTCATTGATAAATTCTTAAATGCTTCTCAATCCATGCTGAATAAAGCCTTTTCTCCATTCCATAATTTAATCTAAAGGCCCAATCAATCTAGCTAGGTTTCCCTATGTCTACTCCTTTGAACTTTTGGTGAGTATCAAGTTTTATTTGACTCCATAGCCTATTGTAGAGAAAGTAATTTTTTTGAGATCAACTAACCAACTAGGCAAATTCAAACAAACAACCAAGCAGAATCATAATTAGCATAAAATCAATCTAAAAAACCAAGTTAAATCATAAAGAGAGAGCCCTCTCTCAAGGTGAGCTAGATTCGAGCATTCAAAAATGGTTGGATGTTGTCCAAAGTATTTACTCCCACAACCTCAAAAATATATAAAGATAACACCCTTGACTTGACTTCTCTTCTCTTCCCTTCTAGGAGTTATTTGTTTGTTGTTTATGTGCTCTATACTCCTTGTTAATTGTTGCTCCAATAGTAGCCCCAAGGGTTATCTCAACTGGTAGAGTCCCCATTGTTAAGTACCTCCTGGGTGTTAAGTACAACCTTTCTGGAGGTAGCAAGGTCAATTCTCCTCCACCACCTTTGGGTTAGTGTCTTGCCTAGGGGCCTCATTCCCTTAGAGGTTGATCAACCAAGATATTTTCCAACTTAACCACCCAAAAAAAATGTGTTTGTCCAATAGTAAAAAAACCTCAACACCTCAAACAAGCAATCTTCCTCCTCTGCAATATGTGTCCCTTTGACTTAGTCCCCTCTTTTAAATTTTACATATCTCTAAATTATTTACAATGCATTTTTATGAGAGAATCAAGGGTGGGGCTGCCACAAAAGAGAGGTGTACTTTGAATAATTAGATCTAGATCATCCTTGTTCTTGAAAAAGCAAGGAAAAAACTTTTTCCACAAAAAATTTGGGTTTAGACTTTTTTGGTGAGGCACAAATCCCCATAAATTGGCCTACTAAGCCATGTTCACCTAGTTGCATTACTAGTGTTATTGATTGGGGCACTAAAACCTTAGCGTTTGAATTTCTTCTTTGACAAAACTAAAAAGATTTCCCTTCTCTTATCACCATTATTCGGGACCATGAGTTAAAAGAAGTGATATCAGGAGCATGGGGTGGGAGCTTAGGTGGACACCCACTAGATATGGCAATCTAGCCACCATAAAAAGATTTTATCCAAAACTCTCACACCTTCTAGTTTTATGGTTGAACCAAATATTTTCCAATAGAAACTAATCTTTATTGTATTATAAACATAACCAATAAATATAAAATATCCAATATAAACATAGCAATTAAAAAAAATAAAAATACAAATTGACAAACAATGAATAATAATAAAATATTGATACATATATTTAAATAATTATTTACTTATACATTTAAATAATTGAAATAATGTTTTACACATAAACATCATCAAAATTTAAAATATAAAAAAATATTGAAAACAAAACAAATGATAAACAAAGTTTTAAATAATGGAAAGGAAAAATTACAACAAATATAATAATAATAATAAAAACTATAATATTCACTGTCATTGAAACAGTCATGAACTTATAGTATAATAAAGTTATACTCTATTGTGCTTCAAATTGAAAAACTAAAATACAGTAGATCAAAGACTAAAATACAATAGATAATTAACTAGATTCCATACATTAAACTGAAAAACTCAAATAAAATGTAAGTAATTAATATCTAAATTTTTAAAAAAAGTTACCCTTAATAAATATCAAAATATTTAAAATATAACACAATAAATATATGTAAGAATTGAAATATAAATAAACTAATAATTAAATTGCATAAATAACTAGTACCATTTTCAAATTATCAAAGGGAGATTATCCATTTTTATTTTTTCATAAAAGATTTAAAGCTCTTTCTTTAAATCTAAACAAACTGTTAAATATAAACCATGTAACCAATATATGTCATGTAGTATATTCATTGCAATACTAAATATTACGATAAAAAAATAACCATCCAATAACAATAAAACAATGGCACTTAGAACTAACCATCCTATAATAATAAACGAATGACATTTAAAATTCAAATGATTGAAAAGAAAAATTTGCACTTCGCAAATACCTCTCTACATAAAATTGGAATCGAAGTAACTGTAAGACAGTTTGCAAGTAGCGAACACAAACAAGGTTTAAAACGTAATCAAGGCCTACATTGATACATGATGCTACTGAATGGGCATTTTCTAATTCTTCTAATTCTCTGACTATACTAAGTTGTTTCAAACTTCCTCCAACTGCATCCCGTTCACGTCCTGCAAAACCGGAAAAATCAATTATAAAAAAAATCATGACAATATGCAAAAAGATTAGAATTCATACATTGGAACTAAAATTTTACCTATTTGAAAGACTCACGTAGTCAGGTTGTTTAGCCTATCTATTCAGGGGCAGTTATGGTATTGTCAATGTACCAAATTCTAGTCAGGTCAGTGACAAATGTATTAACAATTCCTGCATACTTTTGCTATTCCTGTGGCCACGGTGGTTCTTCGTGCATTTCATGTGTGCCTCCAATTTGAGTCCCCGCCTGGTTCTGGTACTGGTTCCAGCCCTGAATTCTCTCAAATTCATAGTGTGGCCCAATCCCTTGGTTGACGCGTGGATTCATTGAAACGTCAATGAAAACTTGATTCGTGGCAGGTGGATCAAAGTATTGGTTACTATGATTCTGCTGTAATGTGTCTCCCGTAACAATTCTGTTGTTCCGCACTTGTATCTCTAGTGGCATCCCTGCTAGGTATCTACCTTGAAATCGTTGATCATATCCCACATCCACAGCATCAACAGTGCTCTTTCTCAAACCCTGCACAGGAGCTGTCTTGCCTCCCTGATTCGTTGCTTCGTTTCCGTTGGCCTCAATCGTGTAGGAAGTTTGTAATGGGGCCCCTCCGTCATCGCCATTCCCAGGATCTATTCCTCTTCGTTTAAAGTTGTTGGAGAGATTAGGGATACCTCTATTCCTGTCGAAATATTGGTCCGTGGTTTGCCCTCCTTGGAGCCCACTACTGTTAGCAAGAAATTGATTCCATTGCTGCTTTTCTCCTACCAGAGGTACAGAGCTTTGGAATTGCTGTTCAGGTTGAGCATTCATTAAGGATGAAAAGTTAGAGTCTCCACGTATTTCACTGCCTGTAGCAATCCTCTCTGGCAGTGTGGATTGTGTCGGCAGTGGAAGCGGAGGGACACTATTATTTGTTGCTGAAGGACCGAATGCAGTTAGCTGCCGAATGCGTTCCGGTATAAAGGGCTGCTGCTTCGAAGAAGACCGCGGGTCTTCGGCTCCTCCTGGATGTTGGAAAGTTGGTGTCAGAAATTGCTCCGGTGGAAACTGAGCGGGGACGTCCGAGGCTGATGATAAGTTAGGCGGAATCTCTTTGCTTACTGGGGCAATAAACTCGGCCATTGATATTAGGTAATCTATTGTCTGCCCCCCATTGTTCAACGCTAGCAGTCTAGTCAGCTCCACCAAACGCTTAGTTTGTTTTGGCACGAACCAATTTAGGGTTTGTTCGCCATTCCGCAACCCCAGTTCTCTTGTGAGAGTTAGCATATGGGGGGCCATTGATAATAACCAATCAATCGCCTCTCCGCCTTTCTCACACTTTAGCTCTTCTGTCAAGTCTGTCAATCTATTGATTTCTGACGGTAACATCCAGCACACCGCAGCTCCCATAGATCTCAAGTCCAAGTCCTTAGTGAGTTGATATAATGGTTGTCTACACTCATTCGGCACGTCCAATCTCCAACGATCTTTCTTAGCCTCGTGAAGTTGCTTCTGCAAATCACTTGGACACCCCTCTTGCTCGGCCTCTGATTTCTTATTCCGCTTGGTCGTTTTTCCGCAACGACGTTCAGAGCTTGTCCCCGCTAGGTTTTTCTCTTCGCTATCCATAGCGCCGTGGAGGAATCGAAACTTCACTCTACGATATTAAAACCTAATTCTCAGTGCTTAAATCACTCAAAACAGAGGATATGCTACGAACCACACCATGAATCCACGAGGACAATGTCATAGTTTCATGTGAAGATATCGTTGCCGCAAATAATAGGGGATTTGAAATAATAATTGAGAAGAGTTAACGTTCTTTACTAAATTGTACAGTATTAGGAATGGTAATAAAAATATAAATAAATATTGTAAATAATTACTTTATTAACTATATTTCAGGTAAAGATGCTTGACATTCGGGACAACTATATATTAGGTTCAAGTTTTCTTAAAAATGGTTATTGTTTATTAAAAAATTATTAAAAAAATTATTTTAATAAATAATATAGAATAATAAAATAAGGCTTAAAAATCTTTTTAAAATTTTAAGGTTCCTACTAATAATTTTTCCTTTCACCAATGTTGCGTTATAATTTTTTTCCTTTTACTTTTATTTTTTAAGTAATATATTTTAAAATTTAACAAAAATTCGTTAGAATCATGTGTGAGTTGTATCCTCGTTAGGGTTTTTTTAAAGGATGATACATTTATATTTTAAAAAATTATTCTAAATAATTATTACAATTTCACAGAAATTTACATGGCACAAAAATCAAAACTCAGGAAAATTGGACAACCTTAATTAAATAAAAATTCAAAATAAAATACTTTTTAAGCTTGATTTTTCACCATAAACTTACATGATGCCAAGGAGGATCATAAAATGATCTTATGAGATAGCAAATTACACAATGTTTTGAATATTAACCACAAATTTCACTCTTGATTAATGACATTATAAACATAAGTAATATATGAAAATAACATATTTACATTGGGATGGTCACAAAAAAGATAATTGAGACTTGAATATAAAGTGGGCTGTTAATTCTAATCGAATGAGAGTTCACATGGGGAAGATATTTGTGTTGCAGAAATTTGTATGGACGTGGGATATCGAGTTCATTTTTGTAGGTTTTGAGGGGAATTTCGAGAAACTATTTTGGTATCTAGTATCATATTGAAAAATTACCCAAATTAAAAAAAAAATCGGTCGAATCGGAGTCCGAGATATCGCTCATTTAAACTCAGCTCATTTTTTAGAATTTTTTGTGACGAGGGGAAAGTTACAATGCAAATCTGAAATTCCAGAGTGCCTAGATTGTAATTTCTATATCATGGAAAGATGGAGAATGGTCGTTCCAATTCCAAAAATAGGTTATAATAAGGATTCTAAGCAATATTGATCTAGTTGTGTCCATTTTAAATTTTCGCCAAAGTAAGTGATTTTTTTTTCAAAACCATCTTCATGGCTTCTAGCAAGAAATATTTTACAGGGAAAGATAATTGTCCTACTATTGAAGAAGTTATACAAAGACAAAATTCATTATGGCCAAAACATTGGAAATCTTTATGGCGTCTTTTTGAAGACAAGACTGCCATATGGTGGAGCTCACTTGATAGTAAGAAGTTGATAAGCATTCCTCATGAAGAATTTGAAAAATTCCTTTTAGACAAATGGTCTCATACTAGAAAACAAGATAATGAGAAGCATGTGTTGTTATTTTCTATTGGTATCTCCTTATTATAGGTTCGATGACCACCATAGCAATGCGACGAGTCTCTTCAAGTCTCTCAAGATATAGTAGTCGCTCCTCTTCAGGCGAGGTATTCGGAAGAACTTCGATAGCTAGCTTAGGCGAAGGGATTTCACACTCGATTGGAAGAGTTTCCTGTGAACCGTACACCAGTTGGAATGGAGTGAATCTAGTGGTTGTCTTAGAAGAAGTTATGTAAGCCAGAAGAGGTGAGAATAACATTAAGTTCCAATTGTTTATGTGCTTCCCAACGGTACGTTGAAGAATAACAATCAAAACTTTATTGACTTCTTCAACTTGAAATTTGGCCTATGGATAATAAGAAGTCGAGCTATCATGTCGAAGGCCCAACTAAGCAGTCAACTTTGCCATCATGTGCTGATGAAAATGTGATCCATGGTAAGTCACGATAGCTTGAGGGATACGAAAACGTGTTATGATGTGGTTAAAGAGGAATTGTGCAGTAGTAATTCCGTCAACATTGTATGTAGGCATCGCCTCGGCCCATTTAGCCAAATAGTCAAGGATTGCAATGATATAACCATGCCCCCTCGGTGAGCGAGGGTTACATGTCATGAAATCAATGCCCCATTTGGAAAATGGGCCAACAGTAATTACTAGGTGTCGGGTTGTAGGTGGGGCGCACTGCTTGCGATTGAAAATATAGCATTCATGACATACATTGGACACCTAGAATGTAGTCTTTGAAGATACGAGGCGAGAAATAACCTACACGGAGGATTTTCTAAAGAGTGGCATATCTAGACATATAACCACCACACGCACTAGAGTGGTAATCATTTAAGACCCACTGAGCCTCTTCAAGGGTGAAACAACTATGAAGAACGGAGTCCACACTGTCCTCATACAATGTATCACCAATGATATAATAGGGTTGGGGCTCATGCCGAATGCGGTGTCAGTCAGATTGGGACAACACAAATCGAAAAGTCTAGGTTTGGAGATAAACAATAATGTCTCCATACCATGGGTCAAGAGTGTTGATTAGAAACAAAGTCTCATCGAGTATATGCCTAATAAAATCAGTTGGAGTGCTTGCAGATGGAAGAGAACATAACAACTAAGAAAAGACGAGTGATTTTTTTGATTTGGTAGTAGTAAATTCCAAATCAAACTCCTACACGATAACGATCCATTTGGAGTATTCCCCCGAGTAATTGAAGATTTAGTATATATGTCATGGGGTTACAATCAGAAATCATGGTGTTTTTCTGTAGAAGGATATAATGTCAAAATCTTTGGATGGCATGCACTGCCACCAAGGCAAGCTTCTCAACATGAGCATATTGAGATTCAGTATCAAGATAAGGATAGAAATAAGAATAAAATCATTATGTAATAATCACTTATGGATAAGATATATTAAGATTGATGCATAATTGCTTTAAATCGCTCTATGTAAAAGGCATGCTTTTCTATGGGATAAGTACCGAGAGGGCTTATCTATTATTCATAAAATGAAATAACACGATGTTGTAGAGAAGTCAAGCCCACAGGCATTATCATATGCAAAAACTCTCTATGTGCATCTGATTTTATGATTCTCTATTGAATGGTAATTGTATGTGTGTATCAGTTTTAAATGGATTTCTTCTGAATCTGAATATGAATGAACTAGCCTTATTTTATAATTAATACTTCAGGTGAAGCCTTTAGGTTATGTTTTCCTTTCATATCTACGTGCCTGTTCTCTTACATGCATTGTTAAGCTTCGCAGTGGAAAACTCTGTTTACATAGGAAATCCATGAAAAAAAAAAAAACTCGATGATGTTTTGGACTTGAAATATTATTGAATCTAGTTCATACCCATATCAGGTCTGAGCGGTAGAGCCAGAAGTTGAGTGGAAGGGACCTTTGGAGCCGCTGAACAAAAAGTACAAAACTTTGATAGCTCGGAATTGAAACGCTATAGAGTAGGGTGAATAAGTTGTGGGGTCCAAGAAGCTAACCACATCACAATATTGGAACAGAAGGAGTCTTGTATTGGGAGCATTGGAGTCCCCGATTGCGTTCTCCATGGCGTCAAAGAAAGGAACCCTGGAAGGGTGGATTGTATTGCGGATAGTGTTATCTATGCCGATAGTGTAATTCTTTGGAATGAACACTATAGTGGTTTTAAAAGTGTCAAGTGTTTCTCTATTCCTTTGGAATGAAAAATCCTCGACTTCGTTTAAAAACACATTTCCCTCTGTTTATAGGAATGACATTGTATTTCTATAATTCTGATGGGATTATAGGCGAAGAAAGGGAAAATAGGCATATTGCTTAAAAGAGCTGACAACAAGGGTTGGGGTGATAAGAAGGAGACCTCATGAAGTAGTCAATCTAACGATATATGATTCATACACCAATTGAATAAGAAGGAGAAATTCAACCCGGACTATAAGAAATTATATCATTCTTCGGTCTTTTGTCCATATTGCCTACACCGAGGCCACTAGAAGCTCATCATAGAACACAGTGCATAGTTGAAGCAAATGGAGACAGAGATAGAAAAGATGGTTTAAGAAAATTGGCAAGGCACCAAAATGGTTGTTGTCCCTTTGGAAGCACTCCCTATCACAACCATTCCTACAACTACATCTTCTACAAGAAGCATAGCGGCTTATGGAGATCAATTGGCAAATGCAGTGTAGAACATGTCTCTCGAGACTAAAGAGATCAAAATATTGCAGGCTCAAGTAATTATTCTATAAGATCACAATACAAATATTGAGACTTTTCATGCATGTAGCAGAGTTACCGAGAGCTCAAAACGAGAGAGGTATGGAAGAAGTGAGCTCAGTCTCTATTTGGCCACACACTAGTTGAGGTTAAAGATATTATATGGAAAAATATCATTGAAAAGATAGATGAGATCTGGCCATGTATCTAGATTATATTTGAGCACAAGGAATTGATGGAGAAAGCCAAACAAACCATTTCCACTATGAATGCTAAATTGGGAGAAATGGGTGCCACAACAAACAACATCATAAACTTTCTCAATTCCAAAAACATATGAGTTGGATGCTTTAGGAGTAGATGACAGAATAGAAATAGTCTTGGAATTAAAGAAGCTTCTAACAAAGAAGATCTTGGTTGTAGAGCTTATAAGAAATGTCACACTTTGGAGGTAACACTTAACATGTTTTCCACTATAATAAAAGCATTAAACAAGAAATATCTCCCTTATTTACTTGTGATAAATTATAAATTAATGACCGTGGAAGATTACATGAAGAAGCTTTAATACATTGCAAAGGATACAACCAAGTGTTCCCACATCAAAGATTCTATGACAAGGAGAGAATTTTATGAAGTTATCAGCAACATGAGTTTTATCTAACATGAGATCAAACACATTTTTGTAGTGAAACCCACTTTCGCTCTCTCAGGTACATGAGATCTACCTTGAGGTAGCAAAGATTGCTATTCCACATGAAGAGTAGTGGGATAAGTTATGTGAATTCTAGGATTAAAAATATGAGCTCAACACCCTAATAGTGGCCATTGAGCAACTCTTCTCCACCAAAGCAGTGCTATTTGTCTAGATCGTGCTTCGCTAGATTCACATCTTTTGGTCACATTATTTCATTTATGTTAGTTTAAGTTAATAATAGAACTCCATATCACTGAGGCATTAATTTTAATCCTTTTTGTAAATTATGTTTAAATACTTCATTCATTCGAAGTATTGAGGGTTGGTTCCTCAACATTGTAACATTTTTCTATCAAACAATGTACTTTTTCCACGTTCGAGCACCATTAATAAAATACTCTTCACATTATTATGAAACATTGGTGATGTTTTTACTTCTATAATTGTGTTTTCACTATTAATTTCTTCATGTTATGCATTTGAAATCTAATTGTAATATAGGATATGTGAAAAATAAGATATGTTTTTGAGCACCGTATTTGGACTGTGTTTAAAATGTCTATGTTTTATTTTGAAAGTCTCATTGATAAATTCTTAAATGCTTCTCAATCCATGTTGAATCAAGCCTTTTCTCCATTCCATAATTTAATCTAAAGGCCCAATCAATCTAGCTAGGTTTCCCTATGTCTACTCCTTTGAACTTTTGGTGAGCATCAAGTTTTATTTTACTCCATAGCCTATTGTAGAGAAAGTAATTTGTTTCAGGTCAACCAACCAACTAGTCAAATTCAAACAAACAACCAAGCACAATCATAATTAGCATAAAATCAACCTAAAAAACCAAGTTAAATCATAAAGAGAGAGCTCTCTCTCAAGTTGGGCTAGATTAGAGCATTCAAAAGTGGTTGGATGTTGTCCAAAGTATTTACTCCCACAACCTCAAAAATATATAAAGATAACACCCTTTACTTGACTTCTCTTCTCTTCCCTTCTAAGAGTTATTTGTTTGTTGTTTATGTGCTCTATACTCCTTGCTAATTGTTGCTCCAATAGTAGCCCCAAGGGTTATCTCAACTAGTAGAGTCCCCATTGTTAAGTACCTCGTGGGTGTTAAGTACAGCCTTTCTTGAGGTAGCAAGGTCAATTCTCCTCCACCACCTTTGGGTTAGTGTCTTGCCTAGGGGCCTCGTTCCCTTAGAGGTTGATCAACCAAGATATTTTTCAGTGAGAAATAATTATGGACAAGAAGGTGTTTAAGAAAACAAGGGGACAAGAGTACTTCGAGTATTTGGTAAAATGGAAGGATCAGCCAATGCTGAAGCTACTTGGGTTACCTACAGAAACTCGGTAGTTCTGTAGATGAATTCATGGATAGGAGCCCATGAAGAATGTTGTCCTCATGAGTCTGATGGAGGACCATGTGAATTGGAGGGAAAATCTTCAAACTTATTCCAAAAATCCAAAAAAATATACACACAAAAGAGTGGGGTCCTTTAGCTTCAATTTCCATGCTTTTCTAGTTTAAGATAAGGATAGAAATAAGAATAAAATCATCATGTAATAATCACTTGTGAATAGGATATATTAAGATTAATGCATAATTGCTTTAAATCGCTCTATGTAAAAGGCATGATTTTCTATGGGATAAGTACCGAGAGGGCTTATCTATTATTCATAAAATGAAATAACAGGATGTTGTAGAAAAGTCAAGCCCACACGCATTATCATATGCAAAAACTCTCTATGTGCATCTGATTTTATGATTCTCTATTGAATGGTAATTGTATGTGTGTATCAGTTTTAAATGGATTTCTTCTGAATCTGAATATGAATGAACTAGCCTTATTTTCTAATTAATACTTCGCCTGAAGCCTTTAGGTTATGTTTTCCTTTCATATCTACGTGCCTGTTCTCTTACATGTATTGTTAAGCTTTGAAGTGGAAAACTCTGTTTACATAGGAAATCCATGAAAAAAAATAATCTCCATGAAGTTTTGGACTTGAAATATTATTGAATCTAGTTCATACCGGTATCAGGTCCGAGCCGTAAAGCCACAAGTTGAGTGGAAGGGACCTTTGGAGCCGCTGAACAAAAAGTCTGAAACTTTGATAGCTGGGAATTGAAACGCTATAGAGTAGGGTGAATAAGTTGTGGGGTCCAAGAAGCTAACCACATCACAAGATTGGAACAGAAGGAGTCTTGTATTGGGAGCATTGGAGTGCCCGATTGCGTTCTCCATGGCGTGGAAGAAAGGAACCCTGGAAGGGATCTAAGCCGATAGTGTAATTCCTTCGAATGAACACTATAGAGGTTTTAAAAGCGTCAAGTGTTTCTATATTCCTTTGGAATGAAAAATCCTCGAATTCCTTTAAAAACACATTTCCCTCTGTTTATAGGAATGACATTGTATTTCTATAATTCTGATGGGATTATAGGCGAAGAAAGGGAAAATAGGCATATTGCTTAAAAGAGCTGACAACAAGGGTTGGGGTGATAAGAAGGAGACCTCATGAAGTAGTCAATCTAATGATATATGATTCATACACCCATTGAATTAGAAGGAGAAATTCAACTCGGATTATAAGAAATTATATCATTCTTTGGTCTTTTGTCCATATTGCCTACACGGAGGCCACTAGAAGCTCATCATAGAACACAGTGGATAGTTGAAGCAAATGGAGACAGAGATAGAAAATATGATTTAAGAAAATCGGCAAGGCACCAAAATGGTTGTTGTCCCTTTTGAAGCATTCCCTATCACAACCATTCCTACAACTACATCTTCTACAAGAAGCATAGGGGCTGATGCAGATCAATTGGCAAATGCAGTGTAGAACATGTCTCTGGAGACTAAAGAGATGAAAATATTGCACGCTCAAGTAATTATTCTATAAGATCAAAATACAAAGATTGAGACTTTTCATGCATGTAGCAGAGTTACCCAGAGCTCAAAACTAGAGAGGTATGGAAGAAGTGAGCTCAGTCTCTATTTGGCCACACACTAGTTGAGGTTAAAGAAATTATATGGAAAAATATCATTGAAAAGATAGATGAGATCTGGCCATGTATCTAGATTATATTTGAGCACAAGGAATTGATGGAGAAAGCCAAGCAAACCATTTCCACTATGAATGCTAAATTGGGAGAAATGGGTGCCACAACAAACAACATCATAAAGTTTCTCAATTCCAAAAACAGATGAGTTGGATGCTTTAGGAGTAGATGACAGAATAGAAACAGTCTTGGAATTAAAGAAGCTTCTAACAAAGAAGAGCTTGGTTGTAGAGCTTATAAAGAAATGTCACACTTTGGAGGTAACACATAACATGTTTTCCACTAGAATAAAAGCATTAAACAAGAAATATCTCCCTTATTTACTTGTGATCAATTATAAATTAATGACCATGGAAGATTACATGAAGAAGCTTTAATACATTGCAAAGGATACAACCAAGTGTGCCCACATCAAAGGCTCTATGACAAGGAGAGAATTTTATGAAGTTATCAGCAACATGAGTTTTATCTAACATGAGATCAAACACATTTTTGTAGTGAAACCCACTTTCGCTCTCTCAGGTACATGAGATCTACCTTGAGGTAACAAAGATTTCTATTCCACATGAAGAGTAGTGGGATAAGTTGTGTGAATTCTAGGATTAAGAATATGAGCTCAACACCTAATAGTGGCCACTGAGCAACTGTTCTCCACCAAAGCAGTGCTATTTGTCTAGATCGTGCTTCGCTAGATTCACATATTTTGGTCACATTATTTCATTTATGTTAGTTTAAGTTAATAATAGAACTCCATATCACCGAGGCGTTAATTTTAATCCTTTTTGTAAATTATGTTTAAATACTTCATTCATTCCAAATATTGAGGGTTGGTTCCTCAACATTGTAACATTTTTCTATCAAACAATGTACTTTTCCCATGCTCGAGCACCATTAATAAAATACTCTTCACATTATTATGAAACATTGGTGATGTTTTTACTTCTATAATTGTGTTTTCACTATTATTTTCTTCATGTTATGCATTTGAAATTTAATTGTAAAATAGGATATGTGAAAAATAAGATATGTTTTCGAGCACAGTATTTGGACTGTGTTTACAATGTCTATGTTTTATTTTGAAAGTCTCATTGATAAATTCTTAAATGCTTCTCAATCCATGTTGAATCAAACCTTTTCTCCATTCCATAATTTAATCTAAAGGCCCAATCAATCTAGCTAGGTTTCCCTATGTCTACTCCTTTGAACTTTTGGTCAGCATAGTGTTTTATTTGACTCCATAGCCTATTGTAGAGAAAGTAATTTGTTTCAGATCAACCAAACAACTATTCAAACAAATAACCAAGCACAATCATAATTAGCATAAAATCAACCTAAAAAACCAAATTAAATCATAAAGAGAGAGCCCTCTCTCAAGCTGGGCTAGATTAGAGCATTCAAAAGTGGTTGGATGTTGTCCAAAGTATTTACTCCCACAACCTCAAAAATATATAAAGATAACACCCTTGACTTGACTTCTCTTCTCTTCCCTTCTAAGATTTATTGGTTTGTTGTTTATGTGCTCTATACTCCTTGGTAATTGTTGCTCCAATAGTAGCCCCAAGGGTTATCTCAACTGGTAGAGTCCCCATTGTTAAGTACCTCCCGGGTGTTAAGTATAGCCTTTCTCGAGGTAGCAAGGTCAATTCTCCTCCACCACCTTTGGGTTAGTGTCTTGCCTAGGGGCCTCCTTCCCTTAGAGGTTGATCAACCAAGATATTTCCCAACTTAACCACCCTAAAAAAATGTGTCCAATAGTAAAAATACCTCATCACCTCAAACAAGCAATCTTCCTCCTCTGCAATATGTGTCCCTTTGACCTAGTCCCCTCTTTTAAATTTTACAGATCTCTAAATTATTTACAATGCATTTTTATGAGAGAACCAAGGGTGGGGCTGCCACAAAAGAGAGAGGTGTACTTCGAATAATTAGATCTAGATCATCCTTGTTCTTGAAAAAGCAAGGAAAAAACTTTTTCCACAAAAAATTTGGGTTTAGACTTTTTTGGTGAGGAACAAATCCCCATAAATTGGCCTACTAAGCCATGTTCACCTAGTTGCATTACTAGTGTTATTGATTGGGGCACTAAAATCTTAGCCTTTGAATTTCTTCTTTGACAAAACTAAAAAGATTTCCTTTCTCTTATCACCACTATTTGGGACCATGAGTTGAAAGAAGTGATATCAGGAGCATGGGGTGGGAGCTTAGGTGGACACCCACTAGATATGGCAATCTAGCCACCATAAAAAGATTTTATCCAAAACTCTCACACCTTCTAGTTTTATAGTTGACACAAATATTTTCCAATAGAAACTAATCTTTATAGTATTATAAACATAACCAATAAATATAAAATATTCAATATAAACATAGCAATTAATTAAAAAAAATAAAAAAAATAAAAAATACAAACTGACAAACAATGAATAATAATAAAATATTGATACATATATTTAAATAATTATTTACTTATACATTTAAATAATTCAAATAATGTTTTACACATAAACATCATCAAAATTTAAAATATAAAAAATTATTGAAAACAAAACAAATGATAAACAAAATTTTAAATAATGGAAAGGAAAAATTGCAACCAATATAATAATAATAATAATAAAAACTATAATATTCACTGTCATTGAAACAGTCATGAACTTATAGTATAATTGCATAAATAACTAGTACCATTTTCAAATTATCAAAGGGAGATTATCCTTTTTTAGTTTTTTCATAAAATATATAAAGCTCTTTGTTTAAATCTAAACAAACTGGTTAAATATAAATCATGTAACCAATATATGTCACGTAGTATATTCATTGCAATACGGCATATTACGATAAAAAATAACCATCCAATAACAATAAAACAATGGCAATTAGAACTAACCATCCGATAATAATAAACGAATGACATTTAAAATTCAAATAATTGAAAAGAAAAATTTGCACTTCGCAAATACCTCTCTACATAAAATTGGAATCGAAGTAACTGTAAGACAGTTTGCAAGTAGCGAACACAAACAAGGTTTAAAACGTAATCAAGGCCTACATTGATACATGATGCTACTGAATGGGCATTTTCTAATTCTTCTAATTCTCTGACTATACTAAGTTGTTTCAAACTTCCTCCAACTGCATCCCGTTCACGTCCTGCAAAACCGGAAAAATCAATTAAAAAAAAAATCATGACAATATGCAAAAAGATTAGAATTCATACATTGGAACTAAAATTTTACCTATTTGAAAGACTCACGTAGTCAGATTGTTTAGCCCATCTATTCAGGGGCAGTTATGGTATTGTCAATGTACCAAATTCTAGTCAGGTCAGTGACAAATGTATTAACAATTCCTGCATACTTTTGCTATTCCTGTGGCCACGGTGGTTCTTCGTGCATTTCATGTGTGCCTCCAATTTGAGTCCCCGCCTGGTTCTGGTACTGGTTCCAGCCCTGAATTCTCTCAAATTCATAGTGTGGCCCAATCCCTTGGTTGACGCGTGGATTCATTGAAACGTCAATGAAAACTTGATTCGTGGCAGGTGGATCAAAGTATTGGTTACTATGATTCTGCTCTAATGTGTCTCCCGTAACAATTCTGTTGTTCCGCACTTGTATCTCTAGTGGCATCCCTGCTAGGTATCTACCTTGAAATCGTTGATCATATCCCACATCCACAGCATCAACAGTGCTCTTTCTCAAACCCTGCACAGGAGCTGTCTTGCCTCCCTGATTCGTTGCTTCGTTTCCGTTGGCCTCAATCGTGTAGGAAGTTTGTAATGGGGCCCTTCCGTCATCGCCATTCCCAGGATCTATTCCTCTTCGCTTAAAGTTGTTGGAGAGATTAGGGATACCTCTATTCCTGTCGAAATATTGGTCCGTGGTTTTCCCTCCTTGGAGCCCACTACTGTTAGCAAGAAATTGATTCCATTGCTGCTTTTCTCCTACCAGAGGTACAGAACTTTGGAATTGCTGTTCAGGTTGAGCATTCATTAAGGATGAAAAGTTAGAGTCTCCACGTATTTCACTGCCTGTATCAATCCTCTCTGGCAGTGTGGATTGTGTCGGCAGTGGAAGCGGAGGGACACTATTATTTGCTGCTGAAGGACCGAATGCAGTTAGCTGCCGAATGCGTTCCGGTATAAAGGGATGCTGTTTCGAAGAAGACCGCGGGTCTTCGGTCCTCCTGGATGTTGGAAAGTTGGTGACAAAAATTGCTCCGGTGGAAACTGAGCGGGGACGTCCGAGGCTGATGATAAGTTAGGCGGAATTTCTTTGCTTACTGGGGCAATGAACTCGGCCATTGATATTAGGTAATCTATTGTCTGCCACCCATTGTTCAACCCTAGCAGTCTAGTCAGCTCCACCAAACGCTTAGTTTGTTTTGGCACTAACCAATTTAGGGTTTGTTCGCCATTCTGCAACCCCAGTTCTCTTGTGAGAGTTAGCATATGGGGGGCCATTGATAATAACCAATCAATCGCCTGTCCGCCTTTCTCACACTTTAGCTCTTTTGTCAAGTCCGTCAATCTATTGATTTCTGACGGTAACATCCAGCACACCGCAGCTCCCATAGATCTCAAATCCAAGTCCTTAGTGAGTTGATATAATGGTTGTCTACACTCATTCGGCACGTCCAATCTCCAACGATCTTTCTTAGCGTCGTGAAGTTGCTTCTGCAAATCACTTGGACACCCCTCTTGCTCGGCCTCTGATTTGTTATTCCGCTTGGTCGTTTTTCCGCAACGACGTTCAGAGCTTGTCCCCGCTAGGTTTTTCTCTTCGCTATCCATAGCGCCGTGGAGGAATCGAAACTTCACTCTACGATATTATGTTGGAATGTTAATTCCAACTGCTGACTACAGGCGGACGTGGGCAGCAGACTCAACCAGCACGCTGCGCCCAAAACCGCCAGATCAAAACCACAAACCCGCTCAGGCATATCGCACCACTTTTGCATAAAGGTGGTTTCCGTATTGTTGGGCTCCTATAAACTATGGAGGCGACGCGTGTCACCCGCATGACATAAGCCGAGGTCAAATATCGCGAGTTATCTTTGGTGCATCTTACCTGGTCCGATATCCACTCCAGCCGTCCGATCTCCTTGCGTGTTGTCAGTCGTCGATCCTTGAAAGTGCACGGGCCCGCGTCAATTTAATTTTGCATGGCGTGTGAGGATTTCTGTTGACCGCCGCAGACAAGGAAGATTAATGAATTTTATTGATGCTCGTAAAAAGGAGGTATGGGCATATGTCAGAGGTATGGGGCTCATACGTAAGATATCCTTTTGTTTTGATATACACTTAATGTGTTTTTTCTTGTATGGCATTCATATCAAAAATGGGTTAACGTTTTTGGTGTGTTGACTATTTGTAAGAGGTGAGCGTAGGTTATAATGTTTTTTTTACATATGTGTTGGCCATCGTAAAAAAGCTAGAGGGGCAGCGAAAAGCCAAGAAAGATTGCACAGCTGTGTATATGAAAAAAAACTGTGGAGCGTATATATTTTTGAGTTAACATTGTATTATGTGAGATATGTAAGAGCGCAACAGCTAAAGAGAATAGTGTGAGCCAAATGAAAAGAGCTCGTGGGTTGAATCTTTTTTGTGGAGCATTGTAAAATGATGGTGCAATAAAAGGTGAAACAGGCAGCAGTGTGTAAAAAGACAAGAACATGGTTGTAATGTTTTGTGTGGCATTTTTGTGGAACAGAGGTGTAAGAAAAACCATGTGTGGTTTTGCACAGAAGTGCATAAGGAAAATGGTGGAGCGCATTTGTATGCAAATGTAAATTTTATTTTACAGCAGTAAAGTGTTTTTCACTGCAGTGAATGTAAAAGGGGATTTACAGCAGTAAACCCAGCTCAGTAAATTTCTCAGGGTGAAAACAGAGTTTTTGTTTAATATTGTTTTTGGTGAATCCCTCTCAGCAAAGAGGATAAATGTTTGTATGTGGCTTTATATTTTAAGCAATAGAAATGTTTTTATGCTGTGTAATGGACTGTTATGAGTCATTTGGTTTTATTAGCTTCGCTGTGCAAAGGTCCTGGAAGAAATGAAATAGAGCATTGTCTCTGTGGTGAATATTTTGTTTGGTTTTGGTATTTCCCATTGAAAAATACCCAACAGTGGTATCAGAGCTAGTCCAGGCTCTTTGAAGACTCAAAGAAGCTGAAGGAAGGTGTTGTTGCAGCAGTCAAACCTCTCCAGCAGTGTGAAGCCTCAACGAAAAGAGTTAAGGTATTTCTCAAAAGCTTTCCTTTCTGTTACTGTTAAAGGAAGAGTCAGTGATTTAAAAGAAAACACAGTCAAGTATTTAAAGCATAGATAAGAATGGCAAGGTCAAAGAAGAAAGCCTCCAGGCCTGCTAAAAATGTGTCTCCCTCCTCTACTAAACTAGAAGGCAATCTATTTGAAAGCATTGTATTTGAGGTTCCAAAGTTTGATGGAAACTTTGATGTATGGGAAATAATGATGAGGGCTTTCCTAATGTCTAAGGGGATTGAAGTCATTGATGACAGCAAGATGGATAAAGAATCCATGGAGTATGATGCACAAGCAGCAAAACTAATCTTGGATGGACTCCCTGATTTAGTAAAGAAGAATCTAGGAAAATACACATCAGCAAAGGATATATGGGACAGACTGCATGACCTTCATGCAAAGGGAGCACTGACCATGACAATGAGTCAAGAAGAACCCATCATAGAAGCTGAAAGTGAAAATCTTGACCTCATCAAGCTTCAAGTAAGAGAAAGGGATGAAGAGCTTGCCAAGCTCAAGAAGGAGCTGGATCAATGCAAGAGGAAGCATCATGAAGAATTCATGTCTATGACAAATCACTTGAACAGAGCAAAAAAGCAGGAAGATGCCTTGACAAGTCAACTTGAACAAAGACACATGAGAGTGAATAAGCTTGTAGAAGAGATTGGACAGTACAAGGTAGAGGTCTCCTCCCTTAAGTCCGAACTACAAGAAGCCAGGAAGCAGGCACAAGGAGCTGAAAAGAAAATGAAGAGCAGTCAAGCAAAAGATGAAGAAATCTCCAAAATGAAGACAGATATTATCTCCTTCAAAGTAGTAGCAGCTGAAGCTACTCGTAGCAAGGAAGAAACTGAGGAACAACTTGCAAAGAAGAATAAGGAGTGTGAAAGATTGGAAGAAGAGGTTGTCCTCCTCAAGAAGAAGGTTGAAGGGATGAACAAGATCATGAAGAGCTCTCAAGCTCTGGATGACATGCTCAGCTATCACAGATCTCCATTTGATAAATCAGGACTTGGGTATGTAGGTGAACCCTCAAACAAGGATGAAGATGCTTTAAGCAAAGGAGATGTGAAGAAGCCAGAAAGAGATGGTGATGCTCCTAGTTCCAGCAAAGGCAAGGAGAAAAATGAAGGCTGCAATAGAAGAAATCCTGCTCCAAGTAGAAAACCAGCTCCAAGAAGAAATGTAGCTGATGTCAAAGAGGTAAGAGGCAATGGTTATCAACAAAGATTCTCAAGGCAGCAAGGCTTCAGAAGTACATCAAGGAAACCTCCATCTCCCAGGTACCAAAGTTCATTTTTTGGTTATTGTTATGCTTGTTCAAACTTTGGTCATATGGCAAAACACTGTAGAGCATTTCATAAAGATAAATGTTGTGGTCTCCGAAAATCTCCAAGAGACAATTTTAGAAGAAATCATGAAATGTCATTCATGAAAAATGTAGAATGTTTCAAGTGTCATAACATTGGGCATATGGCACGAGATTGTAACTTGACATGGGCTCTTACACAAGCTAGACCCATGCAAAAGAAGAGAGTTACACAAGTATGGAGAAGGAAGGAAAGGCAACCTGAAAACCCCTTGAACTCCCCAGTGGATCTAAATTTGTTTTGAGAAGAGTCTGCCAAAAGAAGACAAGCATACACTAAAGGGGAGCTTGAATTTTTCGTTTGCTGAACTGTATTAACAGTCATTTGTTGATGGAGGATGTATTGTAGCGCAGCAGTTGCAAATGAAATCTTTGTTAATCCCACTAGAAGGTAATATGCAGGAGTGATGAAATCAGCAATGTTTTTGCTTTGTGTTTATGCAATATGCACAGAAATGCATAAAGAAGAAAAGATGGCAGCGCTGAAATGTAAAGAGCAACAGCGAGATAAGAGAAAAATGCAAAGCATGGAAACCCTCACAGCAGTGGGAAGACAGAACATAAAACAACAGTTTGGAAATTTTTTTATGGAGCACATGGATTAGAATGAACAGCAGTTTGAATTTTTTTTTGTGGTGCACATGCATTGAAATGCATAGCAATGGAATGTAGTTTTCCTTTTATGTAAAGTGAGAGAATATACTCACAGCAGAGTGAGTATAATACACAATAGATAAAATGTTTTGTATTGGGAATGAAAATGCAAAGCAGTGAGAAGAAAATGAGAAGAAGGCAAAACGTAGCAGAGCGTAAATGCCCAGTGGCTGAGAATGCAATGAAATTTCTCACACAGGAGTGAAAAATGTAATTTTTTTTTGTATGCAATGCAACATGCACAGAAATAGCTAAAGAAAAACAGGGACAACAGATTTTTAATGCACATGGGTGAATGATAATGTGTGGCAGCAGAAAAATGAAAGGAATTGCACAGCAGTACATTGTGTAATTAAAAAAAATGAAACTGAAGATTGTGTGAAGCAAGGGTGTAAAAAGTAACAGTCCGTGTTATTTTTTGTGTGGAGAATGAAGTGCCAAGAGTATGGGCACAACAGTATGATGAAACAAAAGGCAGCGACAGTGCAAATTGAAGACGCAACGCAGCAGCAAATAAAAAAAACCCAGGGATGACAGTCTATGGTTATGGGTATGGATAGCAGTGAATATGAAAAATGCAGCAGCAAGAAGTTATGGACAGCAGCATGACGGCAAGAAGGAGAAGCACATAGCAATGCAAATAAGAAAATGCAACAGCATGAAGTTTTTTGTTGAAGAAATGAAAGGTAATGGACAGCAGCACATGTAAAAGAAAATTTTGTTTACAGCAGTAAATGTAAGTGTAATGAATGTGTTGTTCATTGAATTGAAATGCAACATATGCAACATCGGTGAATGTAAGAAATGTTTACACACAGCAGTGTAAATTTGTAATTTGGGACAGTGTAATTGTTCGAGAAAAGACAGAGTATTTTGTCTTTGAAAAGTGCACAAGCGGTGCAAGTGTAGACACAACAGTGTGGGGTAGACACAGTAAAGAAGATGGCACAACAGTACAGTAGAGAATATGCAGCAGCATAAAAGAACAGTGCAATGATTGTTTGTTTTTGAAACTGCATGTAAAGTAGTGTCTCTTTATAATCCCTCTGTTAATGAGGAAGGTGATTTTCAGCACAGTCATTTGGTGAAACCTTCTATGAAAGAGGAAGGTGCTTTTCAGCACAGTGTCATGGTGAATCACTCATTCAAGAGGAAGATGCTTTTCAGCATAGTGTGGTAAATCCCTCTATCAAGAGGATGATGTTTTTCAGCATAGTCACAGGTGAATCCCTCTGTCAAGAGGAAGGTGCTATTCAGCACATTGTTATGGTGAATCCCTCTGTCATGAGGAAGGTGCTCTTAAGCACAGTTTCAGGTTAATCCCTCTATTAAGAAGAAGACAACTTTGTTTGTTTGTGGAACTGCATCAGAAGCAGTTGGTGAATCTCTCTATGTGAGGAAGTGTTTGGGTAAGATTGAATGCCCAGCAGTTGAAATTAAAGGGGAGTGTTGGAATGTTAATTCCAACTGCTGACTACAGGCGGACGTGGGCAGCCGACTCAACCAGCACGCTGCGCCCAAAACCGCCATCAAAACCACAAACCCGCTCAGGCATATCACACCGCTTTTGCATAAAGGTGGTTTCCATATTGTTGGGCTCCGATAAACTATGGAGGCGACGCGTGTCACCCGCATGACATAAGCCGACATCAAATATCGCGAGTTATCGTTGGTGCATCCTACCTCGTCCGATATCTACTCCAGCCGTCCGATCTCCTAGCGTGTTGTCAGCGGTCGATCCTTGAAGGTACACGGGCCTGCGTCAATTTAATTTTGCGTGGCGTGTGAGGATTTCTGTTGACCGCCGCAGACAAGGAAGATTAATGAATTTTATTGCTGCTCGTAAAAAGGAGGTATGGGCATATGTCAGAGGTATGGGGCTCATACGTAAGATATCCTTTTGTTTTGATATACACGTAATGCGTTTTTTTTTGTATGGCATTCATATCAAAAATGGGTTAACGTTTTTGGTGTGTTGACTATTTGTAAGAGGTGAGCGTGGGTTATAATGTTTTTTTTACATATGTGTTGGCCATCGTAAAAAAGCTAGAGGGGCAGCAAAAAGCCAAGAAAGATTGCACAGCTGTGCATATGAAAAAAAATTGTGGAGCGTATATATTTTTGAGTTAACATTGTATTATGTGAGATATGTAAGAGCGCAGCACCGAAAGAGAATAGTGTGAGCCAAATGAAAAGAGCTCGTGGGTTGAATCTTTTTTGTGGAGCATTGTAAAATGATGGTGCAATAAAAGGTGAAACACACAGCAGTGTGTAAAAAGACAAGAACAGGGTTGTAATGTTTTGTGTGGCATTTTTGTGGAACAGAGGTGTAAGAAAAACCATGTGTGGTTTTGCACAGAAGTGCATAAGGGAAATGGTGGAGCGCATTTGTATACATATGTAAATTTTATTTTACAGCAGTAAAGTGTTTTTCACTGCAGTGAATGTAAAAGGGGATTTATAGTAGTAAACCCAGCTCAGTAAATTTCTCAGGGTGAAAACAGAGTTTTTGTTTAATATTGTTTTTGGTGAATCCCTCTCAGCAAAGAGGATAAATGTTTGTATGTGGCTTTATATTTTAAGCAATAGAAATGTTTTTATGCTGTGTAATGGACTGTTATGAGTCATTTGGTTTTATTAGCTTCGCTGTGCAAAGGTCCTGGAAGAAATGAAACACAACATTGTCTCTGTGGTGAATATTTTGTTTGGTTTTAGTATTTCCCATTGAAAAATACCCAACATATTAAAACCTAATTCTCAGTGCTTAAATCACTCAAAACAGAGGAAATGCTACGAACCACACCATGAATCCACGAGGACAATGTCATAGTTTCATGTTAAGATATCGTTGCCGCAAATAATAGGGGATTTGAAATAATAATTGAGAAGAGTTAACGTTCTTTACTAAATTCTACAGTATTAGGAATGGTAATAAAAATATAAATAAATATTGTAAATAATTACTTTATTAACTATATTTCAGGTAAAGATGCTTGACATTTGGGACAACTATATATTAGGTTCAAGTTTTCTTAAAAATGGTTATTGTTTATTAAAAAATTATCAAAAAAATTATTTTAATAAATAATATAGAATAATAAAATAAGGCTTAAAATTTTAAAATTTTAAGGTTCATTCTAATAATTTTTCCTTTCACCAATGTTGCGTTATAATTTTTTTCCTTTTACTTTTATTTTTTAAGTAATATATTTTAAAATTTAACAAAAATTCGTTAGAATCATGTGTGAGTTGTATCCTCGTTAGGGTTTTTTTAAAGGATGATACATTTATATTTTAAAAAATTATTCTAAATAATTATTACAATTTCACAGAAATTTACCTGGCACAAAATTAAAAAATTCAAAATAAAATACTTTTTAAGCTTGATTTTTCACCATAAACTTACATGATGCCAAGGAGGATCATAAAATGATCTTATGAGATAGCAAATTACACAATGTTTTGAATAGTAACCACAGATTTCACTCTTGATTAATGACATTATAAACATAAGTAATATATGAAAATAACATATTTACATTGGGATGGTCACAAAAAAGATAATTGAGACTTGAATATAAAGTGGGTTGTTAATTCTAATCGAATGAGAGTTCACATGGGGAAGATATTTGTGTTGCAGAAATTTGTATGGACTTGTTCATTCTTGTAGGTTTTATGGGGAAGATATTTGTGTTGCAGAAATTTGTATGGACGTGGGATATCGAGTTCATTTTTGTAGGTTTTGAGGGGAATTTCGAGAAACTATTTTGGTATCTAGTATCATATTGAAAAATTACCCAAATTAAAAAAAAATCGGTCGAATCGGAGTCCGAGATATCGCTCATTTAA
Organism: Pinus tabuliformis; assembly: GCA_031772625.1. NCBI lineage: Eukaryota > Viridiplantae > Streptophyta > Pinopsida > Pinales > Pinaceae > Pinus > Pinus tabuliformis. The sequence continues at coordinate 2,007,308,455 of CM062818.1, read as the reverse complement.
ACTCAGCTCATTTTTTAGAATTTTTTGTGACGAGGGGAAAGTTACAATGCAAATCTGAAATTCCAGAGTGCCTAGATTGTAATTTCTATATCATGGAAACATGGAGAATGGTCGTTCCAATTCCAAAAATAGGTTATAATAAGGATTCTAAGAAATATTGATCTAGTTGTGTCCATTTTAAATTTTCGCCAAAGTAAGTGATTTTTTTTTCAAAACCATCTTCATGGCTTCTAGCAAGAAATATTTTACAGGGAAAGATAATTGTCCTACTATTGAAGAAGTTATACAAAGACAAAATTCATTATGGCCAAAACATTGGAAATCTTTATGGCATCTTTTTGAAGACAAGACTGCCATATGGTGGAGCTCACTTGATAGTAAGAAGTTGATAAGCATTCCTCATGAAGAATTTGAAAAATTCCTTTTAGACAAATGGTCTCATACTAGAAAACAAGATAATGAGAAGCATGTGTTGTTATTTTCTATTTGTATCTCCTTATTATAGGTTCGATGACCACCATAGCAATGCGACGAGTCTCTTCAAGTCTCTCAAGATACAGTAGTCGCTCCTCTTCAGGCGAGGTATTCGGAAGAACTTCGATAGCTAGCTTAGGCGAAGGGATTTCACACTCGATTGGAAGAGTTTCCTGTGAACCGTACACCAGTTGGAATGGAGTGAATCTAGTGGTTGTCTTAGAAGAAGTTATGTAAGCCAGAAGAGGTGAGAATAACATTAAGTTCCAATTGTTTATGTGCTTCCCAACGGTACGTTGAAGAATAACAATCAAAACTTTATTGACTTCTTCAACTTGAAATTTGGCCTATGGATAATAAGAAGTCGAGCTATCATGTCGAAGGCCCAACTAAGCAGTCAACTTTGCCATCATGTGCTGATGAAAATGTGATCCATGGTGAGTCACGATAGCTTGAGGGATACGAAAACGTGTTATGACGTGGTTAAAAAGGAACTGTACAGTAGTAATTCCGTCAACATTGTATGTAGGCATCGCCTCGGCCCATTTAGTCAAATAGTCAAGGATTGCAATGATATAACCATGCCCCCTCGGTGAGCGAGGGTTACATGTCATGAAATCAATGCCCCATTTGGAAAATGGGCCAACAGTAATTACTAGGTGTCGGGTTGGAGGTGGGGCGCACTGCTTGCGATTGAAAATATAGCATTCATGACATTTTTGGACACCTAGAATGCAGTCTTTGAAGATATGAGGCGAGAAATAACCTACACGGAGGATTTTCTAAAGAGTGGCATATCTAGACATTTAACCACCACACGCACTAGAGTGGTAATCATTTAAGATCCACTGAGCCTCTTCAAGGGTGAAACAACTATGAAGAACGGAGTCCATACTGTCCTCATACAATGTATCACCAATGATATAATAGGGTTGGGGCTCATGCCGAATGCGGTGTCAGTGAGATTGGGACAACACAAATAGAAAAGTCTAGGTTTGGAGATAAACAATAATGTCTCCATACCATGGGTCAAGAGTGTTGATTAGAAACAAAGTCTCATCGAGTATATGCCTAATAAAATCAGTTGGAGTGCTTGCAGATGGAAGAGAACATAACAACTAAGAAAAGACGAGTGATTTTTTTGATTTGGTAGTAGTAAATTCCAAATCAAACTCCTACACGATAACAATCCATTTGGAGTATTCCCCCGAGGAATTGAAGATTTAGTATATATGTCATGGGGTTACAATCAGAAATCATGGTGTTTTTTTGTAGAAGGATATAATGTCAAAATCTTTGGATGGCATGCACTGCCACCAAGGCAAGCTTCTCAACATGAGCATATTGAGATTCAGTATCAAGATAAGGATAGAAATAAGAATAGAATCATTATGTAATAATCACTTATGGATAAGATATATTAAGATTGATGCATAATTGCTTTAAATCGCTCTATGTAAAAGGCATGCTTTTCTATGGGATAAGTACCGAGAGGGCTTATCTATTATTCATAAAATGAAATAACACGATGTTGTAGAGAAGTCAAGCCCACACGCATTATCATATGCAAAAACTCTCTATGTGCATCTGATTTTATGATTCTCTATTGAATGGTAATTGTATGTGTGTATCAGTTTTAAATGGATTTCTTCTGAATCTGAATATGAATGAACTAGCCTTATTTTCTAATTAATACTTCAGGTGAAGCCTTTAGGTTATGTTTTCCTTTCATATCTACGCGCCTGTTCTCTTACATGCATTGTTAAGCTTCGCAGTGGAAAACTCTGTTTACATGGGAAATCCATGAAAAAAAAATAATCTCGATGATGTTTTGGACTTGAAATATTATTGAATCTAGTTCATACCCGTATCAGGTCCGAGCGGTAGAGCCACAAGTTGAGTGGAAGGGACCTTTGGAGCCGCTGAACAAAAAGTCTGAAACTTTGATAGCTCGGAATTGAAACGCTATAGAGTAGGGTGAATAAGTTGTGGGGTCCAAGAAGCTAACTGTTACACTAAAAAATGGCGCTATGACTATTTACAGTTGGTATGGCTCTATCAACAGTCATACTACCCTCTTAAGCAAGTCTTTTGCCTCTGCTATCCATGTCAAACTCCAAGAAAGAGAGAAAGTCTTTATAAATGTGTTTATCTCTGGGTACGCAGGTTCTCTCAAACCTTACCTGCGGGTACGCACCTATTTTTCATGATGTCTGTGTCCAAGGACGCTCTGTATCTAAAGGGGCAGGTGCGTCCCTCTGAAAAGGTTGAAATGCGCAAGTTTTATCTTCAAAAACTTACTTGTGGTCATTTCTAGAGCATTCTAGAAGGTTGTTTGACGTGTATTGAGCGCCTCGAGATGGTTCATGCACTCCTACAAAAGAGGAACTTATCCCATCAATAAGGGAGTGATCCCATCCAAAGAGGGGACTATCCCATTGATGGTGGACCTGATTAACTTCCTCTTGAGCACTATAAATACAGGCATTGGGCCAGAAGGAGAGAGGTTGAAGCTATACATTTTCTAAGGGTAAATGCTGCAGGAATTAGGACTCCCATTTAGAAGCTTGTGAGGAGAGATTGCCATCTTTGCTTGTTCTATTTGGAAGTGGGTGAGCTTTGTCAAAGTAGAGGAAGAATCTTGTGGACCCTGGAAGGAGCTTGCACAACACCAAGGCTCAGGTTGTAATGGTTCCTTTTGATTACCTTTAATGCAAATTGGTCCATTCTTCTCAATAACTTGTTGTTTATGGGTTATTTCATGTACTCCTTGGTCTATATGTTGAATATGCTTTGTTTTATGTTATAATCAGGTGCTATTTAATTGTTTGACTGTTGGTGATTGCAGGTTTTGGAGAAAAGGAGGAGCTCATCCAGATCAACAAAGCTTGGACTTCTACAACAGCATTTGGACAAAGGTAAGAACGAAACACTTGATTTCTCATATCATAATGCATGTTTAGAGAAGGATAGCTCTAGTTTGTTTTGTTTGTCATTAGAATGTCTTAGACTTCTAGGAAGGTCGTTTGTGTCCGCACTTTTGACTGATTCCGTGTGACAAATTGGCGACTCCACTGGGGAATCCATTAATGTGAAAGTCTTTTCCTTTGTGTGAACTTTGCTCTGAGAAAATCATTTTTATTTTCTGGTTTTTGACTGTGAGAATTAGTATTTGGGTGGCTTAGCTTTAGATTTGGTTAGATTTGGTTTTTCTTAACTTTTCCAGAAGGACGCACCCTCTGAGTACTGCACAGTGCGTCTTTGGACGCGCTGTTGCCGTTTGCACAGAGCGGGCCCGCGCCTGTTCTAACGGGTTGCCTGCGTCTTCCTGTAAAAATTTAGGAAAACTCCATTTTTGCTTTAATTGCTTTTAGATTTTGGTTTTTCTTAGTGTTTTCTACCCAGATCCTTTAGTACCCTGTCAAAAATTTTCACCTGAACTTGTTTCATTAGCATTCCTACTTTTAGCTTTCATCAATTGGGTGTTTTGAGTCTCTTTTTTGAGAAATTCTTAATTTGATTTCCTTTGGTCATTACTTGGAGGTTTCTCTCAGTCTTTTCACAATTTTGTATCTTTTTGCTTTTGTATGAGTGTTAATCGCCTTTGAGTGTTTTTATGTTTTGATCTTTGGAACTCTCACCCAAATTTCTCGACTTGCACTTGATTGGTTCTTAGATTACATTAGAATCATCTTGTGTTTGAGAATTCTCTTGCATAGATCACATTTGCATAATTAGAGTTCTCAGTTTCAGAATATGAATGAAAAATGTGCATAGATTACATTTGCATACTTTTCATGTGAATTGTGCATAGATTACAATTGCATAGTTTACATTCTGAAAAATCAATCGTAGATTTAGATCAGCTTTCTTTGATTTGAATTTACACAAAAATAAAAATAAAAATTGGTTTGGAATTGATTTGCATTAGTTTTTCTTGATGAAATTAGTGCATTAGAGAATTTGTTAAATTTTCTCTTAATGATCAATTTTTTGCATTGTTGGAAGTGAATGGAAACTCTCTCCTTACTCTAGTTAGGATTCATCAAATTGAAAGGATTGCATTATCATATTCGATTGCATTCAGTTGAGTCGGGTCATAACACCATTGGTTTCATCTCCATTTACCCATTTGAGTAATAACAGCCTTAATAACACAGCGCTTAATTAAAATTCATCTAGTAATTTTTACATTTCTAGGGCTCTGAAACACCAACATAGCTTAGGCTAGGGTCTTGGAGTAGGTGAGTACTTAACTCTCCAAGACTACAAAACCAAACAGATAGTTTATCTTGAGTAGAATAAATCCAATTGTTTCAATTGCACTCTGGGAAAGCTCCTCTTAAAGGAGAAGCACGAGCTCGTGTCCGAACCAGTGAGGGGATCATTCCCCCCTCGTTGGGAACGACGCCAGATAGTACGTATTACAAACGGTAAACCTCGGATTAACCATTGTCGAGGAGCCAGGGGTCACTTATCGGTAAACCTTGGATTACTGTCAAGGAGCCGGTAAGGGGATTGAGCTTGTTACTCTGCCCTTGCGTGCTGTCGGAGTTTAGACTGTTCCCCTAGGTGTAATTGTTGTGATTGGTAACTTTAGTGACCATAATCTTTAGGGTTCTACCGAGGTGACGGTGGAGGGAAGGTCCCACTGTACCTGGAGCAGACGTCGGTTATACTCACTTGGATTTTCCGGGGGGTTCACTTCACTTCGAGACGGTTAATGTGGAGGAACTTGTGCCGGTCTATTCATTAAGCAGGTTGTCGGGGTAACTGTTCCACCCACCACTTTTGTACTGAATTCGGTGATGTTGGGCTTCATCACCAACTAGTGTTTTCGGTCCGGAAGGCTACTGTTTGTGTACGGTTTGACTCCTAGATTTGATAGCGCGTGTTAATTTGTTTGTTTTTACTTTTAGAGACCATAGGTGTGAATTGTGAATTTTAGTTGTTAAGTGTGAATTGTGAATTGTTAATTTTAGTTTTAAAAATTGTTAATAAAATTGACTGAAGTTGAATATAATGGCAAATGTTCCGGAATTTATCAACCTAGGAACCCCTCCTAATGAGAATCCTAGTACTTTTCCTTACTTTGGAAATGTTGGTCCTCCTTATATGGCTACTTTGTCATTACCTGGATTTACAATAGGTTTACCGATATGGTTATTTTCAACTTCGTTGGCCCAAAATACTCAAATTGTTCCACCTCAACCAGATGCTTCACCTCAACAGAGTTCACCATCTCAACATCACCAACCTTCTGTTGACCCTTTACCCTCTTCGCCTAATTTTTCTTCCTCCATTTCTTCCTCTTCACCTGGTAAAAGCCTTGATGCTCGTAACCAGGAGTCTAAGAAGAAGAAGAAAGGGAAGAAGAAGAAGAAGAAGAAGAAGCAAGCTAAGAAAGAAGTCAACCAACCAACCACGGCTGTAAGTGTTAGTTGTGTTGAGGAAAATTCCGACATGCATCGTAAACCCAAATACCCTTGCAGGCTTTGTAAGGGTGACCACTTCCTTGTCAATTGTCCTGGTATTCCAAAGGTCTTGGAAGTATGGTCAGAAAAATCTCATCAACTTTCCATTGATCCATCAACCAGTGATAGTCAGGTTTCTGGGAAAATGGGTAAAGTTAGGTTTCCTTGTAAGTTATGCAAAGGGAGTCATCAAACTCACATTTGCCCTCACATGGATGAAGCCTCAACATTGTTGGAAAACCTTACTGTTCCACAGCAAGAATTTCCAACTGATTACCGTAAACTTTCTCCCAACCTACCGTCAACTGACGGAGTGATTGATCTAAATTAAAGTACAGTCAATCACACTCTTCCATTGAAGAGTGAAACTCATGTCACTCAGGTTGATGATCCATTAGTTGATCAAGTGGTCGATTCAATTTCACATTCGGTCGATCCCACTTTCCCTTTAGAGAGTGAACTTCATACCGCTCAGGTTCTTCTTGTTACATCAGATTCTTCTACGCCGGGGGGCATTTCACCTGTTTCTACAGAACCCCCTCCAAGTACTGAGGTCTTTTCCTTTGATTGGAGTAGACTGACAGAACCTCGTCTTCCTTCCTCCATCCCTTTCCAAATCATTGTTAAGGCTGGTGGTAGGGACATACATCATACTCAGGTAGATGAAGGTGCTTCTGTCAGTATTTTATCCTCAACTGTTTGGAAAGCTTTGCGTTCCCCTCACCTTGCGCCTATTACGCAGAATCTGAAAGCTTTTAACAGAACCATCAGTGAACCTTTAGGGATTCTTCCTAAGTTTTCTATTACCTTGGAAGGTAAAACTGTCTGTATTGATCTTATGGTAGTTCGAGGTCCCTTGGATTTCAATTTACTCCTTGGGCGAGACTATCTTTATGCAATGAAAGTTGTCGTATCGACACTCTTTCGCGTGATGTCTTTCCCTCACAATGGCAGTATTGTGACTGTAGACCAGCTTTCGTTCCCTAGTCTTGTTTCAACTACCAATAATATGACACCCCTAACTGTTCCTGATTCTAAAGTGGTATCTACCCTGCCACGGGTTAATTATGTGGCAACTGATCCCATGTTTTCAGTTACCAATGTAAGTGAGCTTCTCACTGTTGATTTAGATCCGGTAATTGACATGGAAAACTCTATGGGATTACTTGAACACGATGTTCTTATCCCTTTTGAGTCCCTTGACATGTGTTCCTTCCAAAGAACTGTTCTTCCTTCTGATGAAGATCTCTTGGAAGCCATGATCAAGGTGTGTCCATTGACATGTCTTTCTTCCAGTTAGAAGCCATGCTCAGTGTTTCCGAGGAAAGTTCCTTGTCTTGTGTCAACCTCATTAAAAAATGAATCAGGTCCAAGGAAAGTTCCTTTTACTGTGTCAACCTCGTTAAAAAATGAATCAGTTGATGAGGATAGTTCTTTTACTGAGTCAACCTCATTAAAAAATGAATCAGGTAGGTTTTAGGATATGTAGGTAGATTGTAGAAAGTAAGTGTGTCCGAGGAAAGTTCCTTTTACTGTGTCAACCTCGTTAAAAAATGAATCAGTTGACGAGGATAGTTTTTTCCTGTATCAACCTCGTTAAAAAATGAAATAGGCTAGCGAGGACAGTTCCTTTTCCTGTGCCAACCTCGTTAAAAAATGAAACAGGTGTCCGTGAGGATAATTTGTTCCCGTCTCAACCTCATTAAAAAATGAAACTGGATGTAGTGAGGAAAGTTCCTTTTACTGTGTCAACCTCGTTAAAAAATGAATCAGTGTGTACGAGGATAGTTTTTTCCCCGTAGCAACCTCGTTAAAAAATGAAACAGGCTAGCATGAGGATAGTTCTTTTACTGAGTCAACCTCATTAACAAATGAATCAGGTAGATTTTAGGATATGTAGGTAGATGGTAGAAAGTAGGATTATGAGGACAGTTCTTGTTACTGAGTCAACCTCATTAAAAAATGAATCAGGTATGAGGATAGTTCTTTTCTTGTGTCAACCTCCTTAAAAATGAAACAACTCCCTTTTCAAGTTAAATATTGAAAGTAAACCTTCATTTCATCTAGCCGGTTGAATGCAATGAAGCCTGGGGGGCATGTACCTCGCTTTGCATCATTATGCTGGGGGCATGCGAATTTTTTGAGCATAGTTCCTTGTCTTGTGTCAAGCTCGTTAACAAATGAAACAAGGGTAGGCTAAGAAGGTAGATTGTAGAGTAGTTATGAGCATAGTTCCTTGTCTTGTGTCAAGCTCCTTAAAAAATGAATCAAGGATTTTAGAGCATCGTTCCTTGTCTTGTGTCAAGCTCATTAAAAAATGAATCAAGGATTTTAGAGCATAGTTCCTTGTCTTGTGTCAAGCTCGTTAAAAAATGAATCAAGGTTTTTAGAGTAAAGTTTTTGTTAGGTAGATTGTAGAGAGTAGTTATGAGCATAGTTCCTTATCTTGTGTCAAGCTCGTTTAAAAAATGAAACAAGGGTTTGAGGATAGTTCTTTTCCTGTGTCAACCTCACTAAAAAATGAAACAACTCCCTCAAGTCTTTCCAAGGTCTTGAAAGTAAAGCTTCAATCCATCCAACTCATTGAATGCAATGAAGCTTGGGGGGCATGTACCTCGTTTCGCATCATTATGCTGGGGACATGTGAACTTATAACAAGCATAGTTTTTCGTTTCAAGCTTGCGTAAACATGAAACCGAATTCGAGCATAGTTATTTTCCTGTGTCAAGCTCGTTAAAAAATGAAACAAATCCTCCTCTAATTGAGTCGAGTGTTTGACTAGATCTCGTAAATGTTAAGTTGTATATTTAGATTAGTTATTTCAGTTTTAGGTCGAGTCTTTCAAATGATCTCGTAACTGAACCTTCATTCCATCCAGCTTGTACTTAGTTGAATGAAATGAAGCAAGGGGGGCATGCGCTCTAGCAGTTACGCTTAGGGGGCATCAAGCACAGTTTCCTCTCTGTTTCAAGCTTGTGTAAAAATGAAACTACTCTGAAGCATAGTTTTTTCTCCGTTTCAAGCTTTTGTAAAAATGAAACCTATCTCAAGTCAATTTCAGTTATTTTCAAGACTCGTTAAACTCATGAAAATACCGAGATTATTTTGCTATTTTTCATTCTCGTAAAACAAATGAAAATGCCGAGTTCTTTCTGTCTTTTCCTGCTCGTAAATTAAATTGAAAATTGGCCATATGAGTACATTTTTATCATTTTTTCGAACTCATTAAAACTTATGAAAAAATGAAAACCATGAGTACATTTTTATCCCTTTTTCGAACTCGTTAAAACTTACGAAAAAGTGAAACCTTGGAGTTCTCTTTTAAGCCCTTTTTAGACTCCTAAAATATGAAAAGATTGCCGAGCGTTTTTTAGAGAGTCTGAAAAACTTAAGAAGACTCCAAGTTGAACTTTTTCGTAAATTTGTGTCCCTCAAGCCCGAAAAAGTATAAAATAATACCTGGGGGAACCGCTTGATCTTGCGACCAAGGAGTACTTTCATAATTAGTGCCACTGACCTGAAAAGTAAAAAGCGATCAAGGACACGTCGTTTTATTTCCAGTATCGAGTTTGAAACGACAAAAACCCAGCAATCTTTTCCTGTTTTTACGGTCAGAAAAGGGCTATAAGGGGACCATCTTTTAATTCCGTTTTAACGAGTGTAAAAGAAACGCTTTTCCTGCTCGTAAATTAAATTGAAAATTGGCCATATGAGTACATTTTTATCATTTTTTCGAACTCATTAAAACTTATGAAAAAATGAAAACCATGAGTACATTTTTATCCCTTTTTCGAACTCGTTAAAACTTACGAAAAAGTGAAACCTCAGTTCTCTTTTAAGCCCTTTTCAGACTCCTAAAATATGAAAAGATTGTCGAGCGTTTATTTTACACTCGTTAAAACGGAATTAAAAGATGGTCCCCTTATAGCCCTTTTCTGACCGTAAAAACAGGAAAAGATTGCCGGGTTTTTGTCGTTTCAAACTCGATACTGGAAATAAAACGACGTGTCCTTGATCGCTTTTTACTTTTCAGGTCAGTGGCACTAATTATGAAAGTACTCCTTGGTCGCAAGATCAAGTGGTTCCCCCAGGTATTATTTTATACTTTTTTGGGCTTGAGGGACACAAATTTACGAAAAAGTTCAACTTGGAGTCTTCTTAAGTTTTTCAGACTCTCTAAAATTGAAAAACGCCGAGTTTCTCCTATACTGGGCTCGTTAAACATTTCACAGTAAAGGACCTATTCAATTACAAATAGGAACGAACCACTCCTTCCTAGGGTTCGAATCAAAACTAGGTTGGACTCATCCGAAGGGTGAGCTTATAATCAAGCATATGTTATCCTCCTCAAGCTTGTTAAAAATAAAGAGGTACTTGCCAGAAATGGTGGGGGAAAAGAGAGAAGAATGAGCCTATTTGTTACCTTTTGTCTCAGAAGAAGCTTTACTACCACTCTTGAACACGACACTTTTCATTCACCTGGGTTGGGAAATTCTTTACCTCACAGTTGATCAAACCACTTTGAAAGTCTTCAGCCGGGTTCCAGGGATTAACTTTGAGTTATTTAGCACCAAACCATCTGTCGTGTCGTTATGTGTTCAAGAGGTTTGCAAACAAAACTTTTATCTGCAAAATACTTGTCATCCATTTGACCATCCCTGAGTCAGTCCTTACAGCAACATTTCTTCAACTTGAACAATGATTTCGTGTTGTGGGCTTGCCTGCAACGGGTCGCTTTCTATCGACATCAGCACATTATCTAGAGAGATGACTTAGAAATCGTCAGTACCTTGAAATCTGCATGCATCAATGGCAGGTTTCTCGCCTTTGACGTCAGTTTACATCATTGACTTTCGATCGAAGGATTCCGTGAAATGTTCGACATCAACTCATTCATTCACATCTCATGGATTGTACTGGGTACTTTGAGAACCATTGACATTACTGGTGGTCTCTCTCACGCTTGTTAACAGTTCACATCATCGACTGGTAATCAAGTGGTTTCTACCATGTTCGACATCGACTCATTTATTCGCATGGCTAGAATCGTACCAATTCGAGAAGTAGGAATGAAGACCCTGGATCAAATCTTTACCATCCAGGCTGCGAGGAGTTTTGTATTCATTATCTAAGTAGACTAATCATAAACAGATGGCTGCGTCCATACTGTGTCTACAAAAGTCTATGATTATGATGTACTGCAAGATCATTCCTGTATCAGAGTAGTTAGTCTGTTAGTTAAAGTTTTAATCTGAGTATGGGAATGCCTACCTCAGTGATGATATAATCTTATACATGTATTTTGTGTTGAAAATTGCAGGTTCTGACCAGGCTCTCCACGAGATAATCCTTGAAATGATAAAGCGCTTCACCCTTCCTAGATAATACAAAACCCTAATCTATTCTAGGCTTCGCACTTTAGGGGGCAATCTGTTACATTAAAAAATGGCGCTATGACTATTTACAGTTGGTATGGCTCTATCAACAGTCATACTACCCTCTTAAGCAAGTCTTCTGCCTCTGCTATCCATGTCAAACTCCAAGAAAGAGAGAAAGTCTTTATAAATGTGTTTATCTCTGGGTACGCAGGTTCTCTCAAACCTTACCTGCGGGTACGCACCTATTTTTCATGATGTCTGCGTCCAAGGACGCTCTGTATCTAAAGGGGCAGGTGCGTCCCTCTGAAAAGGTTAAAATGCGCAAGTTTTATCTTCAAAAACTTACTTGTGGTCATTTCTAGAGCATTCTAGACGGTTGTTTGACGTGTATTGAGCGCCTCCAGATGGTTCATGCACTCCTACAAAAGAGGAACTTATCCCATTAATAAGGGAGTGATCCCATCCAAAGAGGGGACTATCCCATTGATGGTGGACCTGATTAACTTCCTCTTGAGCACTATAAATACAGGCATTGGGCCAGAAGGAGAGAGGTTGAAGCTATACATTTTCTAAGGGTAAATGCTGCAGGAATTAGGACTCCCATTTAGAAGCTTGTGAGGAGAGATTGCCATCTTTGCTTGTTCTATTTGGAAGTGGGTGAGCTTTGTCAAAGTAGAGGAAGAATCTTGTGGACCCTGGAAGGAGCTTGCACAACACCAAGGCTCAGGTTGTAATGGTTCCTTTTGATTACCTTTAATGCAAATTGGTCCATTCTTCTCAATAACTTGTTGTTTATGGGTTATTTCATGTACTCCTTGGTCTATATGTTGAATATGCTTTGTTTTATGTTATAATCAGGTGCTATTTAATTGTTTGACTGTTGGTGATTGCAGGTTTTGGAGAAAAGGAGGAGCTCATCCAGATCAACAAAGCTTGGACTTCTACAACAGCGTTTGGACAAAGGTAAGAACGAAACACTTGATTTCTCATATCATAATGCATGTTTAGAGAAGGATAACTCCAGTTTGTTTTGTTTGTCATTAGAATGTCTTAGACTTCTAGGAAGGTCGTTTGTGTCCGCACTTTTGACTGATTCCGTGTGACACTAACCACATCACAAGATTGGAACAGAAGGAGTCTTGTATTGGGAGCATTGGAGTCCCCGATTGTGTTCTCCATGGCGTCAAAGAAAGGAACCCTGGAAGGGTGGATTGTATTGCGGATAGTGTTATCTATGCCGATAGTGTAATTCTTTGGAATGAACACTATAGAGGTTTTAAAAGTGTCAAGTGTTTCTCTATTCCTTTGGAATGAAAAATCCTCGACTTCGTTTAAAAACACATTTCCCTCTGTTTATAGGAATGACATTGTATTTCTATAATTCTGATGGGATTATAGGCGAAGAAAGGGAAAATAGGCATATTGCTTAAAAGAGCTGACAACAAGGGTTGGGGTGATAAGAAGGAGACCTCATGAAGTAGTCAATCTAATGATATATGAGTCATACACCAATTGAATAAGAAGGAGAAATTCAACCCGGACTATAAGAAATTATATCATTCTTTGGTCTTTTGTCCATATTGCCTACACCGAGGCCACTAGAAGCTCATCATAGAACACAGTGGATAGTTGAAGCAAATGGAGACAGAGATAGAAAATATGATTTAAGAAAATTGGCAAGGCACCAAAATGGTTGTTGTCCCTTTTGAAGCACTCCCTATCACAACCATTCCTACAACTACATCTTCTACAAGAAGCATAGGGGCTGATGCAGATCAATTGGCAAATGCAGTGTAGAACATGTCTCTAGAGACTAAAGAGATCAAAATATTGCAGGCTCAAGTAATTATTCTATAAGATCACAATACAAAGATTGAGACTTTTCATGCATGTAGCAGAGTTAGCTCAAAACTAGAGAGGTATGGAAGAAGTGAGCTCAGTCTCTATTTGGCCACACACTAGTTGAGGTTAAAGATATTATATGGAAAAATATCATTGAAAAGATAGATGAGATCTCGCCATGTATCTAGATTATATTTGAGCACAAGGAATTGATGGAGAAAGCCAAACAAACCATTTCCACTATGAATGCTAAATTGGGAGAAATGGGTGCCACAACAAACAACATCATAAAGTTTCTCAATTCCAAAAACATATGAGTTGGATGCTTTAGGAGTAGATGACAGAATAGAAACAGTCTTGGAATTAAAGAAGCTTCTAACAAAGAAGAGCTTGGTTGTAGAGCTTATAAGAAATGTCACACTTTGGAGGTAACACTTAACATGTTTTCCACTACAATAAAAGCATTAAAGAAGAAATATCTCCCTTATTTACTTGTGATAAATTATAAATTAATGACCATGGAAGATTACATGAAGAAGCTTTAATACATTGCAAAGGATACAACCAAGTGTGCCCACATCAAAGATTCTATGACAAGGAGAGAATTTTATGAAGTTATCAGCAACATGAGTTTTATCTAACATGAGATCAAACACATTTTTGTAGTGAAACCCACTTTCGCTCTCTCAAGTACATGAGATCTACCTTGAGGTAACAAAGATTGCTATTCCACATGAAGAGTAGTGGGATAAGTTGTGTGAATCCTAGGATTAAAAATATGAGCTCAACACCCTAATAGTGGCCACTGAGCAATTGTTCTCCACCAAAGCAGTGCTATTTGTCTAGATCGTGCTTCGCTAGATTCACATCTTTTGGTCACATTATTTCATTTATGTTAGTTTAAGTTAATAATAGAACTCCATATCACTGAGGCATTAATTTTAATCCTTTTTGTAAATTATGTTTAAATACTTCATTCATTCGAAGTATTGAGGGTTGGTTCCTCAACATTGTAACATTTTTCTATCAAACAATGTACTTTTTCCACGTTCGAGCACCATTAATAAAATACTCTTCACATTATTATGAAACATTGGTGATGTTTTTACTTCTATAATTGTGTTTTCACTATTAATTTCTTCATGTTATGCATTTGAAATCTAATTGTAATATAGGATATGTGAAAAATAAGATATGTTTTTGACCACCGTATTTGGACTGTGTTTACAATGTCTATGTTTTATTTTGAAAGTCTCATTGATAAATTCTTAAATGATTCTCAATCCATGTTGAATCAAGCCTTTTCTCCATTCCATAATTTAATCTAAAGGCACAATCAATCTAGCTAGGTTTCCCTATGTCTACTCCTTTGAACTTTTGGTGAGCATCAAGTTTTATTTTACTCCATAGCCTATTGTAGAGAAAGTAATTTGTTTCAGCTCAACCAACCAACTAGTCAAATTCAAACAAACAACCAAGCACAATCATAATTAGCATAAAATCAACCTAAAAAACCAAGTTAAATCATAAAGAGAGAGCTCTCTCTCAAGCTGGGCTAGATTAGAGCATTCAAAAGTGGTTGGATGTTGTCCAAAGTATTTACTCCCACAACCTCAAAAATATATAAAGATAACACCCTTTACTTGACTTCTCTTCTCTTCCCTTCTAAGAGTTATTTGTTTGTTGTTTATGTGCTCTATACTCCTTGCTAATTGTTGCTCAAATAGTAGCCCCAAGGGTTATCTCAACTAGTAGAGTCCCCATTGTTAGCCTTTCTTGAGGTAGCAAGGTCAATTCTCCTCCACCACCTTTGGGTTAGTGTCTTGCCTAGGGGCCTCGTTCCCTTAGAGGTTGATCAACCAAGATATTTTTCAGTGAGAAATAATTATGGACAAGAAGGTGTTTAAGAAAACAAGGGGACAAGAGTACTTCAAGTATTTGGTAAAATGGAAGGATCAGCCAATGCTGAAGCTACTTGGGTTACAGAAGACATGCTACAGAAACTGGGTAGTTCTGTAGATGAATTCATGGATAGGAGCCCATGAAGAATGTTGTCCTCATGAGTCTGATGCAGGACCATGTGAATTGGAGGGAAAATCTTCAAACTTATTCCAAAAATCCAAAAAAATCTACACAAAAAAGAGTGGGGTCCTTTAGCGGCAATTTCCATGCTTTTCCAGTTTAAGATAAGGATAAAAATAAGAATAAAATCATCATGTAATAATCACTTATGGATAGGATATATTAAGATTAATGCATAATTGCTTTAAATCGCTCTATGTAAAAGGCATGATTTTCTATGGGATAAGTACCGAGAGGGCTTATCTATTATTCATAAAATGAAATAACACGATGTTGTAGAGAAGTCAAGCCCACACGCATTATCATATGCAAAAACTCTCTATGTGCATCTGATTTTATGATTCTCTATTGAATGGTAATTGTATGTGTGTATCAGTTTTAAATGGATTTCTTCTGAATCTGAATATGAATGAACTAGCCTTATTTTCTAATTAATACTTTGGGTGAAGCCTTTAGGTTATGTTTTCCTTTCATATCTACGTGCCTGTTCTCCTACATGTATTGTTAAGCTTTGAAGTGGAAAACTCTGTTTACATAGGAAATCCATGAAAAAAAATAATCTCCATGAAGTTTTGGACTTGAAATATTATTGAATCTAGTTCATACCAGTATCGGGTCCGAGCAGTAAAGCCACAAGTTGAGTGGAAGGGACCTTTGGAGCCGCTGAACAAAAAGTCCGAAACTTTGATAGCTGGGAATTGAAACGATAGAGTATGGTGAATAAGTTGTGGGGTCCAAGAAGCTAACCACATCACAAGATTGGAACAGAAGGAGTCTTGTATTGGGAGCATTGGAGTGCCCGATTGCGTTCTCCATGGCGTGGAAGAAAGGAACCCTGGAAGGGATCTACGCCGATAGTGTAATTCCTTCGAATGAACACTATAGAGGTTTTAAAAGCGTGAAGTGTTTCTATATTCCTTTGGAATGAAAAATCCTCGACTTCCTTTAAAAACACATTTCCCTCTGTTTATAGGAATGAAATTGTATTTCTATAATTCTGATGAGATTATAGGCGAAGAAAGGGAAAATAGGCATATTGCTTAAAAGAGGTGACAACAAGGGTTGGGGTGATAAGAAGGAGACCTCATGAAGTAGTCAATCTAATGATATATGATTCATACACCAATTGAATTAGAAGGAGAAATTCAACCCGGATTATAAGAAATTATATCATTCTTTGGTCTTTTGTCCATATTGGCTACACCGAGGCCACTAGAAGCTCATCATAGAACACAGTGGATAGTTGAAGCAAATGGAGACAGAGATAGAAAATATGATTTAAGAAAATTGGCAAGGCACCAAAATGGTTGTTGTCCCTTTTGAAGCACTCCCTATCACAACCATTCCTACAACTACATCTTCTACAAGAAGCATAGGGGCTGATGCAGATCAATTGGCAAATGCAGTGTAGAACATGTCTCTAGAGACTAAAAAGATCAAAATATTGCAGGCTCAAGTAATTATTCTATAAGATCACAATACAAAGATTGAGACTTTTCATGCATGTAGCAGAGTTAGCTCAAAACTAGAGAGGTATGGAAGAAGTGAGCTCAGTCTCTATTTGGCCACACACTAGTTGAGGTTAAAGAAATTATATGGAAAAATATCATTGAAAAGATAGATGAGATCTGGCCATGTATCTAAATTATATTTGAGCACAAGGAATTGATGGAGAAAGCCAAGCAAACCATTTCCACTATGAATGCTAAATTGGGAGAAATGGGTGCCACAACAAACAACATCATAAAGTTTCTCAATTCCAAAAACAGATGAGTTGGATGCTTTAGGAGTAGATGACAGAATAGAAACAATCTTGGAATTAAAGAAGCTTCTAACAAAGAAGAGCTTGGTTGTAGAGCTTATAAAGAAATGTCACACTTTGGAAGTAACACTTAACATGTTTTCCACTAGAATAAAAGCATTAAACAAGAAATATCTCCCTTATTTACTTGTGATCAATTATAAATTAATGACCATGGAAGATTACATGAAGAAGCTTTAATACATTGCAAAGGATACAACCAAGTGTGCCCACATCAAAGGTTCTATGACAAGGAGAGAATTTTATGAAGTTATCAGCAACATGAGTTTTATCTAACATGAGATCAAACACATTTTTGTAGTGAAACCCACTTTCGCTCTCTCAGGTACATGAGATCTACCTTGAGGTAACAAAGATTGCTATTCCACATGAAGAGTAGTGGGATAAGTTGTGTGAATTCTAGGATTAAAAATATGAGCTCAACACCTAATAGTGGCCACTGAGCAACTGTTCTCCACCAAAGCAGTGCTATTTGTCTAGATCGTGCTTCGCTAGATTCACATATTTTGGTCACATTATTTCATTTATGTTAGTTTAAGTTAATAATAGAACTCCATATCACTGAGGCGTTAATTTTAATCCTTTTTGTAAATTATGTTTAAATACTTCATTCATTCCAAGTATTGAGGGTTGGTTCCTCAACATTGTAACATTTTTCTATCAAATACTTTTCCCAGGCTCCAGCACCATTAATAAAATACTCTTCACATTATTATGAAACATTGGTGATGTTTTTACTTCTATAATTGTGTTTTCACTATTATTTTCTTCAGGTTATGCATTTGAAATTTAATTGTAAAATAGGATATGTGAAAAATAAGATATGTTTTTGAGCACCGTATTTGGACTGTGTTTACAATGTCTATTTTTTATTTTGAAAGTCTCATTGATAAATTCTTAAATGCTTCTCAATCCATGTTGAATCAAGCCTTTTCTCCATTCCATAATTTAATCTAAAGGCCCAATCAATCTAGCTAGGTTTCCCTATGTCTACTCCTTTGAACTTTTGGTTAGCATCGTGTTTTATTTGACTCCATAGCCTATTGTAGAGAAAGTAATTTGTTTCACATCAACCAAACAACTATTCAAATTCAAACAAACAACCAAGCACAATCATAATTAGCATAAAATCAACCTAAAAAACCAAATTAAATCATAAAGAGAGAGCCCTCTCTCAAGCTGGGCTAGATTAGAGCATTCAAAAGTGGTTGGATGTTGTCCAAAGTATTTACTCCCACAACCTCAAAAATATATAAAGATAACACCCTTGACTTGACTTCTCTTCTCTTCCCTTCTAAGAGTTATTTGTTTGTTGTTTATGTGCTCTATACTCCTTGGTAATTGTTGCTCCAATAGTAGCCCCAAGGGTTATCTCAACTGGTAGAGTCCCCATTGTTAAGTACCTCCCGTGTGTTAAGTACAGCCTTTCTCCAGGTAGCAAGGTCAATTCTCCTCCACCACCTTTGGCTTAGTGTCTTGCCTAGGGGCCTCCTTCCCTTAGAGGTTGATCAACCAAGATATTTCCCAACTTAACCACCCTAAAAAAATGTGTTTGTCCAATAGTAAAAAAACCTCATCACCTCAAACAAGCAATCTTCCTCCTCTGCAATATGTGTCCCTTTGACCTAGTCCCCTCTTTTAAATTTTACATATCTCTAAATTATTTACAATGCATTTTTATGAGAGAATCAAGGGTGGGGCTGCCACAAAAGAGAGGTGTACTTTGAATAATTAGATCTAGATCATCCTTGTTCTTGAAAATGCAAGGAAAAAACTTTTTCCACAAAAAATTTGGGTTTAGACTTTTTTGGTGAGGAACAAATCCCCATAAATTGGCCTACTAAGCCATGTTCACCTAGTTGCATTACTAGTGTTATTGATTGGGGCACTAAAATCTTAGCCTTTGAATTTCTTCTTTGACAAAACTAAAAAGGTTTCCTTTCTCTTATCACCACTATTTGGGACCATGGGTTAAAAGAAGTGATATCAGGAGCATGGGGTGGGAGCTTAGGTGGACACCCACTAGATATGGCAATCTAGCCACCATAAAAAGATTTTATCCAAAACTCTCACACCTTCTAGTTTTATAGTTAACACAAATATTTTCCAATAGAAACTAATCTTTATTGTATTATAAACATAACCAATAAATATAAAATATTCAATATAAACATAGCAATTAATTAAAAAAAATAAAAAAATAAAAAAATACAAACTAACAAACAATGAATAATAATAAAATATTGATACATATATTTAAATAATTATTTACTTATACATTTAAATAATTGAAATAATGTTTTACACATAAACATCATCAAAATTTAAAATATAAAAAAATATTGAAAACAAAACAAATGATAAACAAAATTTTAAATAATGGAAAGGAAAAATTGCAACCAATATAATAATAATAATAAAAACTATAATATTCACTGTCATTGAAACCGTCATGAACTTATAGTATAATTGCATAAATAACTAGTACCATTTTCAAATTATCAAAGGGAGATTATCCTTTTTTATTTTTTCATAAAATATATAGAGCTCTTTGTTTAAATCTAAACAAACCGGTTAAATATAAATCATGTAACCAATATATGTCATGTAGTATATTCATTGCAATACGACATATTACGATAAAAAATAACCATCCAATAACAATAAAACAATGGCAATTAGAACTAACCATCCGATAATAATAAACGAATGACATACATTTAAAATTCAAATAATTGAAAAGAAAAATTTGCACTTCGCAAATACCTCTCTACATAAAATTGGAATCGAAGTAACTGTAAGACAGTTTGCAAGTAGCGAACATAAACAAGGTTTAAAACGTAATCAAGGCCTACATTGATACATGATGCTACTGAATGGGCATTTTCTAATTCTTCTAATTCTCTGACTATACTAAGTTGTTTCAAACTTCCTCCAACTGCATCCCGTTCACGTCCTGCAAAACCGGAAAAATCAATTATAAAAAAAATTATGACAATATGCAAAAAGATTAGAATTCATACATTAGAACTAAAATTTTACCTATTTGAAAGACTCACGTAGTCAGATTGTTTAGCCTATCTATTCAGGGGCAGTTATGGTATTGTCAATGTACCAAATTCTAGTCAGGTCAGTGACAAATGTATTAACAATTCCTGCATACTTTTGCTATTCCTTTGGGCACGGTGGTTCTCCGTGCATTTCATGTGTGCCTCCAATTTGAGTCCCCGCCTGGTTCTGGTACTGGTTCGAGACCTGAATTCTCTCAAATTCATAGTGTGGCCCAATCCCTTGGTTGACGCGTGGATTCATTGAAACGTCAATGAAAACTTGATTCGTGGCAGGTGGATCAAAGTATTGGTTACTATGATTCTGCTGTAATGTGTCTCCCGTAACAATTCTGTTGTTCCGCACTTGTATCTCTAGTGGCATCCCTGCTAGGTATCTACCTTGAAATCGTTGATCATATCCCACATCCACAGCATCAACAGTGCTCTTTCTCAAACCCTGCACAGGAGCTGTCTTGCCTCCCTGATTCGTTGCTTCGTTTCCGTTGGCCTCAATCGTGTAGGAAGTTTGTAATGGGGCCCCTCCGTCGTCGCGATTCCCAGGATCTATTCCTCTTCGCTTAAAGTTGTTGGAGAGATTAGGGATACCTCTATTCCTGTCGAAATATTGGTCCGTGGTTTGCCCTCCTTGGAGCCCACTACTGTTAGCAAGAAATTGATTCCATTGCTGCTTTTCTCCTACCAGAGGTACAGAGCTTTGGAAGTGCTGTTCAGGTTGAGCATTCATTAAGGATGAAAAGTTAGAGTCTCCACGTAATTCACTGCCTGTAGCAATCCTCTCAGGCAGTGTGGACTGTGTCGGCAGTGGAAGCGGAGGGACACTATTATTTGCTGCTGAAGGACCGAATGCATTTAGCTGCCGAATGCGTTCCAGTATAAGGGGCTGCTGTTTCGAAGAAGACCGCGGGTCTTCCGCTCCTCCTGGATGTTGGAAAGTTGGTGTCAGAAATTGCTCCGGTGAAAACTGAGCGGGGACGCGCGTGGCTGATGATAAGTTAGGCGGAATTTCTTTGCTTACTGGGGCAATGAACTCGGCCATTGATATTAGGTAATCTACTGTCTGCCCCCCATTGTTCAACCCTAACAGTCTAGTCAGCTCCACCAAACGCTTAGTTTGTTTTGGCACTAACCAATTTAGGGGTTGTTCGCCACTCTGCAACCCCAGTTCTCTTGTGAGAGTTAGCATATGGGGGACCATTGATAATAACCAATCAATCGCCTGTCCGCCTTTCTCACACTTTAGCTCTTTTGTCAAGTCCGTCAATCTATTGATTTCTGACGGTAACATCCAGCACACCGCAGCTCCCATAGATCTCAAATCCAAGTCCTTAGTGAGTTGATGTAATGGTTGTCTACACTCATTTGGCACGTCCAATCTCCAACGATCTTTCTTAGCCTCGTGAAGTTGCTTCTGCAAATCACTTGGACACCCCTCTTGCTCGGCCTCTGATTTCTTATTCCGCTTGGTCGTTTTTCCGCAAGGACGTTCAGAGCTTGTCCCCGTTAGGTTTTTCTCTTCACTATCCATAGCGCCGTGGAGGAATCGAAACTTCACTCTACGATATTAAAACCTAATTCTCAGTGCTTAAATCACTCAAAACAGAGGATATGCTACGAACCACACCATGAATCCACGAGGACAATGTCATAGTTTCATGTTAAGATATCGTTGCCGCAATTAATAGGGGATTTGAAATAATAATTGAGAAGAGTTAACGTTCTTTACTAAATTCTACAGTATTAGGAATGGTAATAAAAATATAAATAAATATTGTAAATAATTACTTTATTAACTATATTTCAGGTAAAGATGCTTGATATTCGGGACAACTATATATTAGGTTCAAGTTTTCTTAAAAATGGTCATTGTTTATTAAAAAAATTATTTTAATAAATAATATAGAATAATAAAATAAGGCTTAAAAATCTTCTTAAAATTTTAAGGTTCATTCTAATAATTTTTCCTTTCACCAATGTTGCTTTATAATTTTTTTCCTTTTACTTTTATTTTTTAAGTAATATATTTTAAAATTTAACAAAAATTCCTTACAATCATGTGTGAGTTGTATCCTCGTTAGGGTTTTTTTTAAAGGGATGATACATTTATATTTTAAAAAATTATTCTAAATAATTATTACAATTTCACCCAAATTTACATGGCACAAAAATCAAAACTTAGAAAAATTGGACAAGACCTTAATTAATTAAAAAATTCAAAATAAAATACTTTTAAGCTTGATTTTTCACCATAAACTTACATGAGGCCAAGGAGGATCATAAAATGATCTTATGAGCTAGCAAATTACACAATGTTTTGAATACTAACCACAAATTTCACTCTTGATTAATGACATTATAAACATAAGTAATATATGAAAATACCATATTTACATTGGGATGGTCACAAAAAAGAGAATTGAGACTTGAATATAAAGTGGGTTGTTAATTCTGATTGAAAGTCCACATGGCGAAGAGATTTGTGTTGCAGAAATTTGTATGGACGTGGGATATCGAGTTCATTTTTGTAGGTTTTGAGGGGAATTTCGAGAAACTATTTTCTTATCTAGTATTATATTGAAAAATTACCCAATTAAAAAAAATCGATCGAATCGGAGTTCAAGATATCGCTCATTTAGACTCAGCTCATTTTTCAGAATTTTTTTGTGACGAGGGGAAAGTTACAATGCAAATATGAAATTCTAGAGTGCCTAGATTGTAATTTCTATATCATGGAAAGATGAAGAATGGTCATTCCAATTCCAAAAATAGGTTATAATAAGGATTCTAAGCAATATTGATCTAGTTGTGTCCATTTTAAATTTTCTCAAAATAAGTGATTTTTTTTTTCAAAACCATCTTCATGGCTTCTAGCAAGAAATATTTTACATGGAAAGATAATTGTCCTACTATTGAAGAAGTTATACAAAGACAAAATTCATTATGGCCAAAACATTGGAAATCTTTATGGCATCTTTTTGAAGACAAGACTGCCATATGGTGGAGCTCACTTGATAGTAAGAAGTTGTTAAGCATTCCTCATGAAGAATTTGAAAAATTCCTTTTAGACAAATGGTCTCATACTAGAAAACAAGATAATGAGAAGCATGTGTTGTTATTTTCTATTGGTATCTCCTTATTACAGGTTCGATGACCACCATAGCAATGCGACGAGTCTCTTCAAGTCTCTCAAGATACAATAGTCACTCCTCTTCAGGCGAGGTATTCGGAAGAAATTCGATAGCTAGCTTAGGCAAAGGGATTTCACACTCGATTGGAAGAGTTTCCTCTGAACCGTACACCAGTTGGAATGGAGTGAATCGAGTGGTTGTCTTAGAAGAAGTTATGTAAGCGAGAAGAGCTGAGAATAACATTAAATTCCAATTGTTTATGTGCTTCCCAACGGTACGTTGAAGAATAACAATCAAAACTTTATTGACTGCTTCAACATGAAATTTGGCCTATGGATAATAAGAAGTTGAGCTATCATGTCGAAGGCCCAACTAAGCAGTCAACTTTGCCATCATGTGCTGACGAAAATGTGATCCATGGTGAGTCACGATAGCTTGAGGGATACGAAAACGTGCTATGACGTGGTTAAAAAGGAACTGTGCAGTAGTAATTCCGTCAACATTGTATGTAGGCATCACCTCGGCCCATTTAGTCAAATAGTCAAGGATGGCAATGATATAACCATGCCCCGTGGGTGAGCGAGGGTTTCATGTCATGAAATCAATGCCCCATTTGGAAAATGGGCCAACAGTAATTACTAAGTGTTGGGGTGTAGGTGGGGCGCACTGCTTGCGATTGAAAATATAGTATTCATGACATTTTTGGACACCTAGAATGCAGTCTTTGAAGATACAAGGCGAGAAATAACCTACACGGAGGATTTTCTAAAGAATGGCATATCTAAACATATAACCACCACACGCACTAGAGTGGTAATCATTTAAGACCCACTGAGCCTCTTCAAGGGTGAAACAACTATGAAGAACAGAGTCCACACTGTCCTGATACAATGTATCACCAATGATATAATAGGGTTGGGGCTGATGCCGAATGTGGTGTCGGTGAGATTGGGACAACACAAATTGAAAAGTCTAGGTTTGGAGATAAACAATAATGTCTCAATACCATGGGTCAAGAGTGTTGATTAGAAACAAAGTTTCATCGAGTATATGCCCAGTAAAATCAGTTGGAGTGCTTGCAGATGGAAGAGAACATATCAACTAAGAAAAGACGAGTGATTTCTTTGATTTTGTAGTAGTAAATTCCAAATCAAACTCCTACAGGATAACGATCCAATTGGAGTATTTCCCGTGAGTAACTGAAGATTTAGTATATATGTCATGGGGTTACAATCAGAAATCATGGTGTTTTTCTGTAAAAGGGTATAATGTCAAAATCTTTGGATGGCATGCACTGCCACCAAGGCAAGATTCTCAACATGAGCATATTGAGACGTGCTCGTCATTGTCATCGCAGTCATGAACTAACACCATAGAGATATTGGTATCAGTTGCAGCCAAATACACGAAGTAATCGTGGCAATATTCGGGGGGGTGTAATAAAGGAGCACTAATCAATGAGTTCTTTAAAGCATCGAAGGATTCTTGGCAAACTTTATCCCAAATGAGATGAATCCCCTTCTTAAGTAAGTGAGTAAAACCCTTGGCAAGCTCGACGTAATAAGGACAAATCTATGGAGAAAATTAGCTTTTCTGTATAGGCTCTACAATTGGATTAATGATTTTTTTTTGGGGGGGGGATTATTTTTTTTCTATGTAAGGCTAGTTCTATTAAAAGAAATAAAAATGTAATTACAAAGAGGCCACAACCTTAGCCATTATCAATGGAGTTCATTAGGAGTATCTAAACTGCCCCATATTTGGGGAAACCAATTTGCCATCGCAAAAAAACCACACAAGTGATCTGGACCCCACACCGGAGAAACCAGAAGAAGTTTTGACACAGCACAACATGACACAGCTGAAGTTATGACAAAACCGCCTATCATTTAGACAAAAATAAAAAACCACAAGTGACTGAACCACACTAGTTAGCAGTGAGGACCTGAGTTGGCACGTGGGGGGCAACGGATGCCACATGGCTTCACTTGGGCTCATCCTAGTCAAGAGTCTCCTCAACAACGTGAAAAGTGTACTGGTACCAAACGTCGCCTACCTCCGCCACACCACCTTCCTCCATTCCACGTGGTGGCTCCCTCATAGGAAGAGTGCCGCTCAAACTGCCAGCCATAGCCACCAGAATAGAAGCACCAACTAAGCTACCACCTGGTTGTCGAATGTCTCCAGTGTGTCCTTCGCCTGCATGCATTCCACCATGCTGAATTCCTCTGCCTTCTTCCATCGGGAGCAGCCCAGAGTCACGACTAATTCCCTAACTGCGTTCCTCCTGAAGCTGCGTTTTAGAGTTTCTCCCAGGAGCGTCATGCTGCTCATTTTCTTCCAAGAAGACAATGGTAACATTGGCAGTGATGATAAGCCTGTTCAGGTTACTCTGGAACCTGAATTGAGTCGAGTGAGGGGCCGAACTGGGGTGCAGAGGAAAAGCGGTTATATGAAGCTTGAAATCTTTGTGCTCGTCAAATGAAGCCTGCACACGACCCTGGCCACTCTGAGTTTGAGGAAAACATGTGTGAGGCGAGCTGCGAGGGGAGAATTATCATGGGGAGGATGTGGAGAGGTAGGTTCAGAGCTCTGTGCTGCCCGTGGGAGAGAGCTGCCACGATAGGTACCTCCTTTGTGGCTCCTCATTCGGTGACAGACCATATCAATGAGGTGGGACTGGAATTCAGCAGGATAGAAAGTTGGGAAGGATAGCAGAGTATGAATATAGGGCAATTCCTGGAATGGGAATAATGATGCCCATTTCCAAGGTTGATATAGCACATAAGCCAGCAGCGTCTTCCGGAAATAGTTCTACTGCAGGGATTTCTAGCAAGGGGCGGGCAAATGTTGAGGGAAGGATGGCAGGCTGAGTGGTTGAAGGGCTCCATATCAAGGCAGACTGTGTCTGAGTCTTGGCCTGAGTAGCCATTAAATGCAACATGCAGGCGGGCCTGCTCTTGTTTTAGGTGGACTTGGGATGGTGCGCTGGCCACCATCTATCTGGTCCGAACGTCGTCATTCCGTCGAGTCTTCATTAAATACCTCAGTGGTCACCCGCATCCGGGTAGGGGGGTTATATTGGTTATGGCCTCAACTTTCAATGGATCAATCCTGATACTTTCACGAGACATCACAAAACCTATGAGTCGGCTAAATTTGACGTAAAACACACACTTGTGTGGATTGATACGGATATTGTAAGGCTGACATCATAAAAGGATAGCTCTTAAGTGATCCGAATGGTCATGACCTTTAGCCGAATGAGTTAGTAAGTGTGTTGGGTCCCTATAATACTAGTGATTACCCCTTTACTATTGTAGTTATACCCCTTATTTATATTGTTGTGCCCCTATTACCCCCATATTGTTATATCTGTGCCCCATAGAATCCCTCTATTGTTATTTTTGTGGCTTTATATTATTATTGTTAGGTCGACTGGATTATATTGTGACTCCTTAGACTCCTATATATAGAAAGGAGGTTTTGTCATTTGTATCATCCAAGAATTGTTCATTTATGTAATGTAAAAGAGGTTGCCTCCTCGAAGAGGCTGAATTCTAAGGCGTGGATCTCTCTTTTCTATCTTTTTGTGAGCTCGTTTCATAACATTTGGTATGAGAGCTTTGGATTCTAGAGTTTTGCTGCTCCAAACAGGTCATCGTGGAATTTGCGCTATAACTTTTTTTCTGTAACGTTTCAGAAGTCACACAAAAAACCCATTTGAGAAGAATTGGCGCTGAATCGTGGGTCCGAATTTCAGAGCATTTGGCGCGATATTTTCGGAGATATGATCTGAGGAAGTTGGTCTTTTTGCAGACTCCTGAATTACATTCAAAGCAGGTGACCTGGGGAAAATCGTCATAACTTTCTCTCTGAGGATCGGATTGAAATTTCGTAAAAAGTATAGAAAGAGGACAGACTGTAGTTTCTTGTGGGTGTTTTTTAGATCCAAAGGTCGAAACAGTGACTCGTGGCACGTCATACAAGTTAGCTCTACTGAACTAGTCTATAATCAAGTCACTATGGGAGATTTCGCATAACTCTTCCTTGGAGAATCCAATTTGGGTCAGACTTGTGGCATTGGAAAGAGGACACAGAGAGCTACTACAGGTGACAAGTTCAGAACTAGATGACTGGAAAGTACAGAGATACATCAGAAGCAATATCGAGCTCCTACAAAGTGAAAAAAGGTGTGTAGATTTTTTTAAATTTTTGCTTAAGCTTGGTTTGAAAATTTATTTTGAAGGAATTCAAAGGGCATAGTAGAGCATTATTATCGGTAACTGATGCCCCGAGGAAAGAAAATGCAAACACCTAGTAAGGAACCTGAAAGCTCTAGCATGACTCATGAAGAAGAGGAAGAAATGCTACATGATATATCAAAATTACAAGAACAAGTGCAACAAATGTCATGCTCACAAAAGTTAACAGATGCTAAGATAAATGGCGTGGAAGCTAAGATGAATGGCATGGAAGCTAAGATGGACAATTTGAAGATAGATTTGAAAATAGACATGGAAGAATTGAAGAAGTTGCTACAAGAAAGGGTCACTAATGGTGAAAAGGTAGTAAAGGAAACTCATGATGAGAACAAAAGAAATGTTAATCATGATTCCATAGACGCTAATGTTGGATCGAAGAATCACCATATTCCAAAAATCGATATGAGGAAGTTTGATGGCAAGGATCCCGCCACATGGATATTACAGATGGAGCAATTCTTCGATCTCAATAATGTGCAAAACACACAAAAGGTACGTATGGCAACTTTATATTTGGAACCAAATCAGTTTGTATGGTATCAATGGCTTTGTTCTCGTAAACAATTTATCACTTGGGCAATTTTTACGGAAGAATTGATAGCACATTATGAGGATACAAAAAGCAACACTTTTTTTAGCCAATTGATAAGTCTCAAACAAAAGGGTTCAATAATGGAGCACATTGAGGAGTTCCAAAAATTGAACATAAGGGTAAAAGATATTCCAGAGGAGCATAGGATTGATGTGTTCATAGGGTCTTTAAAGGATAATATCCAACATGATGTGTGCCTTTGGGAACCTGATTCATTAGAGAAGGCATTCAGGTTAGCAAGAAAAATGGAAAGCAAAATTATGGCAACTAGGAAGCATACCATTCACAACTATAAAGACGGAAGTGTTGTTGCCCATAGTCTTCCACAACCTACAAGGTTGACACCACAACAATTGGAAGAAAAAAGAGCAAAAGGGCTTTGTTACAATTGTGATAGCAAATACACAAAAGGTCATAAGTGTGCTGAGAAGAAATTATTCTACATAGATTGTGAAGAGGAAGAAGAAAAGGAGCAAGAAAGGTCAAAAGAAGAGGATATATTCCAGGAACAAAGCCTAGATGAAGAACAAATAAATCCGACCATATCTTGTAATGCATTGGCGGGAATTACCACTCCTCAAACCATCAAGATAGAAGGACAAATCAAGAAGAAAAAGGTAATAGTGTTGATTGATTCAGGAAGCACCCACAATTTTATTCATTGTAGGGTAGCAAAAGAATTGAATTGCTTCCTATATCCAGCACCAGAGTGTCAAGTGATGATTGCAAATGGAGGAACAATAAATTGTTCTGGAAAGTGCCATAATATCAAGCTATCCATGGGAGAATATGTATTGACTAGCCCAATGCTTTCCATTCCAATGGGAGGTGCTGATGTTGTACTAGGAGTCCAATGGCTACAATCCTTGGGTACAATAGCTTTTAATTTTCAAGAACTTTTCATGAAATTTTCTCTGGAAGGAAAGGAAGTTGAATTAAGGGGTATTGCAGGGAAACCAGGAAAGATAATCAGCTCTAATGGCATGACAAAGCTTCTAAAAAAGGAGCAAAGAGGTGTAATTGCACAATTATGTTCGCTAGATGTTTCCACATTGGAATCATCTATTTCTCCAGATCTCCAAAAAGTCCTGGACAATCATTCCAAGGTATTTGAGACTCCCAAAGGTCTCCCACCTATGCGTGATCATGATCATGCTATTCATCTGATTCCAGGAAGTGTTCCTCCAAACATCAGGCCGTACAGATATCCATATGTCCAAAAAAGTGAAATTGAACGTATGGTTGCAGAAATGCTAGAGGCTGGTATAATTCAACCGAGTCAAAGTTCTTTCTCAGCTCCAGTAGTATTGGTGCACAAGAAGGATGGATCATGGCGCATGTGTCGAGATTATAGGGAGCTCAACAAGCTCACTATTAAAGATAAGTTCCCCATTCCTGTTATTGATGAATTACTGGATGAATTGCATGGATCAATTTACTTCACCAAGTTGGATCTTCGTTCGGGATATCATCAAATCAGAATGAAGATTGAAGACATTCCGAAAACGGCATTTAGAACTCATGAGGGTCATTATGAATTTTTGGTCATGCCTTTTGGCCTTACCAATGCACCTTCAACATTTCAAGGTTTGATGAATTCAATTTTCAAACCATTCCTTAGAAAATTTGTGTTAGTATTTTTTGATGATATACTAATCTACAGCAAGTCTTGGAAGGATCATGTTGAACATGTTGACAGGGTGCTACAACTATTGGAGGAGAAACAATTATATGCAAAAAGATCCAAATGTTTCTTTGGAGTCCAGGAGGTGGAATATTTGGGTCATATTGTATCTCATGAAGGAGTTAAGGTAGACCCTAGCAAAATTAAAGCCATTAAGGAATGGAAAATCCCCACATCCATAAAGCATCTGCGAGGATTTCTTGGGTTGACAGGGTATTATCGCAAGTTTGTTAAGAATTATGGGAGAATAGCAGCACCTCTAACAACATTATTGAAGAAAGATTCATTTTCATGGACTCCGGAAGCAACAAAGGCCTTTGAACATCTTAAAGAGGCAATGTGCCAAGCACCGGTCTTAGCTACACCGGACTTCACAAAAACCTTTATTGTGGAATGTGATGCTTCAGGAAATGGAATTGGTGCTGTTCTAATGCAAGATGAAAGACCCATTGCTTTTGAAAGTCGTCCAATCAAGGGAAAGTTTTTAAGCAAAGCTATTTATGAGAAGGAAATGTTGGCAATACTCCATGCACTTAAGAAATGGCGACCCTACCTAATGGGAAGACACTTCAAGGTAAAAACGGATCATGATAGCCTTAAATACTTTTTAGAACAAAGATTATCCTCTGAAGAGCAACAAAAGTGGGTCACAAAGATGTTGGGTTATGACTTTGAAATCATCTACAAAAAAGGGAAGCAAAATGTGGTGGCAGATGCACTCTCAAGAAAGGATGAGGATGTGGAAGCATTGTTGTGTGCCATTTCTATTATCCAACCAGATTGGATAAACGAAGCAAGGGAGGAATGGAAGAATGACGAAGAAGTGTGGGCACTTATTCGAAAGCTACAACAAGATTCCAGTACTTCTGATACATTTAGCTGGCAAAATGATTCGTTATGGTACAAAGATCGCTTATACCTCTGTAAGAATTCCCAGCTAAAACAAAAGATTCTTATGGAATTGCACACTTCTCCCTTAGGAGGGCACTCAGGATTTTTAAAAACTTACCACAGGGTTAAGAAGGAATTTTTTTGGGATGGCCTTAAATCAGATATTCAAAAGTTTGTGGCGGAATGTTTGGTTTGCCAGCAAAATAAAGTTGAAACAATTAAGACACCAGGTCTATTACAACCTTTATCCATTCCAAGCCAACGTTGGGAGGAGGTTTCAATGGATTTTATCACAGGTTTACCCAAGTCTGAGGGAAAGAGTGTCATCATGGTGGTAGTTGACAGACTTACCAAGTATGCACACTTTTGTGCATTATCACATCCATTTAAAGCCAGTACAGTTTCTACTGCATTTATGGAAACAGTTCAAAAGCTACATGGAAACCCAAAGATTATTGTAAGTGACAGAGATCCCATTTTCACTGGAAATTTTTGGACAGAATTATTTTCTTGTCTTGGTACTCAGTTAGCTCATAGCTCATCTTATCATCCTCAATCTGATGGGCAAACTGAGATAGTAAACAAATGTTTGGAAGGATATCTTCGTTGCTTTGTATCTGATAAACAGACACAATGGGTCAAATGGTTGCCTCTGGCTGAATGGTGGTATAACACTTCCTTCCATACAGCAACAAAAATGACCCCATTTATGGCACTTTATGGGTATCAACCACCATCCATCACATCATATTTAAGAGAAAATTCTAAGGTTCAGGCAGTGGAACATCACATCGAACATCAACAACAAGTCCTCCAACTCTTAAAGGATAACCTCGTGTTGGCACAAAATAGAATGAAACAACAGGCAGATCAACATCGCAGTGAAAGAAGTTTTGATGTAGGTGATTGGGTATTCCTACGGCTACAACCATATAAGCAAATGTCCCTAAAGCAAGCTAAGAAGGATAATAAATTATCACCAAAGTATTATGGTCCGTACAAGGTGTTGGAAAAGATTGGTACTATGGCATACAAATTGGAGCTTCCTGCAGCTTCTCGATTGCACCCAGTTTTCCATGTTTCATGTTTAAAGAAGGTTATAGGTGACAAGCTCCCAATTCAAACAATATTGCCAGAACTTGACGAGGAAGGAAAAATTATATTGGAACCGGAAGCAGTCACAGAAACAAGAACTCGACAGCTACGAAATCGATCAATTTCAGAGTATCTTATCAAGTGGAAGAACTTATCCGCTGAAGATTCCACATGGGAGGATGAGAATTTTATGCAGAAGTATCCAGAACTACTCAAGCGTTGAGGACAACACTTTTTTGAAGGAGAGGGGCATGTTGGGTCCCTATAATACTAGTGATTACCCCATTACTATTGTAGTTATACCCCTTATTTATATTGTTGTGCCCCTATTACCCCCATATTGTTATATATGTGCCCCATAGAATCCCTCTATTGTTATTTTTGTGGCTTTATATTATTATTGTTAGGTCGGCTGGATTATATTGTGACTCCTTAGACTCCTATATATAGAAAGGAGGTTTTGTCATTTGTATCATCCAAGAATTGTTCATTTATGTAATGTAAAGGAGGTTTCCCCCTCGAAGACGCTGAATTCTAAGGCGTGGATCTCTCTTTTCTATCTTTTTGTGAGCTGGATTCATAACAAAGTCATTGAGGTATGCCTAACCAATGTGTCGAATTTCATGAAATGCATAAGACATTACTCATTGGAAGGTAGTGCCAGCATTCTTCAAACTGAAACAAATATTTGTGTAAGCAAAAGTACCCCAATGACAGATAAAGGTCATTTTATGCTGATTAATGGCTAAAAAATTAATCTAGTTATAGCCATAAAAATCATCCATGAACAAAAAAATCTCACTCCCAGTGCATTCGTCGATGATTTGGTCGATAAAGGGAGTAGGATAATTGTCCTTAGGACATGCAAGGTTGATATCGCAGTAATCAACACAAACACGTATCGCACCCTGCTTTTTGGAAACAAGGACGATATTGGATACCCAATTCATCAATGGAATAGGATAAATGAAACTTGCTTTCAAAATTTTCTCTACTTCTGCTTTGATAGCAGCAGCCTTTCGAGGGTGCATAGGGCGAAGACGTTGTCGAACAAGCTTAGTGCTAGGATAAGTCAGAATCTCATGCACCACAATGGCTGGATCAATACAGGGAATTTCCTCATATTACCAAGAGAAAATATCTCAAAATTCTTTAAAATGATGAGTATAAATCTTGATCTCATCTACAGAACAGGAAACCCCAATATTAATGTTCTTGACAATTCCCACTTTAACAGAAATGTCAAGAGGCAATGTAGCAGTGATGTTTCCCATATTACCATCCAACAAGACTTCATGCACCAGGGCAGGTGTCTGAAGTGGAGGTGTAGGAGAATGAGAAACAGAAGCTTCAAGACATGAAGGCATCTCATCGACGCTAGGAAGAAAAGAAGAACAATGATGTAAACCGTTCCATGGAATTTCATCGAGAGACATGACCTCAACGATACTCTCGTCGATAGGGAAAGTATCATTCAAAGGATCCGGAGAATCCTAATAACCCATCGAGCGAGATGGCACATAAGTGTCCACGTTCATACATAATACAATATGAATTTTTGAAGTGGTCATTGAAGCTAAGACAATTTCTTGATAATTTATCTCCAATGGACTTAAAGGCATAACATTGCCAAATGAATCAATTTGATCTTCGATAGGGATTTTCCAAGGATCCATAGAGTCTGAGATCATTGTTGGGACTCAGAAATGTCATATTTTCATCCACCTTTTTCTTCACTATTCCTTACATTTCATCATCCCATTAACATTTTGTCATATCATTTTCATAAATACATTTGGGTTTCACCTTCTTATTTTCTATTTTATTCATTTTTGTATTACAAGTGAATTTATGATTAAATATTAGAAAATATACATATTTTTATATATATCTCATGAATATGTGAGTTTTGTGATGTCTAGGAAATATGTGAAGAATTAATATCTCCTCCACCATATTAAGGAGATAATTATGCAAGCCTATTCCTAAGGAGAAAATCATGGAGAATTTGGTTGGCATATCTTATCCTATTCCTAAGGAGAAAATCTTGGAGGATTTGGTTGACATATCTTATCCAATTCCTAAGGAGAAGATCATGGAGGATTTGGTTGGCATATCTTATCCAAGATATGTGAGAGATTTATGGAGGATTCAAAGGGATCGTATTTTGTAATAATGGGAAAGTAGTTAAAAATGCTTGAGAGATTTGTGGGATCATATTTTGTAATAATGGGAAAGTAGATTAGTGGATGATCATTATGAGTTTGTTACTCATCCCATTGTATAAATAGGAGTACAATCTCCTCCATTTCTAATCTGGAAGTTTTTGTAATCTTAGAATTTTGGAGTATGTAATCTTAGAAGCTTAGAGTTGTAATCTTAGAGTTGGTTTGTAATGGAGATTTTGAAATAAAGGATCATACTTCAATTTTTCTTCTACATCTGAGTCTCCATTGAAGTGGTGTGCTTGTGGAGTTATGGAGGGCCCCCATGGCCTCAATGGCATGCATATTTGTTTATAATTTACTTTATGTTTTTGTTTGATTTCAGCTTTCAATTTTTATTAAATGTTCTAATATTGGAAGGATCTTATTTGAAAGTGTTTTTGTAAAAGAACCATAAGATCTCATACAATGATTAGATCTAGGTTTACTACATTTCCGCTTTTAAGTTCTAATTAGATGATCTAATTTTGGAAGAGATCTTGTAGAATATGTTCTTGTAAGGGAATCATAGATCTGAAACAATTGTTAGATCTAGGCTTGATTAGTTACTGAAAGAGATATTAATGGATATGTTCCTATAAGGGGACTTTAAGATCTTGGACAAATTAGGAATCTTTCTAGATCTATATATTTTAGATAAGCACTTCTAAGTTTACCTTCCCAGGTTGACATTAAATTAAAACTATAATTTGCATCCGCATTTTAGACCACACAATCATATTGACCGAATCAAAATTTAGAGGTGGGGGAGAAAAGGTGCCCATTAAAGCAAAGTCTTTGAAGAGAGCTGCCCCCACACTCTCGTAAGGAATATCAGTATTTACCATGTAAGGAACATTGTAGTTCGATGAACTAGAAGAAAATAAGGATAGTTGATCAACTGTGACAATTTTTACTTCACGAGGAAAACAAAGTACGTGGAACCAAGAAGACACCACAGAAAAGATGGTATGGGTCCAGCTTCGCCCAAGAAGAATCTTGTAGTTGAGATTGGCATCTACAACTTCTAATTCTAATTCAATAGTATTTCCTTCTAATGTAACCAACAAGTACATGAGAATTCCATACGGACTTGAACCTCCACCATCAAAGGCTTCCAAGGTATGAGGAGACTCGTTAAGAGAGGGAGAGCCAATGGCTTTGCAACATGAAACTGAGATTATGTAGGTCGAGGCGCCTTCATCAATAACCATTCGATGAATTATCTTTCATTTGATAAGGACTTGTATCATAAATGCAATCTGGTGATGAAGAAGAGGCACATGATTCTCTAGATCGAAAATGATCAGACTCAAATTAGAAGGATCGATAACACCTATAGCAGACAATAGTGACTTCCACTGTGTTGGATAGGATTGGAGAACTGCGAAGGGAGACATCGGTGAAGGTGCTTAAGATAAATCCTTAATAATATTCTAATGTTGCATAGCTCTAGCATTCAGATTAAAAGATGAGTTCCAAATAACACCTTTGGGAGGTGGACGGATCACAAACTCACTATTAAGGTGCTCGATATGGAGCACACTAGAACTAGATGGAGTAGAAGTAGAAGGATCATCGATGGCTTATTTCTCCATAATCTACTTAGACATGGTTTGATAGTCCTTAGTTCGAGTAGTGATAGAGATAGGTGATGAACCTTGCATCATGAACACTTGGGAACCTGAGGAAGTAAAAGACTGACGTTGGTCTAACTACTCGGTCTGCTATGATGGAAGGGGCTATTTTAAGACAGCCAGATTCCCTTTTAGTAAGTGACTAACTTTGCATCATCGGGGACAATCCTTAGTTTAATGATACTCCTCACATATGAGGAAAGGATATTTCATCTTTCTTCTAAAAGTATCATTAACAGTGGATTTAGGAGGGTCCTATTTTGGGCCATCGACTTTGGCCTTACCTTTTCCCTTGTTTTTACCATTAGAGGTATTATTTGCTACGGTATACTAGACAACATGTACCTCAGAGGTTTTTCCATGACTGTATGAATTTTTGGAGGGATTCTTGGAACTAGACTTCGAGACATATTTCTACTTCGAAGAAGCTTTCATGGAAGTCTGAGACATAGAACCAATTACACTGTCAACAAGTGGTGTGAATACACCAAGTTTAAATACTAAGAACATGTGATAGCATGGCCTTTAGTAACACATCCACCCCTAGTTATGTCGTTAGATTTTTTTTTGACGAACGATTTCGTGAAACATTCTTTCAACAACTCATCAACAATCTCAAACTTGATGAGGCGACACTCACGTCTCCATTCATGGATATGATAAAAAATGTGGGTAGTGGTTTCTTTCTTAAGGGATGTAAGAAAACGAGTGCTAGTTTCATACCGAACCACAATTAGAAATGAGTGAGGTAAGCCATGGCGAGAGAGTTGAAATCACCATAGGTCTAGGGTAGGCTTGATACTTCCCTGTCATAGGCTACTCATAGGCATTGTACACAGTGTACATATTATAAGGCTGCTAGACCTATTGATCGTGGATGTAGAGAGATTGGCCATGTTGCTATAGGGGCTGGCCTTGACCTTGAAAGGGCTAACCTTACTAATATGCATATAAAGCTTGTTGCTGCCAAGGTTGACCTTGTTACTGCAAAGGTTGACTTTGTTGTTGTAAAGATTCACCTTGCTACTGCAAAGGTTGGCCTTACTAGGAAAAAGGTTGGGAGGACTAATGAACAAACTAAGTTTGTAGCTGCAAAGGTTGTTACGACTTCGGAAAATGTTTCACACGTAGTTTTAATAATTGCCCTTGTTATTGTAATGCTTTCCTTTGATACTTTGTCATCATAAGACACTCATAAGCATTGTATGTGGTGTACATATTATAAGGCTACTAGACCTATTGATCCTAGATGTATGGAGATTGGCCATGCTGCTATATAGGTTGACCTTGACCTTCCAAGGGATAACCTTATTGATACACATATGAATCTTAGTGCTGCCAAGGTTGACCTTGTTGTTGCAAAGGTTGACGTTGTTGTTATAAAGGTTGACCTTGTTACTGCAAAGGTTGGCCTTGCAAGGACAAAGGTTGGGATTGTTATCACCCGAAGAAACTCACCTAGGTTGTATATCAGTGATGCTTAGGAACATTAAAAATTCAACAATTTTGTTGGATAAAATGATGGATAAATGGAATATGTGCAGCACCTTTAAGGTAGATAACCACTCCTACTATATTTACCCCAGACATGGGTGAAGACCCCCAAACTACAAGGCTTTCAACCACCAACTACTCACAACTTAAAGTAAAAGTGATCATGGAGAAGACTGACTGGACCGGCAGATGCACAAGGCTCTGTGATGGCCAGCTGCAACTAGTTAGAAGGTCTACAAGACTACTATTCCCTATACAGAGAGGATGACAGCTTTCTGGTATTATAACAACAGCAACCTGCAAGCAATTTTCAATGAACCACTAAATTTTAACATAGAGGTGGGATGACAGCCCCTCAAATGCCAAATATTCACAGCACATCAACTATATGCAAAGCAGGCAGAGCCTAGAACAGAGAATAAGTGAAAAGCGAGCAGGTGATAGCAAAGAAGCTTGTATTAGTGGAAATCAAGACCAGAAGCTGCAGGTCTCATAGTATTAACAGTCTCGAGAAGTTAAAAGGCTACAATAAGCTCTCATTCATCAAACACTCATCAAATCTGATTACATCTGAGTTCTGAGTATATATAGTGTTATAATACAAAACATCTATGTTAAACAATGCATGGAGGAGCCCATAAATGGCCACCAACCATATTTATATTCAGAAATGGGCCTCTGATACAAATCTGTCTGAGTTTTAAATACATTTGACCCTCTCTAGCTCTCTACAGTCCTCCTTGCGCAAGTGGAATGAAATATGGGTGAAACCCATAACCATTGAATGCTCTATCTGGATCTGTGGTTTCCTGCTTCCTTCTCAGCCATACTGTTGCTTAATTGCAGTTGTCGAACATTAAAAATGGCTCCATTATGACTGTGTTGTTTTAAAACATTGAAACGATGCCCAAACTGTTCCTTCCCGCCCATCATTGCTTCAGTTTTGACTTTTAAGAGTTGCATGCATGGTTCATTCAACTATCGGGTCCGCCTTTGGCTCAAAATTCATATTAAAACAGGCCCATCCTTTGTTTTTTAATAGTTGACAAATATATGCAAAACTGCCGCAAAAACCATGAAAAATGGCTTTGGCGGATTTGAAATATATATATATTTTGCTTTAGAACCCTTTCGGATCCGAAAACCCATCGCAATCGCACCCGCCAGGCATCCTTTATATTTCTTTATATTTCACAATACACAGAAAACGCGCCCGAAACCATTGAAAATTGCTCAAGCACGGATTTGAAATTTTATGAAAAATGACCCATAAGCCATCGGGTCCGAATTCCATCGCAATCGGCGCTTGCCCAAGGCTTCCCTTTGTATTTTCTTTATACAAAGAAAATACACAAAATACGTTGAAAACATGAAGGGCGCGGACTTGAAAAATATGAAATGGAGTGTTGTGTGGTCGTCGGGTCCGACCGATCAGGCCAGAGGTATGTCTTATTTAAAAGCCCTACCCCCTTTAAAAACGTCGATAGTGATATTGCTGCAGACCCATGCATTTATCAAAAGGAATTTAATACTGCTATCGGGTCTGGCCCATTGGCGATCGCTCATATATGCAAAAGGCCATGCTCCATTGGAAACACCAATAGCAATACGCCGATGCGATATCGGCGATCGCTCATCGCACAATAACAAAGCCCCTTTGGTAAGTCCTCCATTGTGATATGCCGATAGCGATATTGGTGATCGCCCATCGGCGATATATCATGTCGCTGCCACTACCATCCCCCAACCTACGATATGTCGACGCGATCTGGACCGTTGATTGGCCAGATCCAACAGCTGAGATTAATGCGGATACATAAGCCTGCGATTTTGATTTTTATATGGTTTTTTGGGTATTTTCACCTCCCGATAGTGTAATTCTGCCCTCCAAAGGGCTTTTCTCTTGCAATTTTTTGATCGGTGGGAAACTTTTAGCCATAATTTTAGGATTTGAACAGCAACCATGGATCCTTTGGCATAATTATAAGCGTAATTGCAGCCTTTGAGAGTTTTGGAGTCCATTCTTGATTCTTTTGCACAACAAAGCTAACACTGGCTCCTTCTGGGGATGAGATCCTCCCTATGAGGTCTCAAGAACCTGCAGATCAATGCCTTTCCAGCAACCAACAAATTAGCCAAAATTCCTAGTGTTCCATTGGGCATGGAGTCTACTACAGCTATACTAAAAACTGATAAAAGCACACTATTTACAACTTTTAAAGCCAAAAGACCTTAAATCACATAGTTTTTCAAAAACCGCCCATTAACTAGGCCATCAAAGACTAGTTCTCCTGCCATACTTTTCAGTATGAAGGTATTGTTCCCTTGAATCTGTGAAATGATGAACGGGCCTGTCCAGAGAGCATCGAATTTCCCATGATTGCCTTTCTTTTCTTTAAAAGCATCCCATTTCATGACCAAATCCCCAACCTGGAAATTATTTCTTTTTGCCTTCTTGTCAAAAGCTTCCTTGACCCTTTGCTGATGTGCTGTAGCTTTTTCAACCATCTGTTCTCGAATCTGATACAATTCTGTTAGGTCAGGGATTCTATTTGCCATATCATCCTCTTCATCCTGCGTTGTCTGGAGCAACTTTGCCACAGGGAGGGTAAGTTGAATGGGAAAAATAGCATCAGTACCATATACCAGCTTGAAGGGAGAGCAGCCTGTAGATCTCTTAATGGTCACTCTATTCGCCCAAAGTGCATACTTCAGCTTGGCATCCCCATTCTTCTTATTATCCTCTAACAACTTCTTAATTATCCTAATCAGATTTTTATTGGTAATATGAGGTGGAATGCACAAGTTTAATGCCCATTGAATCACGCATTTCCACCAATTACTTTGCCCTGAATGCTGTTGCGTTATCTGTTATTAGCTTATGTGGGCAACCAAATCTGTTGAAAATGTTTTCTGATAAGAATTTCATGACCACACTATGATCGGCTTTCCTTGTTGGGATTGCTTCAATCCATCTTGTAAAATAATCAGTAGCAACCAATATCCACCTGTGCTGGCCACTGGAGTGTTGGTTGATTTCACCAATGAAATCCAAGCCCCACTGCTGAAAAGGTCCCTTTGCAATTATTGGTTTTAATGGCAGGGATTTTAATTGTTGATTACCTTCAAATCTTTGGCACCTGTCACAAAATTTAACAAAAATAAATGCATCAGAAAATAAAGAGGGCCAATAGTACCCAGCTCTAAGAATCTTATGGGCTGTGGTTTTCCAGTAATGATGTCCTCCACACATGTTGTCATGGAATTGTTGCATAACCTCTATTGATTGTTCTTTGTCTAGTCATCTTAAAAGTACTCCTCATGGATCCCTCTAGTAGAGCAAGCCATCATTGATGCAATTTTTTGTTGCCTTGAGCTTTAAAGTTCTTGCTTGACTTTGAGAGAAATCTGAAGGGACTTCAAGCTTTAGAAGGAAATTAATTATTGCTGCATACCAACTGCATGAAGCTAGGTTCTTGGCCACTGACTGTCCTCTCTGTGATTCAGTTGTTTCATGCTCTTCTATTTGACCATTTTGTGCTACATGGAACAAGAAATCCATGTCCAAAGACCTACAATTTTCTTCAGTCAACAATTTAGCAAGCTCTTGACCCCTTACCAGCTTGGTGGGCTTCAGCTTTGTGTTGAATTCTATCATTTTTGCAATCCATTTCGCTCTTTTTCCATCAGCATCACGTTGTGTTAAGACATCCTTTATTGCAGCAGAAGGTACATATGCAACTATTTTGGAATGCAAGATGTATACTCGGAAAGCTTTCAAAGATTTGGCAAGAGAATAAGCCTGCTTTTCAATAATATCATACCCTAGCTCAGCATTCCTCAAGTTCTAGTTGAAAAAGGCCACTCGATGCTCTTGACCTGCTTCATCTTGCTG
Organism: Pinus tabuliformis; assembly: GCA_031772625.1. Taxonomy (NCBI): domain Eukaryota; kingdom Viridiplantae; phylum Streptophyta; class Pinopsida; order Pinales; family Pinaceae; genus Pinus; species Pinus tabuliformis. Next base: position 2,007,267,430 of record CM062818.1, on the reverse strand, counting down.
CAACAGAACAACTGCGATTGTGTCCTTGGAGGAAAATGAAAATAGGTGAAACCCCTTGCTATAGTCAGGGCTTATTAAAGTAGGAGCTTGCATAATAGCCTTCTTAATGGAGTCAAAAGATTTCCTTGCTGCATCATTCCATCTTACCTCTGCTCCATTTTTCAACATGGAGGTTATGTGCTTGACTAGCTCCGCAAAATTAGGAATGGACCTCCTTACAAAGTTGATTTTGCCCAGAAAATATTGTATGTCTTTCTTTGATCTTGGGAGATCCAAGGCCTGAATTGCTTTGACTCTTTCTAGGTCGATTTGAACACCTGCAGCAGACACTACATGCCCCAACAGTTTGCCTTCTTCCAAAGCGAATTGGGATTTTTTGGGATTGAGTGAAATCCCAAACCTTTTGCACTTCAAAAACACCTTTCTTAAATGTTGTAAATAATTATGATGGCTGCTGGAATAAACTGTTATGTCATCAAAGTAGATTAGCACAAATTTATCCTTTTCTCCCACAAAAGCTATATCCATAGCGCGCTGAAAGGTGGCTCCAGCATTCATCAGCGCAAATGGCATTTTAGCATACATGAACGTGCCCCAAGGCATGGTAAATGTTGTCTTCTCTTGATCGTTTGGATGCACAGCGATTTGATTAAAGCCTGAAAATTCATCTATAAAAGACATTACTTTGGCACCTGAGACTTGTTGCAACGAATGCTCCATTTTTGGCAGAGGATAATTATCCTTTTTGGAGCATTTATTTAGATTCCTGAAATCAACGCACAGTTTGATTTCTCCATTCTTATTCCTCACAACAACCAGATTTTCCACCCATTTAGAATATCTGAGAGGCACTATTATTTTAGCAACCAGCAACTTTTTAATTTCTTTCTCCACCAGAGGAAGGAGCATAGGATTCATTGGTCTCAGCTTTTGTTTGAAAGGAATAGTGTCTTTTTCAAGCGGAATTTTATGTTGAATTACATTTTTGTCATATGTTTTCAGATCATTGTATTCCCAAGTGAACACATCAGCAAATTTCCTCATTAACTTGCAGTATTCGGCATTTTGATCATCTGATAGATTAGTAGACAAATTTATAAATTTGGGCTGACCTGGGCTTCTTATATTATGCTTACACACATCGGATTGATCTTCTTCATGGCAAGCTTTGTAAGGCACATCATTGTGGTCAAACAATTCTTCAAGAGGAATCAAACCCTTAGGAATATGGTTGCTAGGGAGCTGGACTATGCTATTCTTGCCAATTTTATCTCTAAGCTGGGACTTGGGAGCTTCTAGCAAAGTATCATTATTTTGGTCAATTTGCATTTCAGAGAACTCATCAATGACTTGAAGAAACCTATTTAACTCATCATCATCATCGAAAACCTTCCAATGGTGGATATTATCAGGCAAGGAGGGTCTATGCTTCATTTGTATCTCATAAACTAGTTTGGGAGGGGATGGAGGTATAAACAGACTAGCTGAGACAACAAGGGAGTCGGCAAGCTGATTTTGAGCTCTAGGAATATATGAAATGCAGAAAAATTCAAAGAATTCTTTGATTCTCCATACCTCATCTCTGTATGCTCTCAGCCTCGGATGCTTTTCTTGGAACGTTTTATTTACTTGTTGAATTATCAGATCAACATCTCCAAATACCTTCAGCTTATTTATTCCTCTGTCTTTGGCTGCATGAAGGCCCAATGGCAGTGCCTCATACTCTTCTATGTTGTTTGTCACCTGAAATACCATCTTCAGAGACAATTCGAATCTTTCTTACCGTAGAGATATTAACACCACCCCTGCTCCTGCAGTCTCTTTAGTACAAGCTCCATCAAAGAACATCTCCCAAATCTGTCCTCCTCTCTCATGCTCGGCCTGGTCTATTAGTTTCCTGATTTGCAACACAGCCTTCTGAGATTTTTCTGTTTGGAGAATGCATGCTCCAAAATCAGTGTCCACTGCATAAATGGGATGGTTTGTAGGATTCTTCTCATCACTAATGATATATGCCAGCTGTGCTTCTCTATATAATCTCCTGCTTTCTCCTCCAAACATCGGGACAGTTGCATAAGATAGATCATTTTGTAATGTCCCGCCTATTCTCTTGATCCATCCTCTAGACAACATCATACCAAATTTCGGAGGGACATTGGCCACCACTATATCCATCATCATACTCTTCATTGGCAGCTGGGTTAAGGTAATGGCCAGATCCTTAATTAAGCCAAGGCATTTCACCTTCCTTGAATCAAAAGAAAACAAATCATGATAGGGTCTAGTGATATCAAGGCCTAACTCTTCCATGACTATTTTAGGCATTAGATTGTGGCTGGCACCTATGTCTAGCAGGCAATTGTGGAGGATTTTATCATGGATAGTTAATGAAACATAGAAAGATGGGCAACTATTATCAGCAGGTTCAACCATGGGACCGAGCACAATAGCAGGCTTATCATCTTGCAAATTGACAGAGTCAATGGAGGTTTGTTTAGACTGTAGCTCAAGGGTTTCAAGGATGGGCTTTCTAAACAATTAACTCTTGACCAACTCAGCCAGAGGCACAACAACTTTCAATTTCTGAACTTCTGACTCAAAACTGAAAGAAGAGAATGATTTATCAGCAGTTTTTACCTCTTGAACTGGAGCTTTGAGGGTGACCGGATCAGCTGCTGGTCTTCTTAGCCTGGTATTCTGTGGAGATGTTTGGGCAACATCTTCTTGTGCAACACTCTCTTTGGCATTCTTTTCATTGGATCTTAGATTATATTTTCGCTGCTACTCACCCGATTGCAGAACAGCACCACTATCCCACCCTTTCTTGTTTTTCTCTTGCAACAATGACTCTTCATATTCAGCCAATGTTAAAAATACAGCGCTGCCTTTGTCTTCCATGCAGTGAATTTCATCCTCCTCTTCTTCAAAATTTTCCCCTTCCATGACTGCATTTTGAAAAGGAGCTTTAACCTTATGATCTTCTTTGGCTTGTTCACCTCTTTGCATGATTTGTAGCTGATCATTTGCTTTTCTGAATGGGTTCGGATTTCTTGGAGCAAATGTGTTTTGCTGCCTTGTTTTGCGTGAAGCCTGCTCGACTTTTAGCTTTGAAACTTCAACAGCCAATGACTCTATCATCTTCATCATTTTGTCTAATTTAGGCTCTGAATTTGAAACATGGGAAGAAGAATCCTCCCCTCTAAGCTTTCTTCTATCAATTTGACTTTTCAACTTCTCTGCTGCCATAATATTGGATTCCACCTCCAGGGCTGCTTCTTGCATATCATTCAAAGTAGCACATCTTCTTTCTCTCAACAGTAAGCAGAAATCAGGGTCAAAAGCATTAGCGTATGTGAGCTTGGCGGTGGTTGGGGTAGGCTTTACCTCAGCTGCTATCTTACTATACATTCTATTAAATCTTTTATTGATGTCACGCAAAGATTCACCCTTTCCTCTTTTCAAGTTTCCAAACTCTGTATGATAATACAAAAAATCCTTCTTATCTCCTTGTTGCTTCAAAAATGCATCATCTAATGCTTCAATATCTATTATAGGTCTTTGGGTTAATTCTCTAAACCACTTCCTAGCCTCTCCATCAAGGCTCTAGACGAAAACTCTCATCCATACATCATCCTCACTTATATCTAAATTATCAGCATAACTGTAAAAAGCTTCAAGATGTTCTTCTGTTGTCACTCCCTCTATTCCAGTAAATTTGGGCATATATTTTTTATATTCTCCTGTAGGCGTGGCATTTAAAGGTGTGGGCAAGACCAAGTTCCATATCTAGCAGCAATAATCTGTTCAATCCTAGTAGGTGCTTGTTGTCCTGCCATGTTTGGAATTTGTGGAAAAACACTACCAGATGGAGCAGTAGGAAATAATGTAATGGATGGCAAAGGTATGGGAAGCTTTCTTTGGACTGAGATTCAAAGGGGAACTAACTGCACAAGGGGCTGAACTAGTCTCTGAAGGAATTTCTATATTAACAATGCTGAGCTCTAAGCTTTCAAGCTGTGATTCTTCAGCTATGAACTCATTTTTCAGAGATAAATCGGAGTTTTTACGCTTACCTGATCTTGATGGCCCTTTCTGTGATGATTTCTTCGATTTAACAATTTTCTCAGGGTCATGCAATGGTTCAGCTAGAGACTTCTGTGGATTTCTTCTAGTATGCCTCACAAACTGAGCCAGAACTTCAACGTGGAGTCACCAAAGTATTGTCTTCCACCAATGGAGTCGCCAGACATAAGATTAAAACCAATACTATGTTCAAACCTTGTCTATCATCAAAGCTTGAAACTAGGTTGTTCTTCCGAGGGAAGCTTGAGCTCTGACTCTCTTCGATCCCCAGCAACGGTGCCAATTAATTTTATCACCCCAAGAAACTCACCTAGGTTGTATATCAGTGATGCTTAGGAACATTAAAAATTCAACAGTTTTGTTGGATAAAATGATGGATAAATGGAAGATGTGCAACAACTTTAAGCCAGATAACCACTCCTACTATGATTTACCCTAGACATGGGTGAAGACCCCCAAACTACAAGGCTTTCAACAACCAACTACTCACAGCTTAAAGTAAAAGTGATCATGGAGAAGACTGATTGCACCAGCATATGCATAAGGCTCTGTGATGGCCAGCTGCAACCAGTTAGAAGGTCTGCAAGACTACTATTCCCTATACAGAGAGGATGACAGCTCTCTCGTATTAGAACTGTTGGATACCTATACCAATAGGTTTCATATCTCATGATTGGCAAGAGAAAGTCCAAATATGCTCTGCTTTGGGTTCACAAAGATCCCATATTTCCGAGAGAACAAGAAGGTGTGTAAAGTGTTTCAATGTTGATGACCTTATTTTCAAATTTTTGATGGATGATCCAACAGTTTAATCTGGATCATGCCATGTGTTCAATTTTATGCTATAGAATAGAGAAAGAAGTCTGTCCAAACAGCTGAATCTTGGCAGACAAGCTAGTTTAGGTAGAGAAGAAAAGGTTCCCAACAGCTTAATCTGGGACCTTGGAAGAGATAAGGGTAGAAGTAGATAGAGAAAGCAAAAGAAAAAGCCAAAGAAAAGAAAAGGCAAATAAGGGTCTGCAAGTCCAAGTGCACCCTCCAAGAAGAAATAAAAATGCTAGGTAAGTAGCTGGGTAGGTAGTTGGGGTTGCAGAAAGGTTATCCCCATCATTGCAAGAACAGTGATGGTGGGCATCAAAGCAAAAGGTTACAGCAGGAAGCATGACTAATTTCCCTCATTTCCCCTCCAATTTCATTTCTAACATTCCCCCATCAGCTTAGATTCATGGAAAAGACTAAGGTTTCATGGTGGTTCTTAATCTTTAGAAGCCACATTTCTTGTCTAAAAATCTTTTCATTTTGATCTACTCTTAAAACCAAGTTTGTTTCACATAAACTTAATGGTTTCCTCCTCCACTTACCCCCTACTCCATGCTAACACTAACCCTATTATATAAATCCCTTATATCACCTTTTTCCCTAATATTACTAACACCAAGGTGTATAAACCCCAAAATCTTATAAATACCCACCCCCTTGGCATTATAGCCAATAAAGTCTCGAGTCAGGGATCAAATGACACCAGGTCATGTTGATGAACCTATGCCAACTACCCCTTCCCCTTTATGAGCTGATTCCTCTATTTTTACCCCTTTTGCACATAAAAAACCCCTAAAGGGCTTAAATTCCACCTTTACCCGCTTTAAAGAGCAAAAAACTATAAAACCCTCTTTCTGCTCTATAACCAAGGTTGGCGCACATAATTTGTTTTTTGGAAATACATTGGAAAATCGTTCAAAAACATGTTTTATTGCCTCCGCCCGCTTCCGTATACACTGCCCATGTCACCTCCCCGATGACCGTTAGATCAGGCCCTCCAGATCCGACGGCCCTGAATGCGTCGGAGTCCTTCCGACGTCCGACAGTTATATGTACTATCCCCCTGTCACGTCAGTCATCCGACCACCATCCGATTAACCTCTGCAGATCTAACGGTCACCATGACGTCGGAGCTCATCCGTTGCCCGAAACTTATCTCCCGACGTCCGTATTTTGAGTACGTCACTCCGCTGCCACGCGCCCTCACCACAATGCGTCGGAGGTACAACTGCAAATACCGCCCCCGTACCGGAAGCGGTGCGATACGAAACCACTGCCGGTTTCCGGTTTCCTCATCCCGCTCGCTTACATCCTCGCCGCGTCAGCAACATGTCATCGCTCCGTCACCCAGGTACGCTGTCCCGTCAGCCTCTTGCCCTGCCATTGGTCCACCTGTCCTGCCATCTCACTGCCCCTGTGGACCAACCAGACCCCGCCACGTCACCCGATGACGTCAGCATGACGTCATCCGACCTTGACCCCACCAATGACGTCATGCTGACGTCAGCACGGATTCGCGCCAAAAGCACCAAAAGGTCTATTTTAGCCAAAAATTCATGTTTTTTACCATTTTTGTGCATTCGTCGTTGTTGTGTTCTGCATGCAAAACTACGTTTAAACCTGCACCAGCCGCAGAAAAGAGTTTCCTAACCACCGGAACGTCAATTTCCTCAGCGCCAACAAGCTCTGACCGACCCAAATCTACAGGTATTCCTCATTTGAGCTCTGAAACTCCATTTTCACTGCATTTCGCATGTTAATGAGTAACAGACCTTAAGACTCCAATTTCACCGTTAAATACCATCAAGTTGACATTTAAATTGAACCAGAGCCGTCACTAAGCTACTGTCAAGCCAATTGTAGGCAATTCGAAACAAAACTGTCACTGGTTCGCGCAATCGTGAACCCGTCACCGGCAGGAGATAAATACACCACAAAAGAGCATCCTCTGAACATTTCTGCCACCCACCTAATCACACAGAGGCAGTATTTCAACTGCTGCAGCCTTACTTCCACCTTTCACTTACAAAACCAACATTCTCTGCAAAGAAACCTTGTTGGTGTTACTCTGCATAGTAACACAGTCCTTGGGTGAACAGAAATCCTAAAGGAGAGCCATGGACCCCCCTGTAGCTCCTATAGCCCTCAATGTGGCTCCCCTGAATGTCCCTAATAGAACATTGGACACCAGGGCATTAGTAGACTTGGACTACAAGATATCAGAGGAGATGTTGAGCAGAAGCAGGTTCCATTTGCAAATCCTAAATGAGATAAAGATCAAACATGAGAGGGGGACAGACATCCTGGGAATTTGGGATTCATTCCTTCCAATATTCAAGCTTCCTCAGGTTAATCAATTCCCTGAGCTTGTACACTTAGTTGCTGACCACTATGATGCATCCCAGAGGGCAGTGCTGGACTCTTCAGGCTCAATTCTGTTCCTCATTACCCCTGAAGCCATCAGGGAGATGTTGCAGTTCCAGACAGATCAAAAGTTGGTTCCTCTATCATTAGCTGATTTAATAGTACAGGGAGCCAGGATAACAGAGGCACAAATCACAAAGCTTAATCAGATTTTCATCAAAGATGATACTGTGCAAATTCCTCCCATCCATTATCTCTACCTCAACCAGTTGGGCTTAGACCTTGTTGACATGATCAGTCCCATCCTGGGATATGATTCAGTGGAGTATGTGGATGAAACTATTCTACAAATGGTGCTTATGTTTTCCCCAGGAAAGAAACCAATCCACTATGATTATGCCACATACATATCAGATAAGATGCATGATCAATTGATGAATTTATCAAGAGAAAGGGTATTTAGATACACCTCGTACCTATATCATCTGCTCCTTTACTTCCAGCATGATAAGTTCTCCTTCCCAAAGAAGAGAGTAGATGCACAGGGCAATCTGAGATCAGTTGTGTATTGGACATCCGTTTTTCACATAGTGAGCTGTTCCCCATACACCTACTGCGAATTTATTGATCTTTTCATCCATCCAGCCTTGACTCTACTGTTGGGTTCACCACCTCCCAGATTGACAGATGAAATGCAAAGACTCCTGCATTTATCAAAAGAATACAGTATTGGGGATTGGTATTTCTACCAACACCGCACCATTATCAGACTATATGGGTGTGAGTTGCCCCCATTTAAACTACCTAGATTTGTGCCTATGAGGTTACTTGCCTTGGAATACTTCAGGCAGTTTGGTTATGTGGATATGCTCCACTTTTCAGGAAAAGGTAAGAAGGCACAGTTAAAAATCAGAAATCAACTTGGCCATTTACTTCTCAATGAAAGGGATGAAGGGTGGAGAGAGGCAGATAGAATACTTGGGTGCCTTGGTCTCAAATACAGCTTCGTATGGAAACCCTATGACCCCAATAACTTCATTACAATGAGGAGGCTCAAATACAAATTATCTGCTTATGGTCATTATAGCCTTCCTAACTTAGAAAAATATGCCAACCAAAGCAAGTGGAGAAGAGGAACTTTAGAAGAAGATGTGACTCAAGAAGAGCTTAATCAAAGAGCTCTAAGAAACCTCAAGAAAATGGCTGACCTTGAGTTTTATTCACAGGTCACCTCACTGCCAGGCACACAAATTGGAGCAGCAGCGTCTTCCTCAACTGCCCAACATCAAGCTACAAGAACTGGTGAAAATATCTCAGAAAAGGGCAAAGGCAAAGAGATGGAGCAGGAACAGCAGGAACAGCAACAAAAACAACAGCAGCAAGCAGAAGGGCTGCAGCAAGGGCAGCAAGAAGAACCAGAACAGCAAGAGCAACAACATCAAGAAGAACAAAGGCAGGAGCAGTCTGCCCAGCAAAAGGAAACAGTGGAGACTCCTCAGACCACTGAAAAAACGGGGCCTACAAGACAAGACACTACCTTTGATGCCTCGGTCCTCCAAACCCCTCAAAAGGAGGATACATTTGTCTTTAGAAAAAGAGACAGAGAGACTCCCCTGACATCCTCTGTAGACCAGGGAGAGAAAAGGCAGAGACTCAATGATTTTCCAGAGGAGGATATAGCAATAAGAAAGGCATTGGGCATGGGCCCACCCAGCAGAGAAACTTCAGCAAGTTCCTTCCAGCAGGAACAAGACAGGACCATGGGAGGGGAGGTCAGCTCCTCCAGCCAGCAGAAAGAGGGACAAGTAAGCATCAAGCAGCAGTTTATAGACATCAAGAGGAGGAGTGACCCTATCAAGGTACAATTGTACAATCACCTGCTAAACATGGCTCCTTCCAATCAGCAGAGACTTATGTCTGCTTTTGATGTAAGTGAAGGCAAATTGACAATGAGTCACTTTATGCCTACAGCACTCCGGCCACAATCCACTGCTGACTACCTTAGGACCAACCTAGAGGTACTTGCCAAAGACATACACCCTATGGACAAAATTGAGCTGCATAAGCAAACTGGAGAAATGGTGTATGCTTCATTGGCCGACAAGACTTTGGATAATTACAAACTAACCAGCAGTCTGAATGCCACAGCTTCCCAGCTAGAACTGGAGAGGGCCTCTTCTCAGGCCAAAGACAACAGGATAAGAGCCCTGGAGGAAATCATTGTAGAAATTGGGCACAATCCCAATGACATCAAAGGGATACAAGAGATCCTGAAACTCAGAGATGCTGACATGGCTGCACTGAGAAAGAAGATCAAAATTCCATCCACTATCCATCCACAGACTGATGAGGTAGCTAAGCAAAGGTATGAGTAGGATTCTACTGACCTGCTAATTTCCATTTACAAAGAGCTTGTGAAGGCACAAGAAAAATTGGGGCAATATGAAGCTGCACAAGCACCTCTACAAGCATCATCAAAACAAGCACAAGAAGGGCAGACATCTCAGCCCCCTCCTCAAGTCATCAATCTTGAGGAGACTGTTCCTACTACTGTGCCTCCACCTCAGCAGGCTGAACAAACGGCCACATCTACTTCAGCAGCACCCATCAGCACAGATCAGAGCCTAGATATGCAGAAGCTAAAGAATGAAATACAAATTTTGGAAGCCCAGATGACAGAGCTGAATGAAACTAAGGAAAAGCTGGCCAAGGTAAATGAAAGGCATGATAAGACAAAGAGAGAAGTGGGAGAAAAGGCCAAGGAAATCAAAGCTCTTAAAGACAGAATCAAGGAGCTTGAGAATGAGCTCAAGCTAGATAAAATCATAGCTGAGATCAGAGCAATGATATGGTCCAATATTGGTAAATCCATCAACAACCAATGGCCATACATCGAGACAATCCATGAGCAACTAGAGCTCATTCCAAAGGCACAGAGGGAAATCCGAACATCAAGGGCCTTATTGGGAAATATGCCTGAAGTTGCTACAAGAATGATCAATGTGCTCAATCACAAAACAAGTTCTCAGTTAGCCACCATTGGAATCACAAACAGAACTGAGACTATTCAAATGATCAAGAGGGTTCTTACTCTCAGAAGTCTAGTGCAGACATTGGACAGGAGAACCCAGGATATGCAGACAGAGGTAAATAAGTTCATGGAGAAGTTTCAGGTGTTGCAGAGTAGAGGACTCCCTAGCTTACTGAACAGCGGAGGGAAATTATTCACCCATGAACAGTATGCTAAAAGAGTAAATGTTTTTGCCTCAGCACAGGTCAATGAGAAGGCCAGCACTTCAGAAGACACAGGGCCTATTACAGGACAGATTTTCTATAGTAAGATAGAAAATCTACTTTTTATAATGAATGAAATTAATCACTTGTTTGATGTAGCCCCAAATTTTTTCAAATACACAGAAGCTGAAGAGACAATGGAGGCCATCCTCAAGCACCAGCTCCCTACACAGGAATGGTGGACAGATGCAATCCAGAGAATTTTATAAACAGTAACTCATGCACCAACTTCTGTTTTTCCTACAAATTTTGATGAAAAGAAAAGTCAACAAAGTCAGCAGGCATCATAAAATCAAAGCTGAGCCAACTCAGCAGATGTAGCGGCCAACAAAGCAGAAAAGGGAACCACAGCTGGCAAACCCGAGAATGCACTGCGCAGGCAAAAGTAAATGCGTATCTCCAGAATTAATACAGAGTAATGCAACCGACTCAGTGACTCTTAAAAGTCAAGACAATCCTCTGACAGACATAAAGGGCATTTACGCTGCATTTAACATTGTAATAACTTCTTGCCTACTTTCTGAACACTACTGAAGATATTTTCTCTCTCTCAGATGACTCAATACCTGAGATATTTTGTATACATATTTCTATATAAACCCCTTCGCATGAGATAGCAAGGGTTGTTGTGAATTTCTCCTGAAGAGGCTCTTATGCTGTAATTGTTTTCTGAAAGTCAATAAAGGAAAGCAATGGAATTTCATGGATGTTTGATGTGTTGAAGATGTTCTGTTCCTGTTCATGACTGCTGGATCCCTGCGTATCTTACCATGCAATAAGTCTCTGTAACCTTTTCCATGTTTAGTTTGTTTTATTATAAATCCATATACGCTATCTGATTTCCGATATTAAGCAACAGAGAAAAAGAATAACTCCCAGGATTTGCTCACTGAGCACCCTGAGTTCAGTCTGTGTTGTTTATAAATGTTTTCTTCAGGTGTAATCTATATAAAGTGTGATTCTTAAGCTGCTGCACTTTCAGAATACATCTTTCATATTGGCCACTGTCACAGGAATTCAAACTTTGCTCCTGTGCTCTGCGTTCATTTTCATTTCACCAACATAACAGAAAATTCTTAACAGATTTCTGCTGGTTGACACATATCATCACTCAAGTTTAAATTTGTCTGTTAGATACACATCAGGCCTTGCAGTTAGAACAATACTCAACATTTAAGATCATCTCACAGCATCTAGACTCCATTGCCCAATGGAAACTCACCATCAAAGTATTACATCATAAGACCTGAAAGAGATCCTTCAACCAAAACATAAACAAAACCTGAGCATCATAGCTAGCCTAAAACACAACTATAACAAAGATAAATCATAAAGAGAGAGCCCTCTCTGGTTGCAGTTGGGCTAGGAACTGTAACCCAAAGATTGGTTAGTGGTTACCCCGGCCGTATTCCCTTGGGAGTCATAGGGAACAACCTGGGTGTTAACATAATTGGCGACTCCACTGGGGATCTTCTTAGGATTTTTCAATTACTATCTGTTTTCCAAAGTTACCATCAAACCTGAAATCAGCCAAGAGGCCTTAGAACTGTTTCTGCATCACATTAACAGCTTTAGGGAGGAGCTTGTTTGGGAAATCTTCGTCTTAGCTTTGAGAGTATATAGCCATTCCAAAATCTTTATCCAGTCCTTGCAGGTATAAAAACTTCCTACAAAATCCCAAAAACAGGTTGGAAGCTGGCTCCTAAGAAAAATCCTCGGCATACTAGGGCAAATCCTGACCCTAAACCACCCATCATTGTTGATAATCCAAATACCATCCAAAGAAACATCCGGAGACAGCAAAAGCAGGAAGAGCCTGCTGATGCAAATATAAGTTCGGATCATCCCAGCCTCATTCCCACTCCTTGCAAAGTTCTTTTCCGGTCCACCCCTGGTTCCCCTAGTTCACCATCAACATCGCAAAGTCCTCCTCTCACATCTGCATCCACTGCACATACTCCTTTGACCAGTCTCCCACTAGCTGTTGTCCCATTTGTTCCTATTAACCCCCTAAACCTCATAAATATGGCTAACAGGTATGCACCTCTGCAGATACCAGCTAATGCTGCGGCTTTACCTCAAGATTATCAAAGTAAAATCTCATATTTTGACTCAAATGGCTCTCTAACAGCTATCCAGCATGCCAAGAAGATGCAAGACCACTTTGAGACCTATGAAATAGATGATGACACTGTCAGAATGAGAATTTTTGTTCAAAGTTTAACTGGGGATGTTAGAACTTGGTTCAGATCCCTCAATGCAAACTCCATTACAACACCTGATCAGCTTTACGAAGCTTTTACTGAGAGATGGGAGAAGAAGAAAGATCCTCTCCACGTACTTGGTGAATATGACACTATTAAGAGAGGTCCCCAGGAGACAGTTTTGGAATATTGTGCTAGGTTTAACAATGTATATAATGCTATTCCACAGAACTTAAGGCCTCCTCCTGATTTAGCCCTGTATAAATTCCCTGATGGTTTTGACCCTGATATGGCCTATCAGTTGAAGGAAAGAGATCCTCCAACCCTTGAAGAAGCTCAAAGGGTTGCTGTCACAGTGGAAGCTAACCTAATTGCTAAAAGAAACAGGGCAAAATTGGAGAAAAGGACTGCCTTTAAAGAAGAACCTTCGGGCTTTGATCAAAAGCTGGATGCAATACTAAATAGCATGAAGAGATTGGGTGAAAGAGTGGAATCAGTTGAAAGAAAGTCATCATGGGAAGCACCACAAAACAACCCTCCTAGAAATCCGAATTTTAGGAGAACCCAAAACCAAAACATTGGTAGAACAAGTGCTGACCAAGACATTAGACCCCCTTTCCAAGAAAATTATGCAGAAACTTCAACATCAACTGAACCTAATGAAGACCCTGAGATTAATCTAATGGGTCTAGATGGTAAAAGCCAGGTTTTCTTAACACAAGAGGACCATGAGGATGATGAAATCAAAATATTCCAAACTAAATCAGGAGAATCCTTTGATTTTAAACAAGGATATGATAGTGCTGTCTATGAAGTTCACAAACAATACAAGCTAAGGAGTAGGACTGTAAATGTAAATCAGCCTGAAAAGATAAAAGATAGACAGCAGTCTAAAGGAACCATAGTCACGGAACCTAATGACAAAACAAACTTGCCTACAGAAGAAGTGGTGGTTGAAGAGGTCACCACACTTTTGTCACCACTACAACGGCCTATGGCAACCTCGTCCTCTCACCCTGACTTAGATATCACCCCTCCAGACATGAGCAAAAGGGGCAGGTCTCAAAGTCAAGATGGAAACCAACAAGAAGATGAAATGAGCAAAGAAAGGGCTGCTATTCATAACTCCAAAACCCAAGCTGATAAACCTTTTGACCTAGGCACAGAGATTGGCAAGCTAAAGATAGCAATTCCCCTCTCAGAGCTAGCCAAGCATGACATCTATAAGCAACAGATCAAGAAATCTCTTCAATTCACTAATAGCAAAGATGATGTAAATGTGCTAGATGACACTCCGGAATTACTGTTTGGCCCAGAGGTAGATGGAAAAACAATGGTCACAGGGATATTACCTTTTTATGTCAGCTTGCATGTTCATGATAAAATACTACATAATGCAATGTTCGACTCAGGCGCCTCTCACAACCTTATGCCAAAAGCAGTCATGGAAAGATTGAACTTGGATATAACAAGACCATACAAAGACCTGTTTTCCTTTGATTCTAGCCAAGTCAAATGTTTGGGCCTAATAAAAGATTTATGTGTATCCCTGGTTCAATACCCTAATAAAACCATTCTAATGGATGTTGTAGTCGCTGATATCCCACCTAAATATGGGATGCTGTTATCAAGATCATGGGGAGCCAAACTCCAAGGCTCCCTGCAATTAGATATGTCATATGCCACCATCTCTGTCTTTGGACAACCAAAAAGACTTTACAGGGAGACACTCATGAAGTACATGGTCAGCAGTGAAGAAAAGCCTCAAAATTTTCCAATATATGCTGTCCATTCAGACATAGACTCCTTCATTCTCTTCAATGACAGTGCAAGCCTCTCAAACAATGATATTGGAACTAAGAAACTCTTGCAAGAACAAAACATTAATCAAGCAAGTAGCACCCATAAAACATCAATCAGTCCAACAATAGACATTATCCCTCCTCTAGTTGTCAAAGATTGTCAAACAAGTGATGAAACTGTCCTAGAAAACAAGCGGGAAAAGAAACCCCAACTCCTACTTACATGGCCATCCCATGAACAGATTTTTAAACCTCCTTTTCAACAAGATATCCTGTGGGTCCTAGAATTTGATGGCTCGGTTAACAAGTTAGGGGCTGGAGCTGGAGTTTGGATACATAACAAAGGGAAAGACCATGCAGAAGGCAGGGCTTATAGATTAAATTTTAGATGCACTAATAACATGGCAGAATATGAAGCTCTGTTACTAGGTCTCAAACTAGCAAAGTCATTACAAGCTCCTAGGCTTTCCATCATGGGAGATTCTGATCTAGTAATTCAACAAGTGAAAGGAAGTTTTGTCACCAATGACAAAAGGTTGAGATCTTACAGGTCTGCTGTAATTGAAATGTTGGAGACTTTCTCTGAGTTCTTTATCACAAAAATTTCAAGGGGCCACAATCTCCACGCACACAGTTTGGCAACATTTGCCAGCACTTTCAAATTCCCACTAGAACCCAATAACTGTTTCACAGCCGAGGTCAGATACAGACCCTCTATTCCAAACAATGTCAAAGAATGGCAAGTATTTGAGAATGATATGCAAATAAACAATTTTCTAACCTCACAACAAGAGTTTGCAGGATTAAATATTGACACTGAATCAGCAAATCAATCACAAATACTTGAGGAAGCAAGTCAATCACAAATACAGTTCCAACAGACTGCTCAGCCAATATCACCTAGAACAGCAAAACAATTACTGAATCCAACCATTTTCAATAATCAAAACATTCAGCAAATTCACCAAATTGACTGTGAAGAGGTGAGCAACGCTGAAGCTGAAATCATACAACTCAAAGACAACTTCCTTCCAGTAGGCCTTACCCCACTAGAGGACATTTTTGATTCAAATGATGTCCCCAGGAAACCAAAGATGCAGCCATTAGATGCAGCAGTTGAAGAATGCAACATTGGTACTATTGACAAGCCTAAAATAATAAAGCTATCTGCTTCTTTGCCCCCTGATCAAAAACCCAAATACATTGACCTCTTTAAAGAGTTTCAAGATGTTTTTGCATGGGGTTATGAGGATCTAAAGTCCTATGATACCTCTGTCATCCAGCATACCATTCCCCTCAAGCCTAATCAAAAACCATTCAAACAGAAATTGAGAAGGATCAATCCTGTACTCCTTCCTTCCATTGAAAAGGAATTGCAAAAAATGTTCAAAGCTGGCATCATAGCACCAATCAGATTCTCTGAATGGATTTCCAACTTAGTCCCTACAAGGAAAAAGACTGGTGAGATTAGACTTTGTGTAGACTTAAGGAATCTGAATCAAGTATCACTCAAAGATAACTACCCTTTACCCAAAATGGATCACATTCTCCAAAGAGTGGTGGGGGCTTCAAGAATGTCATTGCTTGATGGATTCTCAGGCTTTAATCAAATCCTAGTACACCCTGATGATCAAGACAAAACTGCATTTACAACCCCATGGGGAACTTTCAAGTATGTAAAAATGCCCTTTGGATTGAAAAACGCAGGGGCAACTTTTCAAAGAGCAATGGACATTGCTTTTGCAAAAGAGATTCATGACTTCCTAGTCATTTACTTAGATGATCTTACACCCTTTTCAAAATCTGACCAAGAACATCTGAAACATTTGAGACAGATTTTCCTAACATGCAGGAAATATGGTATTTCTTTAAATCCCAAGAAATCATTATTTGGCTTGGAAGAAGGGAAACTCTTAGGGCACATTATTTCAAAAGATGGCATAAGAATTGATCCAGATAGGATACAAGCTATCCTACAAATGCCTCACCCAAGAAATGTCAAAGAGTTGCAAGGATTCTTAGGAAAAATTAACTTTTTAAGAAGGTTTATCCCGAATTTAGCAGAACTAATCAGATCATTGAACAACATGTTAAAAAAGGATTCAAAAGTAAAATGGACAGTTGAAGCCAAGCAAGCCTTTGAAGGTATAAAAATGGCCCTTACCCAAACCCCAGTGTTAACCAATCCTCAGTTTGACAGAGACTTTATCATTTTCTCTTTTGCCTCCCAGCATACTATTGCTGCTGTTTTATTACAGAAAGATGACCAAGGGAATGAGAAGCCTATTGCCTTCTTCAGCAGGGCTCTTAGAGATGCCCCTCTAAAGTATCAAATTATGGAGAAACAAGCCTATGCTTTGATCAAAGCTATTAAAGACTTTAGGATTTACATCCTTTACTCCCATGTTGTGGCTTATGTACCAAGTCCTATTGTCAAAGACATCCTCACCCAAGAAAACTTAGAGGGCAGAAGAGGAAAATGGATTGCAAACATACTAGAATTTGACATTGAAATAAAACCTACAAAGCTAATAAAAGGGCAAGGTTTGGCCAAATTAATGACAGAAGCAAATTTCCAAGCCTTAGATATCAATCAACTGGACAGTGAAACAGAGCTGGCGACTCCAAAGATCAATGTAGCCTTTGAACAATCTCCTTGGTACTCTGATATCTGTTATGTGTTACAAAACCTGTGTGCTCCCCCAGGACTGTCCAGAACTAAGTGTAGGTTCCTAAAAATGAAAACATCTAGATTTTGTGTGATGGACGGAAATTTACTTTGGAAAAACCATGAAGGGATATTGCTGCACTGTCTAATGGAGAATGAAACTAACAATATCATGCAGGAGTTTCATGCAGGAGACTGTGGTGGACACTTATATTGGAAGTCCACTGTGGATAAAATACTAAGGGCAGGGTACTACTGGCCCACCATGTTCTCTGATGTGAAGAAATTCACAGCCTCATGCCACAAATGCCAACTCTTTGAGGGCAAAAGACAGTTGCTGCCACTTCCCTTAAGACCCATTGCAACAGAGAGACCTTTCCAACAATGGGGCTTGGATTTCATTGGGGAAATTCATCCCTCATCTTCAGGCCAACACAGATGGATTTTAACAGCAACAGACTACTTCACCAAGTGGATTGAAGCTGCCCCATGCAGACAAGCAAATGACTCAGTAATCATTCAGTTTTTGGAAAACAATATACTGGCTAGATTTGGCTGTCCAGACAAGATAATAACAGACAATGCTGCTGCCTTCAGATCCAAGAAAATGGTGAACTTCTGCCATAAATTTCACATTACTTTGGGCCATTCTACTGCTTACTATCCTCAAGGAAATGGCCTTGCTGAATCATCAAACAAAAGTTTAATCAATATCATAAAGAAGGTGCTGGAAGAGAACAAAAAGAACTGGCATAAGAAACTAGTCAATGCTTTATGGGCAGACAGACTAACAACAAAAAGATCAATTGGGACCAGCCCATATGAGTTAGTCTATGGATTAGAAGCTAAATTTCCTTCATCACTAGGAGTGCCTGTTATGAAGCTTCTGCAAGAGAGTCAAGCAGAGCCCAATGATATGCAAAGGAGGATCAATCAGATAATCTGTTTACAGCAAACTAGAGAACAAGTTTTCAGCAGAGTGCAGATATTACAAGGAAAATTGAAAAAGGCCTTTGATAGAAGAACCAAAGCAGAAGATTTCAATGTAGGGGACAAAGTCTTAAAATGGGATGCAAGAAGAGAAGAGAAAGGAAAACATGGAAAATTTGATTCTCTATGGAGAGGACCATTTGCTGTCCAAGCAGTACAAGGTAACAACACATACTTCCTTAAAGGTCTGACTGAAACTGACTTGGATGAAGGTCCTGTCAATGGCAGGATGCTGAAGCACTATTTTGACTATTCCCCATGAGTGGAATCTAAGGATTCCTTGTATATATGCAGATGTACATATTGTTTCCTGTTTTAGATTGTAAAATGCAGTTTTCTAAGTAATTCACCAACCAGCAATAAGGCAAATAGAATCAGAGGTCTTCCAAGAAAGAAGCACACAATTTTGACACATTAATGCAGCAAATTTCAAAGATTGGTATGGGCAGCTAAAGAGCAAGGCAATCTGACCTGCTGTTCTTGGTCTTTCAAAGGAAAAACCATCCCCATGTGGAGCCACTGTTGGATACCTATACCAATAGGTTTCATATCTCATGATTGGCAAGAGAAAGTCCAAATATGCTCTGCTTTGAGTTCACAAAGATCCCATATTTCCGAGAGAACAAGAAGGTGTGTAAAGTGTTTCAATGTTGATGACCTTATTTTCAAATTTTTGATGGATGATCCAACAGTTTAATCTGGATCATGCCATGTGTTCAATTTTATGCTATAGAATAGAGAAAGAAGTCTGTCCAAACAGCTGAATCTTGGCAGACAAGCTAGTTTAGGTAGAGAAGAAAAGGTTCCCAACAGCTTAATCTGGGACCTTGGAAGAGATAAGGGTAGAAGTAGATAGAGAAAGCAAAAGAAAAAGCCAAAGAAAAGAAAAGGCAAATAAGGGTCTGCAAGTCCAAGTGCACCCTCCAAGAAGAAATAAAAATGCTAGGTAAGTAGCTGGGTAGGTAGTTGGGGTTGCAGAAAGGTTATCCCCATCATTGCAAGAACAGTGATGGTGGGCATCAAAGCAAAAGGTTACAGCAGGAAGCATGACTAATTTCCCTCATTTCCCCTCCAATTTCATTTCTAACATTCCCCCATCAGCTTAGATTCATGGAAAAGACTAAGGTTTCATGGTGGTTCTTAATCTTTAGAAGCCACATTTCTTGTCTAAAAATCTTTTCATTTTGATCTACTCTTAAAACCAAGTTTGTTTCACATAAACTTAATGGTTTCCTCCTCCACTTACCCCCTACTCCATGCTAACACTAACCCTATTATATAAATCCCTTATATCACCTTTTTCCCTAATATTACTAACACCAAGGTGTATAAACCCCAAAATCTTATAAATACCCACCCCCTTGGCATTATAGCCAATAAAGTCTCGAGTCAGGGATCAAATGACACCAGGTCATGTTGATGAACCTATGCCAACTACCCCTTCCCCTTCATGAGCTGATTCCTCTATTTTTACCCCTTTTGCACATAAAAAACCCCTAAAGGGCTTAAATTCCACCTTTACCCGCTTCAAAGAGCAAAAAACTATAAAACCCTCTTTCCGCTCTATAACCAAGGTTGGCGCACATAATTTGTTTTTTGGAAATACATTGGAAAATCGTTCAAAAACATGTTTTATTGCCTCCGCCCGCTTCCGTATACACTGCCCATGTCACCTCCCCGATGACCGTTAGATCAGGCCCTCCAGATCCGACGGCCCTGAATGCGTCGGAGTCCTTCCGACGTCCGACAGTTATATGTACTATCCCCCTGTCACGTCAGTCATCCGACCACCGTCCGATTAACCTCTGCAGATCTAACGGTCACCATGACGTCGGAGCTCATCCGTTGCCCGAAACTTATCTCCCGACGTCCGTATTTTGAGTACGTCACTCCGCTGCCACGCGCCCTCACCACAATGCGTCGGAGGTACAACTGCAAATACCGCCCCCGTACCGGAAGCGGTGCGATACGAAACCACTGCCGGTTTCCGGTTTCCTCATCCCGCTCGCTTACATCCTCGCCGCGTCAGCAACATGTCATCGCTCCGTCACCCAGGTACGCTGTCCCGTCAGCCTCTTGCCCTGCCATTGGTCCACCTGTCCTGCCATCTCACTGCCCCTGTGGACCAACCAGACCCCGCCACGTCACCCGATGACGTCAGCATGACGTCATCCGACCTTGACCCCACCAATGACGTCATGCTGACGTCAGCACGGATTCGCGCCAAAAGCACCAAAAGGTCTATTTTAGCCAAAAATTCGTGTTTTTTACCATTTTTGTGCATTCGTCGTTGTTGTGTTCTGCATGCAAAACTACGTTTAAACCTGCACCAGCCGCGGAAAAGAGTTTCCTAACCACCGGAACGTCAATTTCCTCAGCGCCAACAAGCTCTGACCGACCCAAATCTACAGGTATTCCTCATTTGAGCTCTGAAACTCCATTTTCACTGCATTTCGCATGTCAATGAGTAACAGACCTTAAGACTCCAATTTCACCGTTAAATACCATCAAGTTGACATTTAAATTGAACCAGAGCCGTCACTAAGCTACTGTCAAGCCAATTGTAGGCAATTCGAAACAAAACTGTCACTGGTTCGCGCAATCGTGAACCCGTCACCGGCAGGAGATAAATACACCACAAAAGAGCATCCTCTGAACATTTCCGCCACCCACCTAATCACACAGAGGCAGTATTTCAACTGCTGCAGCCTTACTTCCACCTTTCACTTACAAAACCAACATTCTCTGCAAAGAAACCTTGTTGGTGTTACTCTGCATAGTAACACAGTCCTTGGGTGAACAGAAATCCTAAAGGAGAGCCATGGACCCCCCTGTAGCTCCTATAGCCCTCAATGTGGCTCCCCTGAATGTCCCTAATAGAACATTGGACACCAGGGCATTAGCAGACTTGGACTACAAGATATCAGAGGAGATGTTGAGCAGAAGCAGGTTCCATTTGCAAATCCTAAATGAGATAAAGATCAAACATGAGAGGGGGACAGACATCCTGGGAATTTGGGATTCATTCCTTCCAATATTCAAGCTTCCTCAGGTTAATCAATTCCCTGAGCTTGTACACTTAGTTGCTGACCACTATGATGCATCCCAGAGGGCAGTGCTGGACTCTTCAGGCTCAATTCTGTTCCTCATTACCCCTGAAGCCATCAGGGAGATGTTGCAGTTCCAGACAGATCAAAAGTTGGTTCCTCTATCATTAGCTGATTTAATAGTACAGGGAGCCAGGATAACAGAGGCACAAATCACAAAGCTTAATCAGATTTTCATCAAAGCTGATACTGTGCAAATTCCTCCCATCCATTATCTCTACCTCAACCAGTTGGGCTTAGACCTTGTTGACATGATCAGTCCCATCCTGGGATATGATTCAGTGGAGTATGTGGATGAAACTGTTCTACAAATGATGCTTATGTTTTCCCCAGGAAAGAAGCCAATCCACTATGATTATGCCACATACATATCAGATAAGATGCATGATCAATTGATGAATTTATCAAGAGAAAGGGTATTTAGATACACCTCGTACCTATATCATCTGCTCCTTTACTTCCAGCATGATAAGTTCTCCTTCCCAAAGAAGAGAGTAGATGCACAGGGCAATCTGAGATCAGTTGTGTATTGGACATCCGTTTTTCACATAGTGAGTTGTTCCCCATACACCTACTGCGAATTTATTGATCTTTTCATCCATCCAGCCTTGACTCTACTGTTGGGTTCACCACCTCCCAGATTGACAGATGAAATGCAAAGACTCCTGCATTTATCAAAAGCATACAGTATTGGGGATTGGTATTTCTACCAACACCACACCGTTATCAGACTATATGGGTGTGAGTTGCCCCCATTTAAACTACCTAGATTTGTGCCTATGAGGTTACTTGCCTTGGAATACTTCAGGCAGTTTGGTTATGTGGATATGCTCCACTTTTCAGGAAAAGGTAAGAAGGCACAGTTAAAAATCAGAAATCAACTTGGCCATTTACTTCTCAATGAAAGGGATGAAGGGTGGAGAGAGGAAGATAGAATACTTGGGTGCCTTGGTCTCAAATACAGCTTCGTATGGAAACCCTATGACCCCAATAACTTCATTACAATGAGGAGGCTCAAATACAAATTATCTGCTTATGGTCATTATAGCCTTCCTAACTTAGAAAAATATGCCAACCAAAGCAAGTGGAGAAGAGGAACTTTAGAAGAAGATGTGACTCAAGAAGAGCTTAATCAAAGAGCTCTAAGAAACCTCAAGAAAATGGCTGACCTTGAGTTTTATTCACAGGTCACCTCACTGCTAGGCACACAAATTGGAGCAGCAGCGTCTTCCTCAACTGCCCAACATCAAGCTACAAGAACTGGTGAAAATATCTCAGAAAAGGGCAAAGGCAAAGAGATGGAGCAGGAACAGCAGGAACAACAGGAACAGCAACAAAAACAACAGCAGCAAGCAGAAGGGCTGCAGCAAGGGCAGCAAGAAGAACCAGAACAGCAAGAGCAACAACATCAAGAAGAACAAAGGCAGGAGCAGTCTGCCCAGCAAAAGGAAACAGTGGAGACTCCTCAGACCACTGAAAAAACGGGGCCTACAAGACAAGACACTACCTTTGATGCCTCGGTCCTCCAAACCCCTCAAAAGGAGGATACATTTGTCTTTAGAAAAAGAGACAGAGAGACTCCCCTGACATCCTCTGTAGACCAGGGAGAGAAAATGCAGAGACTCAATGATTTTCCAGAGGAGGATATAGCAATAAGAGAGGCATTGGGCATGGGCCCACCCAGCAGAGAAACTTCAGCAAGTTCCTTCCAGCAGGAACAAGACAGGACCATGGGAGGGGAGGTCAGCTCCTCCAGCCAGCAGAAAGAGGGACAAGTAAGCATCAAGCAACAGTTTATAGACATCAAGAGGAGGAGTGACCTTATCAAGGTACAATTGTACAATCACCTGCTAAACATGGCTCCTTCCAATCAGCAGAGACTTATGTCTGCTTTTGATGTAAGTGAAGGCAAATTGACAATGAGTCACTTTATGCCTACAGCACTCCGGCCACAATCCACTGCTGACTACCTTAGGACCAACCTAGAGGTACTTGCCAAAGACATACACCCTATGGACAAAATTGAGCTGCATAAGCAAACTGGAGAAATGGTGTATGCTTCATTGGCCGACAAGACTTTGGATAATTACAAACTAACCAGCAGTCTGAATGCCACAGCTTCCCAGCTAGAACTGGAGAGGGCCTCTTCTCAGGCCAAAGACAACAGGATAAGAGCCCTGGAGGAAATCATTGTAGAAATTGGGCACAATCCCAATGACATCAAAGGGATACAAGAGATCCTGAAACTCAGAGATGCTGACATGGCTGCACTGAGAAAGAAGATCAAAATTCCATCCACTATCCATCCACAGACTGATGAGGTAGCTAAGCAAAGGTATGAGCAGGATTCTACTGACCTGCTAATTTCCATTTACAAAGAGCTTGTGAAGGCACAAGAAAAATTGGGGCAATATGAAGCTGCACAAGCACCTCTACAAGCATCATCAAAACAAGCACAAGAAGGGCAGACATCTCAGCCCCCTCCTCAAGTCATCAATCTTGAGGAGACTGTTCCTACTACTGTGCCTCCACCTCAGCAGGCTGAACAAACGGCCACATCTACTTCAGCAGCACCCATCAGCACAGATCAGAGCCTAGATATGCAGAAGCTAAAGAATGAAATACAAATTTTGGAAGCCCAGATGACAGAGCTGAATGAAACTAAGGAAAAGCTGGCCAAGGTAAATGAAAGGCATGATAAGACAAAGAGAGAAGTGGGAGAAAAGGCCAAGGAAATCAAAGCTCTTAAAGACAGAATCAAGGAGCTTGAGAATGAGCTCAAGCTAGATAAAATCATAGCTGAGATCAGAGCAATGATATGGTCCAATATTGGTAAATCCATCAACAACCAATGGCCATACATCAAGACAATCCATGAGCAACTAGAGCTCATTCCAAAGGCACAGAGGGAAATCCGAACATCAAGGGCCTTATTGGGAAATATGCCTGAAGTTGCTACAAGAATGATCAATGTGCTCAATCACAAAACAAGTTCTCAGTTAGCCACCATTGAAATCACAAACAGAACTGAGACTATTCAAATGATCAAGAGGGTTCTTACTCTCAGAAGTCTAGTGCAGACATTGGACAGGAGAACCCAGGATATGCAGACAGAGGTAAATAAGTTCATGGAGAAGTTTCAGGTGTTGCAGAGTAGAGGACTCCCTAGCTTACTGAACAGCGGAGGGAAATTATTCACCCATGAATAGTATGCTAAAAGAGTAAATGTTTTTGCCTCAGCACAGGTCAATGAGAAGGCCAGCACTTCAGAAGACACAGGGCCTATTACAGGACAAATTTTCTATAGTAAGATAGAAAATCTACTTTTTATAATGAATGAAATTAATCACTTGTTTGATGTAGCCCCAAATTTTTTCAAATACACAGAAGCTGAAGAGACAATGGAGGCCATCCTCAAGCACCAGCTCCCTACACAGGAATGGTGGACAGATGCAATCCAGAGAATTTTATAAACAGTAACTCATGCACCAACTTCTGTTTTTCCTACAAATTTTGATGAAAAGAAAAGTCAACAAAGTCAGCAGGCATCATAAAATCAAAGCTGAGCCAACTCAGCAGATGTAGCGGCCAACAAAGCAGAAAAGGGAACCACAGCTGGCAAACCCGAGAATGCACTGCGCAGGCAAAAGTAAATGTGTATCTCCAGAATTAATACAGAGTAATGCAACCGACTCAGTGACTCTTAAAAGTCAAGACAATCCTCTGACAGACATAAAGGACATTTACGCTGCATTTAACATTGTAATAACTTCTTGCCTACTTTCTGAACACTACTGAAGATATTTTCTCTCTCTCAGATGACTCAATACCTGAGATATTTTGTATACATATTTCTATATAAACCCCTTCGCATGAGATAGCAAGGGTTGTTGTGAATTTCTCCTGAAGAGGCTCTTATGCTGTAATTGTTTTCTGAAAGTCAATAAAGGAAAGCAATGGAATTTCATGGATGTTTGATGTGTTGAAGATGTTCTGTTCCTGTTCATGACTGCTGGATCCCTGCGTATCTTACCATGCAATAAGTCTCTGTAACCTTTTCCATGTTTAGTTTGTTTTATTATAAATCCATATACGCTATCTGATTTCCGATATTAAGCAACAGAGAAAAAGAATAACTCCCAGGATTTGCTCACTGAGCACCCTGAGTTCAGTCTGTGTTGTTTATAAATGTTTTCTTCAGGTGTAATCTATATAAAGTGTGATTCTTAAGCTGCTGCACTTTCAGAATACATCTTTCATATTGGCCACTGTCACAGGAATTCAAACTTTGCTCCTGTGCTCTGCGTTCATTTTCATTTCACCAACATAACAGAAAATTCTTAACAGATTTCTGCTGGTTGACACATATCATCACTCAAGTTTAAATTTGTCTGTTAGATACACATCAGGCCTTGCAGTTAGAACAGTGCTCAACATTTAAGATCATCTCACAGCATCTAGACTCCATTGCCCAATGGAAACTCACCATCAAAGTATTACATCATAAGACCTGAAAGAGATCCTTCAACCAAAACATAAACAAAACCTGAGCATCATAGCTAGCCTAAAACACAACTATAACAAAGATAAATCATAAAGAGAGAGCCCTCTCTGGTTGCAGTTGGGCTAGGAACTGTAACCCAAAGATTGGTTAGTGGTTACCCCGGCCGTATTCCCTTGGGGGTCATAGGGAACAACCTGGGTGTTAACAAGAAGAACAGCAACCTGAAAGCAATTTTCAATGAACCAATAAATTTTAACATAGAGGTGGGATGGCAGCCCCTCAAATGCCAAATATTCATAGCACATCAACTAAATGCAAAGCAGGCAGAGCCTAGAACAGAGAAGAAGTGAAAAGTGAGTAGGTGATAGCAAAAGAAGCTTGTATTAGGGGAAATGAAGACCATAAGCTGCAGGTCTCATAGTATTAACAGTCTCGAGAAGTTAAAAGGCTACAATAAGCTCTCATTCATCAAACAATCATCAAATCTAATTACATCTGAGTTCTGAGTATATATAGTGTTATAATACAAAACATCTTTGTTAAACAATGTGTGGAGGAGCCCATAAATGGCCACCAACCATATTTATATTTAGAAATGGGCCTCTGATACAAATCTGTCTGAGTTTTAAATAGATTTGACCTTCTCTGGCTCTCTGTGGTCCTCCTTGGGCAAGTGGAAGGAAATATGGGTGAAACCCATAACCATTGAATTCTCTATCTGGATCTGTGGTGTCCTGCTTCCTTCTCGGCCATACTGTTGCTTACTTGCAATTTCCAAACATTAAAAATGGCTCCATTATGACTGTGTTGTTTTAAAACAGTGAAATGCTGCCCAAACTCTTCCTTCCCGCCCATCATTGCTTCAGTTTTGAATTTTAAGAGGTGCATGCATGGTTCATTCAACTGTCGAGTCCATCTTTGGCTCACAATTCATATTAAAACAGGCCCATCCTTTGTCTTTTAATAGTTGACAAATATATGCAAAACTGCTGCAAAAACCATGAGAAATGGCTTTGGCAGATTTGGAATATATATATATATATATATATATATATATATATATATATATATATATATATATATATATATATATATATTTTTTTTTTTTTTTTTTTCTTTAGAACCCTTTCGGATCCGAAAACCCATTGCAATCGCACTTGCCAGGCATCCTTTATAATTCTTTATATTTCACAATACATAGAAAATACGCTCGAAACCATTGAAAATGGCTCAAGCATGGATTTTAAATTTTATGAAAAATGATCCATAAACCATCGGTCTGAACACCATCGCAATCGACGCTTGCCCAAGGCTTCCCTTTGTATTTTCTTTATACAAAGAAAATACACAAAATACATTGAAAACGCGAAGGGCGCAAACTTGAAAAAATATGAAATGGGGTGCTGTGTGGTCGTCAGGTCCGGCCCATCGGGTCGGAGGTATGTCTTATTTAAAAGCCCCGCCCCCTCTAAAAACGCCGATAGCGATATTGCTGTGGACCCGCGCATTTATCAAAAGGAATTTAATACTGCCGTCAGGTCCGGCCCATCGGCGATCGCTCATATATGCAAAAGGCCATGCTCCATTGGAAACGCCGATAGCGATACGCCGATGCGATATCTGCAATCACTAATCGCACAATAACGAAGCCCCTTTGGTAAGTCCTCCATTGTGATACACCGATAGCGATATTGGCGATCGCCCATCGGTGATATATCATGTCACTGCCACTGCCATCGCCCGACTTGCGATATGCCGACGCGATCTGGACCATTGATCTGCCAGATCCAACAGCTGAGAGTAATGCGGATCCATAAGCCTGTGCTTTTGATTTTCATATGGTTTTTTGGGTATTTTCACCTCCCGATAGTGTAATTTTGCCCTCCAAAGGGCTTTTCTCTTGCAATTTTTTTATCGGTGGGCAGCTTTTAGCCATAATTTGAGGATTTGAATAGCAACCATGGATCCTTTGGAATAATTATAAGCGTAATTGCAACCTTTGAGAGTGTTTGAGTCCATTCTTGATTCTTTTGCACAACAAAGCTAAAAGGGATTATTGTTGAAAAAAGTGAGTTTACAGCTCCAAAGGTTGCCGCAACTGCGGAAAAGTTTTCCCTTGCAGTTGTAACAGTTGCCCTTATTGTTACAATGCTTTCCCTTGCTACTACGAAGGTTTCCCTTTCTCCTGCGATGGTTGCCCTTGTTGCTACAAGGGTATCTAGACAGTTCCTAGGGTTATACCCTAAGGGTATTGATAGTTCCCGAATTGGATCTGGCCATATACACTAGGAATAGTAGATTAACCAGGCTGAACATAAGGTCTAGCTTAAGGAATGTAAGGTGGATTAAGCAAGGCTTGCGAACCATAGAAAAACCAACAATATGGAAAAAAATTAGGCACAAGGACAACAACCCCCATATGATAGATAGAGAGGTGTAAAGGTCCAACCACATCACATCAACATAGAGGAATCACGAGGATCAACTCCCAGCTCAAGCGAGCGAAGCACGGGCTAGATCAAGTAATCACCTCTCTCTAGGATGGCTAGATTCATGTGCATGGTACTAGTGGACTAGTATTTTGAGTAGATCTTATTATTTGTGTTATTCTTATGTTTTGGGGACAAAACATGTTTAAGGGGGTTGGAATGTAGTATACCTAGGGGGATATTATGGGGTACAAAGGGAGGCACCCAAGTGAATAATGTAATAATGTGATGGGCCATAGTTAATAAATAAAGTGGTTAACCTGCATCATGTAAGGAACCACAAGTAGTTAGGAAGCTCATTGTATTAGATACATGGTATTGAGAGACCCATGGTATTGTATGTATGAAGCCTATATAGAGGTTAGAGACTCCCCACCAAGAGATGCCAAAGATTATTATATTTGAAATCATATTTCTTGTGGATTGTTTCGTTTCCTTAAGGAGTTATTGTATGGTGTTAGCCTACCTCAAGGGTTGATATTAATAAAGATCTCAAGTTTATCTATTTATCTCTTATTATTTATGGGTATATTTGCTTTATCATATATTTACCGGTCAGATCCACTAAATCTCGCGAACCCATAAGGAAATAACATAGTGTTCATGCACATGTAGAAGGATAATCGAGCAATCACATTCATTTCCATGGAGGTCATCAATATTTTAGCCACCGGATACCCAAGTTGGACATGTACAAATTTGATGGCTCTAACGAGGTGGTATGGGTGACATAAATGGAACAATATTTTTTCCTTAACAATATTTAGGAATATGACACTAAAATAAATGTGGGAGCTCTTTACTTGGACAAAGAGTGATGGCAGTGGTGTCAATGGCATAAAAATTTCTATCTAGGGACGCCAACTTTGAACATGTTCTCAAAATCCATTTGTGATAGCTTCGATTAGGAATCTCACATTCTATGTCATCTCTCTAACCTTAAGAAAATTGGTACGGTACGAGATTACATTGCAGCCTTTCAATAATTGGCCATCCCGATTGAAGGACTAGGAGAAGCCTTTTACTTGGAATGTTTCATCAATGGCTTAGAGGAAGCTATCCAAGCCCATGTCATAATGCATCACCCAACTACTTGGTTGGAAGCATTCAACAAGGCCTTAGAGGTAGAAGTGGATTTAAATGCCCAATCCAATCATACAAATTTCGTCACATGGGCACATCCCACCTCAGCTATGGGACCCACCCAAACATTTAAGGTTCAAAAAGTGTCACCAACAGAAATGTCTGAAAGAAAGAAACAAGGACTCTGCCACTGTTTTGATGAAAAATACTCTGTGGGACATAAATGTGAGGAACCAAAATTCTTTTAAATTAACACTATTGAAAACAGTTTTGTCAATGAAGCTCCATACACTGAAGTGACTGAGGAGGAAGAGGATGACCCCCTAACTAACTTGGACATTGAAGACTACTGTGAAAATATTGAGCTTCAAATGTGCAATTATCACCTCAGAACCCACATGTTTTCCACTAAAATGGGTGGTTGCAACCTTGTCCTTGGTGCTGAATGGTGGCACAAATGTTTCCCTATCATAATGGAATTATAGGATTTCTATATGATCTTTAGGCAAAACAACCATGCTCATACACTAGTAGAACTCAAGACATGTCCTCTTACTATCATCATCTCACATCAAATGGAGAAGTTTAAAAAAAAAATCCATCATGGAATAGTAGCACAATTTAATTCCATTCATTCCCTTATGAGGTTTTGTCATTTGAATCAACCAAGAATTTTTCATTTGTGTAATGTAAAGGAGGTTTCCCCCTCAAAGAGGTTGAATTCTAAGGTGTTGATATATCTTTTCTATCTTTTTGTGAGTTGGTTTCATAACAGTCCTGACCCAGGTTCAAAGTTAGTTGGCCCAAAAAAAAATGTACACTACTTGCCCTTTCGGCATCAACCCGTGGAGCACGGACTGAAGTCTCACTGACCAAGAAATTTATCTAAAGGGTTGTACACCTAAAATGGTTTTTCAGTTATTGGTACTACTGTAGGACACGAGGGAAATAAGTAAGGCATTGTTATGTCACCTCCATTTCCTTAAGGTCATATAGGAGGTTGATTCATGTCATAGTATCCTCTCATCTCATGTTTACCCTAGGCAAGCTCTTGAAAGTGTGTGGATATGAGAGGTTTCTTGTTATAATACCCGAAAACCAAGCTTATACATCCTCTACTTTCTCCATATCCCCATCAAATGTTGGTCTATTTGATCTGGATCTTGGGGGGAGGCCGCCAAGATCTAGAAAGTTGAAATTCCAAAAGAAAAATAGGACAATGCACAATAAACCAAACCACAAAGAAACCTTTTATTAAAACATATAATAACTGTAAGGACTACATTATGGTGGACAAATTTTCCTTTTAAAAAATGTAACTTGTTATTTATAGTATTTTCAGGTACAATACCATGGGTCAATTCCATGGGTGAATTAGTACCATGGGTGATGTCACAATACCATGGGTCAATTCCAAGGGTGAATCAATACCATGGGTGGATGTCATAATACCACGAGAAAATACCATGGGTGAAGGAATACCATGGGTGGATGTCACTTAGAATGTCATGGGTGGATAAATACCATGGGTGGATGCCACTTACAATGCCATGGGTAAATTCCATGGGTGGATGAATAAAATGGGTGGATGAATAAAATGGGTGAATGAATAACATGGGTGGATGAATACCATGGGTTGATGTCATTTTCCATTCAGATCATTCCTCCCTCCTTAAGAAGCAATGGCCCCCATTGCATGAAGTTACCTTGTGTGAAGCCTTTGTTGAATATGAAGACCCACTGAATCGAATGGTTTTATGTGGTTAAGCCATAACCATGATGAAAAAATATCTGAGCATAGAGATACCCTGTAATTCTTGTTACCAACTATAATACTGACAGTGTGCAGGCTAGCAAATGGACTTCGATGAAGTGTGCATTTGTGGATGACCCATAAGAATGACGAATGAAGATCTGAGGATAGAGATGCCCCGTAATGCTTGTGACCAACTGTGATACTGATAGTGTGTAGCCTAGCGAATGGAGTTCGATGAAGTGTGGGTTTGTGGATGATGCATAGCCATGACAAATGAAGATCTGAGGATAGAGATACCCTATAATGGTTGTGACCAATTGTGATACTAACAGTGTGCGGCCTAGCAAATGGACTTCGATGACAAGGATTTTGTGCGGTTGACCCATAACTTTGATGTTGGTTGTTGATGAATTAGTAGGTGCCTACATAGCCTAGAGTGGGAGGGAACATCTCCAAATAACTGAAAACGAATGCTACTATGCTAAAAATGATGAATTTGACATAGGTGGCTACTAATGTGGGGTCGGAAGGCATGTCTCCAATGGGAACCCACTTCGATTGCTGCTCCAGAATTAAAATGGACATAACTCCATCAATATAGCTCAAAATATTTATTATAACCTATTTTTGGAAGCAAAACGACCATTTTTCATCTTCCCATGTGTTGTAAGTCTTTATCTGGACAATCTAGAATCTCATATGCACGCTGCAGTTTTTCTGTTATCACAAAAGTTCTGAAAAAATAGTTAATTTTAAATCAGCAATAGCTCCCACATCCGAACTCTGATTCGACCCTTTTTTTTTCGAAATTGGGTGATATTTCAAGAGGACCTCAAATATACAATAATTATTTTTGAAATTCTCCACAAAATCTTCAATAAATGATAGGAAAGTCGATGTCCACCAATTGTCGTCAGAGAAAAAATCTACAACATAAGTGATTTTAAATCAGCGATATCTCCCTTCTCCAGACTTTGATTCGACCGATTTTGTTTTTTGAATTTTGGTATTTTTCACAAGGAATCCAGATATGGTATTTGTTTTTGTAAATATTGCACCAAATGTTTCAGATCTGATTTGCAAACTCAACACCTAAAAAAAACTAAATTCATGCAAAAAAATGAAAAAAAAGAGAAAGAAAAAATCTTCGTGCTTGGCCCAAGAAAGTTCTCTATGGAGTTCACAGCACATGCTCAATGTTTGTAGAATATTGCTGCAAAAATTTGAAATGAAATATACATGAAACCCTCATTCCCATGGAATCATAGCCTGCTCTAATACCACTGATCCGAATCTTGGGGGAAAGCCCCCAAGGTCTAAAAAATTGAAATGCAAAAAGAAAAATATGAGAATGCCCAATAAAGCAAACCACAAAGAAACCTTTTATTAAAACATATAATAACTGTAAGGACTACATTGTGGCAGAAAAACTGTCCTTTTATAAAATGTGACTTGTTACTTATAGTATTTTTCAGGTACAATACCATGGGTCAATTCCATGGGTGAATGAATACCATGGGTGGATGTCACAATACCAAGGGTAAATTCCATGGGTGAATGAATACCAAGGGTGGATATCACAATACCATGGGTCAATTCCGTGGATGAATACATACCATGGGTGGATGTCACAATACCATGGGAAAATACAATGGGTGGATGTCACTTACAATGCCATGGGTCGATGCTACTAACAATACCATGGGTGAATTCCATGGGTGGATGAATAACATGGGTGGATGAATACCATGGGTTGATGCCATTTTCCATTTGGATCAATATTAGTTTTCTTAAATTATTTAAGCATGTAATCCTTCCCCTTAATTCTTGAATGGTGGTAGTGCTTCCAAGTAGCAAAACTAGATGTCCCACTAGAATGATGAACCTCTATGCTAGTTCCCCCTCTTAGGGTGCTCAAGGATATATCCCTTGGCAGAGTGCCTCAACTTCCCCACCCGTGCCTCTTCTTGGACCCGACACCATTTTTGCCATTCGTGTTCTCTTCTAAATCATAATGGTTTTTTGTGTCTCTGTGAATTTATTTCATTTCATATTGCCTATGTCTCTGCCAATCTGAGAGAATTTTCAGGATAAGTGCATTGATATGAACTTCTTGTTTTTAAGATTTTATGAGCTTCTCATTGTGGGCATTAAATATTCTCAGTTTAGCACTCATGATTTTTAGTGTCCATCCAATCCGAGGATTGATTCCCTCACCCTTGGTCCAATGATATTTATTCTTCATTAAATTTGACGTAGTCACTCCCATGATGTGATTGATCAAAACTTTACTCAACCATTCTTGTGCTCATTGTTATATTTATTTTGTCTTATCTTTCTTGTGATATGATTTGAAACACACACACTATTATATTTTTATGTAAAAATAAAAATAAACACCAGAATGATCAGGAGCCATACATTCATGGAGCTATCATGGAAAATTATGCGATGATATGATGATCATGTTAGCATGCTAACCATATTTAATAATTCATACGCATAAATTAAAATTGAAGCCATCTAAATTATTTGAGCATCATCACTAGAATAAAGGACCAAATAAATAGAGGGCCCTACCCCTACAGTGCTATCATAATGATCTTCCTACAACACAATGACCATGTTAACACACAATTACTGCAAAAGAACAATTTACCTAATGTAACCTATGACTTGCAATAATCATAATCTATCACAATTGATATCACTCTTGCCCACCAAAAATTTTAAATCCTGGCACCTATATTCCTTTTCCAGAAACCTCAACTGGGGTCCCTACCTCCCATAATAAACAATGATGGTCGTGATTCCTCACAGATATTTACAACTTGCACGGGGGCTTAGACTTACACTAACATCACTAGGGGGCCGTAATACAATCCATACCATCCATATTCAATATGTTGATTAATGACATGTTCTTGGGGTTCCCTCCTCACTTATGTCACTCCAGGGCATTTCACCCACCATCAGATCATCGACAATGATCCAACAATTTATCTTTATGATGCTACAATATGTCATCGAATGAAATGTCCCGCTATTAGGTGTGCAGGAAATCTAGTTAAACTACAGTTGAAATTTAGTGCTAATAAATTAGTTAATTTTAAGGATGATCATTTGCTCGTGATAAATCCAACTTAGTCCAAGTGTTGAACTTCGATGTGCTAATACCACTTTATAACATCTTCTCTTACACAATACCCATATTAGGAGGTGGGGAGTGTGAGTACCAAATCTTTGAAGTACCATTATGAAAATAAGGTATAAAATTTTTGACTTTTCCAAATCCATTAGACTGAGAATAACCATGACCATTGTGTTCATCTAGTGAAGATGAATGGAGATGTATAAATTTTATCTCAATTTGACCTTCCAATTGTGAGATTTTGTTAGGATATTCCAACACATAGGAAATAGTTAAGTATAACGTGGTCTACTGTAGAGTTAGGTAAAGTGTGTTTCTTTACTATGTACTTTTGTAACTTACAATTTGATGGTCACGATATGTTCTAGACATGACGTGATCTGATGGTTCATTCTCTCCTCGGTATTACCGACACTTGATCCATGGCTTAACACTCGATTGGTACATGATCTCTATTTAAAGAGAATGGAGGGTCATTTGTAGGGTAACCATTCATGAGAGAAGCTGATGTAAATTTTCATTATGTTATTAATAAATTTCTATAAGAGGCCACGTTGGCTCAAGCTGTGGTATGTTTCCCTCTTTGAGGGTTTTAACTGTGTTGAGAATGCTATATTTTTGAGAGGTGTCCTTTCATGTTCTATTCTAGGAGCTTACCCTGTAAATTCCTACATGGTATCAAAGCTATCTAAGGGCCACATCCATTGGTGATCCAAATATGAAGCCGGTATAACTACATCCAACTATCGTTTCCTAGATATATTGTTGCTGACTACTTTTGGGCCGAGAGGACTACTCTATTTTGTTAGGAGCATCTGTTCTAGTGAGGAACCCCTGTCGGTTCATGAAAAAATGTTTTCGGTAGCCATAGCTACATCATTTTTGAGATCTGGGGGTACACAGTCTTTATTTGCAGTTCTAGCTATTCATCTCTCTAGTTTTTTCTATTTATTTAGATCTCTGTTTTTTATTACCGGATCTATACCTTTCATTTCTGCATATGCTCTTTTCCCTATGACTCTCTTTGATCTGGTAAAATTAGAAACATAAAGGAATGATTTTCCTGATGCATGTGCTCTTTTTTGTTGCGCCTTAGTGTGATCTCAGAAAATGAGAAACATTGAGGAAAAAAATTAGTTTTTGGCTAAAACTAACATCAAGCAGTAAGGTTTGTTTTTCTTGGATGTCCATGTTGGGTTTTGTTGTTTTTTTTAGGAAAAAAAAGAGA
The DNA here is from genome assembly GCA_031772625.1 of Pinus tabuliformis. NCBI lineage: Eukaryota > Viridiplantae > Streptophyta > Pinopsida > Pinales > Pinaceae > Pinus > Pinus tabuliformis. Next base: position 2,007,231,888 of record CM062818.1, on the reverse strand, counting down.
TTTTTCATGTAAGCATGCACCCCAAAGCTTCAATGACTAAAAAAAAAATCCTCTTCCTCTTTTCCAAAAATTACTAACCTTCTAAGCTAGCTCACTTGGTTCAAAGTTACTTTATGAGAATAGAGGTCTTGAGTTCAAGTCTTTCTTTTTGTTGAGTTACTTTTTGAAAGAGCACGTGTAACTTATGTTTTAAAGTTACTTTATGTAAAAATGTTGTCATCCATTATAAAAAATGAGTCACTTATAATTCTAAAGTCTCTTTATCTTTTATTTAACTTACAATTTAGTGGGTAGCTCATAAACTACCATTGTAAAAGTGACTTTCACTTATTTATAAAAGTTAGTCCTATAAAATATTTTTTTTTTAAAGTGAGCTAATTAGATTAAGTTTGGAAAGGGGAGGATTTTTTTTTAAAATATAACATTACCATTCATTTCCACACATTCATGCACTTCGTCGGAATCTTCAACAAATTTTCTTCAAAAAGCCATAAATTCTTCATCCAGAAGCCATTTTTTAAAATCAGCGTAATTTTTCAAGATCGTTCCATTGGAACACTTAGTTTTATCATCTATAGCTTCAGTTTCTATTAAAATGGAAAGTACATGCCAAGTTATTCTTGACAGCACCAACTACTTCCAATGGTGGTCCTACATTATGGATTTACTTAGAAGTAAAGGTCTTTATAGAATAGCCTGAAGCCAAGAAAACAAACCTCAAGATGAAGATAAGGCAGCCAAATAGGAAAGTAGGAAAGATCAAGCATGTGGGTTGATAGTGATGCCTATTTATCCAAACCTTAGATGCCATATCTCAAAAATTTATACTCATAATGAAGCAATGAAACAACTCACTAAAGTTTTTGGAATTAAAAATGAAATTAGAGCCCATCAACTAAAAAATGAGTTGCTTACATTGGACCCCAATGATTTTTCTTCTATTGAAGATTTTTTGTCCAAGTTCAAGACCCTTAGACTTCTCTTGGAAGGTGTTAAGTTTAAGAAAGAAGATGGTATTCTTATCTATTGCATTCTTACTAAGTTGGGACCAACCTACTTTGTGTTTGTTTCCACCTTCCATTCTACTATAGAAACCTTTATTTCTAAAGGACAAGACTACAAGTCCCCATATTTTGATGTGTTTTGTAATTCTTTAATAAGATAACAAGAAAAGCCATTATATCTTTGTCTTCTTAATCTTGGAAACTCTTATAAAAAGCACAAGCCTCACAGCAACAACCAAATTC